>CAMTDV010000021.1:17221859-17887202 GCA_947069175.1 Scalesia atractyloides | reverse complement strand
TTTTCATAAACAGAAGAGATTTGATGAAAATGAAGGCAAAGCCTTGTGCTAAAATCGTTGTAAACCGTTGTAAAACGTTGCTGAACATCATTGTAGTTGATATCGGTTGAATCTTACTTAGAAAACAAGGGTTTCGGGTTTGGGGAGCTCTGAGCGAACTTGGCAGCAAGTTCAAATGAAAGAATGGAGCTGATTATTTATAGGTGAGTGAGAAATGAGAGCTGAAACATCAAGTTCGAGCGAACTTGTAGCAAGTTCGGGCGAACTTGTTGGTTTTGTTGAGTTTCTGAGACAAGTCCGGGCGGACTTGTGATTATTGAAGGATCTTGGAGCCTAGACAAGTTCGGGCGAACTTGTGATATACAAGTTCGGCCGAACTTGATCTGGTGGCCAAGTTTTGTTTGTTATTTTCGCGTATTGTTCGTTTGGCTATTCGGTTCGTATTAGATAGTTATATTAAGCGTTATAAGTGATGTAATAGTGGATTTAGCGATTCGAGTGTGTGAGAGCGTTGCGATAACGATTATAACCATAATATAACAAATAAAACACACATAAACATAATTCCACATAATTAACTGCGATTTGCGATGCGATGAGATAAGCAATGTGATGGCACAAGTGTTTATTAAACAATGACACACTCGGCTCGTATAGTAGCATAACTACTTGTGATTGCGATTGAATTAGTGATGCGTTTAATAAGCGATTAGATGCGATATAACAGTAATTTAACATAACTAATTAACATAACTTTTTCATAATCGAATCTTGAGATTACAAATGGATAGATACAACAGGAATAAAAGAAAAAGATAACAACGAAATTTGGAGTTGTTACATCCAGGCGGGCTGGTGTAGGTGGAAAGCAGCCACTGAGATTTTGTGCGACAGGAGGTTCCCAACTAAATTAAAGTGGAAGTTTTATAGGGTCACAGTTAGACCGGCTATGTTGGCAGAGTCAGTTAGAGCAATTGAAACCCTTACAGTGGAAGGAAGGAGGAGTAGAGGTAGGCCCAAGTTGACTTGGGACGAGCTTATTAGGCATGATTTGGTAGATCTGCACCTCTCTGAGGACATGGTCCAGGAAAGGAGTATGTGGAGACGTAGGATTAAGGTTAAGGACTTTTAGGGGTCGGTTGGTTGTGTCATAGCTTCGACTTAAGCTTAGTTTTCTTTTACACTTTAGGTAGGCCTATGTCGTTGGACTTCCTATTTTATACTTATTTGGTGTTTTCAGATAATGGGTTTCTTGTTCTATGCCTATTTAGTGTTTTCTAATGATATATTTGTTATTGCTATGCTTATACTCTTATATATCCATATTTTGTTGTGTCTATGTGTCTGTTGTCTGTTTAGAGCAGGGGGTCCCTTTGGAAGTAGTCTCTCTATCCTTGAGATAGAGGTAAGGTTTGCTTACATCCCACCCTCCTCAGACCCTACCAATAGTTTTTGCTATTTGTGGGATCTACTGGGTACGGTTGTTGTTGTTGTATGTTGTTTGGCCTTATAAGTCAAGATTTGTGTTCTTTCATTTTAGGAATCATAAAACTATGAAATGTGATTCCGAAATGAATTTTAGCACTGAATTTTTATGTTTTATAACATGATTCATGTAAAGGCCTAACAGATTCACCTTAATATCGCTACCGGCAAAAGGTATTTCATTTAACTATGTGATTTACTTGTTGTAGACGTTTATGTGGTGGTCTGTTATTTCAAAAAAAAAATATACATAATTCCATGTTTGGAAATCAATGCATCTGACCTTCAAGTCAACTTTTTGTTCTTTACTAGAAAATGTATCATGTATTCATATAATCAATGCATCAAAATTATCTTACTTTGTGTTTGATACCGGAAAATGACATGATTGCAAATAAATAACTACACCAGAAAATGAAATATGTTATGAATACAAATAAAGCTGGTGTGAACATCATTTAATAATAAACAGAATTTTGACTTTCAGAGTCGACATATTGCAATTAGCACATTAGATATCAGTACTCTACTAATTTATCAAAATTATCTTCATTTTCTTATTTATCTGCTGCAATGGGCAGGCTTTATATTTCATATAATCAGATCTGAACATGTAACATTACTTGTGCTTCTGGTGTATTCTGATCTGATTTTGCTTGACGGATCACTGATCAACTGCTGGTAGATGATGCCGATCTGATCTATGGATTGATCTGATAAACTGGTGATGTATTGCTGTTAAGTTGCTCAAATATATGAAGGATGCATCAACTGTTACTACATCTGAGCTATGATATCATAGTTTGACCAAAGGTCAACTGTCGATACATGAACATGTAAACCTTAAATTAAACCATATTAATGTGTTTACAAAGCGTGTACATATACTCCCTAAAATCTCCAGGACTAATGAAATCGGAATCCCAACAAGCATAGAATTAACGACAGGTCAGTTCTACCTAGAGATGGGCATAAAAACCGGTTCCGAACCCGAACCGGTAGAACCGAACTGGACCCGGTTCCAGTTCCTACCCGACATTAAGTAGAACTGGTTCCGGTTCAAAATACCCGTTGGTTCTAACCCGGTTCCACAATTTTACCATTTGAATCGGTCGTACCCGGTTCCTACCCGTACCAGGTTCCCACCCGTACCCGGTTTCACTAGTACCCGGTTCCACAAGTACCCGGAAATGCAGTTCTAGAAGGAACCAGTTATAGCCGTTATAATGTTACCGTTTGAACCGGTTCCTGACCGTTGGAACCGATTCTATATATATTGTTTAGAAATCTATTGTTTAGCACACAATTTCTCATATCTATTCTTCTTGTTACATTTCTTTCTTGTTCTTTTTCACATACTAATCAACAAATGGCCTCAAAGAGTTCCAAAAACGGAAATTCCCAATCCGTTAACAATGTTCCTCAAGATCAACCGGTTCCATATATGGCTGGAACGTTGTCTCATAATCGCAATAAGGAAGTTTGGAGCAATTGGGAGTTGGTCGAGATGAGTGACGGCTCGCAAAAAGCTCAATGTAAACATTGTGGATCGTTATTAGCCAAGGAATCAAACTCAACGTTAACGAAGCATATTAATAAGTATTGCAAAGCTTTAAAGGAAATGACATCCGGTCAAGTTCCACTATCTAAAGATAGTACCATTTTCGTTATGAGCAAAAATTAGCTCGCGATCGGATGGCGAAGTTGGTGATACAAAAAGCGTTGCCGTTTGGACACTTCGACGACCCCGATCTTACTAATCTTATTCGGGAGACGCTACAACCTCGCTATAAACATGTAAGTCGTCACACTTTAAAACGTCATTGTTTAAGTTTATGGAAAATGTAAAAAAAGATTTAATTGTTTTTTTAAGAATTTAAAAACTAGTGAATAGTGATGTGTGGTCGGCTCCACATGGTTTACCGGAATCGTACATATGTGTTACCGCTCATTGGGTTGATCCCGATACATGGCAAATGATGAAGCGTACGATTGCGTTGACGAGTTTCCTTCTCCTCATACGGGAGAAAATATTTATAAAATTATAAATGACACAATAATTAAATATGGTTTAGAAGATAAAAATTTTTCAATATCCTTTGATAACGCTTCAAACAACACAACGGCGATTGAAAAAATAAAGTTGAAGTACAAACCAATAGTTGATGGTGTTTTTTTTTCCACACACGATGTGTTGCACATATTATTAACTTAAGTGCAAACCGGTTTAAAAGATCAATTTGTATCGGATTTTATTATAGCATTTAGAGCTATGCTCCAAGATGTTTTCAAAAGTGGAAAAGAAATACATCAAGAATATAAAAAACTTTGTAAAGATGTCAACCAAAAAATTATTTGACCGAATTGGGATATACCGACTCGTTGGAATTCAACTTGTCATATGTTTGAAATAGCTATAAAGCAAATGAGCACTTTAAAATCTTTTCATACAACTTTAAGTGATGAGTACCTAGTCGTCCCCTTTCCCGACACGGCTTGGGAAAATATTCATAACCTAAGTACTTTTTTACAAGTTTTTAAAACTACGACTTTGATTTCTGATGTTTATTATCCTACTAGTTCTAAAGTTGTGGACCAATTGTATCTGATAACAACTAATTTTAAAAAGTTTGAAAATTCTAGTGACATGTTAAGGAATATGACGAGACCAATGATTCAAAAATTTTAAAATTTTTTTTTAGAATTACCACCCGTTTTTCTATGTGCCGCCGCTTTAAATCCAGCTTTAAACGTACCGGGTGTTGAAGCTTTAATTGATGAAATTTATGACAAGTTGGATATGCATGAGGAGGATCCAACTTTAAAAGCAAAAACAAAAACAAATATTCAATGAGTGTATGGCCAAACTTTATGATCATTATTTTAAAAAATTTGGTGAAAAAAATCATACAAATTTTTTGAGTCTCGGTCCACGGCCTCTAACGATGAAACAAGCGGGGATCCACTTATAACCATGTTGAATGTCGTTAGAGACGAGACGGCTAGACAACAAAGGGGTAGTGAACCAACAAGTGAACTTGGGAGGTATAAAAAAAATCAGTATTCGCTTACTATGACCACCGAGGAGTATAGGAAATTTGATGTTTTGGCATGGTGGAAATCGAAAGAATCCGAATACCCGATTCTAGCCACCATGGCTCGTGATATACTAACGGTCCAAGCTTCCACGGTAGCTTCGGAAAGTGTGTTTTCTCTTAGTGGTAGGGTTTTGTCAATTAGAAGAACAAGACTAACTCCGGAATCGCTAGAGATGACAATATGCTTAAAGGACCATTTGGATGCTGTTGATCGTGTTCAACATAAAACTAGTCTAGAAGATGAAGTTGAGTTAGAGCATAAAATTGTTGATCAAGAGGAGGACGAAGAAGTGGAGACTAACGATTCGGACGACGATTGTACCGAGGTACCCGCACCTAAGAGAAACTCATCGGAAAGTGTTGCACCTGCCGCTAGTAAAAGATCAAAGAACTAAAATCTTACTGGAACCGGTTCTGAGTAATTTTTTTTGTAACCGGTTAATTTTTTTAATATATTGTAACCTATTTTTTTTTTAATTTTAACCGATTATTGTTACTATTTTTATTTATCAATGTAACTAATAATAAAAATCAAACATAACAAACACAATAGAAAGAAACATTACACAAACTTTATTAAAAACACCAAACCAAACGGGTTACATCAAACATTTGAAGAACCGGTGCCAGAACCTTCTCCCGTCTCATTTTTCTTTGCCTTCGTCAATGGGTAATGCCGCTCAGTGTGTTTTTTAAGGGTTGAGTTGGCGGCGGCCTTCATAAATTTTCCACAATCTTTGCATCTAGCCATCTCGTGGCTGTCGGACATTAAACAGAGATCAAAATTCTTTCATATAGCAGGGTTTCTTTTCGTCTCTAAGATCGTAACAACTTAATCGTTGCATGCCATAGGTATTTGTAAGAAATTAGAAGTTGATTGATTTTGTAAGTTGATGGTGAGTGTTAAGTTTAGAAATAGTAAGTAGGAAGGGGTTTATATGCAAAAAAACGATTTTTAATCAGGAACCGGTTTCCAACGGTAACATTTATCAGGAACCGGTTCCGAACAGTAAATGGCAGGTTTGACTGTCAGGAACCGGTTCCCAATAGTAAAATGGCAGGTTTGACTGTCAGGAACCGGTTCTGAACAGTAAAAATGGCAGGTTTGACTGTCAGGAACCGGTTCCCAATACTATCATAAACCGGTTCCGCACCATACCCGTTCCACACCATACCGGTTCCATAATACCCGTACCCGGTTCTACATGGTTCCATGTTCTTGGGTGTGAACCCGGGTAGGAACTGGACCCGGTTCCACACCATACCCGGTTCCAATGACATCCAAGCAGAATCGGGTCCGGGTTGGAACCGATTCCAGGTAATAATAAAACCGGATTATGGCCATCTCTAGTTCTACCCAAAACTTAGCCCAACAGATAGAGACTAAACCAATGTTGCAAAAAATTATATTACGTAATCATACGCATTTTTCATCATTACTAGTACCTAAATGTTTTGATTAATCATAAATACCCACAACACTGTTCATATTTCATTTTACGGTCGTTTAATCATCTCAACCCGTCATCAAATTAACTCGAAAAATACAACAAGCGCAACCATCTGAAATACAATCGAATACTTTACACCTCTTGAATGACATAATACAAAAAGTTAGGGTCTCACATTAGTGTAAAACTAGACACGTCTATAGTGTGACGTTTCACCACGCGTATTTAATCGTCCTGTGCGCCTTTGTATGGGTTTGACCGTCATAAGTATATACCGCTTTGACCAGTGTTGACTCTTATCCAAAACCATAATTACGGTCTTAATAATCCAACTTATTTCAGTCCAGACTTCAGCATCAAAAAACTAAACACCCCCAAAAATGGTGGATATTTGCAATCACTCTGTAACTAGCCAGCCGGGTTTGAAAAGAGGGTCGTTAGTAAAGTCTCGACCTGTTACAGATGTGGACTCCCCTTGGCGTCGGAAACACTGAAACATAATAAACAAAAAGGTTAAAGGACCAAACTTGTCACCAATCTTTAGAAATGCCTTTATTTGCAACCAAACAATGTTATCAAAATATATAAGACGTACCTTGTAGCAAACTATGGTGTCATCAGGATACATTGCAAATAATTTTGTTCCAAGTCTCGCGTGACAAGAATCACATAGACTCTCATCGTTAATTTGTACAAGTCGAGACCTTTCCTCTAATCTTGCTAATTTTGCATCAAGGTTAACCGCCCGAGATAAATTATGAACCACCTAAAAAATTCACAACTTTCAAATTTATTGTTTTTATTTCTGCAAATCCCCCCCCCCCCCCCCCCCCCCCCCCCCCCCTCAAAAAAAAGGTACCAACAAGTATAAGTGATTCTGAGCAAAATGTACTAAACTACTAATTCTGACTCAACATAAATAGCTTGAAAGCTTTATATAGCATGTGAGGAAATGATATGAAGAGCGTACTTGTCCTTGATAATGATGATGAAGCCGAGCTCTTAGCATTCTTAATATTGTATCGGAAGCAAGATGTAAAGGCATGTTCGGGGATAATCTCTGCAAATAAAACCTAAAAGCTTTAGCAATGTGTGCCACAAAGTTCGATAGAAATGGTGTTTGGTTGGGATTGGAACATCAAAGAAATACGAGAGTTGAAACCTCGAGAACTTGAAGAGGATCAAGTGATTCTCCGTGATTATGAAGAAGCCGAACAGCAGCTTTAAACATGGGCGTCTTGCCATCTGCGGGTTTAGATAGATATCAAGCAACCTGAAACATAGATTCATTATAATATTAGTTTTCAAACTCATTTCCGGGATGTGTGTGTGTGTGAGAGAGAGAGAGAGAGAGAGGATGGAGGAAGAGAGAGAGAGAAACCAACTGCATATAGGCATCTGGTCTACCAATTTCAGCACAATAGTGTTCAGCAGCATCACTATCCTCCAGTTTCCTGAACAATTTGCAGTACATAAATTGTGAACTTTAGAAAAAATTGTTGGAAAGATAATGTATTAAGAATGATAAAGTTTAAGCCTATTCAAATAATCCGATGCCTATTTTATTGTTTGATCATTTTTCAGTTTGAAGGAAATCAACTTGTTACATTCAGAATCAGATTCAATTAAGGTCAGTATTTTGTAAATCCGTTTAGTAAGATAATTAGGATTATTATAATAATATTTTCCATTTTCCCGTTGCAACCTTTATAACATTCTTCACACACATACACATATATAGGGTGAGGATCATTATAAGACACTATATTATTGCGAGATCAAAAAGAACAAATCTAAATCGTTTAATTGTTTGATCAATGGTTCATATTTTTTAACATTGTGTCTTACATACACATGTGTATGTTATGTACATAAAAACCATCAAACTAATGTGTGTATATATGTTTTAATTTTGCATTGTTTACCTATACATGTATAGGTAATAATTTTGTGCCATTTACCTATACGGCTATACATGTGTAGGTTATATACATAAACAAGCAATCAAAAAAATTTGTTCATGTTCATATTTTCTTTTCTTTCTTTTTTTTCATTTTTTAGGAGAGAGCAAACCATTATATCTTAGAACATTTTCTTTTTTAAAAAAAAAAAGAAATAAGATTGAAAAACGAATGGTTAGTTTGGTTTTCGCAATAACTTGTAGTCTTAGCTCAAAGGAGTTCATATATTTTTAACTGCCTATTTTGAAATAGTAAACTTACACGGCCAAGATTTGGAGCACTAGTGTTTCTTGTCCAAGTTTTCTATAAAGAATAGCCTGCAAAAAAGACCAATAAAGCAGATTTTCAATACAAAGTCTATAATATTCAACCAATAAAACTACAAAATTTCCTGTTTGGGTTAACCTTTTAATCTAAAATCACATATTTGCCTACTGCCATGATCACCAAGAACAACTTATTTTGGTAAGATGATTCCACGTCGTGTCAATTTGTAAGGGTACTTAAAATATTTGGACATTTGGTTAAGAGATACAGATATTGACACTTTTGAATGGCAAACTATGGGTGCGGTCAAATTTTGCAGTTGCGGTCAAATGTTGCAGTTTTCATGCGACCCCAACTATGGTGTCAAATTCGACCCATTTACTTATGAATGAGTCGATTTGGGTTATGTTGTATCACTCACTAACCGGTCAAATAGGTCAAATGGAAAAAAATAGCTTATTTGTTTAGAGTCAACCCAACCCGGGAGGTGACCCATTGTAACATACCTTTTCCAACCATAACTCCGACTCTTCTATCAAATCAAGGACCTCTTCGCGATCATACAAATCTGAAGACTGTAAGAAGACTTGTAATCTCTCTCTCACGGGACTTTGAAATATTGAATGATTTCCGGGCTCTGACCCGTTAATCTGCTCTGACTGACTTTCGGTTCCATAAGTTTCAAGAGCTGATTTGGTGAGTAACAGAGCATATGATGTATGGAATTGAGGTTCATCCGAGCCTTGATCTTCAATCACCCATTGAAGATATCTGCAAAGGTGTAAACGTTACGAAAATGAACATGTGCATAAATAATTATAATTATAAATCAGACGATGAACTAGAATTTCCAGATGTACCTCTGGATAATTTCGGTTTTCTTTGGATCAATTGCAGCAATTACTTCATCTGCAAATAAAAAATGTTAAAACTTTAAAACAGAAATACTACAATTCGAAATAGTTCTATTTTAGAAAAAGATGCCCGGATAGTCCTTGTGCTTTGATGAAATTTCACCTATAGTCCCCATCTTTCTAAAATTACGGCTATAGTCCCCAACTTTTGCACACTTGTTACTCGGATAGTCCTTAACGTGGATGGGAGTTAGTTTTCTCAGTTAAGTGAGTATGAAATGACAAAAATACCCTTTATATTAAAAAAACTAATAAATAAATAAAACACTAAAAAGACTAGAAATACATGTGGGCCACCCCACCCTTTTCCCTTATTTTTCTCTGACCACCATTAACATTCAATTGTACTAAGCTTGAGAAAGTTAATTGTAATTTAAGAAAAATATTTGTTTCCACCTCTGGACCTCCCGAAAAATCAGAACTCGACAATGAAAAACCTTCACCCAGTTTAAATAAAGTATCAAGCTCCCCTACTCCAGAGATTTTGGAGTACACAACGGTTCTATAAACAATTCTCCGCTAAACGAGCTCAGACGATGGAGGGGTGATGGTGGTGGGGGGTGATTGGGTGGATGGAGGTTGCAGATGAAGTTGGTGTTAGTTGGATTAATAAAATATATTTTATCAGTAGGTGAGTCCCTTCTTTATTAATTAATGTATTTTTAATTAGTTTTTTTAACCATAAGGGTAGTTTAGTCATTTCATACCCACCTAACTGGAAAAAACTAACCCTCATCCACGTTAGGGACTATCCGAGCAATGAGTGCTCAAAAGGTGGGGACTATAGCTATAATTTAGAAAGATGGGGACTATAGGTGAAATTTCACCAAAGCACAGGGACTATCCAGGCATTTTTCTCTCTATTTTATGTCAATTAATATGCATAATCTGTCTAAAGATACTCATTATTGCAAACTACTGTATTCTTATGACCTTTTCGTAAGTGATTAAATTGCATGTTTGCAATGAGAAACCCAAAACAGAGGTGGCAAAAGAGGGGGATCAGACGGGTTGGGTAATGGGTCAAAATGAGTGCGGATCACAAGAAATAATTTTATAGCAAGTGGCAAAATGGGTCAGGTTGACCCACAAATATTTTTGCCCACTCATTATAAATGATGATAGCAGTTAACTCTTACAATAATAATCTAATATAATCAACACAATTTATAAGGTTCTAAGCATTAAAAATATCTTTGGGCGACTTCCGGCACATTTGATGTGTTCCATTAAGATAAAATGTGAACGGGTTGATTTGATTTAACGGGTTCCACATCTAAAAAACATAAAATATCTACCTTACCTGGAGAAAGTTGTTGACTCCTTTTTTCAGACGTTAATACTCGAACGGCAAGCATATTGTTGATATCTGCAATCTAATTGAAAAAGACCCGTTTTCCATGAGATAAAAATAGTAAACGTCTGAAAAAAATAATAAACAGCCATACCCATCCAAGATGTTGTAGTATGAGATCTTGATCAGATAATTCCTCAAGAATCCTTGTAGCTTCAGTTGCTGCATTTTCTTTGCCAGAAAGAATATTTACACCTAAATCGTCTTTTACAACTGTTTTTGCGGGGTCCATCCAGTAGCCCGATGAATAGTTTCTTGCCAATATTCGCCAAATGACAAGAGCCTTGGAGCTCATTCCTTTGCTTTCACAGAGAAAAGCAAGTGTCCTTAAATGCCCTGAATCATTCAGTAACGTTTCCAACTCCTCCTGCATAATACAAAAATATTTATTTCTCCCATATTTATATGATATTAATCCATATCTTTGAATAAAACAATTGAGGAAATAGTATGCATCTAAAATAGACTTTAGGTGACTTTCAACTAGGGGTGCAAACGAGCTGAGCCAAGCCGAGCTCGCTCGGGCTCGGCTCGTTTATTATCTATTAATTAACTCACTAATAAAATAATATAAATAATAGACTCGTTAAGGCTAGCGAGCTCGATAAGTGAAGCTCGGGCTCGTTTACTAAAAAGCTTACTTTTAAGTTCGGGCTCGCCTCATAAACAAGTTTAAATAAGCTGGGCTCGGCTCGTTTACTAGACAACTTTAAATAAGGGGTAAATGTTATTGAATATTAATCAAAACTAATGTTACACTAAGGCTTGAGCACGGGCTCGATAAATAAACGAGCTTTATGCTCAAACTCGGCTCGGGCTCGATTAGGCTCGGCTCGTTTCGAGCTTTTTCTCAAGCCTATCTCGAGCAGCTCGCGAGTCGCTCCGCTCATTTGCACCCCTGCTTTCAACCCACTTGACCCATCAGACCCATTTTGACCCGTTTGAGATAAAAACACCACCCAAATCGACCCAACCATTTATTCATAAGTATATGATCAAAACTGACACCTCTAGTTCAAATGTCAAAAAAACAAAGCGATCATATTTAAAAAATAATAAAAAACAATGAGAAAAGGAAAAAGTAAAACCACCCATACCACTATACACCAGTTTTCAGACGATGCAAGACTCTCCATTTCATCAACAAAACTCAAAGCTCTATACAGATACATTAATAGCGTGTCAACTCCCTCCCTCACAGATGATGTAAGATCTTTCTCACGCGAAACTTTTAAATACCTACAAAATTTGTTATAAAAACATTGGATAAACCGATAAAGATAAACTTTCAATAAAATCCGACGTGGTAAAAATGCATATTAACCTGATTAAGTTTTTTATCGCAGAGTCCAATAAGTCGTCTCTATTTGGCAGATTTAAAAGAAACTCATCATCCACCGCAGTCTCCAAACCAGCTTTTTTAAGAAAGATTGCTCTTTGAATTGCTATTAATCCGTGGTCGATAACGCTCTCTAGTGGGGCAGGTGGAGGGTGTAACCCCAGTAACGGTTCTTAGGTACCTGAAAAACAGTTTCTTATCAAAATAACAACACAGCTGATTGCATAAGAAGTTAGCAAAACTTTTCAGGGCGAGTAAAATGCCATTTTCGTCCCTGAGGTTTAGTCAGTTTTGCGACTTTCATCCAAAGGTTTGTTTTTTCCGCATTTGGATCAAAAGGTTGGAAATCTTGTCATTTTCATTCGGCTGGTTAACTCCGTCCATTTTTCTCCGTTAAGTCAGGATATTTCCGTCTTTTTTGTTAACTTAAAGGGGAATTCGGTCAGTGGTATTTAAATGCTCGTACATAAAGTGAAAAAGACCGAATTGCCATTTAAGTTAACAAAAAATATGGAAATACCCCTGAATTAACAGAGAAAAATGGGTGGAGTTAATGAGCCAGATGAAAATGGCAGGATTTTAAACCGTTTGAATCCAGATGGGAAAAACAAACCTTTCGACGAAAGTCGCAAAACTGGCCAAACCTCAAGGACGAAAATGGCATTTTACTCTTTCAGGACAAAGAAAACATCAAAACTATGGATTTAAGGTATTCTGATCCACTAACGGGTCAAAATGATGACACGACGTTGACTTTTTCCTGACCTGGTGCTTGAAAGGCATCTTAGGTAATTTCTTTGAATCAAGAGGTATGGAACTTTGATGGTTTTTCTGGCCTAATGTAAGTTAGTTACCATAAAAATAAATCAGACCAAAGTTAGTAATTTTTATGTGTGATTGGCCCTAAAATCAACTAATAGATGACGAATGAGATTATATGCAAGTATACCAGTAAAGACCAGCGATTTGGATCGGGCATGATGAACGGAAATATTTCAGAAGGCTGCATTGTTTCGGATAGTAGAAAATGGTTGACTGCTTCCTCGAAATGCAAGTCAAACATTAACAAGAATCCCACTTGAGCGTGAACAAGTGAGAGGGTTTCTTTTGTAATTTCACCGTCATCGTGAAGCTCCTCGGCTAACGAAACGGCCTCCTTGAAATCCTTCTTTTTTAATAGATCTTTGATTTGTTCTTCAGAAGGTACTTTTAAGTAGCAAATGACCTATAGAATTATAAAATGAGTGTTATAGTAAAACAAAATACATGGAAAGTCAAAAGTAGAAGTCAAAGGAGCCAGAAATTGGTCAAATCATCACTATAATAGTATAATACGGGGAACCCATTGCCCAAAGCTTGGAAGAACTCCAAGAACCGCATACACAAATGTACTTGCTGATTTTACGGTGACACATAAGACGGTTATGTTATTGCATAATTCACTCTCATTCTCTCTCCCACAATATCTGGCCAGCACTATATACATGTGCTAATGTGACTCTCGTGGTTCTCTACTTTAAATTTGGTTTTGAACCGAGCGAGCCCTATGTGAACATATGAGTATTAAAATGCTGATACCTTATTATTTTCATAAAATTAAATTTATAATTTTTTGAATGACTAATTTTGTTGTTCAAATTATGCAATTAGTCATATATGACAGGAAAACTGTCTTCAGCCTTCAGGTTGAAACTCTTTATGAACAAACTTTGAGACACATACAGACATACTAGAAGTAGCAGCTATGACCCATTCACTTATAAATGAGTGGATTCGTCGTGTTTGATCTCAAATGGGTCATAATCAAAAGGATTAAACAGAAGGGGGGCAGTCAAACGGGTTGAAAGTAGCCTAAAAGTCTATTTCTGTTGCATACAATATCCTAAATCGCTCTATTCATGATGTATGTTATATTATTATGGTGAATGATATTGCATTTGTCATAATGATTCAACACATTATGTATTTACAAAAAAAGGACAAAAAAGTGTTTGCAGCAGGTCAACCAGAACAGGCATCGCCTGTTTTGACTTGTACAAAACATATGACCCGTTCTAACGGAACCGAGCCACCCAATCTGCCCATCTTGCTACCTGTATAAATAATATTAAAATCTGCTTAACTGTCAACAATCGGTAAAAAATATACTCAGCTAGGCGGCTGATTTAGTGGCTCAAACTAATTGAAGCAGTGCCGTTTGCTTAATTACTGGTCATTAGAGAAATGCGCATCATATCAACAATCTTTTAACAACTTAAATAGACATGATACACATGCCTGCCACAACAAAAATTCGGTCAATTACAGAGTTAACCATACCTTGGTTGGCGTTGCTACAACCACCACCTTGCCAGTTCCATCTTCATCATCGGTTATAACGTGATTACCGCGTCCCTCTCCTTCAAACCCAACCGTCTGAACACGATTTCCAGATTTCTTACCATACAACTCCATCTTGCCGCTTTGAATAGCAGCCACACAAGATCCCATCTCTCCGATACCATCTGGCGAGCCATGAAATACCAAACTTCCACCCACGGGTTGCCCGTGAGAATCGACAATAATCCCGACATTATCAACCAACATAAGAACCTTATAATCCTTTTTCAAAACCTTAAGCCGTGGTGTACTCGACGTATCGGGAAACGAAAATATTAACCCACATTGACCCGTAACACATGAACATAGATAATAACCACTCGAACAACCCACGATAATCGAATCATCAATCCAAACCATATCCTTAACCAAATCAACACACGGGATTTCTCTCAAAGTCACGAGTGAACCCGCAACGCTATCGTAACTCTCGCTACTCCTACCGACAAGCCCCACCAATATCAGTTTCTTCCCAACAGCCGCAGCGAAAACACAGTTATCATCAATCGGCAAATCATTCGCTCCGCCACCACCGTTTACCCTACCGCTGCCGCCTAACCTCTGCAAGAAACTCGAACCCCCAATCGCATCACCTCCGCCTCCACCTCCGACCGTTAACTTCGAAAAACCCTCGTTTACATTACTCCTTAACCTCCTAGCAACAACACTAACACCTCTCAAAGCACCAATCTTTTTCACAGGCTTTACTAACTCTAAATCAACAAAATGTATAAACCCATCTGACACCACCAAAACTTTCTCAATTTCACCAAACACATGTATAGATTCTACTGCAAAATCACTAACCACAATATGCCTAACAAATTTAACATTTTGATGACTACCCTCATCACCAATATTCCCATTATCACTACTGCTATAATCAGAACTGGGATGTTGAAGATTAAGTAAAAGGAGTTTACCAGAAGCAGTGCCGACGTAAATTAGGGTTTCTGAAGAATTGGGGGAAAACAGAGCTAAAGATCGAATTGAGGCTGAAGATGGGTTGAATTCTGCAAAGGGTTGGAGGATTGTGCGAGATTTGAGGTGGGGTTTAGCCATGGATGAGGGTTTGGGGTTAAAGCTTCGAACTTTCCGCCATTGATGTTGAGAAAGATGAAGAAGATGATGGAGAGATGGTGGGGTTTATCGATGCGATTCAGGTTGGTGATGACTGATGACTACGAGCAAAGACAATCGATCATTGGATGTGTTTGGCTGTGATAGTATGGAGTGATGGTGCTGGTTCGATCTGTTTGTGTTATTGGGCTTCGGCTGAAAGTTCAATGATGCATGTGTTGGCTTTTAATATGTATTTTGATACGTATGATATTCAGATTTAATGTATTAGATTTCGTTGAATACTAGATTTTGAAATTGATTGTGTGTGAAAAACTTCTATCAATCTGCCAAAGCTAGTGAGTGATGACAATTAATGTTGAAATAATAGAACAATCTCATAGTCCCCTTCACAAAAGTTTATACAATTATAAGGTGTTGTAAATGGGTCAAGTTTGGGTTACCCGATCAGGCTGACAGGTTGACCAGTTTAAATTATTTATATTATATTTTAATTTTTTTATAATGTGTTTTATGTAATAAATTAATTTAGGTGTGTATTTTATGTATAATTATAACTTAAAAAGAAAGATTGACATAAAGTTTTATAATTAAAAAGCATCTAGTATTAAGCACCCCCGTGTTGCGGCGTGGGGCGAACACCAATGCCACACTCAGCAATTCACCAACACTGAAGTGCGGCATGCGGAGAAATTAAACCGAAACATAAAACATATAAAAGAATAACTAAGTCGATCAAGGACCTGGCGCGTTAAGGAAAAAATAGATGACTAAAAACGTTTAACCACACACACACGTTGAGCCGCGTTAACTCCCAAAATTTAGAACGGAACGTAAAACGAAAATTTTGCGAAAAATGAAAAGTATAGAAGGCCAAAGTTGAAAGTAAAATAGTTGTAATATTAAATTGTAAAAGATGAAAAGTGTTGGGGTTAGAAGTAAAAAAAATAGTTTTAGGTTAAAAGTAAAGATAAAAGTTTTGGGGTTAAAAGTTAAGGAAACCAAATAGTCTTAGGTTAGAAGTAAAGAATCAAAAAGTTTTGGGTTAATAAGTAAAAAATCATTTTTTTTAAAAAACTCTCAAAGCACAAGTTACAACTCCCATATGCTTAAAAATGTTGCATATTATAGTATTGGGTCATGTGTAATTTTATTATATTCATTTGTGTTTTCTTAGTAAAATTTTAATTATAATATATTAACTAGTGGGATTATCCGCGCTTCCCAATTTGGTTTCATGACAGGGCGCTCGAATACGGAAGCAATTCACATTTTGCGGAGACTAATGGAGAAGCACAGTGAGAAGATGCGAGATCTACATATGGTGTTTATAGACCTTGAAAAGACGTATGACAGTGTACCACGTAGACTGGTATGGGAAACTTTGGAGGATAGAGGAGTCCTTGGGAAGTATTAGACATAATTAGGGATATGTATGATAGGACTAAAACTAGGGTACGTGCGCCTGTAGGGGATACTGATTATTTCCCTGTGGAGGTAGGACTCCATCAAGGGTCTGCGTTGAGCCCGTTTCTTTTAGCAGTTGTACTAGATGAGTTGTCTAAGTCGATTCAAGAGGCAGTTCCGGGGTGCATGCTTTTTGCAGATGATATAGTGTTAGTTGCGGAGACTAGACAAAGCCTGAAGTAAGGCTAGAGAATTGGAGAGCAGTTGTAGAGGCAAGGGTTTAAGGATTACTCGCTCTAAGACAGAGTACCTCTATTGCGATTTCAGTGGTGCATGTGACAACGAGGACACTCAGATTACCATTGAGGGTCAAGCGGTCCTGCAAACAACTATGTTCAAGTACTTAGGATCATTTGTGTAGAAAGACGGGGAGATATATAGTGACGTATCTCATCGCATCCAGACAGGCTAATGTAGGTTGAAAGCAGCCACGGGGATTATGTGCGACAGGAGTTTCCCAACTAAATTAAAGGGAAAGTTCTATAGGATCGTAATTAGACCTGCTATGCTATATGGGACAGATTGTTGGGCCATCAAGAAGACACAAGCGCGCAAGATGGAGGTAGCAGAGATAAGGATGCTAAGTGGATGTGTGGCCACACAAGGTTAGACCGGATAAGAAATGAGGTTTTGAGGAAAAGGTTAGGAGTAGCTAGTATATCGGACAAGATAAGGGAGGGGAGATTGAGATGGTTTGGGCATGTGTAGAGGAGCAGTCGACCGAATCAGTTAGGGCAGCTGAAACCCTTACAGTGGAAGGAAGGAGGGGTAGAGGTAGGCCCAAGTTGACTTGGGACGAGCGTATTAGGCATGATTTGATAGATCTTCACCTCTTGAGGACATGGTCCAGGATAGGTGTACGTGGAGACGTGGGATTAAGGTTAAGGACTTTTAGGGGTCGGTAGCGTTGTGCCGTAGCTTTGTCTTAAGCTTAGTTTTCTTTTACGTTTTAGGTAGGTCTGTGTTGGGTGGGATTCTTGTTTGGTGCTTTCTAATGATGGGTTTCTTGTTATATGCCTATTTCCTGTTTGAGTAAATTGCCATTTTTGTCTCTCAGGTTTGGGCAAATTTGCCATTTTTGTCCAAAATGACACTTTGGTACCATTTTGCCCCCACGTTTGTAACTTTTTCCATTTTCGTCCAAATGCCTAACCTGTAACATTCGTCGAAAAACGTGTTCCAAAACCCGCTCTGTTTAAAAACTTAAGAATTTATTTAAAAAGTTTCGTTACGCATTTTTCATTTTATAAAATGTAAGTTTCATAAATAAATAAATTAGATAATAAAGATATTAATTAAATGAAGGAATAAAGGAAATTATAATAAAATAAAAAGGTTAAAAGAAAAAAAAATAATAATAGAGGGGTAGCCGGGTTTCGAACCCGGGTCCCCGATGGATCAACACACAGACTTCACCACTACGCTACACACACATATGTGCTATAACTGAAAATAGTTAATCCTTATATTAGAATTCTGCAAGACGTGCAAATCGGGCGGATCTGTATCCGCCAGATGATGTTCAAATCATCACACCCAAAAATCTCGTAGTGTTTCCCTCTTCAAAGACATGATTTCCGGAATAAAAACGTTGAACCAATGATTCATAACCGAAGCTTAATCATAGATCCTAAATTCATCATCGAAACCGAAATCAGTGATTTGACTGGTTACTCTATAAATACCAATCGATTTCACCACAAACGAATTCGTTCAATCCCTCAACCTCTCTCTTAAACTCTCGCTAAAACACCCTGAAGTTGTCCCTGCAAGTCGTCGGAATTCTCAGTTACTCGCCGGAAAACCGAAGAATCCATTCCCTTATTGCCTTACTCTAAAATAGGACTTCTAGAGCTCAGACAGAAATCACCCACACACACCTCAAACTCCCTGTAGAGCATCTGTCGCAAGTTAAGCTTCGCCGGAAAAATTGGAACTCGCCGGAGTTGGTCACCGGGATCATCAAAGTTCTATTCTCCAATGGGTATGAACCTTTAAAACCTTTTTATGTTCATATTTAATTCCGTTAGTTCGTAAACCAGTAACCAGAATTGATAAGATATAGATAACAGTCGGATTTTGTTTCTGGGTAGTGTCTAGGAAGAGGATGAAGTTTTACCTAGAAAATAAGTATAATTAATCATGATGTTTTAACCAGGTTAGACACACAGTCCAGCGGTGGACTGTGTGCAATTACAAAGCACACGTCCCGATTTCGAGTCCTGGTCAGATCCATATTAATAATAACCGCTTCCCTTTTTTTTCTTTCTTTAAACCAAATACGCTAACATGCTGCAAGATGTTAAGTATAATTAAAATCAGTACTTTAACGGGTTAGACACACAGTCCAGCGGTGGACTGTGTGCAATTATAAAGCATACATCCCGGGTTCGAGCCACACATGTTTCGACTTTCTGAAATAAAACCAAGCCTTTTTAAAACCTATTCAGAACATCCTTCAACATGTATATAAATATAGTATAATTCAGTATATAAACAGGTTAGACACACAGCCCAACTGGTTGGACTTTGTGCACGTAAAACTGAAGAGCTCGAGTTCGATTCGGAATACTTAAACCGGGTTTGGCATATTATGAAACCTTTTTAATAAAACTAAAATAAGGTTTAAGCTAACTAGTATATAAATATAATTAAAATCAGAAATATTTCGGGTTAGACACGTAGCTCAGTTGGTAGAGCTGCGTGCACGTATACGAGAGGTCACGAGTTCGAACCTCACTCAGCGCATAGAAAACACAGTTTGACCGGTCAAGACCCGGTCAACGGTCAGCGGTCAAAAAGTCAACCTTTTTATTTCTTTTTATTTATTTATTTAATTGGAAAATTGTTTAAAAATACTTAAAAATAAGATTATTAAAGTTAGAAAATTTCCTTAAACTCACAAAAATAAATCTAACAATCCCATTAAGAGCACTAATTAAAAATATTAATTATTTATTTGCCGAATCATTTCGTTATTATTTAGGTTAGTTTTTCCCTCGTCGGTTGAATCATAATATTCGTGCGCATTCATCGTCATCAAGGAATGCACCCACTGTGAGTGAATCCTTACAAATTCCGCTTTTTATTCATGTTTTGGGGTGTATCATGTGTCGCTTTAATTATTTCGTTTATTCAAACTTGTGCCATTACCATTATATGACCTAAACTTATGATGTAAATATTGATTGTTGTGATGCGTGTTTTACATTTTGTCAAGTTGCGTGCAAATCATTCATTAGGCCCATCAGTTCCTCGTGGGAGACGAGTTGAACATCGCGTGCCTCATTAGATCGGCTCCGTTTGATTGAGCCTTGATCTCATTGTTCATCATTTGGTGTGTGTGCTTGTGCATTAATTGATATTATGTGTTTTGTGATTAAATTTACATTTACGTTTACTCATATGTGGTTACGCACCTTTTATAACCAATATAATAAATTCGTTCAAATGTTTTTCACAAGATTCACTCGCCAACTTTTGTTTACCCCAAAAACCCTATTTTTACACATGATACAGGTGATCCAGTTGAGAAAGGAAACACGTAGGATGGCCTAGAAGAATAAACAAGTTAATGCTTTGGAATGGACATTTAGTTTAGTTTCCCTTTGTAATTGTATGATTTTTGTTTCATACTTTAGTTTGTAATGAAAGTGTATTTGAACATGTTATGCTTGTATGTCTATTGTAACTTCTTCTTTAAAGAGAAATAATAAATATGGAACTTTATAGTAAATGTCATGAGCTTTGATGAAAACCCAATCATGCCCCGTCTACCATTTCCGCTGCGGGTCAGGGTGTGACATAACCTAGTTACTTTATAACGTTAGATGGGTTATTTTGAAAGAGTAATTGCCATTTTCGTCCATGAGGTTTGGACACATTTGCCATTTTCATCCAAAATGACACTTCTAACTCCGGCACAACCTACAACTCCGGAACCGTCTCCGGCACAACCTGCACTCCGGCACCATCTCCGGCACAACTTGCTACTCCGGAACCACCTACAGCTCCGGCACAACCTGCAAATTCGGCACAAACCTGCAAGTCCGGCACCATCTCCGGCACAACCTGCAACTCAGGCACCACCTGCAACTCCGGCACAAACCTGCAACTGCCGGAGTTGCAGGTGGCGCCGGTGTTGCAGGTTGTGCCCGAGACGGTGCCGGACTTGTAGGATTGTGTCGGAGTTGCAGTTGTGCCGGAGTTGCAGGTTGTGCCAGAGACGATGCCGGACTTGCAGGTTTGCGCCGGAGTTGCAAGTTGTGCCGGAGTTATAGGTGGTGCCGGAGTTGCAGGTTGTGGCAGAGAGGGTGCCGGAGTTGCAGGTTGTGCCGGAGGCGGTGCCGGAGTTACAAGTGTCATTTTGGATGAAAATGGCAAATTTGCCCAAACATCAGGGACAAAAATGGCAATCTACTCTTTCGAAAATAACTCATCTAACGTTATAAAGTAACTAGGTTAGGCATTTGGACGAAAATGGCAAAAAGTTACAAACGTGGGGGACAAAATGGTACCAAAGTGTCATTTTGGATGAAAATGGCAAATGCGCTCAAACCTCAAGGACGAAAATGGCAATTTACTCTTCCTGTTTTCTAAGGATATATTTGTTATTGCTACGCTTATCGTTCCATCTTTTGTTGTGTCTACGTGTCGGTTGTTTGCTTAGAGCAGGGGGGGTCTCTTTGGAAGCAGCCTCTCTATCCTTGAGATAGAGGTAAAGTTCCCACCCTCCCCAGACCCTACCAATAGTTTTTTCTATCCGTGGGATTTTTACTGGGTACGGTTGTTGTTGTTGTTGATTATCCGCACTTCGCAGCGGGCTTCCAATCGATACCGGTTCTATTCAGTACCGATACTAGGTATAGCAACCAAAGAATACACTCAAGAGGATATTGATGGAGAGGGTGAACCCGAGCCCTAATGTGCCTATATATTGAGTTTATGTGCATTTTAAGTGGTTATGTGTGTTGAATAAGATAACTACAAGAAATCGTTATTTTGCTGGTTAATCACTTAATTTGGTGAAGTTACGAAGGTTAGAGATGGTATGGAACACTCGCGGATGATGTACAAAGCATACGGTACCAACTGGGACTTGTTCGGGTCGGAAAGATAGCATGAAGGTGGAAGAAACATGCAAGAACGAAGAACAAGGGCTATTTGGTACTTAATTATAAGTGGCATTATGCTTAAACGTGTGAGAAATAAGAAAGAATTTAGTTCAGGGGTCATTGGGCAATATATATAAAGTTGAAATCAAGTTAAGGATGGCCTTGAAGACCTCGACGTAGGCTACGTTCTCAGACCGTAACTTATGGTTGAAAGGACTTGTTGAAGTAATTGCCAGCAGTTCTCTACCGTAACCTACAGTAGGAGACCGTATGTTACGGTCAGGGTTAAATACTCCAACAGCAAATCTAGACCGTAGCTTACGCTCTTGACGACGGAAAGACGCGTGCATCTGCTTTTGGGAGGTATATTAGGGTTCCATGCATTGCCAATCATTATCTTACACTTTGAGAGCGACTTGGGGAGCATCTAGGGCATCAAGCTTGGACTTTTTCACTCATCATCATCACGAATTGCATCTACTTCACCGATTCAATCATGAACTCGTCACTCTTTTAAGCTTTTGAAGATCGTTTGTGAGAGATGAGAGACTAGTTTTCTTGTGGTTTCCTCCGGATGGAGGATTTGTGTAAGTTGGATGATTTTATGTGTTTATTTTTTACATTTTATGAACGTGGTGATCTAAGCATTCAATGCTTTTCACCTTTGGATTTGATTAATTGATTGTAAACGATTGCCTTTTCTTTAACTTTAATCTTTAATCATTCAATTCTTGAGAGTTCTAGTAATCGGGATATATTTGACGTGGGATTAGGGGTTGGTAATTGTGCTTCATATTCATTGGATAACCTCCCGTTATGTATGGACCAGAGTACTTAGTCTGTGAATGTCACAATCAGTTAATTAGGTTAACACCTGTGTTATGTTAGTGTTTTTATAAAACACATAATTGAATCTAACTGCAAATATGAAATCGGAGGAACCATTGTTTCTCCAATTGATAAAACTCCAATTTGGTTTGTTTAATTTAGCTAATCAACAAAATCCACAACCAAGTTTTCATTTTTTGTCATAGATAATCGATACTTGGCATTACTTTCCACAATACTCCTCTGGTTCGATATCCGACTTATCCTATCTACATAGTGTAGTTGGTTTTTGCATGTTCTTCACAACAGACATCAGATATCGACACATGTACATCGACCGAAACCAAAAAACGAATACTGGTACGGATGTTGTCTAACTGGTATTGGTATCGGTTCGTCCCAATACTGCTACCATTCTGCCACTCGCTATAACTTACGATACTAAAAATATACTCTAGTGCGATTACAACTTTGTTTTCAAGAATTTTATATTGTCAAGTCATAAAAACCATAAAAATGAATACATGTACCAATGTTGTTCAAGCGACATTTGTTGGGTTCCACAAAACGAAGAAAAAAATCAACTATATTTGAGTCATTTAAATAAAAGTTTAATCGAACCTTACAGAAAAATAAACGTCTCACAACGGTATATTTGCAATATATAATAAAATATAATTTTTTGACTTTTTACTTCAAAAAAAGATATAATGAAGTTCACAATAAAATATAACTTTTTGACCTTTTACTCAAAAAAAGTGGCATAATTACTTTAACTTCTTCTCACATCATCTATTTATTACTTATTATTATGTCAAATTTCAAATACTAAAACTTTGGTGGCTCTTTCAAAAAAAAAAAAAAATTGTGTAGCTAATATGTTCCTTTTATATATATATATAATAATTTGCGAAAAAGAATTTAAATATTTGAAAATTGGGGTTGAACGGTGGTGTTCGGGTCAACCCGCTAATATTCGGTTCATATATATGACAAGACTTTCGGGTCGGGTCTGGCTTGGGTTCATCTAAAATTTCCAGGTTCGGGTCAGGTTGAAACTGCCAACCTGCGAACCCGACCCGTTTAGTACCCCTACATATGTGTCACCTTATACCAATAAACCAATCATATGCATCATCTTATACCAATCAGCCAATGAAAAGAAAGAAAATTAAATAGTAATTTAGTGATCTATATACAAACTAGAATTAAGCATCCCTGCGTTGCGGCGGGGTGTAAAACCATGCCAAATAGTACCGATGTCACACCACCGCCAGCGACCACCAACAATGACTCGACCTAGGACCTGCGTGTTGCGACGAACCTGTCAAACAAAAAAAATAGACGTATAAATATTGAACCAGACATGCACGTTGCGCCATGTTAACTTGAAAAATTTTGAACTAAACATAAAAACGTTGAACCACACACGTAGGTTGCGCCGTACTAACTCGAAAAATTTAGAACGAAACACAAAAGGAATATTTCTGAAAGACGAAAAGTTTAGGGGACAAAAGTTGAAAGTAAAAAGTTGTGAAGTTAAATTTCAAATAATGGACAGTTTTGGGTTAAAATTAAAAAAACAAATTATGTGGGGTAAAAATTGCAAAAGATAAAAACCTTTGGTTATGAGAAAATCAAGTTTAAAAAAAAAAACCCAAAGCCTATGTTACAACCAACCAAAGCTAAAAGTTGTTACTTATTTATAGCATTTTAATTTAATGATCAATTTTATAAAACAACTAGATTATGGACAGTTTTGGGTTAAAATTACAAAAAAAATTATGTGAGGTTAAAATTGAAAAAGATAAAAACCTTTGGGTTGTGAGAAAATCAAGTTTTTTTTTAAAAAAAAACCCAAAGCCTATGTTACAACCAATCAAAGCTAAAAGTTGTTACTTATTTATAGCATTTTAATTTAATGATCAATTTTATAAAACAACTAGATTTTTGTCCGCCGCGTGTTGCGCCGGCGGGGCAAAGCGTTAAATCGTAAACCAAAATCGTGGATGGGATTTGAACCAACGTGCCCGGGTTCCAAAGCCTTACCACCAAATGATAAACCGCCTTAGCCATTTGTTCTTTGCTTGATAGAGCGAAGATAAATTGTAATCGAGTAATAAGTACCAAATGAGAATCAAAATCAACACGAGTTTTAGAGAATATGGTGACGAACCTTGAGAGCGACGTCATTTGTGCCATCAACATCAATAAACAAATGAATTCAAAATAAAGCTAGTGTAAACACCAAGGACGCTATCATAAACATTCATTCTACATAAACATGAGAATATTAAAAGTTACCATTATATCTATAACTTGAAATCGAGATGAAGGAACATACATGTTTCATACCCTTGTAAGATGAAAAGTATAAGCTATTAGCTAGGTAACCATGAAACTGCCGCCCTTCGAATACTTTTCTCTTAGGACCTGTAAATACATACATAAACAATATAAGAGTACTTCAAGTTAAAGTGTTGGAACCTGAAGGTTTATGCATAGTTGATTAATAGTGTTTTGGGTTGATTTGTATTATGTTCTTTAGTGTTTTGGGTCGATACATGTTTTGGGTCTTGAGGTTTCGACTGGGCCTATAGGGGTTCCGGCCCACATTAGTTGTGAGTATATAATCACTCCTATATTGTTGTTTAGGGGTTGATCAGTTGTTTTTTAATAGCAAGAGGCCAGCCGAAACCAGTTTGGAAGTCTTGTATCGGTCAAATTCAATCAGTGAATGCAAGTTTCCGTTTGTTTTGATTTACATTATTTCGGTTTCTATTATATATTCTTGAATCAACTTGTGATTGGTTTCCGCACTCTCATAGGTATTGTTTGATATCATTGAAAGATCCTATCGGGTTTTATAATTGGTATCAGAGCCAAGAAACCAATTCTTGGTTCGGTTCGATATCATTCGGATTCAAGAAGGCCCCATTTATTACTGATCTTGTTTTGCTAGTGTTTGTTTTACAGCGATTGTCAGTTTTGCTTGTGTTTTCTAATTACGGAACTTACAAACCTTCAAACTGTTCATCGCAGATATTACATCAAAGTACTGATTTTGGTTCGTGTGATTCCAGAAAAGGTGTTTGCTGATTTTTCGGAAGTTGTTGGGGATAAAAATTCAAAGATTTCGAGATCTTTGAATTTTGGAAGCTGCTAGAAATCAAGGATTACGTTGTTTCTATCTCACAATCTATTTTGTAAGATCTCGACTCGAAACCAGCTAGTCTCAAGTTGTCAAATTTTTCAGTCTCGACTCGCAGTAACACTCGTCTCGATCAAGACTTGTCATTCGCAATTGTAGTCTTGACTCTTTAAAACATTAGACCATTGAATTTGACAAGTTAATTAATCATATTAAAAATGAGTACAAATAATTAGAGTGCTGACTTAGAAGCCATAAACAAACATCAGGAACTGGATTCTATTATGGGGACCACCACTCGTATTCCCAGACTGTTAAGCGGTGATGAATTCCCAGAGTGGAAATGGCGTTTTGAACAACATGTGAAGGTTAAGGATGCTAAGATCTGGAGAAGCATTCTAAAAGGTCCTAGGGATATTGTGTTTGAACGAGAGAATGCTCCTGGAGTTAAAGTCAAGAAACCTATTGCTGATTATACTGAAGATGATTTCGCTATAGTTGAAGAAGATGACAAAGCTTTGTCATATCTTACAATGGAATTGTCACCAGATATTGCCATTGGTTTTCGAACTTGCAAGTCTGCCAAAGAGTTATGGGCAGCACTGATAGATGTTTACGAAGGAAATGAAGACATGAAAGAAAGTCGAAGAAATCTGCTAAGCCAAAACTTCAATAACTTCAATCACATTTTTGAGAGAAGAGTAGAAAACCAAATTCAGCGGTTTGTGAAGCTTGTTACTCAGATGAATATGGAAGAAATACCATTGTCAAACGCTACTACTAATCGATAGCTTCTTAATGCTCTACCAAAAAGCTGGGATCATCACGTTGCCATGATCAAGAAAACCAAGGATCTTGCTAGATGCAGTCTATCTGAGATGATTTCTCATATCAAGGCATGTGAGCTAGATGAACTAACTACAAGTATAGTATGCTGGCTGCAGGATTTTCTGCTACTCCAACTACATCAAACAACAACAATGCTGCTCTCATATCTCAAATTGGTTTTCAAATGTTCAGCAACTCAGCGTCTTCTAAGGCAGCACCTACTTTTGCAAATGCATATTACTCTGGCTCGCCGGCTCCTTCTACTGCACCATCAACTGCTGTCTCTACTGCTGTAATCCTTCTGTGAAGAACGAGATGATTGCCTTCTTCACACGATAGTCTAAAGAAAATCTGGATATTGCTACATCTGTCATAAACTGCTTGAATGCCTTTGTTGCAGGTAAGCTGGATCCTCCTAGATGGTCTATGGATGATCTAGATCAAATTCATCCCGATGATGTAGAAGAGATGGACATTACATGGCAGATGGCTATGGCTGCTTTCAGAGCAAAGAACTTTGTGAAAAGAACTGGAAGAAACAAGTGGGATGGTGCCTTTACAGGATCCACCAAGGTGACATTTGAGTTACGTTGCTACAACTGTTATGAACCAGGACATGTGGCTCGAAACTGCACTAAGCCGAGGGTCCACAGAGAACATACTCTAGCACAACCTGCTCCACCGAACTCTGAAAGAGCTCTTGTTACAACTACTGATATTTCAACAGCTGCAGGCGGAAGCACTCAAAGTTCAGCCCTGGTAGTTCAACCAAATGCTGCCTTTGATTGGAATGCAGAAGTTCAACATTTGAACATCTCTGCTCCAGAAAATCAGACTGCCTTAGAGAACATTGCTTTTATGACTTCAGCTCCTGAAGATAAGAATTCGGCATCTGAGGATGAGGTTCCGGCTGAAAAATTTGGCACTTATGACGCAGATTCTGTCAGCTCCCATTCATGGACTCATTGCTGAAGAGGTAAGTTCTGTTTTCTGTACTCCTAAATGTCATGGTAAATTTGAAGCATACCAGTTACACAACACTGAGTTGAAAACAAAATTTTTCTTTAAAGAAAAATGAAAAACTTTATAAAGAAAAAATTGAAGCTCAAAGAAAAGATATTGCTAAATTAAAAGAGGATCTCAGCGTTAAAGGTTGTAACTACGAGTACGACAAGGTGATCATGAATGATTTGATCAAAGAGCTAGAAGAGATCAAGTTGAAATATCAAATAAACGAAAACAATATTAAAAATTATGATACTTCTAGCAAATTGGTCAAGGATATATGTGATATTCAATTAGAATACAAGAACAAGAAATGGGTTGGTTTGGGTTATAATAAGGTCCCTCCTCCTTACAACCATAACTACACCTATATGCCTTGCTCTGTGGAGGAGATGTTTAATGAGGATACGATGACTTATGGTCCAAAAACTGATAAGTCACTGATCAATAGCAGATCTGTCGATAAATGTGCAACCACAAAAATGAATTTTGTTTCTAAAGGCACTTTTGATCCTAATAGTTCGTTTGCATGTGCAAATAAAGTGTAGACACAAAGTATGGAGATATTCTTGGGGAAGAACGAGTTTTTAATTCTGATTTTTCTGAAACTTCGTTTGATAAAACTGATTCTGGTTGTGTGTTTGGACAAGCTTTGCTTAATTCGTTTTGTGCTTATGTGTCGTCTAGTGGGCCTGATGTGTTGGGAAAAACTGTTGATGCTTGTGTTGAATCTTTAAACAATAAGTCTGATGATGGATGTTTTTCAATCAATGATTGTGATTGTGATATTTCTAATTCTAGAGCTGATGTTGATGTGACAGGCGAGGTCCCTCAGGATACATTCCCCACTGAAACTTCTTCTCAAGAAAATCAAGAATGTCCTGATTGTTCTTCTGAACTGGGACGTTCCTACTGGTGAATCTAGTGGGACCCCATTGGAAACCGTAGCTGAAAGCAAACCTCAAGTAGATTCACATAATACATGTGTTGACGAAACATTTGTTGATGAAATTTCAACTTTTTCTGAAATTAAAACTGAATCAAAATCTAGTGCAGTAGAAAAAGGGGTTGAAATAATTGAACAATCACCAAAAAATGTTTCTGAAAAACAAGATAAAACTAAAACACCGGTTTTTCAAAATGATCATGATAAAAGTGAGAAGGATGAATCTCATCATCCTCTACATCTCATGCTCGTGCCATTTCTGACCAGCAGGGACCAAAATGCTCAGAAAAGGCACAAGCTAAACAAGCAAGAAAAACCAAACATGCTCATACTTCAAAACCCAACAGATCCGCATTTGCCATGAAGCACCAAAACTTCCACACATTGAAACGACAAACATGTTTCAATTGTGGTATTGCTGGACACATCGCCAGAAACTGTGTTCAACTCCCAAGTGTGCAGTCTAAGAATAAGAATGCACAAAATCAGAAGGTCAAGCCAAACCGATCTCGTTGTTCAGAGTCAGTGACGACTGCAAAGTCTGAGACAATGAAGAATAACGATCATAAAGGTAAACCTTCTGATCAAGATTGGAATGCAGCTAAACAAAGAAATCAAAAACGTCAAAATGATTTTCAAAGAAATCAACATAAGGCTTTTGGTAATTACAATCATAAATGGTCAAATAAATATTGGAAACCCAAAGTGAAGGCTGCTCAATTAAACATCTCTCAACAGAAATCTGCCAATAAAAACCATTCAAAGTTTTTAAAAAAGACAATTTAGTTTGGCAGAAAGTGACTTACATTGACGCTCAAGGAAAATCCAGATCCACTATGGGCTGGGTTCCTAAAACTAATTGATCCCGCTAATCGTGCAGGAACAGCTGTGGAGGACTACTGTGCGACTTTGGTACATGGATAGTGGCTGTTCCATGCACATGACAGGTGACTTGTCCCAACTTGTCAATGTGAAAGAATTTGATGGAGGATATGTCTCTTTTACGGGAGGAGAATCAGGCAAGAATCACATTGAAAGGAATAGTGAGAAATGGTGTTTTAAGCTTCGAGAATGTGAATTACGTCCTAGAACTGAAATACAATTTGCTAAGTATCTCGCAAATCTGTGATAGAGGAAATTCAGTTCATTCACAAAGAAGGGATGTTATGTGCTTAAACCAGGAATCGTGATACCTGAGGATTGGTTCTTGATGACTGCTGAGAGAAAAGGAAACTCGTATGTTATCGACATGAACAAGAAACCGTGTGAGGAAATCACTTGTCTCTTCTCAAAGATTTCAGAACATGATGGTCTGTTGTGGCATCGTCGCCTTGGGCATGTGAATATGAAGAATCTGAATCGTCTTGCAAAAAGTCAAATGGTCTGTGATCTACCAATTAAAGACTTATGCTGGTAGAAAAGTATGTTGCTTGCGCAAAAGGAAAGGCTCATCGAAAGCCTCATAAGTCCAAGTCTACTCCTTCGACAAAAGTTGTGCTTGAGTTACTGCACAGGATCTTTTCGGTTCTGTTAATGTGCTCAGTATTGGCAAGAAGTCTTATTGTCTTGTGATCGTAGATGACTACTCTCGCTAAACTTAGGTTTACTTTCTCAGTCACAAATATGAGGCTGCAAGTTTGATCAGACCGTTCATCACTCTAGTTGAAAATCAAGCTAGTACGAGGGTGAAAGCAATTCGATCAGACAATGGGACGGAATTCAAGACTATCACCTTAGATACATTCTGCACAGAAAAGGGAATTGAACGACAGTGCAGTGCGCCATGAACTCCACAACAAAATGGAGTGGCTGAGAGACGAAATCGTACTCTTATAGAGGCGGCACGAACCATGCTGGCCGACTCGAAACTTCCTAGTTTCTTCTGGGCCGAAGCAGTTAGCACGGCTTCTTACATTCAGAATCATGTTGTAGTAACAAACGTCACATGAAAACTCCTTACGAGATTCTGGAAGGACGTAAACCCTCGGTCTCACACTTCCGTATTTTTGGTTGTCCGTGTGTCTTGTTACTCATGGACACTAATGGGAAGTTTGAAGTCAAAGGGGACAAATGTTTCTTTATTGGATACGCTAAAGGATCTTCTTATAGAGTGTACAATAAAGAAACCAAGAAAGTCGTTGAGTCGTGCAACATGGAATGGCTCGAAGAAAATTCTATGGAAGCTAGAGTTGGTCCAGATTGACTATATGATTATGCTGATTTGTTCAAATCCTTTAACATTTTGTCTAGTGTTTTCCCTGATGGAGGTGTCGACTCTGAAACGACCAGTTTCATTTAGTGATACAGAAGAATAGGAACATGATGAAGGGAGCTCGCGAAATCATACTATTGATCCACCAGGAATGAGATTTACAGTGCATCCAACGTCTCATCAATCCCCTGAAGGTGCACCATCAGGAGGCATTCTCTCGAATGCATCTGGATATTATTTGTTTTCTGATCCTATCCCTGAAGATTATACTGTTACTACTTCTGTGGTTCACAGTACTGTAGCATCTAATGAGGGGGAGTCGAGCAAAATCAACACACCTCAATACGAGACCATACCTGAATTTGCCATTCCAACTAGCGTTCAAAGAAATCATCCTATTGAGAATGTGATTGGTTCTGTAAATGCAGGAGTTCAAATCAGGAGCCAATCAGGAACCATTAATCTTTGTTTATACTCTAGCTACATTTTTCAAATTAACCTAAAACCATTGATGTAGCTTTGCAAGAACCAGGCTGGGTCGATGCTATGCATGAAGAGCTGAACCAGTTCGAAAAGCTAGGAGTATGGAAGCTTATGGAGTTACCGAAAGGGAAACGAAAACTTGGAACTCGATGGGTTTTCAGAAACAAGCAAGATTCTGCAGGATTTATTGTTCGAAACAAGGCAAGATTGGTGGTCCAGGGATTCAGACAAATAGAGGGACTGGATTAAAATGAAGTTTACGCCCCAGTTGCCCGACTTGAGGCCATCCGGATTTTCCTAGCATATGCGTCATACATGGGGTTCACTGTTTATAAGATGGACGTTAAGACTGCGTTTTTGTATGGAGACGTGAAGGAGGAAATCTTTGTTGAGCAACCACCGGGCTTTGTCCATCCAGATCATCCAGAATATGCCTACAAGCTTGATAAGGCATTATATGGATTGCACCAAGAGCTTGGTATGCAACTCTAACTGAACATCTTCTGGCTCATTGGTACACGCGTGGCACGATAGACCAGACTCTGTTTATCAAGAGGCTGGGCAAGGATCTGATCTTGGTTCAAATTTATGTCGATGACATTATCTTAGGATCGACAAGTGACGAGCTTTGTAAGGAATTTGAGAGGGTTATGAAAAAGAATTGCGCTAGGAGAAATGACATTGTTCTTAGGTTTACAAGTCAAACAGGATTCTCGAAGCATTCTTATTCATCAAGGGAAGTATGTGGACGATGTGCTAGCCAAATTCAAGTTCACTGACGCTAAACCGGCTGAAACTCCAATGGCAGAAAGACCTTTATTGACTGAAGATGCTGAAGGATCCCCTGTTGATCAACGCCTTTATAGGTTTATCATCGGGTCATTGATGTATCTAACAGCGAGCCGTCCAGACATCATGTTTGCTGTCTGCAACTGCGCGCGATATCGGGCTAACCCTAAAACTTCTCATCTTACTGCTGTTAAGCGAATCTTTCGGTACCTTAAAGGCCGATCTCGGTTTGGTCTGTGGTATCCAAGCGATTCCAATTTTGACCTGTTTTCATTTTCTGATAGTAATTTTGGAGGCACTGAGAAGGACAGGAAATTCACAACTGCTGGATGTCAATTTTTGGGTGACAGGCTCATTTCTTGGCAATGCAAGAAACAACAAACGGTGGCAATTTCAACAGCTGAAGCGGAGTACATTGCGGCTTCAGCGTCTTGCTCCCAAGTGGTGTGGATGCAACATCAATTGCAGGACTACGGTTTGACTTATCTTAACACTACCATTTACTGCGATAATGATGCTGCTATACAAATTGTGAAAAATCTTGTTTTCCACTCAAAAACCCATTGATATAAAGTTTATTTTATATGAGATTGTTTTGACAGAGGTCTTATCAAACTGGAGCAAATCGACACAGATGCAAATGCTGCCGATTTGTTCACAAAACCTGTCAGCAGCTCGAAGTTTCAGGTGCTTGTGGATTTTCTGAAAATGATCTATTACACTGACTGAGCATGTTTTTTGTTTTTCGTGTGTAAATTTGTACATAAAGTTTTCCATTCTTAGGTAGTTTTTATTTATGCACAAATTTAGGAGGAGAAATTTTTAAAAATTTTGAAAAACACAAAAACATTAAAATTTTTGAAAAATACAAAAACATTAAAAATTTTAAAAAATACAAAAACATTGAAAATTTTGAAAAAGTTAAAAAGAATCATTGTATGTCATGGGAAATGAAATGAATTTTCACATTGTGGTGAAGGGCTGACTCATGTAAAACCAGTATCGAAATTGTTTGGCTCTAGAACGATATGTTAGTAGGCTCTATCCTTAAGGCTGGAAAAAGTGGCTGCTTGTTTGAAACTTAAACTTGTACATGACCTCAGGAAAGAACGTCACTTGGAATTAGCTCATTTATATTTGAATGCTTGTGTGATGTCCCTATACACACAATTTTGGTCCAGTTCTGAAATCTTTTCTGAAAAAGCCGTGTATCTCCTCTGTTTTGCGTGAGCAAAGACCTAGAGGTGCTAGGCAACGTTGGCTTCTGTTTTTCGTAAGCAAAGACCTAGCTATACGTATGTCTCCTTATAGATCACTTTACACATGAAAAAGGCCCTCAAGTGCCCAAAAGAAACCCAAAGAACCTATATCAAAACTGAGAAAACTCATTTGATTTGTATATTATATCATCTCTAGTTTGATCTATTTTGTTCTCTTCTCAATCTAGTCCCAGTAAAGGTTTCAGGAATATGGAACGGACTTGTGGAAATATGTGGTAGGGAAACTACAGGCATGATAGTGTGTGTTGATTGGCATTCCGGGATTTGATTAGTATTTATCTGGGTGTTCATTGTTAAAATACCAAAACATGATAAAATTGATTACAGGCAGTCATATCAAAATGCCTAGGGAGGTGAGTTTAGGTGGACAAATATACTAACAATTGTTCGGATCATTCGTTAGTAGATTAGTGTTGATAAGTGTTGTCAAGCTCAAAACCTCGTGATTTGATCCCTGAGCAATCTTGATTTTCCCTATGTTTTATTTTTGTAAATAATAGTTTCATATTATTTATTTTTGTTTTATGGGTTTTGGTCTTGAAAAGCGTGCTCAGGAAGTTAAAGGGTTATCTAAAGAAAAACAATTTTTGTTGAGTTTGGATAATAAATTCTGAAATAATTTTTAAATCCAAAGGTTTGGGTGGGTTCGAGTCGAGATCATGGACCAGGCCAATATCTCAAAGGTCTGGCCCATGTTGATTGTGACATACAAAAGGATCTCGAGTCGAGACCCTCTCACTTCACTCAAAACCTTTCTCTCTCTCTCATTTTCCGGCGGCTTCCTCTGTTTCCGACATCGTCTCCTTCGATCTCGATTCACTAACAATCATTATTTAAGGTATTTTAAGATCAAATGATAGTGTTTACTTGATGATTTGCAGGAGATTTGAAGAACTGGTTGAATATTTGAAGAACACTAAGAACCCTAATTAGGATCTTATTTTGGTCTTCATCAAGATTAACAGATGTTTTTAGGGCTTAATCCCAAGTTTGACTGGTCAAAGATGTTTAAATGGTTCCGACTCAGGTTGCGAGTGAAGACACCAAGACTCGAAATCTCTTGTTTCGAGTCGCAACCTCCATGATTTCGATTCAAGACATGTCTTGAGATCTCATGGTCTCGACCGAGGTTTCGACTCGAGATCTCCTAGTCTCGACTGTGATTTCGACTGGGAGTCTTGTGGTCTCGACTCGAGATTATGAGATTTCGACTCGAAACCTGGTGTCTAAAATTAAAAATAATAATTATTTTTCTCGAAATCTGAGTTGTTTACCATTTCCAGCTTATGAGTCTGTTTGCTAGTATCTGTCAACAAGTCTATTTGCAAAAACTATACTTATACTTGTGTGTTTGTGTAGAATGGATTTAAGTTCACTCCAGCCACAATCAAGCAGGATATCTGGCACCACCTCCTGAGAAGCATAAGCAGCTGTATGCATTGTTGATTAAAGGTTTAAACAGTTGTCATATCGCCCATGCTCTTCGAGAAAATCCTATTGTATTTGAAAGCCTTATTCAAGACTTTTGGAAGACGGCATGATTTGAAGCACTAGGAGGAAATGGCAAAGGATCGATTGAGGCAAGATTCAAGAGAAGAACATTATTCTGACCGAACAGATTATTCGGAAGGTCCTCTAGTTTAACAATGAAGAGATAATCCGACTGATCTTCCGACCGGTACTATTGAAGCTATATTGCCGCATTTGAGCTATAAGGATCATATCCCTCGTTGATGAAGAACTTCGTGCATCCATACTGGCGTCTGTTAATGCACATGTTCATGATGTGCCTGACAGAAAACAGAGGGGGAACATATCAACTTAATAGTACTCAGTCTGCTGCTTTCATTTGCTTGATCACGAATGAACCTTACAACTACTCTAAGTACGTGTTTGAAGGCATGAAAAGGAATGTGACTGGTGTACGAAAAGATAAGTTTCTTATGTATCCGAGGTTCTTGCAAATGATTTTCAACGCACGTTATTCAGAGCTGGAGAGATCTGGAGATACTTTGGATTTGAAGCCGATGGGCGCTGCATGTTTTGGTGTTCTCACACCTAAAAGGAGTACTGAAAAGAAGTTTGAAGGAAGAATTCCATTAGAGAAGTTTGGACAGTTCGCGGAGACGGAAAATGTGATTGGTGAACCAGCGATTGTGCAACCTGAAGCTGCACCAGAACATGTTCCAGGTAATGCGATTGTTGCTGAGGAACATGAGGTTCAAGTTGTTGATCGTGTAGAACCAGAGACTGAGATTCATGATTTGGATTTTGAGGTTGATGATGTGTTGGTTGATTACGATGGGGATGATGAGGAGCTTCCTCCTGAAGCTGAAATTAGTACAAGTGTTTCTAGTGTTCTACCACCGGTGATTACTGCTAAAATATTGGCATTGATTTTAAAGATAGTTAGCCAGAAGATTGGGAATCCTCCACCTAAATCTTCGCTACAGATGACGATGCCAAGTGACAAAGACTCACATGATTTCGATTCGCAACCTATAAAGCGAAGGAAGAGGGATCCTCGACCTGGGGTGTTTATTGAACAGCTACAAGATCAACCTATGATTGATGAGGATATTGTCTTGTATGATTTCGATTTTGAGACTGCTCAAACGACAACCGAAAGTGCTTTTGATTTTGAAGAAACCGCTGCTCCTACTCAGACGTTGATTGAGTCTGAACCTACTACAACAGGCATGAATCTGGTATCTACATCTGTGCCTGAGACTTTAGTTTGTTCAGAGACTCCTGTTAGTGTGTCTGATTTACCCGAGACCCCAGTTACTGCTACTATCCTACTTGGAACAATTGTAGTTGGAAGTTCGTCAGTTTCTGTACATGCTGAACCATGTAGTTCAAGTGGTGTCAGAAGTGAAGAAAGATTTAAGTTGCCTCTAATCGATGATTCAAGTGATGATGATGAGTTTGTGAGCATTAGAGACTTGAAGAAGCGTATCGTGGAGCTTGAACAGGATTCGATTCACAAAGATGCAAAGATTGTTCATCTTGAAGATATTATTGCTCGAAAGGATCAACAGATTGATCAACTGAAAGGTGATGTTGGGCGATTGTTTTCTGTGGTTTATGACATCAGAGGGAAGCTAGAAAAGAAGTTTGGTCAGGAATTTGCAGATCCAAACGATTTAGAGAAGTATAAGAAAGCTGCTGAAGATCAGGCTAAAGCTATTGCTCATTATGAAGAAGAACGTCCCACTGCAATGGATTTATATTTTAGAACCTCTACTGACAAGGAGAAGGATGTTGAAAAGGCAAAGAGATTGAAAAAGAAAAGAGAGCTTGTGGTTATTAAGAACAAGAATTTGAATCCTGCTGACCCAGATGTTCAAGCTACTCACATTTGATGGACGTTGGAGAGAGTTACTATGATCAAGTTGGTAACAAGTCAGGGGTGGTGAGCTGGGGCTTTGATCATGATCGAAAGATGTGGTGGGTTAAAAGGAAGATTGTGTCACACCCCAACCGATGGCGGAATTATCGGGGCGCGGCACTAGGCGAACCGGATTGTCTCACGAGAAATTCCATAACACTATTTAAGCAACAATATTTAAACATTAATATCCCATACTATTAACATATAATCCTCAAACAGGTTACAAAATCCAAACATCTCATAACACAATCAAGTTCGATATCCCCTAGATTTCTATTACATGCGTTTCTAGAGATAAAATCCTACGTCCATTTGTAGCAAGTAGATAGCATCAACCTGCAACATACGTTAAAATAATTTGTCAATACAAAAATGTATTGGCGAGCATACAGGTTTGATATAATAGTTTAGTAGATAAAACAGTGTCGCGAATTCTTTCATACATAAACAAGATTTCTATAAGACATAAACTCACAAGACAATTTCCCATGCTATACTCTCAGAGAACTCGCGCGTACATCTTAGCTAAACCCCGTCGGGTGAGAGCCCATCTACAGTACCATACTAGCCAAGGCGGAGATAACGAAAGTGCCCTAGCATACATGTTCTAGCAATCACGTATAAATATGTATAACAGACATTCGCATGTGATAAATCAGTTTAGCGTGAGTTGTGTATTTTTGATAGGAACGTATGTTACACCAAAAAGTGCATTTAAGCGAAAATGGGTCAAGTATACTCACAGTGGGTGCGTTTTAGGTAAGTTTGGAGATCTTGAGAGGAGTTACAGAGAGTGCCGGTTCAGCCTGTAAACGAACAGAAGTGCATCAGTCTTCCGAATTGCTGAAACGGTTAAGTTTGGGTTGAGCAGTAGCCAAGTTCGGGCGAACTTGTGCGCAAAGACACAAGTTTGAGCCAACTTGTATAATTCTGGTGAGTTTGGAGGCAAGTTCGGTCAAACTTGATGAGATTCCCTAGGAATCTTGTCAAGTTCGGTCGAACTTGTAAGAATTCTTTACTGAGGAGACAAGTTGGACGAACTGTGTAGTTCGTATAAGAACTAGGCAAGTTCGGTCGAACTTGAATAATTTTGGTGGATTTTGACCTAAGTTCGGTCGAACTTGCCCATTAAGATGCAAGTTCGGTCGAACTTGGCCAGGGAACTGGCGAATCTTGAGCGAAGTTGATGTTTTCGGATCCAAAATCTTGCGTTTTAGCGTCGCTTACTAAGGAAAAATCGAGTGTTCATCCCTCCAACCCTGTGTTACTGAGCAAACTTAGGTCAGAGAGGTCTTTTAGAGCTGTTTTAGCCGTTTTACAAAAGCGTGGGCTAATCCGGGCAAACTCAGGGTTCGTTAGGATTAGTCTGGCATGTGTAAACAAACAAAAACGTCCTTGTGCTTCCAGATCTGGGATTTTGAATGATAGATGCTTCATTTCATACCATAAAATGAACAAAAAGTCCGTATCTTGTGTAGAAATCAATAGTTTTTCAAAGGTTTTTCTCAGATCTATAACTTACAAGCCGAGATCTTGCAGATCTCGGGTTTGGGAAGCCTCTGCTATCACCAAACGAACTCGTATTGTGTGGATTAAGCTTAAAACAAAAGTTTCGAATGAAAAAGATGAAGATTTTCGTAAAATAATGAGATTTGATGAAAACGAAGGCTACGCCTTGTGCCAAAATCGTTGTAAACGTTTGTAAAATGTTGTTGAACATCATTGTAGCTGAAATCGGGTTGATTCTTACTTAGAACACGAAGGTTTCGGGTTTTAGGAGCTCTGGGCGAACAGCAAGTTCAAATGAGAGAACAGAGCTTGGTATTTTAGGAGAAGGAGCTGATGGAGACAAGTTCGGCATGCAAGTTCGCGCGAACTTGAGTGATAACTGGAGGAGAATGGCCAAGTTCGGCCGAACTTGCATGTTCCCTTGCAAGTTCGCGCGAACTTAGAGGAGGAAAAGGGAATCCAAGTTTGGTCAGTTAAGTTCGGCCAAACTTGGTATCACCAAGTTCGAGCGAACTTGACCCAATACTTGGGTTTTCTTCGTTTATTTCACGTTAAGGGTTCGTTTGTCGATTTGGTTCGTATTAGATAGTTATATTAAACGTTTTAGCGAAGTAATAAGCGTATTAAACGGTCGTATCTACGTATAGTCCATAATCACTCAAAAGTTTGATAATTAAGCGATTAACGTGCGCGACTTCATTTCCCAGTCTGACGAGTGTCGCGTTGCAGTTTAAGCGATCGGTGTAGCCACAGGAACGTCACGTAATTGTTGTGTTTGCGTTGAGATAAGCGTTGTGTTAATGCGTTGTGATGTGATATAGTGCGAAAATATGCGATGTAGTGTAATAAGCGATATAGATTACATTATGATCCGAATCTCTGGTGCTAGGCGTAACGAGAGCAGCGAGCTGCGAAGAGTTTACGAGCTGCGAAGATGCGGGTTGTTACAGATTGGTCCGGTAGAGTGGTATTCGAGGCCTGCATAGTTTCAGACATTCACGAAAGTTGATTTGACTATCATTTCGAATGCCCCATACCCAGATGACAAGCCAAATGGTAGAGGGTATATGTTTTTCGAGAGACTGAAATGAGAGGTTGCTAGAGGATTTCTATCTATGCACACTTGCAGAGTCCTTTTTGAAACCTGCTCCTGGTGTGCATGATCCTCGAACTCACAAGCGTATGAAGACAGTTATTTAGCCACCAACAGATAAAGAGAAGACAATACCATTGGTGAAGAAGATACCAGATGGAAGCCTGAAGACGCTACATTTTCTGGGCTTATGATGAGACGTTGGGCCAAGCATTAATAGTTTCTGATGATGATGTGCAATTTAGATTGGCTGATCCTGTTGACTTGCTGAATTTGAGTTTGGAAGATTTTGAGATGCTTGCACAAAATCAAATCAGGTCAACTGAAAAGTATGAAGGATCGGCAAAGCAGTGGACATCAGCCGTTGCCCGTGCATTGCATGTGAGGAAGAAGGGTTTCGGAACGTAGGTGGCAGTGGAAGTAGTTGAAGATTTTGGTTGTACTATGCTATAAACCTAGGGGAGATTGTTGGAACCTGAAGGTTTATGCATAGTTGATTACTAGTGTTTTGGGTTGATTTGTATTATGTTCTTTAGTGTTTTGGGTCGATACATGTTTTGGGTCTTGAGGTTTCGACTAGGCCTATAGGGGTTTCATCCCACATTAGTTGTGAGTATATAATCACTCCATAAAATGAACAAAACATTATCAAAGTCCGTATCTTGTGTAGAAATCAATGGTTTTTCAAAGGTTTTTCTCAGATCTATAACTTACAAGCCGAGATCTTGCAGATCTTGGGTTTGGAAAGCCTCTGCTATCACCAAACGAACTCGTATTGTGTGGATCTAAGCTTAAAACAAAAGTTTCAATGGAAAAAGATGAAGATTTTCGTAAAAGAATGAGATTTGATGAAAACGAAGGCTACGCCTTGTGCCAAAATCGTTGTAAACGTTTGTAAAACGTTGTTGAACATCATTGTAGCTGAAATCGGGTTGATTCTTACTTAGAACATGAAGGTTTCGGGTTTTGGGAGCTCTGGGCGAACTTGCAGCAAGTTCAAATGAGAGCACAGAGCTTGGTATTTATAGGAGAAGGAGCTGATGGAGACAAGTTCGGCCGAACTTGCATGGAATCATGCAAGTTCGCGCGAACTTGAGTGATAATTGGAGGAGAATGGCCAAGTTCGGCCGAACTTGCATGTTCCCATGCAAGTTCGCGCAAACTTAGAGGAGGAAAAGGGAATCCAAGTTTGGTCAGTTAAGTTCGGCCGAACTTGGTATCACCAAGTTCGAGCGAACTTGACCCAATACTTGGGTTTTCTTCGTTTATTTCGCGTTAAGGGTTCGTTTGGCGATTTTGTTCGTATTAGATAGTTATACTAAACGTTTTAGCGAAGTAATAAGCGTATTAAACGGTCGTATCTACGCATAGTCCATAATCACTCAAAAGCTCGATAATTAAGCGATTAACATGCGCGACTTCAGTTCCCAGTCTGACGAGTGTTGCGTTGCAGTTTAAGCGATCGGTGTAGCCACGTCACGTAATTGTTGTGTTTGCGTTGAGATAAGCGTTGTGTTAATGCGTTGTGATGTGATATAGTGCAAAATATGCAATGTAGTGTAATAAGTGATATAGATTACATTATGATCCGAATCTCTGGTGCTAGGCATAACGAGAGCAGCGAGCTGCGAAGATGCGGGTTGTTACAGTCTCCCCTACTTTAGGAAATTTCGTCCCGAAATTTAATCCGTGAGGAAGAGTGGGAGGTTGATAAGAGTAGATAGCGAATGATAGCGACGGGCGTCGAAGATGAATGAGCAATCGATCGAGGATTGGCGAGGGAAAACGGTTCGACGGCGTAGAAAAATTTCATGAGCAAACGACTTAGTTGACTCGTGGTTAACAACTCATGAGTCGGTGATTCCAATATTTTTAAGGTTTTGAAAAAGTTTTGTTAAACTACTACAAAAGGCTTTTGAATAGAACTCTTTTTAGGAAAAAATTTCTTACGGTGCGGCGTTAGGCTGAGTCGATTTAACCCACGTTGTAAGAAATGTTTTTGTTGGGCAAAGGTTTTAAATTCTTCTAAAAATTTTAGTAAACGACCCAAATTTTTTGTAAATACTTCAAAACTTTTTAGAAACCTCATTTATTTCCAAACACAACGGTAAAAATAAGTTTTAATGGTATGAAAATTTTAACTAAATGTCGAACCCACCTGGCATCCTTCCACGAGAGTTTGTTAATAACTATTATATATAGGAAGTACCAGCGGCGTATCCACCATGTTTTAGTCGTATCACTTCCGTCTCGTGGAGCGATGTCGAGTGTGTTGACAGGATATGGACAGGTTTCGATATTCCTGGTCCTTGCGGTGGAGAATAAGACCAAGGAACTATAACGATTGGGTAGCGTTGCGCGACATAAGTTCAACGATTGAAATGGCGAGGCGATAATAATGACGATGAGCGTAGGGATAGCGATAAGGAAGATGACAGCGATAAGCGAAACCACGATAAGTGATAGGCGATACAGCGAACAGCGATAAGCGATACAGCGATAAGCGATGCGATATATACTTCATTGATAGCTCGTTCGCGTTGATGTAGACTTTCAAAAAGTCTAGCTGTGGCGCGTTCCAAGAAGTGATGAGATGTTACGCCTTGCGAAGAAGTTTGCGTGTGAAAATAATCATCATAACATAGTAGGTCTAATAACGTTCAACTACGCATGGCACGTCTCCACGGGAGTTTGTTAGCATGGCAAAGCACTTATATAGGAAGTACCAACGGCGTATCCACCATGCTTCAACCACACCGCCTCCGTGCCGTGGATAGGTGTCACGCTTTGTCGACACGGTTAAGGTACCATTAGAACTCATTACGATCCCCGTGCAGACCCCAAAATAATCCCGTGTGCACCCGTGATTAGTTCGGTGTTTGCATGTTTATCGTAGCTTGTTTTAAAGGCGCATACTAGGGGTAGAAAAACGTATTATATCGTGATATACTATATGACATTAGTAATGATAACTAGTGTGTGTGCATAGACTAAGTGCGAGGAATTGAGAGAGGGATAGAGAGACACCGTTCGTGTGGTGAAGCAACATCAAATAATAGAATGATTAGCATAAGTAATAGCGTCGAAATCCATACTGTTTAGGGTATCGTACTGGGTCTAGTCGATGTTGGTGTCGACGTCCTCCTCTTGGGTTCGTGACTCCGTGGGTGTCGACTCATCTTGTTGTCGTGGTCCTATCCGACATTTGCTGGTGAAGTGGCCGTAACGGTCGCAGTTTGTGCAATAGCGGCAGCTGGCTCCGGACCGGTGGTGATAAGTACACCTCCGACACTGGGGATGAGGGCCAGTGTAAGCTTGCTTTAGAAGTGGTGCAACTGTTTGAAGAGGTTCCGAGTTGATTGGCTCGGTTGTGGAGTAGTTGAAACTCGAGCTCTTTCTCTTGCGGCTGGGCTCGGCGGTAGCTTACGGTGGTGTGTTGTCATCGTCATCATTGGAATCGTCGTCGGAATCGTCCTCGGATTCGTTGTCGGAATCGTTAAACAATTCGACAGTAACTTGATTCAGATTCTTGGTACGATTCTTGGAGAAATATCCATCCAAGACTCGATTGTCGTTAAAAACCGCGACCAATTGGTAGGTTTCTTCAATGGTAGTCGGTCGTGCAGCTTCGACAAAATTGCCCACCACTCAGGCAGAGCACGAATGTACTTTTTGATGGCCTTTTCAGGAGTGTCGACTTGGTTTGGGCAAATAATGCTAAGCTGTTTGAACCTAGCTGTGAGGCCGGCGTTGTCACCTTCGACTTGTTTGATTTTCCAGAATTCATTCTCGAGCTTCTGGACTTCGTGGGGAGGGCAGTATTCTCATTTCATAAGTTCCTTCAGTTCCTCCCCTGATAGCGCGTAAGCTGCGTTGTTTCCACGTTTGATGCGTTTGGCTGTCCACCAGTCGAGTGCTTGGGATTGAAATACTCCGGTAGCGCATGTGGTATGAAAATGCTCAGGCACCCACTTTGACGGAGGATAACCTCGATGGCATCGAACAACTGGAGCATTTGAGATACACTTCCTTAAACCTGTGAAGATCCATCGGGTCACAGGCCTTGAACTGCTTGTAGGAGAAAGTAACCTTCGGGGCATCGGCCTTAGAGTCCACCGATGACTGCGAGTTGTTGAGAGATTGAACCTGAGAGATGATTTGAAGAATGACCTTGGCCATTTCCTTGGCCCATGAGAGAAGCGATCCTCTTATCAGAGTTTCTCCTGGCTTGGCGTCGCGAGTTAGAAGCGTTCGAAGACATCTGAACAGAAAAGTTAGGAATGAGATTCGATCATAATGATTTTATTTGCGATGCGATTTAGCGTGATAAAACTTGTTGTATTTGATATAATATTACGTATTCACATAGGAGCCACATAGGAAAAACACATATACCCTAGATTCTCACGTATTCACATAAACACGTGTAACCACGTAATATATATGTGTATATATATATATTTAGATACGTATTTACTTAGAGGTATAGCGCGAGGACGCGATTAAGGGAGTCGTTATGATTTAGTTTTGTTGCGAACATTAGCATTTGTTTTGGATTGCGATGGCTGTGCGAGTTGTGCATTAAAACAAAGGCGAATAAGCAGTAAGCGAAAAGCGATAAATCGAAATCTTTTTGAAAAGTTAAAATTTGCTTAGATATGCTCAAAGCATATTGAAAATCAATGATGCGTAAAATCGACAATAGCGGCTTAAAATCAATAGAGCGTCCTGGGTTTTGAGACATTCGACAAGCCATAGTGATTTGACTATTCTTTGAACTTGGACCTACCTTTGGCCTAATAGGTAGATGCTCTCACCGCCCCGTGGCTAATGAAATTTACCCTTCCAGTTAATACGTGTTCCAAATCATCGACACAGTCGAGACTGTGATGAGATTTGAAAATCGAGGAGTGGGACGAGTTTTCAAGGTTCGGGTTTCACCCTAACTTAATCACTTCAGATCCCTGATTGTGGTTTCCCTCCCGGACCCATCAGGAGGTTTCCACCGGATAGAATGGGAAATTTCCGTTAAGATGTGGATATCACTCCTAACTTAACAGACAATTTCGTGCAAACGAGAATGCGCGGATTGAGTGACTCGTCGAGAGTTCGCGGTTTTCACACCTAATCTCGAAAAATCGACTCATTTGTGAGATACGAGCGTTTATCAGCGTGTATTGTGGTTGCTTTAGGAAAAGCATACGTAAGTTTAAATGCTGAATCACAAGAGTCTAGTCAAGTTCGGCCGAACTTGGCATCACCCAAGTTCGAGCGGACTTGATTCAATCCAGGTGATTCTGTTTGGTTGAGACTGATCAAGTTCGGGCAAACTTGGCATCACACTGATGTCAAGTTCGAGCGAACTTTGTCTAGTCACCACACGTTCTGTTTTGTTTTGCCAAGCCAAGTTCGGTCGAACTTGGGGTTAGCTAAGCTCGGGCGAACTTGTCAAGGAGCATAGTTTTCAAGCGTTAATCGATACGTAGCGGTCTGATTCGATATCCTAACTATAGTTTAAGGCAAGCATGGCATTCCTACCTAAGTTTCCCTATAGTTATGGCTCTGATACCAATCTGTCACACCCCAACCGATGGCGGAATTATCGGGGCGTGGCACTAGGCGAACCGGATTGTCTCATGAGAAATTCCATAACACTATTTAAGTAACAATATTTAAATTAATTCCCATACTATTAACATATAATCCTCAAACAGGTTACAAAATCCAAACATCTCATAACACAATCAAGTTCGATATCCCCTAGATTTCTATTACATGCGTTTCTAGAGATAAACTCCTACGTCCATTTGTAGCAAGTAGATAGCATCAACCTGCAACATACGTTAAAATAATTTGTCAATACAAAAATGTATTGGCGAGCATACAGGTTTGATATAATAGTTTAGTAGATAAAACAGTGTCGCGAATTCTTTCATACATAAACAAGATTTCTATAACACATAAACTCACAAGACAATTTCCCATGCTATACTCTCAGAGAACTCGCGCGTACATCTTAGCTAAACCCCGTCGGGTGAGAGCCCATCTACAGTACCATACTAGCCAAGGCGGAGATAACGAAAAGTGCCCTAGCACACATGTTCTAGCAATCACGTATAAATATGTATAACAGACATTCGCATGTGATAAATCAGTTTAGCGTGAGTTGTGTATTTTTGATAGGAACGTATGTTACACCAAAAAGTGCATTTAAGCGAAAATGGGTCAAGTATACTCACAGTGGGTGCGTTTTAGGTAAGTTTGGAGATCTTGAGAGGAGTTACAGAGAGTGCCGGTTCAGCCTGTAAACGAACAGAAGTGCATCAGTCTTCCGAATTGCTGAAACGCTTAAGTTTGGGTTGAGCAGTAGCAAGTTCGGGCGAACTTGTGCGCAAAGACACAAGTTTAAGCCAACTTGTATAATTCTGGTGAGTTTGGAGGCAAGTTCGGTCAAACTTGATGAGATTCCCTAGGAATCTTGTCAAGTTCGGTCGAACTTGTAAGAATTCTTTACTGAGGAGACAAGTTCGGGCGAACTTGTGTAGTTCCTTTAAGAACTAGGCAAGTTCGGTCGAACTTGGAATAATTTTGGTGGATTTTGACCTAAGTTCGGTCGAACTTGCCCATTAAGATGCAAGTTCGGTCGAACTTGGCCAGGGAACTGGCGAATCTTGAGCGTAGTTGATGTTTTCGGATCCAAAATCTTGCGTTTTCGTGTCGCTTACTAAGGAAAAATCGAGTGTTCATCCCTCCAACCCTGTGTTACTGAGCAAACTTAGGTCAGAGAGGTCTTTTAGAGCTGTTTTAGCCGTTTTACAAAAGCGTGGGCTAATCCGGGCAAACTCGGGGTTCGTTCGGATTAGTCTGGCTTGTGTAAACAAACATAAACGTCCTTGTGCTTCCAGATCTGGGATTTTGAATGATAGATGCTTCATTTCATACCATAAAATGAACAAAAAGTCCGTATTTTGAAATCAATGGTTTTTCAAAGGTTTTTCTCAGATCTATAACTTACAAGCCGAGATCTTGCAGATCTCGGGTTTGGGAAGCCTCTGCTATCACCAAACGAACTCGTATTGTGTGGATAAGCTTAAAACAAAAGTTTCGAAGGAAAAAGATGAAGATTTTCGTAAAATAATGAGATTTGATGAAAACGAAGGCTACGCCTTGTGCCAAAATCGTTGTAAACGTTTGTAAAATGTTGTTGAACATCATTGTAGCTGAAATCGGGTTGATTCTTACTTAGAACATGAAGGTTTCGGGTTTCGGGAGCTCTGGGCGAACAACAAGTTCAAATGAGAGAACAGAGCTTGGTATTTATAGGAGAAGGAGCTGATGAAGACAAGTTCGGCATGCAAGTTCGCGCGAACTTGAGTGATAACTGGAGGAGAATGGCCAAGTTCGGCCGAACTTGCATGTTCCCATGCAAGTTCGCGCGAACTTAGAGGAGGAAAAGGGAATCCAAGTTTGGTCAGTTAAGTTCGGCCAAACTTGGTATCACCAAGTTCGAGCGAACTTGACCCAATACTTGGGTTTTCTTCGTTTATTTCACGTTAAGGGTTCATTTGTCGATTTGGTTCGTATTAGATAGTTATATTAAACGTTTTAGCGAAGTAATAAGCGTATTAAACGGTCGTATCTTGTATAGTCCATAATCACACAAAAGTTCGATAATTAAGCGATTAACGTGCGCGACTTCATTTCCCAGTCTGACGAGTGTCGCGTTGTAGTTTAAGCGATAGGTGTAGCCACGGGAACGTCACGTAATTGTTGTGTTTGCGTTGAGATAAGCGTTGTGTTAATGCGTTGTGATGTGATATAGTGCGAAAATATGCGATGTAGTGTAATAAGCGATATAGATTACATTATGATCCGAATCTCTGGGGCTAGGCGTAACGAGAGCAACGAGCTGCGAAGAGTTTACAAGCTGCGAAGATGCGGGTTGTTACAGATTGGTCCGATAGAGTGGTATTCGAGGCCTGCACAGTTTCAGACATTCACGAAAGATGATTTGACTATCCTTTCGAATGCCCCATACCCAGATGACAAGCCAAATGGTTGAGGGTATATGTTTTTCGAGAGACTGAAACGAGAGGTTGCTAGAGGATTTCCATCTATGCACACTTCAGAGTCCTTTTTGAAACCTGCTCCTGGTGTGCATGATCCTCGAACTCACAAGCGTATGAAGACAGTTATTTGGCCACCAACAGATAAAGAGAAGGCAATACCATTGGTGAAGAAGATACCAGATGGAAGCCTGAAGACGCTACATTTCTGGGCTTATGATGAGACGTTGGGCCAAGCATTAATAGTTTCTGATGATGATGTGCAATTTAGATTGGCTGATCCTGTTGACTTGCTGAATTTGAGTTTGGAAGATCTTGAGATGCTTGCACAAAATCAAATCAGGTCAACTGAAAAGTATGAAGGATCGGCAAAGCAGTGGACATCAGCCGTTACTCGTGCATTGCATGTGAGGAAGAAGGGTTTCAGAACGTAGGTGGCAGTGGAAGTAGTTGAAGATTTTGGTTGTACTATGCTATAAACCTAGGGGAGATTGTTGGAACCTGAAGGTTTATGCATAGTTGATTACTAGTGTTTTGGGTTGATTTGTATTATGTTCTTTAGTGTTTTGGGTCGATACGTGTTTTGGGTCTTGAGGTTTCGACTAGGCCTATAGGGGTTTCGTCCCACATTAGTTGTGAGTATATAATCACTCCTATATTGTTGTTTATGGGTTGATCAGTTGTTTTTGAATAGCAAGAGGCCAGCGAACCGATTTGGAAGTCTTGTATCGGTCACATTCAATCAGTGAATGCAAGTTTCCGGTTTGTTTTGATTTACATTATTTCGGTTTCTATTATATATTCTTGAATCAACTTGTGATTGGTTTCCGCACTCTCACAAGTATTGTTTGATATCATTGAAAGATCCTATCGGGTTTTACATAAAGTCATCAAATGTCCATGATAAGCGTAACAACAATAAAAATATGAGCAAAATTATTATATAATTAAGCATTGCTATTTTGTTTTTATTATGTATACTCATATTCTACCTAAATTGTATCTAACTACAAAAGTACGTTATAATCACGCGGGCAACACAGTAGATCCAATCCTGTCTGTAACTTCGTATTCATGAATTTTGTAAGCGCTTGGTAGTTAGTCCCATGTGTCAACTTCCTCGATTAGGGGAAAATATAAATCAAATACTTGTGTCAACTAACACTTTTACAATGAAAACATATTATGTAATTTTATAACATGCTCGCATCTGTAAGTTAATGAACAATCTCAGTAATTCTATTACCTATAAAAGCTTGCTTGCTTTGGTCAGGCATCTTTTACAAGATTTTAGCATTGATTCTAACATGAACTCAATAGCAAGTCAACAAATAAAGAAGTGCTTACTTAATGTAAGACTTAGTTCATTATTGTAAAAATTCCAACCAAAGGAAGCACTTTCGGAAATGGACAAAAACCTACAACCATATTTTGATGGTTCCACCAATGTCCCCTTTGCATAAAACTATAATCTACTTCAAAGATTATCTGAAACCAACAATCATATTTTCAAGAAGTGTCAAAAGACCAAATGCAAAACACATAGACCAGTAATGGATAACACAATAATAAACTCGGGGCTCAGATAGGCGTGTGAAACTATATCCTAGTAGGTTTCATCTTCTTATCAATAATTTTTATCCAATGTGTAGGACCGATCCTCGATGCTTAGGAACCTAAATTTGATACCTAACGTCCATAATAGCGGAAATATTACGTCGTGTTTACCAATAGACAAAACTTATCAGTTAATCGTCAGTTTTATTGATCAAACGTTCTTGTTACAAACTGATAGAGCTTCGCCTCTAAGATGCCAAAGTTACAAATGAGACACACAAGCTAGGTATTTATAGCACAACAAGTTCGGCCATGGAGGGTGCAAGTTCGCCCGAACTTGCCTATGCAAGTTCGGCCGAACATGCATACTTTACATGTTTATGCCCGAACTTGGCTACAACAATTCATAAATACTTCAAACCTAGCCTATTCAGCTCTATACAATATAGACTCGATATAAGACTAAGACATAGACATTATGCACTAACAGACTCCCCTTTGGATATCGTCTTCGTCTTTTATCAGTCTTCAAAACTCTGTCTTCATATATACATTAACGTACCCGACCAAAGAAGTTCTTGTACGACTTCTTTCGTCTCTCTTGTTTCAGATCCGACGTTTGATCAGTTGGCGGTGGTCTTTTAAAATTAGCCATTCTGAGCGAACTTCGCTTTACCGCTTTTTCCATTCTATCTTTGATCGCCTCACTTCTGGTTTCTTCTTTGAGAAATTCAACTCTCTCCAGATCCCTACACTTCATCTGCCACATCTTCCCTGAATTCACTTAACGTGCATAGCAAACATTAACAACTTTCTGATACTACATCGCTTGTATCTTTCTCTTTCTTCAAAAACAATCTTGCTGAAGAAAAGGCATTTTATATCTTCTCTCGAGCAGTTTACCAACCACATAGGATCTAGAATCCTTATCGTCCTCCACAAACCTCTAATACCCTGATAACCCATTACTTCAACTCGTTCCTTGGCAATATCCAGATGATCTTCAAACTTTAAAACAATCACTGCTTCACATGTAGCTGGATCAATCTGCCACCACTTGAATAAAGGATAAAAGTTCTGTTCGATCGGCATAAGTGGCATATTCCTCATGGCTCTAGGACGTTTCATAATCAACGTTATGTCCTTTTCTCCTGTAACCTTGTTAACTTTTATTTTTTGTCTCGGAATAAACGGCTTCCAGTGATTCCAACCTTTTTTAGCTTCGTACTTTATCATTTTCCATAACACTTGATCAACTGTCTTCATCTGATAAGTAACGTTCACTGTTTGCACTAGCTCTTCCATATCCCAATATGGCAATGTCTTTAAATTAGCAAGATATTTGAAGTATTGCACTCCAAACTCTCTTTTGATTGCATATACGTTGAGCTCCTTAAACCATCCCCAACTCAATATATCTCCCAAAGAAACATCTTTATCTCTGGTGAAGAATGCTAGTGGACATCGAAACTTACGTTCATGAGGCATCTCCTTGAACCAAGACTTTCTTGCTTCAGCTATCTCTTCTTTGGTCATCGGTTTAGGAATTTTTCCTTCTCTTAGCTCTTCAGCAATCCTCTCTTTCAACAAATCTTCATTCAGCTGTTTATACATTTCTTCGAATGTATGAAAACTTTATGAATCCTGACCAACATAATTATCTTTCTGTTCTGTTTCATCATCTGAGGACCAATCTTCCATGATCACTCGATTATATTCATCTGCTTCAAACCTTCTTTCGTACTGATACTCTTTAGGTTCAAATGTATTAACATTCATTACTTCCTCAAAATCAAACTCTAGGTTCTCAGCTTCAACCTCAACCATCCTCGCAAGATCTTCCTTTGAATAAGTATGTACAAACTCACCTTCTTCAACATTGTGTTCCAACATTAGAATCAAAGGCTTCGTAGGTAATGCAGTCACAGGCTTTGCAGATCGATCAACATCTAACTAATCAATATCATCTGGCGGACCTTTCTCACCTGACTCCCCTGGCTTTTATCTTCCATTCGATTCGATTCGTCATCCATGAGGTCAGAAAAATCAAACTCTTCAGATACTTTAGCTTCATTGATCTTTAAACTTGTACCACCCTGATCAAAATCATCATCACCTTGATCAAAATCATCATCGTCATCTCCAACATTCCAATCTTCATAACCCTCTTCCTCTTCGTCATTCTTATCCTCTTTCTCGGCTTCTTAATTGTCTTTTTCTTCAGTAACAATGGTAGGATCATAAGGCTTGACAGATTCATCAACCTTTTGTATATCAGACTCAGAAGCTTTTGAAACATCTTCAGTAGGCTTCTCGGGGACATCAGAAGATTTCTCAGTAGTAGATTTAGGGGCTTCACCCTCTACCTGCTTTCCTTTACCACTCTCAGCCAAATCTCTCTCAGCACGTTCCTTGGCTTCTTGACGATCCAGTCAATCGTATTCAGCGATAAAATCAATATTCAGATTATTGGATAACACCTTTTGTAATCGATGAATCTTCGATCATTCAGAGCTTGAATTTTCTTCAATTCTGCAATCTCTGTTTGTAATTTTTTATTGGCGTCCTTTAGACTTTCTATCAACGCCTTGTAATATTCTCTTTCATTTTCAAGCACCTTCACTATATCATCAAGAATTTCTCTTTTAACTTCGCTTTTATTCACCTTCTTTACGAGCTCAGCCTTTTCTAACTCAATCTGTGCAACTTTATCTTCCAAAACCTTCACACGTTTTTCTAACATTTCAGCATTCGTTTCAGGAAAAAATTCATCCAAGTCTTCAAGACTGATTGGACCGTGTGGCATATCACCAAACATACTTTCCCTCAGTGTCTTGGGTGTTGAATCTTTTGGTGTTGCAGCTTTCGGTGTAGACTTCTTCGGCGTAGAGCTATCAGGAGCAGAAGTCTTTTGAGCACTCGACGATTCAGCAATCAGAACTTCAATAAATTCAGACACAGGAGGTTCTTGTGTAACTCGTTGCCTTTCTGCTTCAGCATGTACGATAACAGGAGGTTCTTGTGGAGGAGGTTCTTGTGTTGCTCCTTTCTCCTGAGCACCAGAAGGTTCTTGTGTGGCTTCTGTGCTTTGCACTTTGCTCTTGTATCTTTTCCTCACTACTTTCTGAGCCTTTTTAGCTTTTCTTTTTCCTTTTGTATGCGGTGACCCTGTAGTTTTCTTTGATATTTCGATAGCAGGAGACTTTGTACTCTTCGCCTTTTTCTTAGGCCTCTCCTCATTAGATTCTTTTTTTGCGCTCGGATCAAAATCTACATCCAATCTCCTTTCTTTTTCTGATCTTATTTCAGCCTCTGTCTTTTCAGGCTCTTTATAAAATTCTTCATTTTCGGACGTAGCAGAAATTACTTCTTCTTGAGTCGACTTCACAGTTTCTTGACTCTCATTAACAACTGCAGCGCTCGATCCAGCCACTGCTTCAACATTCTCAGTCTCCTCCTCATCAACAAGTAAAGTTTCAACTTTCTTTGACGCTCGCTTCTTTTTCGGTTTATCAACTTCAGCTTTCAAAAACCATTCACTCCTTGACTTCAGTTTGAATTCTTTAAACCACTCCTGCTCGGCTTTAAGCTCTTTTTCGTCATTACTACCATCCTTTCTCCATTTGTTTCCAGGTGGTGATACATAATCAAAATCTTTAATTGCTTCCGAATACTGGCTTGGCAATAGGAGCTAAAGCTTGCTTCTGGAATTTAATAAGCTACTTCACTGTGGTTTCATTGAGATGAACTAAATAAAGAACGTCATTCGGATCTCGAGTAATGTTGGCATACTTCTCATCTATCAGCATCTGAATAAATCTTGGATATAAACACAACCTCGATTCCTCCATGTTCTTCGACATGTGAGTAAATACTAACTTTGAAACGTTGAACGGCTTCTTCAGAATAAGCGTTGTTGCCATGCTAACCAAATAATCATGAACGTCATCCAAACCGGCTTTGCGATGGCTAAAAGTATGAATCAACGCATGAATCAGAAGCTTGTAGGGGTTAGGCACTTCCCCTTTCTTTAGCGTTGGCTTGTTTACGCTTCCTTTGTATCCCATGCGGAAAAAGCATCTGCGAACCATCTTCTCATCTAGATGAACCGGATCATCTTCATTATCTTTGAGCTCTAAAATCCTTCGAATATCACATTCGGTTACTGTAATCGGCTTTAGCTCATCACCAACTTGTACCGTAGAAGATATTGACTTCTCGTCAGCGCTTAGACTCGCGTTCATCCAGAAGTGAATAATATGAGATCGATAAGATACGGTGCGCTCAGTAATTGCACGGCGAATGTGACTATCTTCAAGAAACTTCAAAATGCTATCATATTCTTTCAGCGACGGACAAATAGACTTGTCAAGCGTGATGCATGTATTGTGAGTTTTGGAAAACTCAACTGAGATAACACACGCTGGAATCTGTGCATGAAAAACAACATAAAAGAATTAGCACGTTTTTCGAGAAAAAAACAAAAAAAATTCTAACACTTTAATCAAGTTCGGGCGAACTTGATTAGTGTTAAACACACTGATTTTAACAAGTTCGCCCGAACATGTAACAAACATGTTCATTTTTTTCTAATGCAAGTTCGGGCGAACTTATAGTTTTTATTATTCAATTTTTCCTAAGTTCGGCCGAACATGTATGAGACACGTGTTCACATTAAAGAACAACTTCAGGCGAACTTACAATTCATACAAATCACTTTTGGTTAACATAAGTTCGGTCGAACATGATTGGATCAAAAATAATTTAATAAACAAGTTCGGTCGAACATGCTTTTGGATCTATTAATCATGTTTTGGACAAGTCCGGTCGAACTTGACAACAAGTTCGGCCGAACTTGTCGTCTTCTTCAACAGACCAAACAATGTTCAGACATTCAAACAGTCGTTTCAGACCAATCAAAACAAGTTATACGGTCGATTTTAGGTGTAGATTCAGAATCTATGATCAATTTTGTCCAACAACACCTAAATCTATCAGATTTTAAATTTTAGATCTGGTTAAATTTGTTTAACGGTTCAATTCATGGTTTTATCACAATTTTATACCTCTGCCATTGTGATTGGTATGCAAATCACCAAAAACAATCTTGATTCGGACAGTATAACAGTACACAAATGCCAATTTCTCACAAATTCTCCCTAAAAGCTCAAGTTCGCTCAAGTGTTCTGATAACAAGTAAATGAGTTCGGCCGAACTTGAATGGTATTTATACCATTTCAAGTTCGGGTGAACTTGTTTAAGCCCATCATGAAGGCCCAGAGAAGTTCGAGCGAATTTATTATTTAAAACAACAAACAACCATCTGCAAGTTCGGTCGAACTTGCTGTTTGTTAAACTTGAATTGTTTAGCAAGTTCGGCTGAACTTGCCAAACCTCAAAATTTCAATCAATTTTTTTCAAAATTTTCATTTTTAACCCTGAACTTTCCAACTTTTTACCAGTTATAAAATCCACTCAATTGACCAAGTCCAAGCTAATGACCTTGGTTAACCGATTTGTCTGCCGAGTCCAAGTTAATGACCCCGGTTTGACCCGTTACGAACAAACTGTTGATATTTTCAAAATCAAAGTTTCAAATTAATGAACTTTTCATCGTTTTTGACTTTTCAGATTTTAACAGATTAGCTCCCAGCCCGTTGTCAAAGAGATTCCCACCAGTTCTAGCACCTTACCAGACTTCGAAGATCCGTTCTCCTCCATTGGTTTGCTGAAAAACAATGTAGAAATAAAATCTTTTTGTATTTTTGTAAGTTTATGCTAAAACACACCGAAAATATTTTTGATTTTAATCTGTAAAGCTGAAATATAATGAAATAAGTAATGTAAACTATGTACAAACATATTTACAGACATATTTTTGTGAATTCGTGTCTAAGGATCATAACAGTTGATTGAGACATATCACCAGTACCGTTGACCTTTAGATGACTTTTAAGTTTTAAATTTGTTTACCTAGATTGTCGATATATTCATCCACTTAAACTTTACCACATTTCTCAACTGTTTCAAGATATGTTAAGGTAGAACTTATGAAACTTGACTTATCTGTGGTTCCCATTTCTTGAATATACTCCGTATCCAGATTCCCTAGATTTCATCTTACAGGTGAATATAGCGTAATTGATATCTGTATCTGGGTTGTGCGAGACCTTGAGACCTTAGGTTAGTACTACCGTACAGATAAAGAGATGAAGACTCGACTTTAAGGTGTGTTCCACTTAAGGAATCTTTTCAGCTTGCATATGATTATATCTTTCGATACTTTTCAATATTGCATGCAATTTGGGGGTTTAACGCGAAAGTATTATAGAAGTTCTAGGCCATTGTTTCCGCAAAATCAGAAGAACTTGTATAATACCCCAGATATCAACTATCTATAAAGACCTCGTATCTCGGAATCAGGCAATCTTTCAAACGAAATTTCGGAGTACTAAGTCCATATATCCAAGATGTGTTAATCCACAAGATTAAGCAGTTGTAAAATTTAGTTTATATCTCGAAAACAGTTTACTAACATGTTAAGCCTATCGACACATCCACAGTAAGACTCATTTATCACTTTTAAACTTTACATTTCTTTAGCATACTGTGATAGTCCACTGATGTAATATCATTTCCTTTTATGACACTGAATTATTTTTGTCTTTTTCAATGTTTTTGGATTTTAAAATTTTTGGAATGTTTTTGTATTTTCTCTAACATTTCTCCCCCTAAAATAAAAAAAACATCTTTTTGGATTTTAGTTTTTAATAAAATTCTAAACTAGAAAGATATTTACAAACAAATGAGGATCACGCGAACTCGTCGTCCGATCCGTATTCAACATCAGCGTCCGCACCTGTAAGCAAGTTTTTCATACCATTAATTCTCAGTAAGTATTTAAATTGTGACACAGAAAATGGTTTGGTATAAAAATCAGCCTTTTGTTCGTCGGTGTGGATTTTTTCTATTCGTACCAACTTCTTCCCGTAGCAGTCACGGATGAAGTGGTAACGAATTTCAATGTGTTTTGTGCGTGAGTGATGAACCGGTGTAGTTATATCGATGGCTGCCTTGTTATCAACATACAACAGAGTGTCTAGAGATTGCAGACCATAGTCTCTCATCTGCTGTTGAATCCACAGTATCTGTGAACAACAGCTGGAGGCCGAGATATACTCAGCTTCACAGGTAGAGAGAGCGACCGTAGTCTGTTTCTTATACTGCCAGGTTACCATTCTAGTTCCGAGAACTGGCATCCCGCTGTAGTTGATTTTGAGTTCAATTTATCTACACCAAAATCGGAATCAGCATAGCCTGTGAGGTCGAAATTGTCGTTCTTCGGGTACCACAAGCCGGTGCTTGGGCATCCTTTCAGATATCTGAAGATACGCTTCACGATCTGCATGTGTAAGATCCTCGGGCTTGACTGATATCTGGCGCATAGGCAGGTTGGATACATAATATCTGGGCGCGGTGCCGTCAGATACATCAGTGATCCAATCATCAATCTGTATAACGTCTCGTCAACTTTGGCTCCAGTCTCGTCAACGCAAATGCCATGATTGAGAGCAAGAGGCGTAGATAAAGGCTTCAAGCTTTCCATTCTAAACTTCTTCAAGATGTCGTGAACATACTTAGTCTGGTGAATGAAAATACCATCCGGAAGCTGATCTACTTGCAAACCAAGAAAGAACTTCATTTCGCCCATCGAGGACATTTCGAATTTCTTTTTCATGATTCCCTCAAACTCTTTGCAGAGACTATCGTTTGTAGATCCAAAGATGATGTCGTCAACGTAGATTTGAACAATAATCAGATGGCCATCGACTTCTCTGGTGAAAAGAGTACTATCCACAGTTCCTCTGATAAACCGTTTCTGACGAGATGTTGCGACAACGTCTCGTACCAAGCTCTCGGGGCTTGGTGTAGACCATAAAGTGCTTTATCCAGTAGGTACGCTTTCTTCTTGTTAAGTGGATCGACAAACCCCTGTGGTTGTCCAACGTACACCTTCTCGGGTAATTTGCCATACAGAAAAGCCGATTTGACATCCAATTGATAGACCTTAAATCCTTTCCATGATGCAAAAGCTAGAAATATTCAAATAGATTCTAATCGAGCCACTGGTACATAGACTTCCGTGTAGTCTATCCCTTCCTGCTGGTGAAATCCCTTGACAACAAGCCTAGCTTTGTTACGAACAATAACTCCTCTATCATCACGTTTACACTTAAAGACCCATTTTGTATCAATTGCTTTCTGATTTTCTGGTAAATCTTCAAGCTTCCACACACCCAACTTCTCAAACTGCAATAATTCTTCTTGCATTGCTTGTACCCAGTTTTCATCTGCTAAAGCTTCATTAACTGTCTTAGGCTCAATCTGAGAGATGAAACATGAATGGAAACAATAGTTCTGGGTTGTAGCAACACGTGTGTAGAAACCACTGAGTGCTTTATTAATTTGCCCTCGAGTTCTAACACCAGTTTGAAGTTCTCCGATAATATTTGTTGACGGATGATAGGAATATGATCGTGGCAATTCTTCACTTGGAACATCTACTGAGTTTTGATGATTCGTGATGTTAAGATCAACAACCAGTTCAATGTTTGGAGAGCTTGATGAAGCTTTATTTCTGTTGTTCGGGACTGCAGATTGATTAAGAAGACTTGTTATCTGCTCTACTTCTTCATCTGAAGAAGATGATTCCCCATCAGCATCAAATGTTGGTGCTTCATCAGAATCAGAATCTTGATTCTGAGGCATACTGGGCTCCATTGTTGTATTCATTGGTTCAGTAGAGACATTTGTTGGAGGAGTAGTAGGTGTTGATAATGTTTCAGGAAAATTTTCAGTCGGAACACCACTATTGTTTGAACTTGAGCCCGAAGAAGATGGATCCAACGTGGGTTGATTAACCACAATTGGTCGAACAATTTGCTCTCGATTCGCTGACCGGTGAAGATAATAGAACGCTGCAACTTCTTCGTCAGTTGGTTCTTTGGGCAAGTCAAATGACTTCCAAAGGTCTTGATAGTTAAACAACCGCGCGTCACCTTTCCTTTGAATAGGGTCCGTGTAATTGAAACAATCCACGTGCTGTGCTTCAATAACCTTTCTTAATGAAGGAAATATACTCTTCTCAACGGACTCGCATATCCGAAAAAGAAACCTTCAAGAGATTTAGCTCCGAATTTGTCATCTTGGTCTATTACGGTACAAGGAGCACCGAATGGTTCTAAAAACTTCAAATTTAGCTTCCGTTCGATTTATCATCTCAAAACATGTTTTCTTTGTTGGTTTGACAGCGAGAACCCTGTTTAGCGTGTAGCAAGCCGCAGCAACCGCTTCACTCCAGAAGCTGATTGGAAGTTTAGAATCTGCAAGCATGGTTCTCGTAGTTTCAATCAAAGTTCTGTTTTTCCGTTCAGCTACTCCGTTTTGCTGTGGAGTGTAGAGAGTACTAAACTCGTGCAGAATCCCTTTTGCGTTGCAGAATTCCTTCATTTTATTATTCTTAAACTCTGTGCCATTGTCACTTCTAATGCGTCTGACCGGCAGATGATAAATGTTCTCGAGTTTCTTGAGTAAAATAACCAAGTTCTCGAACGTTTCGTCTTTTGATTCTTGAAAGAATACCCACGAATATCTCGAATAATCATCTGTCACAACCAAGCAATATAAATCTCCTGATATGCTTCGAACATTTACAGGACCAAATAAATCCATGTGGAGACGTTATAATGGCAATTTGATTGAGTTTACAATTTTCTTCGGATGAGATTTCTTGATCTGCTTTCCCTTCTTGCATTCCAAGCAATGATCAGACATCTGAAAACTTCGAAGATTTACGCATTCTACAAGATCATTATGAACCAAGAAATTTATTTTTCGCAAATGAATATGCCCTATCTTACGATGCCAAAGAACAGAATCTTCTCAGTAGCCTTTGATACAAAACATTGTGCTGATTGTGATGAAGTGGTAGCAACACCCATATCAAGAACATATAAATCATTCTCTCGTGGTGCTCGCATTAGAATCCACTCATCTGGAATTTTGAATCCCGGCTTCAAGATAATACACTCTTTATCATTGAAATGAACTGTAAATTTCTTGTCACACATCTGCGATATACTCAGAAGATTGTTCTCAAGTTCTGCAATATAGTTCACGCGATCAAAAGAAACTACGCCATTGGAGAGTTTTCCCTCGGCGACAATCCTTCCTCCTTGATTTCCAGCAAATCCAACATATCCACCATTGATAGCTTTAATGTCGAATAGCAATGCTTCATTCCCGTCATATGCCTGGACGCTCCACTATCCAAAATCCACTTTGAAAGTACGGATCTTTGGAGCCCCTGCAAAATTCAGAAATTAGGTGAAAAGCTCTACCCAAGCCTTCTTGGTCTTGGGTTTTACTGAATAACCATCATCAAAATCGTATTCAAACTCATCAATATCATCAAAATCAAATTCATCATCTGTTTCAACAATGTTAATGTTTGAAAATATCACTTTTTTCTTATCATTTACAGATTTGACATTATCGTTCTTGATTTTAGTTTTAACTTCCTTCACATTCTCACTAGTCTTTACCTGCTCAGACTTAGTGATTTTAGACTTTGATTCTTTTGTGTTGTCAGGCTTTACTAGCTCAGACTTCACAACACCAGATGTTGTTGACTTTTTCTTGGCAATCCAGGTTTGAGATTTGATATTAGCCTTTTTGATGTAAAACTTGTTTACATTAAACCTAGAACTTTCACCTTTTTCGAAAATGGAATTTTCAAAAGTCTTTTCAGACTTTGGTTTAACTTCTGATTTTGATTCATTTCGTTTCAAAATCTTTACAGGTTTTACAAACACTGGTTGCTTTGGTTTAACAACATTTGAATCTTCTTTTCTTTGAAGATAAGCCGGTTTTGATTTCGGACATTGTCGTGCCACATGACCAATTACATTGCACTTGAAACATGTCCGATTATCAAGCGGATGTCCTTTAGTGGGTGGTTTTACCCCACTTGATGTTTTAACACCATTAGTAACCTTGGCTTTATCTCGAATTTCTTTCTCCTTTTTAAACTCATCATTTGATTGCTTACCAATCAAACTCTCTTCGTGAACCGTGTTTGTCCCATATACAAAATTCATGTTTTTGTTTTTATATTCTTGAAATGGTGACACTTTCTTTACTGGTTCATCTGATCTTCTAGACCCAACCCTACTCTCCGATTTTCCGGATGATCACCACCATTCCTTCGGTAGTTGTTTCTTTTAGGTTTGGAATAGAATTTTCGTTCATTTATTAACAATTCCTCTGATGTGACTTCCACAAGTTTAAGAATTTGTCTAGCAATTCTTCCTTCACATTCTGAATCGGGAAACTATCATCAAAGTATAGTCTATATGAATCCTTAATTTTGTACATTACAATGTTAGGATCATCACTTAGACCATCCTCTGACGACTTGTCGTCATTTTCAGATTGTGAATCAGAATTCTTTGAACTCGAGTTGGCGCTTTTGAAGTTGCCGTCATCAGAATCACTTAAAATATTTTCAACAACTTTGTTAACCACAGCGTTGTTATCATCATCAGATTTAGCATAGACTATATCAATGTTCTCTGGCAACTCCTTTTCTTTTCAGAAAGTAATTCAACATTGAGTGCCTTGTCCATCCCGTCTGCAGATTTAACACAGTATTTCTCGCAAAGGGGTGGAGGAACATTGCTATATTCTTTGCCCGCTTTCTTTTTAGGTTTTTCTTCCGTTGAGATTGTTGGAAGAATGTGATCGATAACATACGCGTTGGTGTAACTTCTTAACAATTATCGAACTCTTTCAGTTTCAATTGTCATATCTTGAAGTTGTTGTTTGATTTCAGCAATGGTGTTGATATAAATGTTAATTGCTCTTTGTTTATCCATTACTGTACCACTCAACATTCTTATATTATCATGTTGTTCGATGTTATTTCTGTCGAGTCTGTCTAATCATTTTTCATTTTGTCATACGCTTCTTTCATTGTGCGATAATCATATTTCAATAAATCGTTATGCACATTGTTTTCAGCGATGATCTTTGACTTTTCGGCACATTCGACACAAGGTTTAGTACATTTTGTACAAGGTTTCTCAACCTCTACAACTTGTACTTTGACAACTTCTTTCTCGATAACCTTTACCTCTGGACTTACCTTGGTTAGATTTGCCATTAAAGCTTTATCTGCCATGTTCTTGAGGTCTTCGACTTTCATTTCTTAAGTGACATCAATGATCACTTCATCAATCTTTTTCTCCTTAATCACTTGTTCTTTTGTGCTTCCATCGAAGTGACCTGCAAAACTGTCACAAGAATTAGAGGATAAAATTTTTGTCTCTGCATATGGATATATTCCTCTTCTTCCTGCTGTTGATGCAAGTATTGTTCCAGAATGGCTTGTTCGAAAGTTGCTGCTGCCGCTGCTGCTTCCTCTGCAGAATTATCTTCAACTATCTCTGCCATCAAAGCAACTTCGGTCTTTTTCCCAATATAAGAATTCCAGTCAAAACCATCATCTTCTGTAGATGCAACCATGGCTTCTCCGTGGTACTACTGTTTGGCTTTTCTTGGATCTCAATTTGAGTTTTCTTCGGGAACGGTTTATATTGAAGTGCTTTCTTGTAATATTCATTCCCTCTCCGAAAGGACTTTGATTTCCAGTTGCTTCGGTGTTCTTACACTCTCTTTTAAAATGTCCCTTCTGTCGACATTTAAAGCATGTGACTTTGGATTTGTCAAAACCCAATTTGTTGCTGGAGTGTCCTATGTCACGGCCTGTGAGTGCAACGAACTTTGTCACTCTCCTGATGATCGAAGCTAATGACCACTTGATGTCCATTAGTTCGAGCTCTTCCTCGTCTACCTGGACATAATCTTCTGCGGTCATCTCGGGATTTCCGATTTTACCGACAACAAGACATTCATAAGACTCTAAGACGGTAGCCAGAAGTGACATATGTTGTTTTGTAACTTCTTCTGAAACAACATTGTTCAAATTCACTGCGATATTGCATTTGTAAACATTCGGATCAGAACTTTGCTGTTGGTTCTGATTCGCTTGACTTTGATACGTTGAGTTTGAACCAGTGCTCGAGTAAGAACTTTGTGGACTTTAGTCATACTGAGGCTGTGAATGGTTCTGATTCTGTGGAGAAGCATTCATGTTTGCACTAAAAGCAAGTTCCAATTTTTGGACTCGAAATGTTATCTTGCATTCCAGTTTTGTAGTACAAACCGATGTCTTGAACAACATTAGCGTTTTTTGACTTTGCTATCTTCAGAAGCTCCATTTCGTGACCTTCGAGTTTATCGATGAAGGTTGACAACTTCAAGAATTCCCATTTATCACTATTCTTTAAAACCATCAAATAAGTTGACCATTCACCCTTTGGTAGTGCGTCAGCAAGTTTGTCGATGTATTCTTGTTCCGCCTTCTCAAGACCGTGTCTTTGCATTTGCACTTTGAGGTGACAGAAACGCTCAATCATTTGCTTAATGGTCTCATTCTTTAACATGCTGAAAATATCAAACTCTTTCAGAATGAGAGCCTTCTTGTTTTTGATCATTTCGGCACTGCCTTGGTATTTCTTCTGTAATGACAACCAAAGCTCTCTTGCAGTAGTATACTCCGGTAAAAGAATCAGAATATCTTCTTTGACAAACTGTTGGATGAGACTGATCATCTTTTTCTCTGCAATGTATTCGTCTCTCTGAGCTGTCGAGTAGTTCTACTTCTCAAGAACTTGTTGATGTTCATCTACAAGAATAATGTATCCTCTTTCGATTGACACCCAGCCAGCGAAGTGCATGGCTTGAACCCAGTAGGTAAATTTCTCTTTCCATGCTTCGTATTCATCCATGCTCATCAGCTTGGGCGGTTTGACGGTCGTTCCCATTTCGTTATCAAGATTGACTTGATTGATCACGTTGGCATTTGATGAACTAGCTCTTAGTTGATCTTCCATTGTGAATCACGAAACGTGTACGCTGAAAATTTTCAAAAACTTTGAAAACAGTTAGTCCTGCTACAAGTTCAGTCGAACTTGTAGTGACAAATGAAGAAATCTTGAATTTTCTAACAAGTTCGGTCGAACTTGTTAGGTTTACTTTAAAAAATTTCGTTTGTCTTCGGTCGAACTTATAATCCCAATTAAACAGATCTTCGAGCGAACTTGTTCAAAAGAACTTTGATGAAATACAAGCAAGTTCGGGCGAACTTACTTAAAATCTTCTTGATTTTACACAAGTTCGGTCGAACTTAATGTAAAATTAAAGAAACTTCAGTATCTTCGAGCGAACTTGACTAAACCTTTCTCAAAAATCACCTATGTTCGAGCGAACATACTAAAAAATCACTTGAAAAGTGATGTTTTAGGACAAGTTCAGCGGAACATGGCCAACAAGTTCGTTCCTGAGGGTTTTCAAAAACATGGTTTTTTCAAAATTTCGACATGAATTCGGTTGAATTTGGTCTCCAATCTTTCAAGGGTTTATCTTTGTTGTATTTTACATGATATATTCAAAATTCAAAAGATTTTGAGCATGAATTCTTCATTTTGTGATCAAAAGTTAAAGAAAAAAGAAGAATGGAGTAGAAATAGAAGTGTTCTTGTCTTGATACTATCAAATCAGGCTGTCTAGCTCTGATACCACTTGTAGGACCGATCCTGGATGCTTAGGAACCTAAATTTGATATCTAACGTCCATAATAGCGGAAATATTACGTCGTGTTTACCAATAGACAAGATTTAATCAGTTAATCTTCAGTTTTATTGATCAAACGTTCTGGTTACAAACTGACAAAGCTTCGCCTCTAAGATGCCAAAGTTACAAATGAGACACACAAGCTAGGTATTTATAAGACAACAAGTTCGGCCCAAGATGTGCAAGTTCGCCCAAACTTGCCTATGCAAGTTCGGCCAAACATGCCTGGAAATGTAAACATATGGGCGAACTTGGCTAAGACACTTCATAAATACTTCTTAACCTAGCCTATCCAGCTCTATACAATACAGACTCGATATAAGACTAAGGCATATACATTATGCACCAACACAATGTCCATCAAATATAGCAATAAAAAAGAAAGCTCCTAAACTATATAAATATCGTCCTACTCACCGTAGTTATCTACCTTCAATATGTCGTTTCTTCAACTGATCATAGTAGAAGATAACCCTTACTCCAGTCACAATCAACAAAAGAAAGCTCAACCACGAAATAGGCTGCACATCATCACAATATTAGTTACAATACAACAATGCTCAATTATTTAAAATGCAAGAAATCATGGATAGGGTGTTCATAAGTAATTGAAACCAAATGAACTACTCAAACTAGAGAAATTGGCTGGCTTGGAATATGTATTGTCCGACTATGAAAATGGTGAGTTGCGTCAATTGTTTTTTCAGTGAGAGAGGCTTCGGAAGGGGAAGGTGAAACATCGTCAATGACCTTAGCATAGTCTACAACAATAGATCGCTTGATCTTCTGTACTGCATTAGAACTGAAAGGAGGAGAAACCCAAATCGAACATAATCATGAAATCTGTAACCTAAATAAAAGGGATTTAATTTAGGAAAAAATTTGAAGATCTTTAATCACCACTTGTAATCAAAAATCAAGAAGTGAAACTGATTCATAGAGCAAAAACCTAGGAAAAAACAGAAAACAGGGGATGGTTCTTTACCCAAGACACAATCCCATAAACAACTCGCAGTTGGCGGTAACACGAACATCCGACGAATTCATAGCCAAAGCCCACCAGTGAATCCGCCATGATTCTGTCACACCCCAACCGATGGCGGAATCATCGGGCGCGGCACTAAGCGGTTCAGATTGTTCGAGAGAATCCACAACGACTATTTTTAAATGACAATATCTAAGCGTCAATTTCCCATACAATCAGCATACAATCATTACATAATCATCACGAATTCCATTAATCTCAAACAATTTTCAAAGTCGATTACAATTTATTACAAGTTTCTAAGCAAAATCCTAAGTCCGTTTGCAGCGAGTAGAAACATTAACCTGCAACATACGTTAAAATAATTGTCAATACAAAAATGTATTGGCGAGTATAAAGGGTTTTGATATAATAGCATAGTAGATAGAAAACGTTGCGAAATACCACATACATAAACATGACCAACACATATAAACTCACAAGACAAATTTATCATGATATACTCTTGAGATGCTCGCGCGGTCTTTCTAGCTAGACCCCGTTGGGTGTTAGCCAAACTATAGTACCATACAAGCTAAGGTGAGTTAACGAAAATGTGTCCTAGTTTACATGTATCAAGCATCATGTGTCGACTTGTGTAACGGGCATTCGCGTGTGATAATCAGTTTAGTTTTGCATTGTGTATTTTGATATGAACGTATGTTACACCCAAAAGTGCGTTTAAAGCGAAAGGGCGGTCAAGTATACTCACAGTGGGTGCGTAACAGCGAACACCGAGAGTTGATGAGAGGAGAGAAAAGAGTTTCGGTTAGCCTGCGCATAGAGACGGAAGGGCATCAGTCTTCCAGAGTGTTGAAACAGTTGAAACGGAGAGTCGTGGGGAACAGGCTAGCGAAAATTTTCGTGCGGAAACGCCTGTTTTGTGTCCAAAATCGAGTGTTTTCGCGTCTGTCTTCGGGAAAATCGAGTGTTCATCCCTCCAACATTAGGTTACTAGCGTCAGAGAGGTCTTTTGAGCGAGTGAGTCTCTTGTATGAACTCGGACTAGATCGTGTGAACCAAGTATGGTTCACGCGAGCCAGTCCAGATCGCACAAGTGACTGTTCTTGCGTCTTGGTGCGTTCGGGACTAAGACTTCGTCTGAAACACATGTATTTTAGAGTCTATTTCGTGACGGTTTCGACAGCGCCTCGTTCCACTACTTAGTGAACGAAACATTAGTCAGTCTGATCGTTTTTCGTGTGAAAATCGATTTAATAAAAACAGTTTTGTTAGGATAAACACTTGGTGAGTTTGAAACAACAAGGTTTCGGGTCTGAGAAGCCAAGGCTAACTCAAACATGCTCGGTTAAGTGCTAAATCCTTAAGAAAATTAGAAAGTTTTATGAAAAAGATGAAGGTTTTCGTAAAAAAGAGAAGTTTAGATGAAATCGGAGATAATCTCGTGCAAAATCGTTGTAAAAACCGTTGTGATTCGTGTGAAAAACGTAGTTTTCTTACTTGGAACAGAGAAAATCGGGCTGGAGAGCGTTTTGGTGCGGAATGGCAGCAAGTTGGAGTGAATGGTGAAAGGTTGTATTTATAGGCGGAGAGGAATGGAGGTGGTTTGATGATATTTTCGTGCGGAAATCCATACTTTCGTGCGAAAATAGTCATTTTCGCATGAAATATAAAACTGCCATTCGGAGCCAAAACATGCAATATTTTCGCAAGAAAATACAATTTTCGTGCGAAAATTGGAATTTTCGTACGATTTTTTTATTCCAATGATAAAAGACGCACTTTTTACAAAAGGAACCTATGCTAGAAAAATTCCTAAAAATTATTAAAAATCATTTTGTAATACTTTCGTTCGTATTAGTTACTTCTATTAAGCGTTTTGTATAAGATGCGATAAAGCGAATTAAGCGAGAGCGAGTATTAAGCATTTATTAGGCGTCTCAGTTCCCAAGTCCTGAGAGACTCGCGTTGTTTAAGCGAGCAGATAGACTTGGAAACATCATGCAAAGTTTATAGTATTTAGCGAGTGCGTTATAAGCGTTGTAAGCGATATAGTTTACATTATGATCCGAATCTCTGGTGCTAGGCGTAATGAGAGTAACGAGCTGCGAAAATGCGGGTCGTTACAGTCTCCCCTGCTTTAGGAAATTCCGTCCCGAAATTTATTCGAAAGGGAGACCTTGAGAATTCACATGAAGAGGTAGCGATAAAAGCGTTAAGACGTTAGCGTAAGTTGAGGATGAATGAGCGATCGATATAGGATTGACGAGTGAAAGCGTCTCGATGGCGTAGAAGAATCGATGAGTAAAAAACGACTTAATTGACTCGGGGTTAGCAACTCACGAGTTGGCGATCCAAAAATGTTTTTAAGTTTTTGAAAATTTTTGGTTAAATTATTAGAAAAGGCTTTTGAATAAAACTCGATTTTGGAAAATTTTCTTACGATGCGGCATTAGGCTGAGTCGATTTAACCCAGTTGTAAGAAATGTTTTTGTTGGTCAAAATAATTCAAAAATTTTAGCAAATGGTCCAAATTTTGTAAACATTTAAAAATCTTTATTTATTTCCAAACACAACGGTAAAAATAGGTTTTAACGATATCAAAAATTTTATTAGCATCGAACCCCACATGGCATCTTTCCACAAAAGTTTGTTAATATGGCTAAAACACTTATATATAGGAAGTACCAGCAGCGTATCCACCATGTTTTAGCCATATCTCCTCCGTCTCGTGGAGCGATGTCAGGTGTGTTGACATGATATGGATAGATTTCGATATCCTTGGCCCATGCGGTGAAGAAGAGGACCAAGTAATTACAAAGCTTAGATAGCGTTGAACCCCACATGACATCTTTTCACAGAAGTTTGTTAGTATGGCTAAAACACTTATATATAGGAAGTACCAGCAGCGTATCCACCATGTTTTAGCCATATCACCTCGTTTCTGTGGAATGAATGTCATGTGTGCCAACATGACATGGATGGACTTTGATCCAAGCGGCGAATGGTTGGACCAAGTTTGAATAGGGAGCCAAGTAGCTTGCACGGGGAAATTGATTGCATACTTGGTTAGCGATAAAAGCGTGCGGGAGAGGTTTAGCGATTGAAATAGCGAAGCGGTAAGAATGAGAGATGCGATAAGCGTTAAGGCGTCACGAGGTAAAGGCAATAAGCGAAGAGATAGCATTCGGGCATCGGGAGGATAATGCGATAAGCGACGCGATAGCGATAAGCGGAGCGATAGCGATAAGCGGAGCGATAGCGTCTAATCATCAAGATGGAAAGTGATAAGCGATGCGATAGCGATACAGCGTCAAGAGGATAATGTGATAAGCGATAAGCGATGTGATATAGACTTCATCGAAAGCGGGTTCGCGTCAATGTAGACTTACGAAAAGTCTATCGGTGGTGCGATTCGAGAAGTGATGAGATGTTACGCCTTTGCGAAGGAGTTTGCGTGTGAAAATAATCATCATAATATTAAAGGTCTAATAACGTTCAACTACTCATGGCACGTCTTCACGGGAGTTTGTTAGTATGGCAAAGCACTTATATATAGGAAGTACCATCGGCGTATCCACCATGCTTTAACCACCCCAGCTCCGTGCCGTGAATAGGTGTCACGCTTTGTCGACATGGTTAAGATGCTTATTATAGGAAGTACCAGCGGCGTATCCACCACGCTTAACCATGCTTTTAAAGTTATGGCACCATTAGAACTCACTACAATCCCCATGCAAACACCAGGTTAATCCCGTGTGCACCCGCGATTAATTAGTGTTTGCATGATTACCGTAACTTATTCTAAAGATGCATTGTGGGGATAGAAACATATTATATCGTGATAAACTATATAGCGTTAATAATAAGACTTAGTGTGTGAGCCTAGACTAAGTGCGATGACTCGAGCAGGGAGAGAGCGAGAAAGGTCGTTGTAGGTTGAAACGACATCGAATAATAGAACAATTATAAAGCATAAGTACAAATGTTGAAAATCGTACCATTACAATATCGTTCTACGCCTGGTGGGTGTTGGTGTTGAAGAACCTTGCTTGGGCTGTGGCTGCTGTTGGGGCTTCTGCTGCGGGTGCGACTGGTGCGGCGGCTGCTGAGGCTGCGGGCTGAGTTGGCGGTGCTGAAGCTGCGGTTTGAGCTGGTGGTGTTAGCTTACCTTGTTGTCGTGGCCCTGTACGGCAGTTGCCGGTGAAGTGACCGAAATAGTTGCAGTTGTCGCAATAACGGCAGTTGGCTTCGGCCCGGTGGTGATAAGTACACTTCTAACACAAGGGATGAGGCCCTTTGTAGTTACGCATTGGGGAAGGTGCGGCTGTTTGGAGAGGTTCAGAGTTAAGCGATGCAGTTGCGGAGCATTTGAGGCGCGAGTTCTTTCTCTTTCGGCTAGGCTTGACAGTGGCTTGCGGCGGTGCGGCGGTCTTAGAGTCTTTTGATGTCTGAGTACTGATGCAGGCTTGGACTTGGGTGACGATTTGTGGAATCACCTTGGCCAATTCCTCAGCTGTGAGCGAGGCGATTCTCTTATCGGCGTTTCTTCCGGCGTGACGTCGCGGGTTGGAAGCGTTCGAATACATCTAGACAAAGAGATTTGGAATGAGATTCGATCATAATGATTTTTGAAATTGCGATGCGATTTAGCGCGTTTAAAAACTTGTTGCAGTTAATATAGTAATACGTATTCACATAGGACCACGTATCTCCTAGATTCTTATGTATTCACATAAGCACGTGTAATCACATACTATTATACGTATATATATATATATATATGTATATATATAGAGAGAGAGAGCGCGAGGACGCGTTTAAGGGGTTCGTTATGATTTAGTTTTGTTGCGAGTATTAGCTCTTGTTTTGGATTGAGATAGTTGTGCGAGTTGTACGTACGTTTATGGAGCGAAAAGCGATAAATCGAGAAATCGATAAAGCGTCAAAAACTTCAATAAGCATAATAAAATTCAATGACGCGTAAAATCGGCGATTGCAGGCTTAAAATTAATAGAGCGTCCTGGGTTTTGAGACAACGACTACCCAAAGTGATTCGATCACTCCGTTGAGTTTGGACACACGCTTTGGCCTAATAGGTAAATGCTCTCACCGCCTCGCGGTTAACGGCATTACCCTTCCGGTTACTACGTGTCCCAAATCCGCGAATTAGTCGAGACTTTGGTGAGATTGAAAATCGTTGAGTGGGATGAGTTTTCAAGGTTCGGGTTTCATCCCTAACTTAATAACTTCGAATCCCTGATCGTGGTTTCCCTCCCGGACCCATCAGGAGGTTTCCACCAGATAGAATGGAAAATTTCCGTTAAGATGTGGATATCACTCCTAACTTAACAGATAATTTCGTGCTAATAGGATTACGCGGAGTGAGTAATTCATCAAGAGTTCGCGGTTTTCGCACCTAGTCTCGACAAATCGACTCGTTTGTGATGTACAAGTATCTTTGCGGCTTTGTGTGTTGTGTCCAAGTCTTAGGGAAGACTTCATATAGTATTTTAAGTCCAAAGACAATGTTTTAATCAGATAAGCAAGGGATAAGCACATAGTTTCCTACTATAGACTAGGCAATCTACCTAATTCCCTATAGTTATGGCTCTGATACCAATCTGTCACACCCCAACCGATGGCGGAATCATCGGGGCGCGTCGCTAAGCGGTTCAGATTGTTCGAGAGAATCCACAACGACTATTTTTAAATGACAATATTTAAGCGTCAATTTCCCATACAATCATTACATAATCATCACGAATTCCATTAATCTCAAACAATTTTCAAAGTCGATTATAATTTATTACAAGTTTCTAAGCAAAATCCTAAGTCCGTTTGCAGCGAGTAGAAACATTAACCTGCAACATACGTTAAAATAATTGTCAATACAAAAATGTATTGGCGAGTATACAAGTTTTGATATAATAGCATAGTAGATAGAAAACGTTGCGAAGTACCACATACATAAACATGACCAACACATATAAACTCACAAGACAAATTTATCATGCTATACTGCGGTCTTCCTAGCTAGACCCCGTTGGGTGTTAGCCAAACTATAGTACCATACTAGCTAAGGTGAGTTAACGAAAATGTGTCCTAGTTTACATGTATCAAGCATCATGTGTAGACTTGTGTAACGGGTATTCGCGTGTGATAATCAGTTTAGTTTTGCATTGTGTATTTTGATATGAACGTATGTTACACCCAAAAGTGCGTTTAAAGCGAAAGGGCGGTCAAGTCAGCGAACACCGAAAGTTGATGAGAGGAGAGAAAAGAGTTTCGGTTAGCCTGCGCGTAGAGACGGAAGGGCATCAGTCTTCCAGAGTGTTGAAACAGTTGAAACGGAGAGTCGTGCGGGAACAGGCTAGCGAGTGTCCATCCCTCCAACATTAGGTTACTGATCAACCTAGCGTCAGAGAGGTCTTTTGAGCGAGTGAGTCTCTTGTATGAACTCGGACTGGACCGTGTGAACCAAGTATGATTCACGCGAGCCAGTCCAGATCGCACAAGTGACTGTTCTTGCGTCTTGGTGCGTTCGGGACTAAGACTTCGTCTGAAACAGATGTATTTTAGAGTCTATTTCGTGAAGGTTTCGACAGCGCCTCGTTCCACTACTTAGTGAACGAAACATTAGTCGGTCTGATCGTTTTTCGTGTGAAAATCGATTTGATAAAACCAATTTTGTTAGGATAAACACTTGGTGAGTTTGAAACAACAAGGTTTCGGGTCTGAGAAGCCAAGGCTAACTCAAACATGCTCGGTTAAGTGCTAAATCCTTAAGAAAATTAGAAAGTTTTATGAAAAAGATGAAGGTTTTCGTAAAACAGAGAAGTTTAGATGAAATCGAGATAATCTTGTGCAAAATCGTTGTAAAAAACCGTTGTGATTCGTGTGAAAAACGTAGTTTTCTTACTTGGAACAGAGAGAATCGGGCTAGAGAGCTTTTTGGTGCGGAATGGCAGCAAGTTGGAGTGAATGGTGAAAGGTTGTATTTATAGGCGGAGAGGAATGGAGGTGGTTTGATGATATTTTCGTGCGAAAATAGTCATTTTCGCACCAAATATGCGATTTTCGCATGAAATATGTGTTTTTCGCATGAAAACTGCTATTCGGAGCCAAAACATGCAATATTTTCACACGAAAATTTAATTTTCGTACGAAAATATAATTTTAAATATATATATATATATATATTGGATTCCAATGATTAAAATACACACTTTATACAAAATGAACCTATGCTAGAAAAATTTCTAAAAATTATTAAAAATCATTTTGTAATGCTTTCGTTCGTATTAGTTACTTCTATTAAGCGTTTTATATAAAACGCGATAAAGCGAATTAAGCGAGAGCAAGTATTAAGCGTTTATTAGGCGTCTCAGTTCCCAAGTCCTGAAAGAGTCTCGTTGTCTAAGCGAGCAGATAGACTTGGAAACATCACGCAAAGTTTATAGTATTTAGCGAGTGCGTTATAAGCGGTGTGAGGTGCGATATAGTGCGAAAATATTTGATGTAGCGTAGTAAGCGATATAGTTTACAGTATGATCCGAATCTCTAGTACTAGGCGTAACGAGAGTAACGAGCTGCGAAAATGCGGGTTGTTACAGATTCAGCCTGATATGTGAACTTTTCTATCCAGAAAATATACTAACAGCCCCCAATTCAGAAAAATCAAAACCTAAACTAAATCATGTATCCAGTTGGGTATCCAATGGTAGACAAAGGCATTACCCGTCTGCTAGTTCGGTCGATTGTAAGCGAATATGATATGCACCTGGATTCCGCAGCCGTCGAAACTGCTCCTCCGACGTCGATTGCCACCGTGTGTACGCCACCGCACCATCTAGGGTCACCGGAACCCTAGCCGCCACGTCTGCAAACATCAACACCACCATGAGATTCCTTACTCTTGGTTCAGTTGATTGAGGCCTACCACGCGCCGAAGCTCGGCCAATTGCCGAAGACGCGACGACTCTATTTAGTTCTCTCTCTACTGTCTCTCTCTCTCTCTCTCTTGTTATGTGATAAGAAGATTACACAACCGTACATGTATCAAAACAAATGGTACAAACAACAATGCATACATATATTACTATTTGGTTTTTGTACAACCATTGTATACACAAAACACCAACGAAGCATGGTGTACAATGTGTAATGCAACAAATGTGCATTAACTATATATAATTATACTATTATATAATATACTATTATATAATTATATAAGTTATATAGAAAGACTTAACCTAATATACATGTACATCATGTACGAATGATCAATTCTATAAACAATAAGTTATATACAAAGACTAACCTAATATAAACAATAAGTTATATATAAAGACTGAACCTAATAAATATAATATATAAGACAAACTTATTTATAATGTTAAAGTTTATGAAAAATAAAAAACTTTAAATAATCATGATATGATAAACTTTTATACATATTCCACTTAATTAATAGTTATTCACGTTTTTTTCCTTATGTAAAGAATGATATGATATTTACAATACTTTTCATTTATTTTCGAGTTAAATGTCTGATTGGTCCTTGTGGTTTGTGAAAATTGTAGACTTGGTCTCAAGGATTCACTAATTACACACTTGGTACTAGTGGTTGTAATTATTAAACTCGGGTGGTCCTTAACACTAACCGTTGTTAAATTTTCCATTTAAGTGTTTATGAAATGACTAAATTGTCCTTAAACAACTAAAAATAAAAACTAAACATATGGGTCCACCCCTCATCTTTCTCCTCCGCCATCTCTCTCTTTCTCTCTATACCATCACCACCTCACCTTCAACCCACCATCACCACATCCTTCACGCTCTTCCCTCCAAAAAATCAATAGTATAACTTATACGCTAAAATCCTGCTTGCCCTCACATAAGTTTGGTCGAGTCCCCCATCTAGAAGACTAGAACGTGCCCTAAAACCCTTCGCACAACCTCCTTATTACACCGTCAAATTTCGCCGTATCGTTCTTCTCACGGCTACCTGTTCGTGCCTTCGTACCACCACCGTCGCTCCGTCATTCTGGCCGTATAGAATCTGGTGTCAAAGAAAAAAAAAGGACAGGCGTGATTATGATCAAATAGCATCTCTGGCAATTGAATTAGGTTTATATAGGTAATGAGGCACCACCATCAGCTTTGTAATATGCTTTTTTATATACTTTGAAGTGGATTTTTGACTGTAATATTTGCAGTCGTTTGTATGCCAAAGTGGTGGTTGTCAGCAAAGTCCCGTTGCCAAATTACAGATTTGAACCGGATGATAAGAGGCCACAGAGGGAGGTATTGATTTTAAAACTATGTTTTTCCTAATTAAATAAAATTGTATTGAATGTAGTTGTTGAATATCTGTGTTCTACAAGCATATGCCGAAACTCTCCAGAATTAGCAGTGAAATTTGCAGTGGCGGATCTATAAGAGAATTTTAGGGGTATCTCAATTTTTTAACTTACGGACGGCCCTATGCTGTTAAAAAATTGAGCTAAAATTTTTCTTTCACCCTGGGTCATGCCCGAGAATAATATTTAGTTTATAATAAAATTATTTTTAACAACAAAAAAAATAAAAACTTATTAATAATATAAAGTACATCTAAAACTTAATAAAATATAAATAAAAAACGTAAAAAAACCAATGAAAAATGCTTAAAAAACAAAGTAAAAAAATGCTTACAATAGTTGAAATAATGTTAAAGATAAAATGTTACAAAACTTTCACAAATGTGCTTTTTACTTTTTCAGGCCTGTGTTTCCTTTCATGTTCCCAATGATTTTTTTAAAGGCAAATTTGGATCACTGACGGACCATTAGAGTATAATCGTGCCACCAACGAAACAATCCGATCATATCCATCTCTACTAAGCACAATGCCTATACACCAATTCATGAGGAACCCCAATAAATATGGGAAAAACCCCTTTGTGGGAATCCCAGGACCTATTAGTCCCAAAACTTTATCGTACCATCAAGATATCACTAGGCTATAAAGCCATAGGCAAGGGTTTCATTTAATATTAATATATATAACATCATCTTCTTCTCCAGTTTTCAACTGCCGGTTGCAGGTTTCCTTCGACCCTAGAATTTTCCATTTCCGTCGACAGAAAAAGTTCATTTCATCTCATTTTCACCGAAAAAATAAATAAAAACATACACTATGAATACAAGGTTCATCCGTAGCCCGTGCTACGGCTCCTAATATGCTAGTTCCGCCTCTGTGATTTTGTCTCCTGGGTTGCATAGGGGAGTCGGTGATTAGAAACAGAATGGCGGTGGTGGTGTCGTGGTGGTGGGTTAGAGAGAGAGAGAGAGAGAGATTGAGATTGGGGAGAAGAAGATGAGGTGGGCCCATATGTTTAGTTATTGTTTTTTTAATTGTTCAGGGACAATTTAGTCATTTCACAAAGACTTAACTGAAAATTTTAACAAAAATTAGTGTTATGTCAATCGACCATTGAGCTACAAAAGAATTTGTAACTTGGTTTAAAAAAATATGATACTTAACTGATATGTGGTCGATTATTGAGTACTATGTGATGATTTTGTTCCTAAGTTGCCACCGAGCTCGTCTTAACCATCGATTTATCAAAGTCTGGATTTACTTTACATTGTTCATCATTTTTTTCACTTACGATACATGTTCAGACTTGTACATGTGTGTAGATATGTGATACATTTAGAAATTTTTGCAGGGCTGACTTATAGTACTAGTAACTCAGGTTTGGTTCTATTGCCTTCAAAAAATAAGGCCTTCACTTAAACGAAAATTAATATGCTAACTAGTAATATTAGTGCAAACTTATTGTTTTAGATTTGTTTGATTTCTTATACAAGCAAATCACTCTCAATTATAGTTGTATTAGATTTTTGTTTGGTTCCAGACACGGATAAAGAAGTATCGTTATAACAAACAAAGAAAAAAAAGTCTAAAAGTTCATTTTACTTTGCACCTCTAAAATGGTTGGAACGACACTGAATCTTTGACAATCTAAACCATAAACCATTGTATTAGAAAGAAGTTGAGACCGTCATATTTACTTAATAGTATACATTAACTAAAAAAAAATTCGTTTTGAAAACATTCTTAGAAATAATAAGCTAATACTCAATAGTATACATTAACTAAATAAAATGTTAGGTTGTTAACTCGTTTTGAAAGCGTGTTAATATTTCCACATTCTCTCTCTGTCTCTCTTTATATATAAATAAATATATATAGAGAGTGATGTAGTAAAAAAGTGTGAGATATGATTTTAGGGGGTATGAAAATAGTTTTCATATATTTATGCTAATAGATACAATATTTTTTTGTATTTGATACAATTTAATATGAATTGTTTTGTTAAAAATACACTTGTCACATTATTATTATAGCAAGAATGATTGGTTTGCGTGATTGCTTACATCACGGTTATCTATCACACAAAGAATGTGCATTTAATTCAATTCAGTATGAGTTGTTTGTTTTATTAAAAATACATTTGGCATGTCATGTATGTTACTACACCAAAAATAATTTGGTTTAGCGTGATTGTTTTCTGACTTATCTAATACTAATAAAAGAATAACTATAATGCCACATGACATTCTCTTATAATAAAGGATTTCATCAAAAATTGTCATGTGACAATCTATTATACTACATCAACCGTATAATAAATAACAATAATAATAAGTAAATTAATATAAATACTATTAAATGATTGAATTTAATATATATTAGAAATAATCTTATATTTATGATTATATCTCTTCAATATTCTTAAAGAGTAACTATAATGTCACATAACATTTTCTTATAACAAAGGATTTCATCAAAATGTCATGTGACAATTTATTATGCTACATCAACCGAATAATAATAATAATAAAATAATAAGTAAATTAATTTAAATACTATTAAATGATTGAATTTAATATATATTATAAATAATTTATATTCATGATTATATCTATTCAATATTCTTAATTCTTACCAATTAATATTAGTTATCTACTTACCTGTACTTTGATATAAAATCTCTACTTTAATAAATAAAAACATACTTATCAAAAGAAGATGAGATAACCAAACATTTATACACCCATCACTATTTGACGTAACAAAAAATTTAAAACCTCATCATGTTTATAATTTGTTATTATCGTTTTCCCAAATGTTTATGGATAAACAATATATATGTGTGTGTGTTTTAATATATATAATCTTAGATTATCAACTAATTCCAATTCCATATTATACTTTGATAACACTTTTTAAAAATAGGAAAATATTAATTTGAAATAAAATATACTAATTATTTTGTATTCAAAAACAAAATTCTTACTTCGTAAACACATCATTTAAAATAAGTAATGTTATATTTTCTTTAATTTTGTATGTATAGTTTATATTAGGTTATATGTATTCATATCAAAATTTATATTTATGATGTGTGATGCAAGAAATAATATGAGATATAAAAAATAATTTAAAACTTATAATTATTATGCCCTTCAAACGCAACAACCTCAACAATAACATATTTATTTAAAAAAAACTCATTCAAATTTATATAAATGGAAAACACATTTATTTCCTCAAAGAACTTGATTAACTCCATAATTATCTTACAGTCTTTTATTTTTTATCCTTAAACTCATGTAATACATGGGTCTATAAACTAATTTTGTAATGTAAAGCTCACATGTTATCACAGCAAGAATGATTCGGTTGAGCCTCCCCACAACACAGCGTTTTAAATGCTTAACATATTAAACTATTCCCTCGTGTGATTTTGTATTCATCAATTTCCTCTTTGAATGACTAATACCACATTAGTCTAAACCATTTTTAAACTTATTTTTTTTTTGAAAAATTAACTACGATATTCGTCTATTATCCTCTTTGAATAACTAAGGAGGGACGTGACACCAAGCGGGTAAGGCATTTAGGGTAAGTACTTATACCAGCACACCGCCTCATCCTCGAGGGTAAGGTCAGCGGGTTCACTTGGCCAGCACAGGTAACCGCTCCAATTTTTGTTCTTCCATGCTTTGTTTGACTGATGACCAAATTAAAAAAGTTAAAAAAAATATGTGGCATGAGTAGGCGTTGCCGCCACCACTTACTAGTTAATGTGTACTTGGTGCGTTTTTTGAGGTGGCGACTGGTAGTTGGCTGGGGCTACAGTACTTATCCTTAAGCGTCTCTTCCTCCCTAAGGCTGGGCGGTGTGGGGGTCGGCACAAGTTCGGCAAGCCTCGTCGCTGCCCCAACACCATTTCCTCCCCCCGGGGCGTTGTTGTGATCGGCATGCCATAGACGATGAAGACGTCCACTAAAGGACAAAACCCCCTCACACACAACGTATACATACACATACATATATATTATAAGCCCATCCACCATTTCCATACCTCTATCCTCTTTACCCACCGATCCTCAATGCATAGGAACCTAAATTTGATATCTAATGTTCATAATAACGGAAATATTACGACATGTTTACCAAAGACAAGAATTAATCAGTTAAACGTCAATTTTATTGATATAACTTCGAGATTCCAAATTGACAGAGGCGCCTCAAGTTTGCCAAAGTTACAAATGAGAGAGATTAGGTAGCTATTTATAGGAGTTGAAGTTCGCTTGTGAGGGACATGAGTTCGGGCGAATTTGCCAAAGCATTTTGCTAGCCTATTCAACTCTAATCTATACAGACTTGATATAAGACTAAGACATAGACATTCTGCAACGCTTACGTGACGGCTTATCCTCCAAAGATGAGTCATCACCATACCGCCTAGCCTAATACCACGATAGTCTAAGCAATTTTTTTTAACTTATTTTGTTTTGGAAAAAAGAAACTATTGAATTCATACGCATTTTATTTGAATCAAATCAAATACTCAAATACTTTACAGAAACTATTTTATAAGTTCACACCACCAATAACAAGAAATCTCAGAAGCCCTAAACTCATCAAAATTCAAAATGAGTGATCTAGCGATGCAAGCTGCTTTCATTTTGATTACGATCTTGATGTTCATATGGATGCAAAAAATACCTCAAAACCTGCTCACCAATTTCCGTTACAGAAACCGATCAAGCTACGACGCCAAGCGTCACTTCATCGCCGGCGCTCAACTCTTAGCTAAATCCAGATCTACAAAAGACCACGCCTCCTCTGTTAGACTCGCTAAATCAGCAGCCGATGAAGCGACAAATCGATCTCGCTTGATCCAAACGACGCCGCTTCACACATACTCAAAGCACTGGCTCTGGATGCGCAAGGTTTGATCTCGGCGGCGGTGGAGTCGCTGGACGTGGCGCTGTCGCCGCTCACCGCAAAGTCGCTGAGCTACGCCGAGAGAGGAGACGCTCTGTTGAAAAGAGCAGAGATGAAGGTCAAGGGGAGTAAGAGAGGCCGAGTCGACTCAGCGATTCAAGACCTGGTGGAATCGGTCAAACTCAAAGGGGATAATCCAAAGGCGTATTGGTTGCTGGGAGACTGTTATGAGAAGAGATCAATGAAAGATGAGGCGGTTGATGCGTATGAGCGTGCGCTTAGGATTGACCGTGACTGTGTTGTGGCTCGAGATGGGTTGAACCGCTTGGGTTCAACCCAATGACATCCACAAAACTTCACATGCTTGGGTTTAGTATGCGCCTATGGGTCTTTGTGATAAATTAATTATGTAACTTAACATTCTAAATGATTGCGTATTCAAGTCATTTTGATTGCTTACCGTATAATTATCCTTAGAGTAAATTACTTTTTGAGTCCTTATGTTTTTTGAGTTCAAATTGAAAGCTTCGCTGTTCGACGAAGATGTTGCTGGTACTCTTCTCAGCAGTTATTTCATACTAGTTCCAAATCAACTGAATGCAACGATTGGATTTGGGCTCGGTAAAAGAACGTGCACATTACAAAAGAGGGAAGAACGAGAGAAGAGGGTATGATGAATTTGATTAGTGAGTCTTCTTCCCCATCTCGTTTCTGTGATCTCTATGCTTCCCATCTCTCTTCTCTATTGCTTATGCTTGTTACTTTGATTTCTTATTTGTAAGCATAACCGAAAATTAATAGAAAACTATCATATTATATACCAATTCGTAATAGTTGTTTAGTTGTGAAATAACCATTTACAACAAGCGATATAGTTAAGAGGAGTCGATAGTACTTTCTGGGATTTGTAACAAAAAGTTAACAAAAATCATGCTTCAAAATTTGCCATTTTGACAGCTCACCAAAAAAGTAACTTCATGTTTCTAACCACCATGAAGTTGCTGGATCCTGTTTTTCCTTCTTTTTTCGGGCCTACTGCTTCGTTTTTACATACTCACTGAAGAAGTGGAGCCAGTAATTTAAGGGAAAAAAATTGTCTGATGCACTGGTTATGGGTCACGGGCAGCAGGTCGTAGAGTCAAATATATAGTCGGGTCACATGTTTGAAAGGGTCAAAGTAGCTTGTGATTTTCAGCCATAAGGATTGTATTGTTTTTAACTCTTGTTAATCAGTCATAGAAATATACATTGTTGGTCTGTCCTTAAGTTTCTTTGTGTGTGCAGCCAAGGCATGAACATTGCTGAGAACAATCATATAAATGCCATAGTGTATTTGTTGTGTTGTTTTAGTTAAAAATATAGGTATGGACAAAAGTCTTACCTTGACTTATTTTAGTTCTCAACTTGATTTGATTTGAAGTTAATTTTCTAACAAACAACCAAGTTAATTTCTTTGGCAGTGTTGAAAAAACAAATGGGTAAAACATATAATTGAAATTGACAGCTTTCATTCGTGGCAAAATGGAATGGATTCAGTTGAGCTATTTCATTAACATTCTTTTGCTCGCAACTCTCTTTGTTTTACATTAGCGTGAGGTTTTAGTCACTGATTATGGATCACAGGTCAGCGGGTTGTAGAGTCAAATATAAAGCCGGGTTGCCGGTTTGAACACATCAAAGTAGCGGTGGTTTAGACTTCTATTTTTATAATTTAATTCCGTTAATATTTTGTTGGGCTAATCGGGTTTACACACTGGTTATGGGTCGCGGGTAAGGGGGTGTAAAGTCTAATAGAAAGTCGGGTCGCGGATTTGAACATGTCAAACACACGCACGGACACACCAACAATGTTTGGTGGCTTAGCTGTTGTGTTTGGCTAATATAGTTTGTTGGTTTTCTATTTTGTAACATGTACCCTTTCCAGCCCCTTTCTGGTGTTGTTTGAATAAAATGTTGGCTTTGTTGTTAAAAAAAGAAAAAGAAAAATGAAATTTAAAATGCAGGCTTCCGTTATAAAGCTGTATATAATGATTTAATTAAGCCTTTTTCTATCCAAAAATTCGGGATTAAAAGGAAGAGTGGTTGATCTGCATCCCAACTAATATGTTTTACCTTTTTTATTTAAATAATTGCAGGAAATAGATTGAAGAACGCCCAACTACAAGTTAATAGGTGCCTATAAATTTCTGGATTAGTAGGTGGTTTAGGATTTGGCTATGTAATTCTAGGCGTTTTTTTGGAAGATATTTGCACAAATCGCAGTGGCTTTCACGGTTAGTGAACTCATCCAAGCTTTGACAGTGTTTTCGGGAGTTCGCTGGGCCCTTAGTCGGTTTCTCGGATTGCTTGGGATTTGAAACTGCCACACTTTATGTAATAAACAGAACCCCGCTGCTACACGGCAGCTACTTCTACAAGTTTACATTACAAGAAAAAAGTTTAAAATTAAAATTGATTATTTCAATAAGATCTTATATAAGTTTCAAGTAAGGCTGCTCGGTGTGGTGGTGAAGGTGAAGGTTCCTTTTCCATCATGTGTCTGTCACGTAGAAACGAGAGGGATTTGCTCTCCAAAACTCCAAAACCATGGCTTGGTAAAGAGGCATTTTTATTAATTATTACATCTCTTGACACAACAGCCATTCACCATTGTCCACCCCAAAGCAAAAAAGCTCCCACACCCTGTAAGAAATCCCAAAGCCCCTAGGGGGCAACACCACTTTTTTTTAATGGAGAGGGGTGGAGGAGCTTCCTCTCCCACACGGAGTAGTCTAAGCCCTCTGTTATATATCATATCTACATTAAAGTTAACATGTTGTATATCTTTTGTAATTCATATATTAAACACTAGTATTAAGCCCATGCGTTGCAACGGTTGTCGTAAAATTGTGTTAAGTAGTACCAATGCTATATCACTACCAGCAACCATCAACACCGAAAAAACTTTTAAAAACAAAATAAATAAAAATGGAAAAAATAACGTCGAGCAAAAAGCAGACGTAAAATCTTTGAATCACGCACAATCGTTGCAGAGAAATTAAACCGAAACGTAAAACATAGAAAAAAATAACTAAGTCAATCTAGGACCCGCGCGTTGCGGCAAACTTGTCACATGGAGAAAAATAGATGTGTTACGACGGGCTAGTCAAATGAGAAAAAAATATACGAAAAAATGTTGAACCTCACACGCACGTTGCGGTGCCTTAACTGACAAAATTTATAACGGAACGAAAAACTTTGGAAAGATGAAAATTATGGAAGACCAAAATTGAAAATAAAAAGGAATTAGGGTTAATTGCAAAAAATGAAAAGTTTTGGTTAAAAATAAAAAAAACAAATTATCTAAATTGCAAAAGAAGAAAAATTTTAGGTTAGAAATGAAAAAGAAAAACAAAACCCTTATACATGAGGTATAACACCAAAAATTACAAAAAAAAAAAGTTAAAATTTTTATTTTTGTTAACTCTAGTAATGGTTAAATCTTATTTATTATCTGCATAATACACCATATGGTTTAATTTAATTATTATTATTTGATGAGTTTAATATTTGTGAATTAATTATTTTCATATTAGTTCAAGAGATATTAATAATTCATTATATGTTAGATTTGGATATGAATAATATTATTAAAAGATTAAAGAAGAAAATACCATGTGACAATAATTGAAATTATTTGTTACTCTTAGATAAAGACAATGATAAAGTGATATTTATATATTAATTATTAATATTAAAAGAAATATTAAACAAATATAAATAAAATTTATTAGGTTGAAAAAAAATATCATATCGTTTTATTTAGAATATTTTATTATAAGCTAAACTATATTTTACAAAATAGGGATGTAACACATCTCCAAACGTTTTGTTTGGTATATTTCAAAATAACCATAATGTACAATAGCCACGAATTCTTAATCCCTATAGTAGCGTTTTGTATGCAGGAATGAGAGGGGAATGGAATATACCATTGTGAGGGAATGAAGAAAAGAGTGTTTGGTTGGTCAATGGAATGAAATCACTCATTCCAAAATGCATTACATTCTCTCAAAAGCATTCCATCCCTCCCCCCTGATTTTTTTTCATTCCATTTCCTCTTCACCCTTCACTAACAACACAACAACCCACTACCGTTGCCACCACCCGCCACCCGCCGCCCCGTCATCCGCCGCCGCCGCCGCCACCCGCCGCCGCCGCCACGCCGCCCGCCCCGCCACCACCCGCCACCGCCGCACCCGCCACCGACCGCCACCCGCCACCGTCACCACCGCCACCGTCACCCGCCACCGCCACCACCCACCTCCGTCGTCACCCACCACCACCACTGTCACAACTCACCGCTGTCACCGCCCACCACCACCGATGCCACTACAACTGCCATCTACACCACCCACCATCACCGCCTATCATTGACCACCTCCATCCGATTTTATTCATTCGTATTTTCACGCATACCAAACAACAAAAAGCAATGGTTCATTCCATTCTCACATGGTAACCAAACAAGACATGGAATGGTAATGATCAATTCCATTACCTCATCCATTCCATTACCTCATTCATTCCATTCCCCTGCTCATTCTATAACACATCTTCACACACACTGTGAACATACTATCACATTCCGTTACCTGATTTAAAAAAAAACATATGTCAACAAAAATAGTATAAAGCTAGTGAGTAACATTTTATAGACTAAGTTAATTTAAGCACAAGTTTGTATTTTTGGTGTTACAGAGGTGATGTGGGGCTCTTGGCTTGTGAAGGAATGATTTTACTCAAACTTGTGAGTATAGTTTTCATTAATATTTAGTATTTGAATGCAAAATAACTCAAGTAACGAAAGTAAATAATAACGTAATTTCCTTGAAAGCCACGGGCAACAACTTGGGGTCCTAAATGGACTTTCTTTTTGATAGCTTAGGTGGATCGGCAGACCCAATATTTATTGATAAGAGGCTGCAATAGGAGGGATTAACCATACGTTTAAGAGGAGTGGGACGATTATGATTTTTGCCTAAAATATACACTATTTCTTTTATGAGAGGCAGCCGCCCAACAAGCTTGGTTGTAGGTCCGCCACCGAGATGTGATTTTGAATCTTTAATTTTGGCGATTGACGGGTGTTTCAGAGAGGGAGATATTCCAAGTGCTGAAACAAACCGAGAGGATCGATTAGAGATCAAAAGTGGAATGTCCAGATTAGAATTTCGGAAAGTAACTCCTGCTATGTGCAAATTCGTTTCATTTGCGAAGACGAAGAACTGAGGAAGCGAAAGGGATTTGTTTTGATAGGTTGAACTTTAGGATAGTTTACAATATAAGCAAAAACTATAACAAATAAACATTGACTTTTAGTTGTTATTATTAAAATAAAATAGACAAAAATGTCAGGTATGGCCACTAATATTTAGTCCGTGCTTTACATGTGGTCTCCTTTTATTAGCCTTTAAAAAACGTCGAATAAGGCTAAAATTATAGCCACCACCTTTTTAGTGACTAACATAAAGCCTGCACTTTTTAGACGGCGGCTAAAGGGGTTTGCTAATATTAGTCACCGGCTACATTTAGCTCATAAGTTACACTTGTATTCTATTAAGTTGTTTTTGTATCGGATAAAACTTAGTCCACTGTTTATCATCTTAGTCGGCGGTGTTTATTGTTGGTAATTTTAGTGTTATCAATAGATTTTGGTGGTATTGGATTAACTTGTCGTCCAAGTAAATCTTTTGAATATTAAACGAGTTAGAAGATGCCGGAGTCCATGCTCGCTTTAATGTTAGTAGGATATGGCGTATGCGTATTTATCGGTTTTGATTTTATAATTTATTTATGAATTACATGCTATAAATATATACATTAGTAATATATATTTATAATTTATAATTGGGCCTGTTGTTTTAAATTTGATTAATGAGGCTTGTTAAATAAAACGATATCACCATTTGAGCCTAACATTATGACTTGGTCATATGTGATTGTTTATTATTTTGGGCCTTTATTTGTGCTATGGATCTATTATATTAAAATTACAGAAACCGATGGATGAAAAAGTATATAAACAGTTTTCATACAAAAGACATTGAGAGATTTTCTTTCATTTTTTTGGTCGACGCATGTATAAGGAATGGTTTTTGTTTTTTTTGTTCAACATTTTGTGAACAAGTGGTACGGTTTCAAGAATTCTCAAACATTCAACAAATTCGTTCTTGTGTGTTCTACACATCTTATCCGATTAATCATTGGTAGTAGCACCAAATAGGTTAATCTGAAAGTGAACACATAATTTGTGTAGAAATCCAGGTTTTTCTTTATCTCAGTTTTCTTGCAATTGATTCGAAATTGGTTGGTTATCGCTCCCATATACAACAAAGATTAACCTATTTTCGTTGTTTGGTATAATACTAAATCCAATTTCGAGATGACGTGTTTGATTTAGTTGTTGGGTTTCGGTTTGCAATTCGTGTTTTGCCTCAGTGGTGTTAGTTTTATTGGGTTCTTGAATTTATATTATCTTCATCGGATTTGTGATTATTCAAATGATTTATGTGTGTGTGATTGAATTGATATTTGAGATTTTCATTAAAAAAAAAAGAAAAATACTAGAAACACATGACTGATCGTGACATAAATCATCATGTTGACTTTTCTTAGAAGTTATTGGTGGGACCATGGAATAGGATAGTATCCAAATATCTGACCTTTAGGGTCATTTATGTTTTTAATGTTAAATTTTGGATAACTGAACAGTGTTGGATAATTTAGGCTACTAATTGATAAATGATTCATGGGTTATCAATTCAGTATGAATTGTTTGTTTTGAATTGCAATTAACAATTGTTCTTGTGGATTTACAATTGAAACAAGAGACATCTGTATGGTGTTGAGTCGTGATTGCGGTATTCAACCCAGGCGAAAAGAACAAAGTATCTCGGTGTTCATGGCTGAATCAGACGGGTAGTCGGTTGCGTGCTTTATTGGTTTCAGCGATGACGACATCTTCGATTTTGTTTAAAATCGTCGGGCTCGATCGGGGTTGTTGTCGGTTAATTTTGGTTCGAAAATAACCGGGTAGGAAAAGAGAAGAAGTGATTGCCGTGACGACATCTCTTTTACTCGGAGGACGCATTGACTGCCGCCCGGGATTGGTGGTCGGCTAACATGGCCAATAAGTTCGTTCTGAGAGTTTTCAAAAACATGGTTTTTTCAAAATTTCGACATGAATTCGGTTGAATTTGGTCTCCAATCTTTCAAGGGTTTATCTTTGCTGTATTTTACATGATATATTCAAAATTCAAATATTTTGACCATGAATTCTTCATTTTGTGATCAAAAGTTATGAAAAAAGAAGAATGGAGTAGAAATAGAAGTGTTCTTGTCTTGATACTATCAAATCAGCCTGTTCTAGCTCTGATACCACTTGTAGGTCCATTGTACGGATCGTTCTAGTCCTAATCTGGCTAACCTAAGGTAAACGTGCGGAATCCGTTTGCTTAGGCGACATTGGATACACTCATTTGTTTCTGTTTAACACCGTTTCATTGATTATATGACGTTACAGACCCTGGAAATAATTGGACAGAGCTTCGCCTCTGTCGTGACAAAATCTCTAAAGTTACAAATGAAACATCAAAGCTCCTATTTATACTAACACAAGTTCGCTGGTGGGAGTGCAAGTTCCGGCGAACTTGCTTAGTCAAGTTCGGCCAAACTTGACTACGACACTACCATTTCAAGCGAACTTGTTCCTAAATATACATAAACTTCGACATTTCGCTCCTAAATACTGACTCGATATTATACGATGACGTAGGCAACATACATATGCATCAACAGGGACGCCCTAAATGGTCGTCGGTGACGCCACCTGCATTCCCACTTCGCGAAAAACTTGATTTTCGAGTTGGGGGACGGGTTATATCACTGTTTTTGACCTATTTTGAGGTATAACAAGTTTTGGGAGTTTTGAACTCCTTCTGGGAGCCATAATCACCAACCCTTTCATCCCCAATCATCATCACACAACCGAATCATTCCACCAATCGAAACCCTAATCTTCCATATTCATCATCATTATCATCCACTCACCTTCATACATCACCCCAAACCCTATTCACCATTCATCTCCACCATCAAGCTTCAAGATGTCAAGATTCATGCTCTCATCCGTTGCTGATCGTGTTCTGTTCACCATGAGCGGCTAATTCCCGGAGGTTTCACCCTGGTGTAGACTTTGGTAAGGATTTCTAGGGTTTGCTATTTGTTTATTATTTGGTTTGTAACAATTTGAATTGCATTTAATCATCGGATAATTGTCTTACGTTTGTATTGAATTTACGGATTGTCAAGTGAGATATGAAATTTGACTTCGTGAAATGAATATGCGTATTTATGCCTTATCTTTTGATAGGATTTACTTGTCCGAAGTAATGAAGTGCATTGTGGTCCGTTTCGAAACGTCGATAGCAATTGGCACCTAAGCTTCGTGATTCTAAAACCGTTAATGAACTAATTCATTTAAACCAAGTAAAACTTGTAGTAACCCTAGGTCTTTCAATTGTCGAACCGGGTGTGAACCTTGTTCCAAATAATTGTTTTACAATCATTAATAAGTTTTCTTGCAAACATTCAAGTTCTAGTAGTTAATTCATCAAACCAAACTTATTGGTTCATTCCAACATCTTTCTCAAACAAACAAATTAATCATTTTCTTAGCAAGCTTCATAAAAGTGACAATCATATTTAAAGTCAATCATATCCGATCGCAAACCACAGACTCTTCGTGGTTCGACCCCTTACTATCACTAACGTATTGTTAAGGGTAATTTGGGACTATAAATATTATCTTTGACCGGAGCGCGACACTCCGATCAAGGCCAACAAAAATGCCCGCGAAACAACAATTCCCATTCCGCGGGGGGACGGCGTCATACGGTAGCACGGCGTACAAAAATGTAATGTTTTATATATGTGTGTGTGTAAGATTTTGTTTATTTAAAGTCTAATCTAATTTTAATGTTAAACAGGATGTAGATTGGGTACCTACATACGCTAAAACCCACACGGATAATCAGGGAAATTGGGTTGATCCGGTTGCTGAACAGAATTACGTAAGTATTTCTTTTAAGTAAAATTTTCTATAACGAATATATATATATATATATATATATACACTTATATATTTAATCATCTTCGTTAAATACAACGGAATTTACAGCATGCTACAAACGAATGGTGCAGTGATGGTCCTCCAATTGACCCGTATAAGGAAGCGTTGGGAGAACGGCGAGGATAGTACCAGGGGATGGGGCATAAACCTTCTTTAAACACGCCCTCGAACATGTCGGGTTCGCAACCTCATACTCAAGAACCATTTTCTGAGGTAAACTACGCAATTTATAAAATGATAAACAAAAGCATTTATATATGTTGGTAGCGTTAATTAATATGCTAATTTATGTTTTGATATTTTTCATTGTAGGATTTTGTTTTGTTTCAAACACCGGCCTTTCTGAATCGACTTGACAATTATATTGGTTCGAAAGGAAAACAACCGGCGAATGACGATGATGATACCTACCTATTCGATAACGAAGACGAGGATAATTCCGACTAAGTTTCTTGTTATTTTTAACGTTTTTACGAACTTTAGGATGATAATGTAGGAGTTAAACGTTGTTTGTAATTTTATTTCGTTTAGTATATGTTTATGGTGTTTTATTTGCATTGTGGACGTTAACAATTCAGCAGGTTTTGTTTTTTCGGACAAAAACTGGCTGGGTGCTGCTGTATGCAGCTGCTGTATTAAAAAAAGACCTTTAGCAGCGACACATGTCGCCATTATTGATCAATAACCATTACCGGCCATAGTAATAGCGACGACGTATTAGCGGCCACAGGTGGCTGCTAAAAGACAAAAAAGCGGCGACAGCATCCTTTAGCGGCGAAAACTGGGCAATACCGGCCCATCAATACCGGCGACCCTTTAGCGGCCACATGTTGCCGCTAAAGGTCAATACCGGCGACAAAAGAAGGCATTAGCGGCGATAGCTGTCGCCGCTAAAGGTAGCAGCTTCTTGTAGTGTACCTCCTCCCATTAGCCTAAGGATTGATTTTTTTATTTGAATGGCAAACCATCTATATATATAGATATAGAGCCCAGTAAGTAAGAAACTGAAGAAATTAGTAAGGATTGATATATGAAAAAGTAAGAAAACCTGTTACAAGTAGGGATTGGTTGGTGTGATTTTCCCACACCGTGTTCATACATGGACATATGTGTTAGCGATACGTCAACCACTTTAATTAGTTGACTCCATGGACTTATTGAACCGACTTTTATATATGTAGCTCACGAACGACTTAATCAAGTGAGCTAGCCCCACATGGCATACATCTTTCTTAATAGGCAATCTTAAGTAGCTCACGAACGACTTAACTCGTTTTCACCATGTTTTATATTCGTCATATTAAGCAAACATCATATTAAGCATGTTCCATTCATCCAGTTCTATACCCGTGCTAGGAACTCGGCTCCAATCTCTCTGCTGGACAATGTTAAATTCCCTGAAACAAAAGATAATGGGAGTGGATAGGCGGTGAAGGTTTTTCTGTTATGGCTGTTAAAAGGTTTTCAAGAAGCGGGACTGATTACAGCAACGACTTTGTTTTTAAATGGTCGAAATGGTTTCCAAAGAAGTGCAACATCCTTGTTTGGAGAGCCGAGATGGGTCAGATAACGACGGTGGATGCTCTTAGTAGACGGAATTGCTATGACGGGGATGAAATGTGTGTTTTATATGAAGACGGACCAGAGTCTGCGGTGCATCTATTCTGCTCCTGTTACATTGAAGCTGCGGTTTGGAATTTTGTTAGTCTTTGGTGTGGGATCAGCCCCATTTATGCCTTCTCTAGTGGTGAAGCTTGTGATTTCCGACTGGGGGTCGAAAACGTATACGTATATACCCAAAAATTTCTATAAGACCGAGGGGTCAAAAACGTATACTACATACCCTCCACTACTGAGCGAAAAGTTCAGGGGGTCAATCGCCCCCTCCCGCCCTAGAAAAGTTGTGCCCCTGGCCTTCTCGTTGAAGGACTGATGGAAGTGCACGAATACTCAGGTTTGGGAAATAAAGCGAAAACGATCCTGCAAGGCATCATCATGGTGGGTTGTTGGTACAACTGGAAAGCGAGGAACGAAAGAAGGTTTTCGAATAAAAGAATGGCGATAAATAGCATCATTTAGGAAGTGAAGTCTCTTGGTTTTATGTTGGTATTAAAATATATCTAAAGATAGGAATATTACATGGGATAGTTGGTGCTCTTTTGATGTGCTGTAATTAGTTTTTTGGTTGTGTTTGGCTAGCCCTATGTCTGGGTTAGTCTGTAAATAAAGTTTACCTTTAAAAAAAAAGCAAACATATATGATATATGAAATACATTGAAATTTGAACCTAACCATGCCAAAACCCAAATAGTGAAATTAAAGGAGACTATAATTTATATGACGATCCCACCATTGATAATTTGATATCATAAAGGAGACTTTACAACTTTGAAAAGTAAACCCAAAATAAAATTTACGATCCAAGTTGTTGCCTGTGGCTTTTGAGGAAATTATCTTGTTATTTTATTTCATCACTTGGAATAATTGTATTTAAAATTCTAAAAGCTATGTATAATTAAAAGCAAACCTTGTATTTAAAATTCTAAAAGCTATGTATAATTAAAAGCAAATCAACAGCCACAATTATTTGTTTTTAATCATGTCAGTAGCCTCCAAAAACTTGTAAAACAATATTATTTATGATTAAGATTCATTTGTAGTTAAGAAAATCAGATAGCCTCCACTTGAGTTCAAGGGTTTGAGCTTGCCGAAGGCAAATTTGGTGTAAAAGATTGTGGAAATACTTTAATAGTTTAATTCCACAAAGTAAAAGACTGAAAATACTTTATGTCGACATTATATAGACTTTAATGCCCAACTTTATCTTAATTATATACATTCTGTAGTTTGAACATTCATTCCATCCTACTTTCTTTCTTTGCAACCATCTGCTGAAGAATTCTTCAAAACTGATTTTATTCTTTACGATCGGTCAAGCATACGAATTAATACCTTCAATGGCTTCTTCAAGTTCATGTGCTCACAACAAGAGCTACCTGTATGATGTGTTTCTGAGCTTCAGTGGTGAAGACACCCGCAAGACTTTCGTTGATCATCTTTATGTTGCTCTGGATCAACATGGTATTCGCACGTTCAAGGATGACGAGAGACTCCAGAAAGGAAAAAGGATCAGTGATGAGCTCTTACAATCTATAGAAGATTCGAGATGCTACATTATTGTTTTCTCCAAAAAGTATGCATCTTCATCATGGTGCTTAAATGAGCTTTTGAAGATCATGGAGTGTCATAAGACAAATGAGCAGATTGCTTTCCCCGTGTTCCACGATGTGGATCCCTCTGAAGTCCAAAAACAAACTGGATCAATTGGAGAAGCCCTTGCCAAACATATGAAGAAGAATGAACCAGAGGTTGGAAAATGGAGAGAGGCTCTTAAAGAAGCAGCTAATTTGTCTGGTTGGGATGTGAGGAAGACTGCTAATGGGTAATTCCTTCATTATATCTCATGTTCTATTGTCAAATTATAAAGTAAATTTGAGTCTAGTTGAAAGATGAACATTGAAACATGAAATATGTTACACTTGTTTTACAATTCAATTTGTGCATTATAGACTTAAAAATTAATTATTCACGTGGTTTCATGAGCAAGTTAATTAAATCTTCTTCTCTAATCTATAGGCATGAAGCTCAAGTCATTAAATCATTTGTTGAAAAGGTTTCACTCAACTTATGGCCCATTGATAGTCATGTCGATGAGAATTTGGTAGGCATGGAACAAAGGATGCAAGCTCTAAATCCTTATTTAGAGATTGGTTTGAATGATGTTCGCATGGTTGGGATCAAGGGCATGGGGGGTACTGGAAAGACTACTTTGGCCCGAGCCATTTTTGATAAACTGTTCGTTAATTTCGAGGGTAGAAGCTTTGTTGAGAATGTGAGGGAAACAACCACTCAGTCTGGTTTGCGGAAGTTGCAAAAACAAGTCCTTAGAGATGTATTAAAGGATAAAGGCATCACTGTAAGTAGTGTTCATGAAGGGACAAAGCTAATGAAAACAATGTTACGTGGGAAAAAAGTTCTGCTTGTTCTCGATGATGTGGATCAAAGAGAGCAACTTGAGGCATTAGCTAGTAATCCTAATTGGTTCAAGTTGGGTAGTAGAATTATAATTACAACTCGATGTGGGCATGTGCTTGAAACACATAGAGTGAACTTCATACATGATGTCAATCTTTTATCGAATGAGGAAGCTATTTGCCTCTTCAGTAGGCAAGCATTTGGGAAAGATATTCCGCCTCAAGAGTACGAAAGGCGTTCATGCGAAGTTGTAAGTTATGTTGTTGGTCTTCCCTTAACAATCAAAGTTTTGGGTTCAGATCTGCGTGGTAAAGATGATAGTGTATGGACATATACACTAGAAAGACTCAAAACAATTCCGTTGAAGGAAACACTTCAAATATTGGAACTAAGTTATCAAAACCTAGAGGATGATTACAAGGAAATATTCCTAGATGTGGCATGTTTTCTTAGAGGTCGGAAGAAAGAAGATGCAATAAGGATACTTGAAAGTTGCGGATTTGATGCTAAACATGGTTTAAGAGTTCTTGAGCAAAAATCTCTAATCCGAACTTTAAAAGACAATGATAACTCATGGATAGTCATGCATGAACATCATGATGGAATCATAGACATGCATGACCGTCTAGTAGAAATGGGCAAGAATATTGTACGCCGTGAGCATTCGAATGAGCCCAACAAACATAGCCGATTATGGATTCAAGAGGAAATCGAACATGTCTTGGCTGGTAACTTGGTAAGAATCCATTTTATTAGTTAGGTGGAGATGAAACTCTCAAATTATTCATAATTATAACACAACTTTTATCATTGTTGTTCTTGAATTACAGGGTGGTGAAGCAACAAGATGTATAATACAGAAAATCACTCGTGGTATTTTTCCGAAGGTCTTGGAAATATGATGACACTTAGATGCCTTCTTGTGAACCATGGAGAGCACAAATTTTCTGATACCTTGTGAACCAGTTGTGGTCTATTTATGGAAGGATTTGGAAACATGACTCAGCTTGCCAGGATTTTGCAAACTCGTTACGGTATCTATATTGGAGGAAATACTCTCATTGGTGTTTACCCAAAACATTTGAAGCTAATTATCTTGTTGCACTTGAAATGCCTAAGAGCAATATCAAACAACTTTGGAAAGGGCAAAAGGTAATATGATTGTTCGATTGTTTTGTATGATTCGTTATAATGTTTTATGTATATCTATTGGGTAGTTATTGCACCAACATATTTTTACTTACTTTTATCTCTTTACATCATATAATAGGTTATGGAGAAGCTTAGGTTCCTTAATTTGAGTAAGACAAAGTTACGGAGCCTTGACCTTGGGTTGACACCCAATCTTGAGAGGTTAAATCTTGAATATTGTGAAAATTTGGTAAAACTTGAAGTGAATGGTGGATGTCCAAAAAGCCTTTTCTATTTAAACCTAAATGGCTGCAAGAATTTGAAATCTATATCTTTTATCATTGAGCAGTTGGAATTGATGGAATCAATGGTATAAATCAAACAACACACACGAATTGGAGCTGAAAGCTGCCGGTTTTTTTAAGCAAATAAAGAACGATTACAAAGGGAAAAACTAAAACTGCTGAAAAACTCTTACCGAAAATAAAGCCCTACTGTTACTTATTCGAAAACAAGAAAACGTGTATAAAACGTGCAAATACTTCTCCTAATAAAATGCAGAAAATAAGGCCTCCAGATCCTCCAGTACCCCACGTCAAAATAACAGCTTTTGACCCATTAAAAGTCTGACCCAGCAGCTGACCCGCTACCAGGCCCAACTGGATCTGAATCAGCCCATATTCTCCTCCTTGATTCTGATCCGTGCTAGACAAGTCTTCAATGCCAAGAACTTCTCTCATCTCTATAAACTTCAGTCTCGGAAGTGCTTTCGTTAGGATATCCGTCTTTTGCTCCTCGCCGCTAACGTGTTCAACCTTCACTTGATTTCTTTCTATACACTCCCGAATGAAGTGAAATCTGGTATTGATATGTTTGCTTCTCCCGTGGAAAACCGGGTTTTTCATAAGAGCAATCGCAGACTGATTATCAACTCGTATAGTTATCGGCGCCTCCTTCATTCCAGTTAACTCACTCATTAAACTTCTTAACCATAAAGCCTGGCAAGCAGCTGCTGTAGCAGCCATAAATTCCGCCTCACATGACGACAAAGCCACGGTTTTCTGTTTTTGCAAGCTCCATGTGATCGGCGCTCCACAAAAATAGAAAACAGTCTCGGATGTGCTCCTCCCATCATCCGAATCATCTGAACTACCGCTGTCACTATACCCAACAAGAACTTTTTCTCCTCTCGTCCATACTTGATCCCATAACCCAAAGTTCCTTTTACGTACCTGAGTATACTTTCACGGCCTGCAAATGACTTTCTTTCGGGTTCTCCATGTAGCGACTAACCACTCCAATTGAGAAATTGAGGTCTGGTCTAGTATGAACCATGTACCTCAAACTCCCAATCAACTTCCATATTCCGTAGCGTTAACTGGCTTATCATTCTCATCTTTTGTCAACTTCATTTGGACTCCATAGGGTATTTTGCTGGATTGCAATTCAACATTCCTACAGCTTTCAATATTTTCTTGGCATATGCACTTTGTTTCATGGTAATATGTTGATCCTTTTGGCCTACTTCGATCCCAAGGTAGTAGGATAATGGACCCAAGTCACTCATTTCAAAACCTTCCTTCATTTGTGACTTAAATTTCGTTATTTCATCATTGCTGTTACCTGTTACAATCAAGTCATCCACATATACGCCCAAATGAGCAACGAGTTCTTTGTACACCTTTTATAAACTGCTTGTTCTTGATGACACCTTTCAAAACCGAGTTGTTTCAACGTGTTGTGTAGCTTCAGGTTCCAGGCCCTCGGTGCTTGTCGAAGACCATACAATGCCTTCGATAGTTTATAAACCTTATCTTCTTTTCCGTGCACCACAAACCCCTCCGGTTGCATCACGTATACCTCCTCCTTAAGGTCACCGTATAAAAAAGCGGACTTGACATCTAAATGATGTACAAGCCACCCCTCTCGAGCCGCCATTGCCAACAGAAATCTAACTGTTTCAACCCGAGCAACCGGAGCGAAAGCTTCATCAAAATCGATTCCCTGTTTTTGTACATACCCTTTCGCAACCAATCTGGCTTTGTGATTCGTAACAGCCCCTGTTGCATCTCTTTTTAGCTTAAAAACCCATTTGAGACCTATGGCTTTGCACCCTTTTGGCAAATCAGTCAACTGCCATGTTTTATTTTTCTCGATAGACGCCAATTCCCGGTTCATAGCTTCCTGCCATTTCGCATCTCCCTTTGCTCCAAAAAACACTTTGGTTCATCATCTAATAACAACATAGCTTCCGCATCAAGTTCAACTTCAGGAGCTCTTGAGTAAACATCCTCAAGTGATTGAAAGCCTTGTGTTGGTGTTTCATCATAATTTGCATGGCTGGAACTGTTTTCATGCAGAATAGAATCTTGTGTTGACTCGGACTCATTTGTTGGAGTTATTGGTTCTGGTAATGGTGAGTTGGGTCCCATGTTGTCAGAATCTAACCCACCATGTTCCACATCTTCATCAGCGTTTATAACTCCTCCTGAATTAAAACCATTTTGCTCATGATGAACTACAAAACATATCCACCCCGGACTACTATTTTCAGTTTGAACCGTGGAACCGCCCCAGCTCCATCTTCTATTTTCTTCGAATTCAACATCACGGCTAACATACACCTTGTTCTCTTCCGGATTGAGCAACCGATATCCTTTCGTCCCTGGTTCTTTACCCAAGTACACCACTTTCATGCTTCTATCGTCTAGTTTATCGGTGTGAACCGATGGAACTTTCATGTGCCCTACACACCCGAACACCTTTAGATACCCGACATTTGGCTTCCGGTTATACAGTGCTTCATGCGATGTTCGATTATACAATGGCTTTGTTGGGACTTTGTTCAAGATAAAGACAGCATGACTTACTGCCTCACCCCACATACCACGAGGTACACTCATAGACTTCATCATGCTACGGGTCATGTTAAGAATCGATCGATTACGTCTCTCTACTACCCATTTTGTTAAGGGGTGTAGGGAGTCGTATACAACCTGTGTTACCATGCAATTCAAAGTAGCGTGTAAACTCATGACCCGTAAACTCTCCTCCTCGATCTGTCTTCAAAGTTTTCACCTTGTATGGACATTTTTTCTCAACAGCTTCCTTAAACTTCTTAAAAGATGGCAAAGCATCACTCTTTGCCTTAATCACATACACCCACATAAACCTGTTGTAGTCATCTACTAAAAGCAGAAAATAACGGTTACCTCCCTTCGTTGGCGTGTAATGTGCCCACACAAGTCTGCATGTATAAGTTCCAATGGTTTAGTTGCCCTATATTCACTTTGAGCAGGGAAAGAGGCCCGACTTTGTTTCCCTACAAGACAACCTTCACATAACTGCGTGACCTTGTTTATCTTTGGAATGCCTTTTACCATCTGTTTGCTAGACATTTGCTTCAAGGATTGGAAATTCAAATGGCCTAGGCGTGCATGCCACAACCAATCTTCATCATTCAAAGATGAAAGAAAACACTTTGGTGACCCCAACCTCAGTTTTATCTTATACAAATGATTACTTGACCGTGCAACTTTCATAAGAAGTCTCCCTCCTTGTTCATACAACCACAGATGTGCATCATGCATGATAACTTTACAACCTATTTCAGTCACCTGGCCAAGACTTACAATATTACCACGTAAGTTTGGAATGAAATATACCTCGGTTATCAATCTTTGCTCACCGTTGTTGCACCCCAATAACACCGAACCCTTTCCTTTGATCTCCACTGTTGAGCCGTCTCCAAATCGAACTCTTCCCATTATCATCTCGTTTAGTTCCACGAAATAATTACGTTTTCCGGTCATATGATTACTATCCCCATTGTCTAGATACCATATGTCTTCGTCATCACCAGTTTGGTAACGAGTGGGTAGCACCTTCTCTTCATTCAAAAGGATCATAACAGGCTTTTCTTCTATACACTTGGTCATGAGAAGAGCAGGTTCATCTTCATTTGTTTGAACGAGATTGGCTTCAGCTACATTGGATTTATTCTTGGAACACTCACTTGCATAGTGTCCATATTCGTCACAGTTGAAACACTTGATGTGGGCTTTATCATGACCTCTCGTCGCACCTTTGCGTTGATAATTGTAGCTTTCCCGATTACCTCGTCCACGGCCTAACCCCCGGCCTCCACCCCTGCCTCTTCCCCGACCATCCATGCTAGCCGACCCTCGGCCTCTACCTCTTCCGTCCTTTTGATGATCATAGTCAGAATATTTATATTTTCCTTTCGTGTCTGACTGCGTGAGCAATAGTTTCCTTTGGTTCTCTCCGCCTATATCCTTGTTTCGTAGTCTTTCTTCATAAGCTTTCAAGCGCCCAATTGATTCTTCGAACGGCATCGTTTTGAGATCCAAATATTGTTCCATAGAGGCTACCAGTTGAATGAACTTATCGGGCATGGAATTCAATAGCTTTCTCACCAGTTTAGCGTCTTCAACAATCTCTCCCAGACTATTAAATTTGGACGCCAGAGCACTTAGTTTACCCGCAAATTCATCCACACTCTCTCCTTCTTTCATACGTAAAGCCTCCATCTCAGATCTTAGGGTGTGAAGCCGAGTCTTCTGCACCCTGACGACTCCTAGGTATCTGGTTTTCAATGAACTCCAAGCGTCCTTTGCTGTTTTGTTATTGGCAATCTGCAACAACACTTCTTCCGATACTGCTTGAAAGATGAAGGCTCGGGCGATTTTGCTCTTCTTCTCATCCACAGCCACTCTGACTGGTGGATCAACTGCCTCCCATAATCCCTGGGCATCCATTATTGCCTCCATCTTAATTTCCCATGTGGTGCAGTTCGTGGACGTTAGCATCGGACACTGGAACGGTACTCCACCGACGTCTCAGGTTCCGGTTGGCTAACAACTGACATACTTTTGAATCGCAACACTTGGGCATTCACAAGCCTGGTTAGCTCTGATACCAATTGATGGAGTCAATGGTATAAATCAAACAACACACACGAATTGGAGCTGAAAACTGCCCGTTTTTTTAAACAAATAAAGAACGATTACAAAGGGAAAAACTAAAACTACTGAAAAACTCTTACTGAAAATAAAGCCCTAACTGTTACTTATTCGAAAACAAGAAAACGTGTATAAAACGTGCAAATACTTCTCCTAATAAAATGCAGAAAATAAGGCCTCCAGATCCTCCGTACCCCACGTCAAAATAACAGCTTTTGACCCATTAAAACTCTGACCCAGCAGCTGACCCGCTACCAGGCCCAACTGGATCCGAATCAGCCCAATAGGAATCTCTTCAGGTTCTTCATCTGTGTAATTTAAATATGAAAGAATTCCCGGATTATATAATCAAAGGGCACTACATCAACAGTCTGCTAGAGCTTCATCTTTCAGAGAACGATATAGAAGAAGTACCCTCATCAATTGGAAATCTTCATAAGCTTGTCTCTCTAAATCTCACTAAATGCTCTAATCTTAAGAGTCTTCCAGGAAGCATTTGTAGTTTACCACACTTGAGAACTCTTAACCTTGGATTCACTACCATAAAGGAATTTCCAGGCGACCTTGGTCAACTAGAATGTTTAGAAAACCTTGATTTAAGCTGTATATTTGGTAAACATCTCCCTGATAGCATTTGTATGTTGAAACATCTCAAAACCCTATGTCTTAGATTTTGTTATTTTTCTTGACAAATTACCTGAGGATGTTGGCCAATTAGAATCTTTGGAGACATTAGATCTAATGGGTTGCCATAATTTAACAGAAATTCCAAACACCATTTGTAAGTCGAAATGTCTCAAAAAGTTGCTGATTTATGGATGTGAGAGGCTTGAAAAACTGCCAGACGAACTAGGAAACTTAAGATGTTTGCAATTATTATGTGTTGGGGATACTCGTATAATTCACCTTCCACAGAGCATTTATTCATTGAAAGATTTGGAAATCCTCAAACTCTAAATGAAAGATCATTATTGGCCAACTATTGTGATGAGGTTTATACACAGCGTCGTAATTAAAAGGTATGTTTCTACTCTAATTCTCCAAAATCTCAATTGTTGATTCTGTTTGTTTCTTTTTACATTGATTTATGAGACTATTGAGGGTTTTGAGAATGTCATCAGTGGTTCAGAATGATTTCAGTCCCATCAATTTTGAATTTGGACATCAAGATGCTTGACCTTATAAGTCAAGATTTAGGTTCCTTCGTTATAGGAATTATAAGATTACTAAATGTGATTCCGAAATGAATTTTAGCATTGAATTTCTATGTTATATAACATGATTCATGTAAAGGCCTAACCGGATTCACCCTAATAAGTAATAACACTACTGGTCAAAAGGTATTGCATTTAAGTCTGCGATTTATTTCTATTTTCTTGCAAATTTGGCACCTTGGGGGGGTATGCATATACTCTTTGTTATAGACGTTTATGTTGTGGTATGTTATTTCAATATATATATATATATATATATATATATATAACATAATTTTGTGTTTTGGAAATCAATGCATCTGACCTTTATATCAACCGTTTGTTGTTTACTAGAAAATGTGATTTATTCATGCAGATATTGATGGAACTCTTTGTGACTCAGATCCTCTCCGTCACTATGCCTTCTGTGGTATGCTCCAAGAGGTAATTTCTTCATCCATTTGATTTTGTTTTATCTTTTGAATCTTATTAAAACATACAAATATCTTAGAGAGCATTTGATTTTCATTTTTATAGATAAGGTTTAATGGCAAGCATAAGGACAGACGGGGCGCCCCCATTGTGAGTCTTGGCCACGCGTGGTGGCTCGTGATACACGACTGCAACCCAAAATCAGAACGCGTGGGACTTATAACCCGTGATCGTGAACACGCGTGGAACCTTTCAAAAAATCCGACCGTTTAACATTTGACCGTTGATGATGAACATTTGTTTAACATTTGACCATTGATGATGAACATTTGTTTTTAAAAAATAACCCATCACTAGTGATGGGGCACCCCTAGTAAAATCCATCACTATTGATGGAATTTGGCTCGATGACGTGGCGTATGGTGATTGGATGTTGTGAGTGATGGAATTCCATCACTAGCAAGGCGCCTCTACCCCCCTAATGAAGAGCTTTGCAGTGTTCTTTCTGATAGGGAGTTTGAAAATGAAGCTTTGTTTAGAAGGTAATTTGTATCATGATGTAAACACTAGTTTATCACCTCTGACTTTTGACGTCAAACATTACTTTCTAAATCTAGAAACCATATGGATCAAGTGTATGACTAATGTAACAATTGATTTTCTCTTAAATGTATTGAAAATTTATGTCAAATTTTAGTGGTCAAACATTAAATTTAGAACTTTTATGGTTCTTATTAGGGGCGGGCAACATCCAGTTTGGCCCGACAACCGACCCTACAAGCAATTATGCGGTTCGGGCATCAGTCCTACATATATAATGTAGTCAGTTGTTCTTCCTAGTCTAGATTGTCAGATTTGAGATTGGGCTGCTGGAAATGTTATGCATAGGTTCGTTTTGTTTTTGCTTATAAAATTGGTATGTATTTTGAAGTCATAAACAGGATACTGAACATATAGGTGTCCAATTCAGGCCTAGCCCAACCAACTCAACAAAAAATGACAGGCCCACCCCTTAATGGTATAGTCCTCGAGTTTAGTATGGGTTGAAAAGCGGCAAGCTTGTGTTGACCTACAAACACATTTTTCTCCACTTATTTAAAATAATCATTACCTTATATATGATTACAAAACAATTTTATTAAAGGATTAATCTGAATTTTCAAATAAAATAGTTTAGGAGGTTGTATGCGTTAAATAGACGTGTATTTTGATTTTCAACTATGTAGACATTTTCTGCCAATTTGACCCATTTCCCTTTTAGATATGTTTTTTTGACCCATCTAAACCTGTACGATGTAACACAACACCATTTGACTTGTTAACAAGTAAAAACTATCACCTCTGCTAATAGTTGTGTTGGTAAGGTCAGGCAGCGAGTGTGGTTGTAAGAGAAAGAATGCATGAGACAACCTAGTTCTCCCATGTCTAAAAGATGACCAAAAAACGGTTCAAAACAAACCAAAATAAGCTATGTTGAAGATAGATATGGTTTTTGTTACAAGTTCATAACTTTTGCTGTAATCATTTCAATTTGAACTGGAAAATGGAAAAGGCAGGGGTTACAGAAAAAGTACCTCTGGTTTATTCTTTTTCATGTTGCACTTTGGGATAGCGAGAGGAGTGAGTTAGGCTTGAATTGTTGATTAGGTCACTGAATGTAAATCTTTTGTATGCAAATATTTGGTAACAAATGAACAGGGGTGTATAAAACAAGCATAGATCTTGAGCAAGGTAAGATCATAGCGTCCGGGCAACGCAGCCGTCTGCGCTTATAAAGAAGCTTAACAAGTCTGGTACACATGCCGAGCTATGGGGCCCACAAAAAGGCATGTGACTTCTTAGTTAGATTGCTTTATTTTCGTCAAGAAAGTGTCTGGTTAAATGCGCGCGCTATATTAGAAGTTATATATATACACACATTCATATATGTTTTTGTGAATTGCTGGTCTGATTGAGCAAACGGCAGGTCTGATTGCACTTGATCATGTAAGTGGTTCTTACACCTTGTTCATTGAAAGGGTAATCGGGATCATGCTTCTCATGTATTAACATTTAATCCTTTGCGTGCTTATTTTTTTCAGCAATATGTGTGTTTGAGATGAGCTCAAAGCCTTACAGTTGTGATACAACATCTATGCTATGTATTCGTCGACATACATGTAAGTTTTGCCCGTCTTCTTATTTAATATTTTTTATATAAGTGATTTGTTTTCATATATTTAGGTGTGCTGATATTAGCTTTAATCCTATATGTGACATGTTTGCATGTATGGGTCCATTTGCTATTCCAGCTGCCCAAAAAGGATGTTTAGTTTGTGCTAATGATATCAATCCAGATGTTCCTTATCTGAATCGGACAACCACTTCAATCCAAAGTGTTTGTTTGATTGTATCCATTGGGACTGATTTATTTGACATGGATTATGGACCTCCAAGTAGATTCAATTATTATGTTTCCTGAGAAGAGGTTGATGTTATCCTAGCTATTGCGTCGTTTCGTCGCTTTGGAATATGTAATTATGTTGTGTTTGTGAATTTATTAGGATGCCAAGAAATTATGAACGGGACATAACTCTGCTGTACTGTTGAAATTCTGATTATACGAAAAATGTAAAATGATTTGATGAATCATGAACTTGATATTGCACTTGGGTTATCCATAATATTATAAATATGAAAAGTCTAATTCGTATGACGACATACAAATTTTGTTTTGGTGGCAGCATTGAGATATACAAGCATAACAAAGAAGAACGAATCACCAGGACATGGGGAACCATTGCTCCCGGATTACCTTATGTTGGAGAAGCAATAACACTAGCTGGCAACTGGCTGATCCAGAAGTATAATAAGGCCCTACCACCAACCCTTCTGAGCTTGCATCTAATGTGACAGGAGTAGTAGCACATTGTTGGCCCCAAAATGGATCTTTGATCTCTAGACAATCGAATAACTTGAATATATAAACTAAGAATCTGAATACATGTGTAAATGAACGTAATGAACGATTTACAAATGAGAAATCTATCCCTATTTATAGTTTCTAATGGGTGCGAGTGAATAGACGCGTCTCTTCGTGAACGGGTGTGTCCCTTGAATGTGTGGTTGAGATTAAACCCGAATAGGTGCGTCCCTTGATGAAAAGTCGCGTCCCTCCTTGTTCACTTGTATGTGTCTCCATGGATTCGCACCCTTTGAGGGTGTTGGTTTCAATCTTTGGTTTAGTCACAATAAACCCCTATACTTTGTAACCGCCACTCTTTCTTCTAATTACCATTTAATCCTTGTAGTTTAGGATGGGAATGATTAGACTTTCATTCACCCCCTAGTCATGAACATCCTTGAGTTGTAAATCTTGAACTCCAAGCATCTTTATCTTCACGGATCTCTTCGGTATTCATATCTTCTCGAATCTCTTCGGTATTCACATTTCTCGAATCTCTTTGGTATTCAACACTTCACATGTATCTTCTTATTCACGAACCTTGCTCCTCACGAACCATGTTTCACTCAAACTCGCTTCACACGAACTTGCTTCACGCGGATATTTTGCTTCACACTTGTCTTGACCGTACTTGATTTGTATCACACGAACCTCCTCTTTTTAGTTGTCTCAACTCTTACTACTCCCGGTCTTGAATAACTTGCCATTGTCATGTCACATGATTTGAATCCATCTCGCATAGATTTTTAGACTATCTGACCCACTCAGATTCTTCTTGCGGTTGTGTCCCACAATAATTTTTACTTCTGATCTTGTCACAAGATTATTTGTATCCTTCACATGCATGTCTTCTCCTTGATCTATCACAGATTTAATATCGTCTTCATAGTTGTCTCTCACAACGGGTTCTTCATATTGATTGCATCCCTCACAGAAACTTCAATTTTACCTACTCCACTCACTGGACTGTAATACTTTACCTTTCACAGGTTATCTCCCTCCGCATCACACGGTTCTTCCCTTTGATCGTTTCACACGACCAAATTTCATGTTTCTACTTCTCTTCAACGTGTGGGCACATCAGAAGTGTCGGTTCATCATCTTCTTCTGTTTCAACCAAGAGTGTCTCATTTTCCTTAATTTTCTTAGTTGGACATTCGTAGGCATAGTGCCCAAGTTTCTCACATCTGTAGCAAGTAATTTTCGACTTATTTCTCCTAGCCGGTGTTTCTTGCTTGCTATCATCCCTTTGTGGTTTGTCGGTTCCTTCCGACTCGTAAGAGGTGTGTCCTTCACCCCTATGTTGATAATTGCCTCTCCCTCGGCCTCGTGATGGACGGAATCTCCCTCGTCCACGATTTCCAACATGTTGTCCATGACCCGCATACAAGAGTTCTTCTAGATTGTTCACGGGGCTTTCTTTTTTCTTCAACTTTAATCTTTCTTCATAAGTTTTTAATCTACCAATAGCTTCGTCTAGCGTCATCGTGTCTAGATCGGAGTATTGCTCGATCGATGCAACTATTTGAATAAATCTAACTGGCACAGCGTTTAAGAGTTTGCGTACCAGAGTTGGTTGATCAAATGTTGATCCTAAGCCGTTTGCCCTTGTAACAATACTTGTCAATTTTGCGGTGAAGGAATCGATCGTATCTTCGTCATTCATTTGTAACATCTCAATTTCCGATTTTAGAGTGTGTAGACGTGCCTTTTGCACTCGGTCTACACCAACATGTCTCGTCTTCAGTGTGTTCCATATCTCTCTTGCTGTTTTGCAATTTGCCACTTGCAAAACCATATCTTCTGGTATCGCCTGGAACAAATATGCAATCGCTACTTTGTCTTTTTTCACATCTTGTTGTGTTGCTTCTGTGGGTTCTGTCATCTCCCAAAGTCCATTTGCTTCTAGTATGGTTTTGATGCGTATTGCCCATACCGAATAGTTTGTAGGTTTTAAAATTGGACATTGGTAGTGAGTCAGAGATCCCACATCCTTGTGAATTACAATTTGTTGACTCGAACCGCTCGATGTATCAGTCATGTTTCTAAACGATTTTGACTTTCACAAAAATTTGCAAACGAACAACCTAACTTTTGTGTTTCTTATAATTTTCCTGACCACCAATACGATCCAACTGTACCGGTAAATTCAATTCCCTTGAATTCAATAACCTTTCAAATCCTTAACCCGTGAATAACCACAACGTGTAATAACCGAAAATCATAACTTATCAAATTCACACTAAACCCCGAAATCACCCTAGATTTCTAACCCCTGGTTCGATACCCTTGAACCGAAAAACTAAAACTTGCGAATTGAAATCAGAAATATAAAACCTGATCGCGAATAACTTCCTGCGATTCAATGCCTTGCGATTCCCACACCTAGAGCCTGATGCTCTGATAACAATTGTTGGCCCCAAAATGGATCTTTGATCTCTAGACAATCGAATAACTTGAATATATAAACTAAGAATCTGAATACATGTGTAAATGAACGTAATGAACGATTTACAAATGAGAAATCTATCCCTATTTATAGTTTCTAATGGGTGCGAGTGAATAGACGTGTCTCTTCGTGAACGGGTGTGTCCCTTGAATGTGTGGTTAAGATAAACCCGAATAGGTGCGTCCCTTGATGAAGAGTCGCGTCCCTCCTTGTTCTCTTGTGGCCGTCGATCTTGGAGATGTGTCTCCATGGATTCACACCCCTTGAGGGTGTTGGTTTCAATCTTTGGTTTAGTCACAATCAACCCCTATACTTTGTAACCGCCATGTAACCGCCACTCTTTCTTCTAATTACCTTTAATCCTTTAGTTTAGGATGGGAATGATTAGACTTTCACACATGACCAGGGTTAGTAAGCGAGTTTGATGGGTCAGGATGGCTTTGGTACAGGTCAAACTGACATGTCAGGACGAGAGCACAAAAGAAGCGCCTTATTCCGAATGGGGAGTACTACATGGGCTATAACTTTTGGCACTCCCACCATTTCACGTTTAATTATTTTAATTGTTTCCGTGGGATCTGGTGTTGTAAGGCCAACTTTGGGTAGTCTACTAGTCTTACTTCAAAAGTTGTCATGCTTGGGGGATGTTTGTTTTGGTTTCTGAAGTGCTTGAGTTGGTAGAACATGTTGGCCTGTAAAGCTGATGCTATTTTTATTTCTACCTGTGGCAGTCTTGGATAAATTTTATGTTTTTATGGATATTTACCTCACTTTCTTCAACTTTAAATGAGCACCAGGTAACATTTCTTTATTAATGCAGTATTTCTGTAGTTTGTACCTTGTATGCATATTGATAGAATCTGAAATTCAGATTTGATTGAACCAAGAACAAACAAGATAGATAATCCAATTCGAGAAGGATTAGGTCTCCAAATACAAGGTTTAAGAACCCTAATTTTTATAAAATAAACACCGACTCCCCTCAAACAAAAATAAAAGATATAAATATAAACATAAATTGCAATAACTACCCCTAAACTTCAGCTATCCAATTACCCACTAACCTACACTTCCGATAACTTCTTTTTGACCCAAATAATTCCCTAAATCTTCTGCCCAATACAAGATTCCACCTGATTTGGGCCTGGGCTGCTAGCTGGGTTCGTATCAATACTTCCGGCCCGAAAATCGACTTGTCCTCAAGTCGAAAGCAGGGAAAACATTTTGCCAAGAAATCATCCATTCAATTGTAGGCTGACCTGCTTCGATAGCGAAAACAGATTGTAAAGGCCTTGCAATTTCCTTGTCTTTGGCAACTTGACCCCATCTAGATGACCATTTGATAGCACGTATGATTCCAATGATTTCCTCATCATCATATGTGCCCCCTTCAATTACAGTTAGTTGTTTAGAGTCGGTATTCTTTTCCTCCTCCACCGATTCCAACGGTTTGCTTGTTGGGGATTGCCCGTGCTTCTTAGAAGCAGAAATGTGAGGATGGAGTTTAGAGGTGGTTTGTGATGGCTGAGGTATGGCTGGTGATTTGGGTTCATCGGAATTAGTTTCCAAAATCTGATGGTGACCTTTCTGGTTATCAGAGTTGATCATCTCATCTCTTTTGTCGGCCATGAAATTGTCCCCTGCCACCGTGTTCTTCCAATCCTCATCTGATTCTTCACAATAACTGCCATCCCTAATCATTTGAGTCTTGATTTCTGCAATATCATCCTTCATGGTTGCTAAGATGGTGTCTAATTGAGCCACAATGGCTGATAACTGGGTAGAGATAACCGAATTTAGGGTTTTAAGTGCCATTCGACTTCCCGGCAATGGAACCAAATGATAGAATCTGAAATTCAGATTTGATTGAACCAAGAACAAACAAGATAGATAATCCAATTCGAGAAGGATTAGGTCTCCAAATACAAGGTTTAAGAACCCTAATTTTTATAAAATCAACCCCGACTCCCCTCAGATAAAAATAAAAGATATAAATATAAACATAAATTGCAATAACTACCCCTAAACTTCAGCTATCCAATTACCCACTAACCTACACTTCCGATAACTTCTTTTTGACCCAAATAATTCCCTAAATCTTCTGACCCAATACAAGATTACACCTGATTTGGGCATGGGCTGCTAGCTGGGATCGTATCACATATGCACTAGATTTAGTGTAAAAAGAGCATCCTTTTACACAAAATTTGGTTTCACTCTATGTATACACCAACCTTCTATGTTTAATTAAAAGTTGCTCTACTTATTGTCTACTATTTTTTTTTTTTTAATTGGTGATTGCAGTACACTATACAGGAAAAGGTCATTGAAAGAGCATATATGAAGCTTGCAATTGATGCTTTGGTTATACAACAAGGACGTTTGCTAAGTTGTAATCAACTTTCTACGGATAACGTTTTGTACATCCTTGATACATAGACTAGGCGATGTGACTATGGAAGGTAGATGTAACCAACATTTTGGTTTTATCAACTATGATGTATATGAAATGAATCCCGCCGCATCGCGGCGGGTGATTAATCTAGTTAATCTTGAAATAACACGGTCTCATTCACAAAAGTTTATACAATTATAAGGTTTTTCAAAGTTTCAGTTTTAATAATAATATTAATCATGAGTCCCATTTAATGCAATTTGCTTCAGGTGAGCCAGGGTTTTACCATAGTGGGCCTTAGCGCGGTGGGTTTCCCATGGAATGATGGGCGGGCCGGGTCACCAGCGTTGTCTGTGTTTGCAGGGGTGGGTGGCCTTTTGCCGGGCTTGTATTGTATACGTTGGCCATTAAAAAACATATTTATGATGTGATCGATATTTTTCATATACACATTAATCACAAAAATACTTTTATAGCGTTTGATTTAGAAATACGATTATAAATGGTGCATGTTGAACCAAAAGAAAAAGAAATCACCTTAATTGTAGTCCTTTGCAAAGATTTGAGTATCAGTGTTTCATGGATTTTTTTTCTTAGAATGATGTGATTTATATATACCATTGAAACACCTTATGCATCATATATATAACTTGTATAATACATGATGCACCAAATCTGAAAGAAATTTCTCTCAAGTATTTGTTCTATTAGTGTTGTTTTGGCAATGCTTAATTATTAGTTATTGGATGGTGGTGTTGCTTGAGATAGATGTCTTGACTCAAATCTTGTTGTATCATGATAGTTTCATTATTAATAATTCAAATATCTATAAATATACTTGATTTGTTGAAGTTTCATGACATAACTTTTAGTCACTACTACTTTGTTACATATTGGGGCATAACTTTTTATCACATGTAAATGTATACGTCGCCCTATAACCCAGGAACGTCTACATCCTTACCGTTTCCTAATATTTTACACAATTTTTTTGAAGGGATTGTCTCGGTAGGTCCCCAACTTCGAAACATGTTCACTCGAAGTAGGTCCCAACTTCCAATAACAACGAGACAATCCCTTCAAAAAAAATTGTGTAAAATATTAGGAAACGGTAGGGATGTAGACGTTCCTGGGTTATAGGGCGACGTATACATTTACATGTGATAAAAAGTTATGCCCCAATATGTAACAAAATATGTAACAAAGTAGTTGACTAAAAGTTATGTCATGAAACTTCAACAAATCAAGTATATTTATTGATATTTGAATTATTAATAATGAAACTATCATGATACAACAAGATTTGAGTCAAGACATCTATCTCAAGCAACCCACCATCCAATAACTAATAATTAAGCATTGCCAAAACAACACTAATAGAACAACTACTTGAGAGAAATTTACTCTGAGTTAGTTAATTAAAATAAAGCATTACCATTGTTAAAAAAACGATCACTATGGCTGTAGTTTTACACTGAGGGCAAAATCGTAATTTGACAGGGATAAAAAACACAAAAACTATGGCAAGACTGCAAATTTGAACTGAGGGCAAAATTGTAAGTTGACTGAGAGGGAAAAAAACAAAAGTCAATGGTAAAACTATAAATTTAAACGGGGCAAAATCGTAATTTGACACAAACTAAAACGATCGCATGACTGTAATTTTACATCGATGGCAAATCGTAACTCGACAGGGATAAAAAAACAAAAACGATGGCAAAACTGTAAATTTGAACTGAGGGCAAAATCGTAAGTTGACTGAAAGGGAAAAAACAAAAGTCAATGGTAAAACTATAAATTTAAACGAAGCAAAATTATAATTTAACTAGACCAATAAGGAAGTGTCAGGGAGCTGCCTGACACTATTTCCCTCTACAGTGGATCTAATATATAGAATACACACATTATTCATGGATTTTCCGGCCTATAAAATAAGTGACAGTGTATGTAAAAGCCCACTCATATGTACAAAAAGCCCAAATATTAAAATAACTTTACAAATTATTCAAATAAAAAATTTAATGACAAATAAACCTGTTGACAGAATCACAGAATTGGAAAATAATCAAATGCTCTCAGTTTTTAGGTTATGATCCTTTGTAAATAAAAATATTCTGCATATTTCGTTTATCATAACTGAATTCTATAGTTAATTGCTATCCATGTAAAAGGGTGTTTATCGGTTCGATTTGAAGGTTTTTTCGACCGAAACTAAAAAACCGATTCAGGTAGTTCAATACTAAACCAAGAAACTGAATTCGAATTCGGCTCATTTTAAATTTTAACACTACAATGATTATTTGTTGTTGGATTGGGTTGAGCTAATTAGCTTAGTAAAATTGGAATAAACTTGTAACTAAATTACGCTAAATGAAAAAACTTAAATAATTGTATTTCTTATTCGGTTTGAACTAAATTCAGATTTTTTGGAACCGAAAACCTATTTAAGATTTGGTTTAAAGTCGAAATGTACATGCAATTCGGTTCAATTTTAAATGCGATTTGCTAGGTTTGGTTTGGTTTGGTTTTCAACTCTATCTCTAGCTCTCTTTTAGGGGTTAAAAGGTAGGACCAATAGAAGCTAGATTCGAACGTAAAAACCCATGGGTGTGAATAATAATACTCTTTTGTTCGTGTATATGTGTGTGATGTGGATATAAAACAAATACAAGTGACATTTTGCTTTTGCACATCAATTATATTATATCTAACGGTAGAGCATTCACATATCAACCCCTTTTTATGTGAGAGAGTTTTGCATATTATGAAAGTGGTTATTGGGTTGTGAGTGGAGGAAAGAGAAAATGTTATTGTTCATCTGTAAATTTAGGAGGGTACTGTTCACCCCTCTAATTTTTTTAAAAGTAGTTGTGAGTGGATGGGAGAGAAAATGTAATGATAAATGTTTTAAAAATTATTGTTTAATTGAAAAGGTGAGAGAAACGATGTTGTTTTTAGTGTAATATAGGGTAAAAAATGGGGGGTTGGATGTGAATGCTCTTACACTTGCAACAGTTATAACTCACGTCACTTTTATAAGAGATAAATACCATAATGTTAGTTTTATAATTTATATAGTTTATTTTATTGATTTGTAACTTGATTTTCTAGAGTTGTCTTGATTCCCTCTTTGATTATCTTTTTTTCAATCTTTATTTTTGTCTTTTTATATTATATTGAAAAATATAGGTTACTAATCGAATGTTAACTTACAAACAAAAGATAAAAGCATTCGAGTCTAAAATGTATATATTTAACATAAAAAATATATAAATCTCCCTACCACTCAAGAAACTAAGAAAGTACTCTTGTGTTAACAAAATTAAAATCATACCGGTGTGACTACTTTAATATTGAGAATTTCACTCTATTCTTCACATATAGGAACCTGTTCGACTTGATATCTTTAATTATCTTGAAAACACGCATACATACTGGTCTCTATAAAAAAAATAGATTTTTGTGTGAAGTGCATAAGATGGAGTAATAATTACGCACCATGTGTTTATAATTGCTTAACATGTGCATATTAATAACACACAATTATGTATACGATTAGTAGGAAAGGATCCACTAAAAAATGGATTTTGCCTAAGTAGTTTAAGAAGGATTGTGGTAATAACACATGTTATAAGTAGGAAAAAAGGGCATTTTGGTACTAAAAAATTGATCCTTATAAGTAGGAGTGTGAAAATGACATGTGACATCTCTTTTGTTTCTAAAAAATATAACGAAAAAATATAGTACAAAAAATTTAGCACAAAAAATATAGTACAAAAAAATATAGCACAAAAAATCTAGTACAAAAAATATACAAAATTAGTACAAAAATCACAAAAAACTTTAGCACATAAAAATATAGTACAAAAAATCTAGCACAAAAAATTTTCAGAAAAAAAAAGACAAAAAATTTCAACACAAAAAATATAGCACAAAAAAATAGTACAAAAATCTAGCACAAAAATGTTATACAACATAGAAATACAACACATTTTTGTAGGTTTTTTTAGTCGTCATATTTTATATAGCAATATGGTACTCAAATTAAAGATAAAAAGACCTTGATTTTATGGTGAAATTTTTATGAAAAAATAATGTCGTAATATCGTATAAAAAAGTTATGAACATTTAAAAAATGGGGTGAAATATGCATGTGCCTTGCATGTGGAGAGAGAAAGTAAATAAATAGAATTTTACCAAGATACCTTACCTTCCTCTTTTTTCCAATTGATTTGAAAAATGAATGGTTATGATTTTTTTTCATCCTACTTAGGCAAATAAACTTTTTATTTGATCTTACTCCTACGATTAGTTATCCACACACATATGTATATATTTACGTACAGTTATATATGCAAAACACATCAACACTTTTATAAAATGAAAATCTGTAGCAGTTCTATACTTGAATTTAAAAATAATAATAAGCTTACATGTGTTTAAAAAAGGTAGAAGCAGGTAAAGAGTCATTAATAATGGCTTTTTTTTCTTTTTTGTCATTTTATAACGATAAGTTGTCTGTTGTCACCCAACTCATACTCATCTTAACCATTGATTTATCAAAAGCTATATTTACTTCACATTACTCGTCATTTTATTACTTAATATTTGATCAGACTTGTACATGTACATGTGTGTATATCATACACTAAAGAAGTTGAGAACGTCATATTTTAAAAAGTTAATACTTAATAATATACATTAACTAAATAAAAAATGTTAGGTGGTTTCGAAAACATACTTAGCAATAATAAGTAGGTAATAATAAATTCCTTATGTGGAAGTGAGTCATCCCAAGCATCATCATGTCATGTGACTGGTTGATGATTCATTCAACTAGGTTGATAAGTACCTAACAAATCTTTTTCAACTCAATAATCACTCTATAAAAAACCCTTTATCTTTTTTTATTGCATTTTGTTATTCATATTACATTTTGGTCTATATAGGCAGCCACCCCCTTTAACACATTTAATATGTTTTTTTTAATCATAATACTTTTATACATTATTGGTAATATGTTTTCATGCAACTTTTTAGTATTAGATGTTCCACTAATGATCTAATCAACAACCCAAAAAAATTAGGTTTAAGTTAAGAATCCAACTCAATTTTTTTATGAGTAAAAAATTTACAAAATGTGTCAAAACCTATGGGTGAATAAGGATTTTTTTAGTTACCACTTTTATAATTTGCCTAGTTTGTAAACTATTTCATTTAAAATTCTCGTGGTAGTTGAAAATCAATATCATATAAGTTTAACGTAATAAACAACTAATAAGTGGTTCAGGTGAGTGCGAACTAACTCATCTTACACTTATTCTATAGTATCTACAAAAAGTTTATCTTCACCATTATGTCTCACTAACACATCAATTGTAGTACTTTATATTATCGTTTTGTCTCTAAAGAATAAGTATATCGCAATGCATTAAAAACGTGAAATTGTTCATTTCTTCTACAAGGATTAAGCAATGAGAAACCAAGGATATTTGATATAGTTTTACCTTTATGGCTTTATTCAAATAAGCGAGAGCTTAAAGCTTAAGATATTAAGCTATTCCCTCGTGTGATTTTGTATTCATCTGTTATCCTCTTTGAATGATAATACCACAGTAGTCTAAACCATTTTCTCAACTTATTTTGTTTTGGAAAAATAACCACTTTATTCGTCTGTTATCCCCTTTGCTTCTTTGAATGACTATACAACATTAGTCTAAACAATGTTTTTACTTATTTTGTTTCAATGACTATACTGAATTATTTTGTTTATGGACGTGGAAGCTACCTTAAAGTTTTTTTTGGCCAATGGATGTGTGGGAAGTGTTTAAATATGCATGCATTGAGTCGTGCATGCCATCACCCTGAGAGGCTTGTCCATTTTACTAATCGTGATAATGACAAAGATAGCTACATTATAGGGATTTCGAGGCCCTCTCCTAAGGCACACGTGACCAATGTTCATGAGTCGTTCATGTTGAATATTGTTCTACTAGATCGTGTCTTTAAAGCACCTGTCATCACTGTGAAGAGCATCTCTCATAGTTGTTGTTTGGCTTTCTCTTAGGCGTTGAAAACCACTCTCTACAAAGTGGTTGCCCAACCTAGATCCATTGAAGCGTTGGTTAGGTTGTTCCTTCTTCCTCGTTGCACTGTGCAAGTGGTCATACAAAAAATTGGCAAGAAAGAAGGTCTGGGAATAGGAAGGCATTGCAACAAAGATCAATTCTGGATTCTTTAGCCACATATTTTCATGTTAGTAAAAAATATATTCGATAGTCTGCTTTGGGGTCTCTAGGTCAAGGAGGTGTTGATAATCCTGAGGAGAGTACTGTTAGTAACACCAATGTTAGGTAGTGTCTTCGGAAGGTTGTTGATGGCCACTTTACAGTTGCAGTGAAGGTGTATGTTCATCTGGTGTTGCTCCGTACAATGATAATACCATGCAGGCTTTAGAGGCTAAACACCCGTACAGAGAGCCTCCATCGATGTCAGGTACTATATATTCTGAGCCTCTCCATGTAGCAGAGGTGGATAGTGTCCTTGGTTGATTAAATCGTTTCTTAAAGGGACCTCATGCGGGAGGGATGGCTTGAGGGCATAACACATTTTGGATGCTTTATGTGGAGAAGGGTCTGCTATTGCCACTGATCTCTTATGTGCTATCACTGCGGTAGTCAACTTATGGTTAGGGGAAATGCCCATCGAGTTTGGCTGACTTTGTTGTGTCTGCTCCCTTACACCGCTCTTAAAACCCGACAATGGGATTAGACCTATTGCAGTGGGTACTATATAGAGGCGTTTGGTTTCCAAGGTTGCTATGAAGGGTGTTGGTAAAGAAATAACCAAGTACCTTAATGATTTTCAGTTTGGTGTTGGCGTGTCGGGTGGCACCGAGGCCATTTTACACAGCGTCAACAAGGTTTTAAATTAACGTCACACTGATGGGTCTCTTGCAAGGCTTACGTATATTTTTCTAATGCTTTTAACCAGGTAAATAGATCAGCCTTACTTCGTGAGGTCAGGATGATGTGCCCTTCTATTTCTTTGTGGGTAGAATTTTTATATGGGCAACCAGCAAGATTGTATCTTGGAGATGGGCACATTTGGTCTACCACAGGAGTTCAGCAAGGGGACCCATTGGGACCACTTCTTTTCGCTCTTGTTTTGAACCCACTTGTGCATCAAATTAGAGACAAATGCAAGCTTCTTCTTCATGCTTGGTATCTTGACGATGGGACTGTCATTGGAGATTCAGAAGAGGTGGCTAGAGTGTTGGACATCATTAAGTGACGGGTCCAACATTAGATCTTGAACTTAATATTATGAAAATTGAGCTATTTTGGCCTTCTTGTGATTGTAGCAAGTTTAGTGAAGGGTTATTTCCTACGGACATCGGGAGGCCATTAGTGGGGGTGAAGCTTCTTGGGAGGCTGTTAGTTGTCACACCCCAACCGATGGCGGAAACATCGGGGTAGTGGCACTAGGCGAACCAGATTATCTCATGAGAAATTCCATAACGCATTTAAGCGACAATATTTAAACATTAATATCCCATAATACTAACATAATCCTTAAACAAATTATGAAATTCAAGCATTCTCATAATACAAATCAAGTTCGATATCCCCTAGATTTCTATTACAATGGGTTTCTAGAATACCAAATCCTAATCCGTTTGCAAAGTAGACAAATCCACAACCTGCCACATAAGTTAAATTAAACGTCAATACAATTAAGTAAAGGTGAGCATACAAGTTTTGCGTACATAATAGATATAAAACGTTTAGCATACACCGCATGACATACGTAAGAGTCGTGAACTATGTAATTACTAGATTCAAGTAAACCAACAAACTGCGATTGATCGAGGCATGCGAACAAGTTTCCACATCCTAAAGAGAAAATAAATGAGGAATATAAAATGCGAGCCTTAACAACCCCGGGCCTCCGGGTGGCGGGTCAACCTCTAGTATACTATCATGTTAAGGGTGGCGTAAAAGCAATCAAGCAATACATACAATTCAGCAGATTTCACGTATAATCATGTAACAGCGGGTTGCGAATAAGCATTTGAGATTTGTGTGATATGATTTGATATAGGAACATATGTGACACCCAAAAGTGCGTTTAAGCGTAAAAGGGGTTCAAGTATACTCACTGTCAGTACGTTTCGGGAGAGATGAGAGATCTGAGACGAATTGGGGAGAGCGCCGGATCAGCCTGTAAGCAAACAGAAGTGCATCAGTCTTCCGAAATACTGAAACGGTGAACGGGGGAGGGAGCAGTAGACAAGTTCAGGCGAACTTGTACCTTTGGGTACAAGTTCGGGCGAACTTGTTTACCTAAACTTACTGAAGGTACAAGTTCGGGTGAACTTGGCTGATTTCCTGAGAAATGAGACAAGTTCGGGCGAACTTGTCCTGTTTATTGAGGGAGGATACAAGTTCGGGCGAACTTGTCCTGGTTCCTTGGAATCAGTATGTCACACCCCAACCGATGGCGGAAACATCGGGGTTGTGGCACTAGGCGACCAGTTTGTCTCACGAGAATTCCATAACAATTATCTAGCAACATTACTTAACGTTTAACATCCCATACTATCAAGCGTAACATTTCCAAACAATTATTACAGAAACTTGTTTTCTCATAAGCACTAATCAGGTTCGATATTCCCTAGATTTAATACATGAGTTTCCAAATCACACAAACTAAAACAACTAAAACTAAGCAAAATCCAATGCATCAATAATCCTCAACCTGCCACATATGTTAAAATAAAACGTCAATACAATTAAGTAAAGGTGAGCATACGAGTTTTGCATACAATATAGATATAAATGCGTTTAGCATACACCGCATGACATACGTAATAGTTGTGAATGATGTAACTACTTAGATTCATGCAAACCAACAAACCGCGATTGATCGTGGCATGTGAACAAGCGTAAAAGAAAAAAATAAATGCGAAATAAAAATGGGAGCCTTAACAACCCGGGCCTTCGGGTGGCGGGTCAACCTCTAGTATACTATCATGTTAAGGGTGGCGTACAAGCAATCAAGCAATACATACAATTCAGCAGATTTCACGTATAAGCATGTAACAGCGGGTTGCGAATAAGCGTTTAAGAGTTGTGTGATGTGTTTTTGATATACGAACATATGTGACACCCAAAAGTGCATTTAACCGAAAAAGGTTTCTAGTATACTCGTAGTTGGTGCGTTTTAGGGAGATTCAGAATCTGCGAGGAGTTGCGGAGAGTGCCGGTTCAGCCTGCGAGGAGTTGTGTGAAAATCAATGTTTTAAAGGTTTTACTCAGATATGAAAGTAGCTCTGAGTGAAAAAGAGAATTTTGTATAAAAAGATGAAGATTTAGTAAAACAGAAGAGATTTAATGAAAACGAAGGCAGAGCCTTGTGCAAAATCGTTGTAAATCATTGTTGATCATCATTGTAGTCGAAAACGGGTTGAATCTTACTTAGAAACAAAGGGTTTTGGGTTTTGAGAGCTCTGGGTGAACTTGCAGCAAGTTCAAATGAGAGAATGGAGCTGAGTATTTATAGGAAAGTGAGAAAAGTGGGCTGGTGGGAATCAAGTTCGGCCGAAGTTGTACATATTTGTACAAGTTCGAGCGGACTTGTAAGATATTCAGGAGATTCTAGTCAAGTTCGGCTGAACTTGCTGATTCTGTGAGGAATCAAGGCAAGTTCGAGCGAGCTTGTGGGAAATGGAGGGTTTTGTGTTTGGCCAGTCAAGTTCGGCCGACCTTGGGGTCACCCAAGTTCGAGCGAACTTGTCCAAAAACTCAGAATATCTTCGTTTTTCGTTTGTTTATTGATTGTTCGGCGATGTAATTGAATTATAAGGTTACATCAAGTGATTAAGGGATGTGTTAAGCGTCGTAATAGCGAGTCAACGTGTGAGAGCGTGTGGCGTGAGTTTGCGAGTGATTTAATCATAATAAATAAACACACATAACACATAAATAACATAAAACCACGTAATTAACTGCGTTTCGGGTGCGATGAGATAAGTGATGCGATGGCACAAGTGTTTATTAAACAATAACATACTCAGCTGTATAGTAGCATAATTAATTGTGATTGCGATTAGATTAGTGATGCGTTTAATACGCGATTAAATGAGATATAAACATAACTTAATTAATATAACTATCTTATAATTCGAATCTCGGAATTACAAAGGATAGATACAATGATAAATAAAAGAAAAAGATAACAACGAAATTCGGAGTTGTTACAGTATCCCTTACTTTAGGAAATTTCATCCCGAAATTTAAGTAGTGGCCGTAACAAAGAGATGCGGATACTTAGCCTTCATGTCACTTACCAATTCCCAAGTGAACTCGGCACCGCGTTTGCATTCCCATCGGATCTTCACGATCGGGACTTTCCATTTAAGCTAGGCATTTCTTGAGGTTAGACATGTGGAAAGTCGGATGGACGTTATTAAGTTCTGCCGGTAGTTCGAGACGATAGGCTACTTACCGATCCTTTCCAGAATCTTAAAAGGACCTACGTATCTTGGCGCTAGCTTTCCTTTCTTCCCGAAGCGGATCACTCCCTTCCAAGGTGCAACCGTTAGGATAACGTGATCTCCCACTTCGAATTGCAGGGGCTTGCGGTGTTTATCGGCATAACTCTTTTGACAACTCTGAGCTTTCAAGAGATTGTCTCTGATCTGGAGGATATTGTCTGTCGTTTCTTGAATCAGCTCGGGACCGGTGATTTGTGCTTCTCCGATCTCGTGCCATGCAATAGGCGATCAACATTTTCTTGTATACAGCGCCTCAAAAGGAGCCATTTGAATGCTGGTGTGATAACTATTATTGTACGAGAATTCAATTAAAGGTAAATGCGTATCCCAATTACCACCGAAATCTATGATACACGCACGAAGCATGTCTTCGAGGGTGCGGATCGTTCGCTCAGTCTGACCGTCGGTTTGAGGGTGGAAAGCGGTACTGAGACTGAGAGTAGTACCGAGAGCGGATTGAAAAGTCTCCCAGAGACGTGAGGCAAAGCAACCGTCTCGGTCAGAGATGATGTCACGAGGCGTCCCGTGTCGACAAATGACTTCGTCGGTATAGATCCGGGCTAATCGTTCGACCTTAAAGTCTTCTCGTATAGCAATAAAGTGCGCAGATTTGGTAAGACGATCAACGATAACCCAAATACTATCGTGACCAGAGGATGTGCGAGGGAGTTTCGTAATGAAATCCATAGCTATACTATCACACTTCCACATCGGGATTTCGGGTTGTTCGAGTAAGCCTGAGGGTCTTTGATGCTCGGCTTTAACCTTCGAGCAAGTTAAGCACTTTGAGATGTATACGGCGATATCCTTTTTCATGTCCGGCCACCAGTACTTGGGACGAAGGTCCTGGTACATTTTGTCGGCTCCAGGATGAATGGAGTATCGAGATTTATGAGCTTCGGTCATTAGCCGCTCACGAAGGTTATCACGGCTGTGAATCCATATGCGATCGAGATAGTAATAGATACCATTGGGTGTAATGACGAGTTGAGTTTCGGCACCACTTTTCATTTCTTCCTCCAAGGTATTCTTGTAACATCCGTCAAAAACCGGATTAACCAAACCCGCTTCGTTTATTAACCGAACAACCAGTTAAAAAATTCGTTGCGTATTTAATGCTCAAATTAATTTTAAACGATACATAATTAATAAGTATATTAGAATATAAAATTTATAATTGAAAATCTATTAAAAATAATGAAATAAAAACAAAATACTGATGCCGGGTTTCGAACCCGGGTCAGCCGAGAGAATCATCCAAGCCTTAACACACACACATCCAACCACTCCACCACTTGTGTTGTTTGATAACATATTGAGACAATTAATACATATAATAAAACTGGAAAATCAAACCCAGTCAACAGCGCGCCCAAATCCGCTGACGCCAGAAATCCCGACAAATTCGTCAATCATTGACAATTTCTTTTGGACATAACGGTTACATTTACTGCAACATCGGTTATAACCGAAAAATCCAATCAATTTCATTCATGGACAATAATTCCTATTCGAAACCGAAAACATAATTCAATCCGAGTTATACCATATTCATCAGTTGAGCTCACGAGTTTATCCAACTTACACGCTCCATTTTGCTCAGAAAACTTCGCCGCAAGTCGCCGGAATCCTCTGCAAGTTAACCGGAAATTTTCGCCGGAAAACCGAATTCATTCCATCCCTTCTGCTTACCCTAAAATAAGATCTTCAGAGCTCATACTGACATCACCCACACTCACCTTAAACCCCTGAAGAATCTCTGTCGCAAGAAATTTCACTCGCCGGAATTCTCTACAAGTCGCCGGAAAACCGAGACTTTCATCTACACGGTAAATACCTCGACTTTTTCTGTTTCATTCCATTATTAGACAAAGTCTAACATCACTCCATCACCCAGAATCAACCCCAGACGACGTTGCCGGATTTTCTGTTTTCGCCGGAAAACTTCTGGAATTTCCAGAATCTCGCTGTTAATCGGTATGATCATCTAAACATCCTGATAATCGTTGCTCAGTAATTCAATTTTATATCTAATCAATCAAAACTGTTATTTGACCCGAACAGAGGAAGCTCACAAAACAGAGCCGGCGATCCTTGCCGGAGTTCTGAAAAAGACGACCTGTTCTGGTACATTCTTTCCCCAAACCCTTCTGTTCAATACCTTTCAATTTCTCATAATATTCGTTAACCGAATTAAACAAGAAACAGTTGGTTTAACCATTTTCTGTGTTTTGAACGAAGAAGACGAAGTCGCTTAGGTTATAAGATTAATTAAAATCAATATTATGAACGGGTTAGACACACAGTCCAGCGGTGGACTGTGTGCAAATAAATACGCATACGTCCCGAGTTCGATCCTTGACACACGCACATTCGCTGTAATAAAAATGTTTTTTTAAACTGAACCGGATCCATACGCAGTAAGATGTTAAGTATAATAAAAACCAGAATATTTACCAAGTTAGACACACAATCCAGCGGTGGACTGTGTGCCAAACTAAACCACAGGTCCCGGGTTCGAGACCTGTGGGGATCACCGAGTCGATACAATTAAACCCTTTTTAAAATAAATGATTTTCGGATTAACGTAAATAGTGTATAAATATAATTAAAAACAGAAATATTTCGGGTTAGACACGTAGCTCAGTTGGTAGAGCTGCGTGCACGCGTACGGGAGGTCACGGGTTCGAGTCTCACTCAGTGCAATAATATTCACAATCGAACCGGTCAACGGTCAACAGTCGTGGTCAACGGTCAAAAATCAACATTTTTTTATTATTTTTTATTTATTTATTTAATTTAAAAATCAATTAAAAATACTTAAAAATAACGTTTTTAAAGTTAGAAAATAGCCTTAAACTCACAAAAATATATCCAAAAATCCTACTAAAATTGATTAATAAAATCCGCTTATTTACCGAACCGTTATGTTATCTAGGTTAGTTTCTCTCGTGGTTAAATCCAAACTCGTGCGCATTCAACATCATCAACCGAACGCACCCAATGTAAGTGAATCTCTACAAATTCCCCGTTTTAATCATGTTTTTGGGGTGTATCATGTGTCTTATTATTTATCACATTTAAACTATTGTGCATCTATCATATCCATGAAAAATGTGTATTCAACTTGTATCAACTGTTTGTGTGGTTATTGTTTAGATTAAATTTATCATTTTCAGTACATACATTATCATAGGCCGCCGCTCCACATTACATTATGAGCGTTGAGCTGTTCCCATTACATTATGAGCGTGAACGAGGCGTTGCCAACACACGATCGGCTCCGTTTGATTGAGCCTTGATCGCACATACATTTCATCATAGGCCGTCTGCTCCCCATTACCTATGAGCGTGAGCCGTTCCACATTACCTATGAGCGTGAACGAGACGTTGCCAACATCTACATTATCATTCATGTTACATATTCATGCAAGGTGGTTTGTTATTGTATGTTATTTGTTTGTTGTTGTATTGTTATTGTATGTTATTTGTTTGTTGTTGTTATTGTTATTGTATGATTATTTACGTTTGCTCACATATGATTATTGCACAATTTTCCATAATAAAGATAACAAGAGATCAATAATAACTGTTTTTCTAACAATGTTCACTCGCCAACTTTTGTTGATCCAAAAACCATTTTTACACATGATACAGGTGGACAGGATGAAGCAAGGAACACATAGGAAAGTGCCTTAGAAGAAAAATAATGAAGTTTAGAAAGATGTGTAGAACATGTTATATTTGTATGATTTGATTGTATGATCTCCTTTAAATTGTAATAATAAATATGAAACATTATAATAAATGTCATGAGCTTTGATGAAAACCCAATCATGCCCCGATCACCTTTTCCGCTGTGGGTCGGGGTGTGACAGATTGGTATCAGAGCTTTTGACTATAGGGATATAGGATAGGTTATTAGACCCTTAGAGCCTATACTATAGTTGATTAGATTTTAATTGTTTATGTGGTTATATGCAAACTCATGATGTTTATTTCTTTCATATTTATTACATACACAAATGCATGCAAACACTTCCAATACTACATTTTGTGATACATAGTGAATTATACTTACAGCCAACAATCATAATTACATACACATTCATCATACATATTTCAATGCTCACATATTCAAATCATCTTCATACTTCCGTTATTCAAAATTTTGTCGCATTTTTCATTTTTCAAATCTCATCAAAGTGAGTTTTGCGACGGGCATGTAGTAACTGTAAGGGTACAAGTACCGGTAGTCGGAACGTCCTGTCTAGGTTGGCATTCGTATAAATCCAATATAACGGACCAGTTTGCCTACCTGGGGACTAACGATGAGAGTACGAAGGACCTATTAGGCCAAAGCATGCCACACCAAACGTCGTTCGAACTAACCCCACTTTGAGGTGTCACCGTGTCCACACCTGGATACATTCCGAATATCATACGTTACATACATATTTCTCGATTTTCTCCGGGTTTTAGTGTACGTAACCAGGCTAACACATGCGAACCATATGAAAAACCCGGTAATCATGGGGGCCCACATGATTACGAAGGTGAAGTATGGCGGCATGCAAGGCCCAATTACGAGCAAAGCCCAAGACATCCTATGGATGTAGTAGATTTATTATTCTATATTTATTTTATGAATGTTCATTCCTAAATACGACACATGATCCCAAAAACATCCAACTCATACTCTTGATATGTATTCCTTGTAGATGTCTTCTAATTCCACTCGTAGGAAGATGAGAGCAGGAAAAGCTCGCGAGCGTATGGCTGCCCAAATCGCTCAACAAATGGCTGTCGTAAAACCCAACATTGTAGTTCAAGTTCAGCAAGCCCTTACCGCTAATCCCGTCAATCAAGAAGATCAAAATGTTGTCAACCCTCCCCCAATTACCACTAAATGCACCTTCAAGCATTTCAAATCCTGCGACCCTACAAAATACGAAGGGACTGAAGGTGTCACCGCTCTCCTCCATTGGTTTGAAGAAATGGAAAACATTTTTCTAAATTGCGATTGCCCCGATGATCGCAAAGTGCGATATGCTACTGGTCGTTTACTTGGAATAGCACTTACATGGTGGAATACAGAGAAGGCCAAACGAGGTGTTGAAGATGCTATGACTATGACTTGGGAAGAGTTGAAGGAAATCATGACAAGACGGTTTTGCCCGAGAAGCGAAATCAAGAGATTGGAGGATGAGTTCTATTCGTTGAAGCAAAAGGAAGGCGACCACACCACATACAACAAGAGATTCCTCGAGTTAAATCAAATGGTTCCCAACTTGTTCACTCCTCTTTACCGTTTAATCGGGCACTACATTCGAGGTCTTCCTTCAAAAATTCAAGACTCTGTAATAAGTACCACACCTGCAACCTTGGAAGCAGCAATGGAGTTAGCTACAGAGCTCACCGAGAACCGCATACGAAATAAGGACTTCAAGGAGGAGAAGAAGAAGGATAAAGCATCAACTGAAACCTCAAACTCCACCCAACCCGAATCCCCTTCTCAACCCATTTCTAAGAGAAAACGAGATGGACAACTTTTCGCTGTCACCCAACGCAATCAACCAGTCTCACAAGCCGTACCCCTCCAAGCTATCCCCATCACTCAAGTAGCACCCAACTCAACCTACCCAAATAAGAAACCTTACCTTGGACCTCACCCTCAATGTAACACCTGTTTTTATCACCATCCATCTACCTTACTTTGTCGACTATGTGCGAATTGTGGACGCTATGGTCATTTGAGCAAGGCTTGCCGCACCTCTCAAAACCAAACCTCACCCCCTACACAAAACATGATCCAAACATATCAACAACCCCAATACCCCATGTTCCCATATGTTCGAGCTTGTTTTAATTGTGTCGACCCTACCCACTTTAGAAACACGTGCCCTCGATTGGTTAACATTGTCACACCCCGACCCGCAGCGGAAAAGGTGATCGGGGCATGATTGGTTTATCATCAAAGCTCATGACATTTATTATACGTTTCATATTCATTAATACACTTTTAATGGAGAATTACAATCAATATTACAACATGTCCAAAATATCAATCTAGGCTTCATTGTTTTCTTCTAAGGCATTTCCTATGTTTTCCTTGCTTCAACCTGTTCACCTGTATCATGTGTAAAAGGGTTTTTGGATCAACAAAAAGTTGGCGAGTGAATCCTATGGAAAACATTTGAACAAGTTTATTTAATTGATTATGAAATTAAGTGCACAACCACACATGAGTAAAAATAGATGTAAACTTATTCATAAATCAATTTAATATTAAACAATACACACATGAACAATAAAGGATCGTTTAGAGGCACGCGTTGCTCAACTCGTCTCTCACGAGGAACTGATGGGCCTAATGAATGAATTGCATAAACATGATAATATGAAAGACATAACTACCAACAATATAAACTCAATAATACACACATGAATAATAATGGATTGGTTTTGAGGCACGCGTTGCTCACTCGTCTCCCACGAGGAACTGATGGGCTTAATGAATGAATTTCATATAAGTTGACAAAATGAAATACATAATCACAACAATTTAAACAATCTAAGTTTAGATCACGACATGGTATGGCACAAGTTTAAATAAACGAGTTAATTATTTTGTGACACATGACACACCCCAAAACGTGTAATTAAAAAGGGGGAGTTGTAAGATTCACTCACAGTGGGTGCGTTCGGTTGATGATGTTGAATGCACGCGAAGTGGTTTTAACCACGAGTGAAATTAACCTAGATAAATAGCATTATGGTTCGGTAAGTAAACGGATTTTATTAATCCATTTTAGTAGGATTGTTGGGTGTATTTTTGTGAGTTTAAGGCTATTTTCTAACCTTAAAAATGTTATTTTTAAGTATTTTTAATTGATTTTTAATTAAAATAAATAAATAAAAATAATAAAAAAATTGACTTTTTTTGACCGTTGACCGTTGACCATTGACTGTTGACTGTTGACTTTGACCGGTTAGTATGCGAGTATATGTGCGCTGAGTGAGGCTTGAACCCGAGACCTCCCGTACGCGTGCACGCAGCTCTACCAACTGAGCTACGTGTCTAACCCGAAATATATTTGTTTTTAATTATATTTATATACTAATTAGATTAAACCGAAAATCATTTATTTTTAAAAACGATTTAACTGAATCGGACCGGTGCGCTCCACAGGTCTCGAACCCGGGACCTGTGGGTTGCGTTAACACACAGTCCACCGCTGGACTGTGTGTTTAACATGTTATATAAACCGATTTTTATTATACTTAAATACAAACTAAGTATTTTCATTTCTGACTTATTTAAAAAGGTAGATAATTGTCTGGATCGATGCAGTAGACCGGACTCGAACTCGTGTCCTGTGATTAAACATACACACAGTCCACCGCTGGACTGTGTGTCTATCTTGGTTATTATTCCGGTTATTATTATACTTAACATATACAGCAGTGTCTCCGGTTCGATTAACAAAAAAAGACATTTTTATTAAGGCAGCGTGTGTGGGACAAGATTCGAACTCGAGACGTTTGTGTGTTTAATGTGCACACAGTCCACCGCTGGACTGTGTGTCTAACCCGAGTTATAACTTGATTTTAATTATACTTATACACAACTGGAACTTCGTCTTCTTCGTTAGATTTTAACCAGAATCGGAAGTCCGACTGGTTCGATGATTAAATCATGTTCGTTAGAGTCTGATGGTTAATTACATGTGAGATATAAATAAAAAGAAAGAGAAATTAGGCGTAAGGTATACCGACTGGACTCTTCTGTTTCTCCGGCGAAACTCCGGCGACAGCAAACACTTCCGGCGACGTGTGTCTTGCAGCAGAGAGTCTTCAGAAAGCTTGAAAAGGATGTGGGTGACTTCGGTATAAGCTCAGGGGGTTTAGTAAGGCTTAGAAGTGAAGAACCCGGTTTTCCGGCGATTTGCAGGAGATTGCCGGCGAGTGAGTTTTCGCCGAGAAAGGGTGCGGTTTTGAGCGAAAAAGCTTGCAGAGGTTCGAGGGGGTATTTATAGGGCAGTTCATCGATGAATTTGGTCCAATTTCCGACTTGATTCGTCGGTTAGAAAATCTCCGGCGGTTATAACTTGTGTCGCGGACTCAGACATCGGTTATAACCGATGTAGTGTTTAAGGTTTACGTTATAACTGAAGTAACCGTCGATTCTTGGCGAGTTAGTCGGGATTTCCGACGACTGCAATTTTGGGCGCCGGTTTTGAATTCGAGAATTATAATATGTATTAATTGTTTCCGTTAATTAACAAAGGATACCAGTGGCGCAGTGGTTGAGTGTATGTGTGTTAAGGCGTTGACCCGGCTGACTGACCCGGGTTCGAAACCCGGCAGTGCCAAATCATTTTTATTTTCTTATTTTTAACAGTTTTTCAAAAACTAATTATATATTCCCATATGATAATTAATTATGTATCGTTTAAAATTATTTTGGGTATTAAATTCGCAACGAAATTTTTAACTGATTGTTCGGTTAATAAACGGAGCGGGTTCGGTAAATCCGTTTTTGACGGATGTTACAAACATCATAAACGCCCAAGCTCAAGCAAACCCAGTTAACCAAGCAAATCAAGAAAACCTAACCACTAGGCCACCAGCAAGAGGAAGAGTTTACAACATCAACGCCAATCCTAATGAAGATAATGACGGCCCAAACGAACCACCCAACTAGTTTCTTCACCAAAAATCAAGAATTCAACTCCAATCGCTTAGTGTTTATGTTTTATTTATGACTATCTCAATCTTCACGTATCTCATTTATAAATTGGAAACTTATCCAAGGATCTTAATGCGAATTACTATTTCAGTTTTGTTTTTATACTCATTGATTTAACATTCATATCATCATACCTCACGACGTATCTCAGTCTCATCATTTAAAGAAGTTGAACTGTGTCTCACTTCTACATGGACTAACCTCTCCATCATAACAAACGAGAGAGGTACTGTCATCATTCAAACATGTATACTATCAGAATTAAGACTCAAGCTTTGATTGTTGTGTTTGTTATGTTTTAGAGTCACATAGAATTAATCATAACTTACGGATAAAGCCAATGAAAATTTGACAAGAATATGGTGGATACGCCGCTGGTACTTCCTATATATAAGTATTCTTGTCAAAGGACCAGAGGCATTGTCAGGCGGTTATGAGAAGTTCCATGTAGGATTTAGTGATGTTTTGGTTGAAGTTTGTTTTATATTCACTGATTTAGCATTCATATCATCTCGTCATTTAAAGAAATTGGATTGTGTTCCATTTCTACATAGACTAACCTCTCCATCATAACAAACGAGAGAGGTACTATCACTATTCAAACATGTATACTATCCGAATTAAGACTCAGGCTTTGGTTGTTGTGTTTGTTTATGTTCTAGAGTCATATCATAGAACCAATCATGACTTACTGATAAAACCAATGAAAATTTGACAAGAATATGGTGGATACGCCGCTGGTACTTCCTATATATAAGTATTCTTGCCAAAGGATCAGAGGCATTGTCAGGCGGTTATGAGAGATTTCATGTAGGTTTTAGTAGTAAAAGTCTTGTTTTAGGATATTGTCACACCCCGACCCGCAGCGGAAAAGGTGATCGGGGCATGATTGGGTTTTCATCAAAGCACATGACATTTATTATAATGTTTCATATTTATTATTTCAATTTAAAAGAGATCATACAATCATATCAAACAAATACAACATGTTCTATTCATCCTTCTAAACTTCATTATTTTTCTTCTAAGGCAATTTTCTATGTTTTCCTTGCTTCTTCCTGTTCACCTGTATCATATGTAAAAATGGTTTTTGGATCAACAAAAGTTGGCGAGTGAACCTTGTTAGAAAACATTTATTATTTATTTCTTATTGTATTTAATACGGAAAAATTGTGCAATATTCCTATATGAACAAATGTAAATAAACATACAATAACAAACAATTAGCATACAATAACAACCCAATAGCATACCATACCATAACAAATAACAACAAACAATAACATACATTAACAAAAATGGGGAACGGACGGCCTATGATAAATGTATGTACTGAAAATGATAAATGTCTGTGCGATCAAGGCTCAATCAAACGGAGCCGATTGTATTGCATGTACTGAAAATGATAATTGTCTGTGCGATCAAGGCTCAATCAAACGGAGCCGATCGTATGTTGGCAACGCCAGGTTCACGCTCATAATGTAATGGGGAACTGCTCAACGCTCATAATGTAATGGGGAGCGGCGGCCTATGAAATTGCATGTACTGAAAATAATAAAATTAAATCTAAACAATAATCACGCAAACAGTTTATACAAGCTGAATACACATTTGTTCATGATATGATGTATGCACAATGATTTAAATATAATAAATGGTAAGACACATGATACACCCCAAAAACGTGATTAAAACGGGGAATTTTGTACAGATTCACTCACAGTGGGTGCGTTCGGTTGATGATGTTGAATGCGCACGAGTTTAGAGGATTGATCGACGAGGAAAAACTAACCTAATTAATAACGAAAAGTAAGGTAAATAAATGGATTTTATTAACAACTTTAATAGGATTTTTGGATATATTTTTGTGAGTTTAAGGCTATTTTCTAACTTTAAAAATGTTATTTTTAAGTATTTTTAATTGATTTTTAATTTAAATAAATAAATAAAATAATAAAAAATGTTGATTTTTGACCGTTGACCGTTGACTTGTTGACCGTTGACCGGTTCGGTCGGTTATATGTGTGCGTTGGGTGAGACTCGAACCCGTGACCTCTCGTACGCGTGCACGCAGCTCTACCAACTGAGCTACGTGTCTAACCCGAAATATTTCTGTTTTTAATTATATTTATATACTAATTAAATTAATCCGAAAATCACTTATTTTAAAAACGATTTAATGTATCGACTCGGTGCTCGCCACAGGTCTCGAACCCGGGACCTGTGGTTTAGTTTGGCACACAGTCCACCGCTGGACTGTGTGTATAACTTGGAAAATATTCTAGTTTTTATTATACTTAACATATTACTGAGTTAACCCGGTTCGGTTTCTAAAAAAACATTTTTATTACAGAGGTTATGGTTGTGATAGGAATCGAACTCGCGTCGTGTGCATATTGTTTGCACACAGTCCACCGTTGGACTGTGTGTCTAACCCGTTCATAATATCAATTTTAATTAATCTTATATCTTACACGGCTTCGTCTTCTTCGTTCAAAACACAGACAACGGTTAACTAACTGTTATTTGTTAAATTAATTTAACAAACATTATGAGCAATCGTAATGTAATGAACAGAAAAAGGTTTGGGGATTGATTGTACCGAACTGATCGTCTTTCTTCAGAAGTCCGGCGAAGATCGTCGGCTCTGTTTTGGGAGCTCTTTCTGTTCGAATTCAATAATTAGTTTGGATGAATTAGATGTGAAACTGAACCACTGGGTAACGATTATCAGTAGATTACATGATCATACCGGTTAACAGCGAGATTCTGAAACTTTCAGAAGTTTTCCAGCGAAAACAGAAAAATCCGGCAATGTCGTCTGGGGTTGATTCTAAATGATGGAGTGGTGTTAGAATTTGTCTAATAATGAAATGAAACAGAAAAATCGAGGTAATTACCGTGTAGATGAAAGTCTCGGTTTTCCGGCGACTTGCAGAGAATTCCGGCGAGTGAAATTTCTTTCGACAGAGATTCTTCAGAGGTTTAAGGTGAGTGGGAGTGATGTCAGTATGAGTTCTATGATCTTATTTTTGGGTAAGAAGAAAAGATTGACTGAACTCGGTTTTCCGGCGAAAATTTACGGTTAATTTACAGAGAATTCCGGCGACTTGCGGCGAAATTTTCTGAGCAAAAATGGAGAGTGTAGTTGGATAGATTCGTGAGTTTAACTGATGAACAAAGATAAATCCCGAATTTGAATTTTATTTTCGGTTTCAACGGGAATTATGGTAATGAATGAAATTGATGGTTTTATTTCGGTTATAACCGGTATGGCTGTTAATGTAAGCGTTATGACCAAAAGAAACGGCAACATTTGACGAATTTGTCGGGATTTCCGGCGTCAGCGGTTTTGGGCGCGCTGTGTAACTGGGTTTTGATTTCCAGATTTAATTTATGTATTAATTGTTTCAATATGTTAACAAACAACACAAGTGGCGGAGTGGTTGAGCGCGTGTGAGTTAAGGCTTTGCTGACCCGGCTGACCCGGGTTCGAATCCCGGCAGCCTTATTTTATTTTTATTTCACTATTTTTAATACATTTTCAAATATAAATTTTATATTCTAATATACTTATTAATTATATATCGTTTAAAATAAATTTAAGCATTAAATACGCAACGAAATTTTTGACTGATTGTTCGGTTAATAAACGAAGCGGGTTTGGTAAATCCGTTTTTTTACGGATGTTACAGATATAACCTTATCTTTCCAAACATATCAAAACTTTTGCACATGAAATAATACTTAGTGAATCAACTCTGTTTATCCATATTTTTATCGTAGGCATCAAAAAGCGATTCCTGTAGCAGGGTACTCAACCCTTACAAGGAACGTTACCGCCTCAAACAAAATTTAAACTCTTACTCTCTTCTAAGTATGCAATTGTCAAATTAAAACACCATCCTTTTGAGTCAAACATGCCACTACTTAAATTTCGGGACGAAATTTCTAAAAGTAGGGGATACTGTAACATCCGTCAAAAACCGGATTAACCAAACCCGCTTCGTTTATTAACCGAACAACCAGTTAAAAATTTCGTTGCGTATTTAATGCACAAATTAATTTTAAACGATACATAATTAACAAGTATATTAGAATATAAAATTTATAATTGAAAATCTATTAAAAATAATGAAATAAAAACAAAATACTGATGCCGGGTTTCGAACCCGGGTCAGCCGAGAGAATCATCCAAGCCTTAACACACACACATCCAACCACTCCGCCACTTGTGTTGTTTGATAACATATTGAGACAATTAATACATATAATAAAACTGGAAAATCAAACCCAGTCAACAGCGCGCCCAAATCCGTTGACGCCGGAAATCCCGACAAATTCGTCAATCATTGACGATTTCTTTCGGACATAACGGTTACATTTACTGCAACATCGGTTATAACCGAAAAATCCAATCAATTTCATTCATGGACAATAATTCCTGTTCGAAATCGAAAACATAATTCAATCCGAGTTATACCATATTCATCAGTTGAGCTCACGAGTTTATCCAACTTACACGCTCCATTTTGCTCAGAAAACTTCGCCGCAAGTCGCCGGAATCCTCTGCAAGTTAACCGGAAATTTTCGCCGGAAAACCGAATTCATTCCATCCCTTCTGCTTACTCTAAAATTAGATCTTTAGAGCTCATACTGACATCACCCACACTCACCTTAAACCCCTGAAGAATCTCTGTCGCAAGAAATTTCACTCGCCGGAATTCTCTACAAGTCGCCGGAAAACCGAGACTTTCATCTACACGGTAAATACCTCGACTTTTTCTGTTTCATTCCATTATTAGACAAAGTCTAACATCACTCCATCACCCAGAATCAACCCCAGACGACGTTGCCGGATTTTCTGTTTTCGCCGGAAAACTTCTGGAATTTCCAGAATCTCGCTGTTAATCGGTATGATCATCTAAACATCCTGATAATCGTTGCTCAGTAATTCAATTTTATATCTAATCAATCAAAACTGTTATTTGACCCGAACAGAGGAAGCTCACAAAACAGAGCCGGCGATCCTTGCCGGAGTTCTGAAAAAGACGACCTGTTCTGGTACATTCTTTCCCCAAACCCTTCTGTTCAATACCTTTCAATTTCTCATAATATTCGTTAACCGAATTAAACAAGAAACAGTTGGTTTAACCATTTTCTGTGTTTTGAACGAAGAAGACGAAGTCGCTTAGGTTATAAGATTAATTAAAATCAATATTATGAACGGGTTAGACACACAGTCCAGCGGTGGACTGTGTGCAAATAAATACGCATACATCCCGAGTTCGATCCTTGACACACGCACATTCGCTGTAATAAAAATGTTTTTTTAAACTGAACCGGATCCATACGCAGTAAGATGTTAAGTATAATAAAAACCAGAATATTTACCAAGTTAGACACACAGTCCAGGGGTGGACTGTGTGCCAAACTAAACCACAGGTCCCGGGTTCGAGACCTGTGGGGATCACCGAGTCGATACAATTAAACCCTTTTAAAATAAATGATTTTCGGATTAACGTAAATAGTGTATAAATATAATTAAAAATAGAAATATTTCGGGTTAGACACGTAGCTTAGTTGGTAGAGCTGCGTGCACGCGTACGGGAGGTCACGGGTTCGAGTCTCACTCAGTGCAATAATATTCACAATCGAACCGGTCAACGGTCAACGGTCAACAGTCGTGGTCAACGGTCAAAAATCAACATTTTTTTATTATTTTTATTTATTTATTTAATTTAAAAATCAATTAAAAATACATAAGAATAACGTTTTTAAAGTTAGAAAATAGCCTTAAACTCACAAAAATATATATTTAAAAATCCTACTAAAATTGATTAATAAAATCCGCTTATTTACCGAACCGTTATGTTATCTAGGTTAGTTTCTCTCGTGGTTAAATCCAAACTCGTGCGCATTCAACATCATCAACCGAACGCACCCAATGTGAGTGAATCTCTACAGATTCCCAGTTTTAATCACGTTTTTGGGTGTATCATGTGTCTTATTATTTATCACATTTAACTATTGTGCATCTATCATATCCATGAACAAATGTGTATTCAACTTGTATCAACTGTTTGTGTGGTTATTGTTTAGATTAAATTTATCATTTTCAGTACATACATTATCATAGGCCGCCGCTCCCCATTACATTATGAGCGTTGAGCTGTTCCCCATTACATTATGAGCGTGAACGAGGCGTTGCCAACACACGATCGGCTCCGTTTGATTGAGCCTTGATCGCACATACATTTCATCATAGGCCGTCTGCTCCCCATTACCTATGAGCGTGAGCCGTTCCCCATTACCTATGAGCGTGAACGAGACGTTGCCAACATTTACATTATCATTCATGTTACATATTCATGCAAGGTGGTTTGTTATTGTATGTTATTTGTTTGTTGTTGTATTGTTATTGTATGTTATTTGTTTGTTGTTGTATTGTTATTGTATGTTATTTGTTTGTTGTTGTTATTGTTATTGTATGATTATTTACGTTTGCTCACATATGATTATTGCACAATTTTCCATAATAAAGATAACAAGAGATCAATAATAACTGTTTTTCTAACAAGGTTCACTCGCCAACTTTTGTTGATCCAGAAACCATTTTTAGACATGATACAGGTGGACAGGATGAAGCAAGGAACACATAGGAAAGTGCCTTAGAAGAAAAATAATGAAGTTTAGAAAGATGTGTAGAACATGTTATATTTGTATGATTTGATTGTATGATCTCCTTTAAATTGTAATAATAAATATGAAACATTATAATAAATGTCATGAGCTTTGATGAAAACCTAATCATGCCCCGATCACCTTTTCCGCTGCGGGTCGGGGTGTGACAATTCTCGTTAAAACAAGCGAATTGAGCGGAGTGAATCATGATTTCGAGATCATTCAAAGCTTGAGAGTCACGAACACTATGCACATAGCTTCGTTGACTTAGAGCATCGGCGACGACGTTTGCTTTGCCAGGATGGTAGCGTATCTCGCAATCATAGTCGTTGAGAAGTTCAACCCATCAGCGTCGGCGCATATTAGTTCCTTTTGATTGAAGATATGTTGTAAGCTCTTATGGTCGGTGAAGACCGTACACTTAGTACCGTAAAGGTAGTGTCGCCATATCTTCAATGCAGAAACAATTGCACCGAGTTTGAGATCGTGGGTGGTGTAGTTTTTCTCGTGGATCTTGAGTTGTCGAGACGCATACGCGATAACCTTGTCTCGTTGCGTGAGAACACAACCGAGACCAAGATTAGAGGCATCGCAGTAAACAACGAAATCGTTGTTTCCGTCGGGTAGAGCGAGTACGGGAGCGTTGCATAGCATACGCTTGAGAGTTTGAAAAGCTTCCTCTTGTTTAGCATCCCAAACAAAAGGCTTGTCTTTATGAGTTAAAGCGGTAAGCGGGACGGCGATTTTCGAGAAGTCGGCGATGAATCGACGGTAGTAACCCGCCAATCCAAGAAATGAACGGATTTCGGATGCATTCTTCGGTGTAATCCAACTCTTGACAGCTTCAATCTTTGCTGGGTCGACGTGAATTCTTTGACTATTAACGATGTGGCCGAGAAATTGGACTTCTTCGAGCCAGAATTCACATTTAGAGAACTTAGCATAAAGACGATTTCCTTGGAGAAGTTCGAGGACTAAACAGAGATGGCGCGCGTGTTCGTCTCTCGACTTTGAATAGATAAGGATGTCATCGATAAACACAATGACGAAACGATCTAGGAAAGCTTTACACACGGTTCATCAAATCCATGAAGACCGCGGGTGCATTGGTAAGACCAAAAGGCATGACCACGAATTCGAAATGGCCATAACGGGTACGAAAGGCGGTTTTCAGAATATCTTCTTCCATTACGCGTAATTGATGATAACCGGAACGAAGATCATTCTTAGAAAAGCAAGTAGCACCTTGAAGCTGATCAAATAAGTCGTCGATTCGGGGAAGAGGATAGCGGTTCTTTATCGTAAGTTTGTTAAGTTCACGATAATTGATGCACATTCGGAACGTTCCATCTTTCTTTTTCACGAAAAGAACGGGTGCGCCCCAAAGTGCTCGGGCGTATGAAACCTTTATCAAGAAGCTCTTGAAGTTGGCTTGATTGCTTGCGCATTTCTGATGGTGCGAGACGATAAGGAGCTTTAGCAAGGGGAGTTGCTTCGGGAACTAAATCGATATGGAATTCAACATCGCGAGTAGGGGTAAACCGGGTAAATCGTCGGGAAAGACGTTGGGAAATTCACAAACAATAGGAACGTCTTTAAAAGTCTTCTTTTCTTTCTCCGGGTTCATGATATGGGCTAGAAAAGCAACACATTGCTTTCGTAGACATTTGTGGGCTCGCGTACATGACAAAAGCATCAACTTCTTTGAGGGAGTTTCACCATAGACATGGAGTTTACCATCGTTCGAGAGAGGGAAGCGAAACATCTTATCGAAGTATACAACTTCAGCATGATTTTCTCGAAGAAAATCCATGCTTACTATGATATCGAAGCTACCTAACTGCATAGGTATGAGATTGATCGAGAAGACATGGTTGTTGAGATCGAGAGAACAACCACGTAGCATGGAGGTGACAGTGACGGATTTTCTGGTGGTGACTTCCACATCGAAAGTCTTTGGGAGTTTAGCGCGCTTACATTTTAAAACCTTTTCGAGTTCTAATGATACAAAACAATTATCGGCATCAATATCAAATAAACATGAAGCATAAATACCATTGACAAGGAACGTATAGTTGACAACGTTGTTGTCATTCTGGGCCTGGCGATGGTTCAAATTAAAGGCTCGTCCACGCGCAGCCTGTTGTTGCTGCTGAGGCTGTGGTGGTGGCTGCTGTTGAGGCTGCTGTTGTTCCTGCTTCACAGGTTTGTTTGGGCAGACATTACTAAAATGATTCGGATCACCGCACGTGTAACAGGCACGTGCTCTTGGAGCTGGCTGCTGATTGGCTTGAGGAGGACCTGGTAAAGCTGGTGCTGCTGGGGCCTGAGGAGCTGATTGACACGGACCTGAACGGCAACTGACAGTGAAATGGCCGTATATGTTGCAGTTGGTGCAGAAGCGACAGTTGCCTCCAACTGCATGATGATAGGTGCATTTTGAGCACAAAGGATGCGGGCCAGTATACGCACGCTTTGCCGGCGGTGCATTCAGTGCTGCAGATTGGAGCGGCTGAGGGTTTGCTGGAGCAGTAAGAGCAAAGTTCTTGCTCGGGTTTTCTCGCTTGCGTCCACGACGACTGTTCTTTGCCTCTCGAGATTGATCGGTAGGAGCTGTTGATTCGGTAATGGCCTGGTTTTCGACCTTGCTGTTCTTGAAATAACCAGACTGAACCCGTTTGTCATTGATCTCTGCGGCTAGCTGGTAGGTCTCCTCGATAGTAGTAGTGTGTGCTGCTTGAACAAAGTTAGCGACGCAATCGGCAGAGCATTGATGTACTTCTTGATTGCTTTCTCGGTCGTGTCCACTTGACCGGGACAAATAATGCTCAATTGTTTGAATCGAGCCGCTAAACAGCATTGTCGGGTTCGTCTTGCTTAATTCCCAAAATTCGTTTTCCAACTTCTGGATCTCGTGAGGTGGGCAGAACTCTTTGACCATTATCCCCTTAAGTTCTTCCCATGCGAGTCCGTAGGCTTCATTGTTTCCCCTCCTGTTATGCTCCGTAGTCCACCAGTTGAGAGCCCTGGACTGGAAGACGCCGGTGGCATTAATGGTGCGAAGGGGTTCGGGACACCCACTCTGGCGAAATGTGACCTCAATAGCATCAAACCAATGGAACATGGAACTGGGTCCTTCGATGCCTGAGAAGGTAAGGGGTCCACAAGCTTTGAACTGCTTAAAACTGAAAGATGTCTTGGGTGGGTCGGCTTTGGAGTCCACAGAAGTGTTGCTACTGGCAGCTTGAATCTCACTTACGATTTGAGGGATCACTTTGGCCATTTCCTTGGCCACTAGTGATGCGATGCGCTTGTCAGCTTGGCTGCGCTGATGGTTCCTTCTTGTGTGCGATCCCATTGAAGACATCTACATTTAAGGATTTGATTGGATGAGATTCGATTATAATAGGTTTATGTTTAAAGTATTATTATTATTCATACAAGGCACAAAATCACATAAACACGTAGGCAAGTAAACACGTAGGCAGACAAACACGTAGGCACATAAGCACATAGCACATAAGCACGTAAGCACATAATTCACGTATGCATATACTTTTCAAGTATTCACCTTCTTATAAGTAAAGCATAGCGCGTTCGAGATGCGAATCGTATAAGCGAGATATAAGCGAGTAATACCGTGTATGAGAACATACGCGTAAGAGAGATGAGTGTTTTAGTTTGGTTGGTGTATTAATTTGCGTTTTAGATTTCGAGAGTTGTGTGAGTTGTGCATATATCGATGGAGCGTAAAGGCGATAAATCGAGAAATCAAATAAAGCGAAAATTCTCAAAATTTACACATAAATAGTAATAAACTCGATGATGCGTAAAATCGACGATAATAGGCTTAAATTAATTGGGAGCATCCTGGGTTTTGAGACATGGACTACCCAAAGTAATTCGAAAATTCTCAGAGTTCAGACACACGATTTGGCCTAATAGACAAATGCTCTCGTTGTACAACGGTTAACGACATTTATCCTTCCAGTTACGTCGTGTTCCGAGTCGTCGAAATAATCGAGACTTTGGTGAGATTGAAAATCGAGGAGCGGAACTAGTTATTAAGATGCGGGTTTCACCCCTAACTTAACAACTTCATTCCCATTTGTGGTTATACTCACCGATCAAATCGGGAGTTCCACTAGGTAGAGATGGAGATTTTCGTCGAGGTTTGGATATCACTCCTAACTCAACGAAGGTATCTTGTGCGAGAGGATGCGTGGAGTGAGTGATCTTATCAGGAGTTCTTGGTTTTCACACCTAATCCCGACACAATCACTCGTTTGTGAGATACGAGCGTTCTTCAGCGTGTGTTGTGGTTGCTTTAGGAAAAAGCAATGTTTAGAAGTACGTGCCGAATTCGGGCGAACTTGGCATCAAACTGATGTCAAGTTCGAGCGGACTTGACTAATCCTGGCGAACTTGTTGGAGTGTTGAGGGACAGGCAAGTTCAAGCGAACCTGGTCAAGTCCGGGCGAACTTGATCAAGTTCGGGCGAACTTGATCAACTTCGCGCGAACTTGCCACCCCAAGTTCGGGCGGACTTGCTGTTCGTATTCGTTTTCGACGTTAATCGATGCGTAACAGTCTGATTTGGTATCCTAGCTATAGTCTAAGGCAAATCATGTCAATTCTACCTAATTTCCCTATAGTTATGGCTCTGATACCAATCTGTCACACCCCAACCGATGGCGGAAACATCGGGGTTGTTGCACTAGGCGACCAGATTGTCTCACGAGAATTCCATAACAATTATCTAGCAACATTACTAAACGTTTAACATCCCATACTATCAAACATAACATTTCCAAACAATTATTACAGAAACTTGTTTTCTCATAAGCACTAATCAGGTTAGGTATTCCCTAGATTTAATACATGAGTTTCCAAATCAGATAAACTAAAACAACTAAACTAAGCAAAATCCAATGCATCCAATGCAAGAATCCTCAACCTGCCACATATATTAAAATAAAACGTCAATACAATTAAGTAAAGGTGAGCATACGAGTTTTGCATACAATATAGATATAAATGTGTTTAGCATACACCGCATGACATACTTAATAGTTGTGAATGATGTAACTACTTAGATTCATGCAAACCAACAAACCACGATTGATCGAGGCATGTGAACAAGCATTCACATCCTAAAAGAGAAAAATAAATGCGAAATAAAAATGCGAGCCTTAATAACCCCGGGCCTCCGGGTGGCGGGTCAACCTCTAGTATACTATCATGTTAAGGGTGGCGTACAAGCAATCAAGCAATACACACAATTCAGCAGATTTCACGTATAATCACGTAACAGCGGGTTGCGTATAAGCGTTTGAGAGTTGTGTGATGTGTTTTTGATATATGAACATATGTGACACCCAAAAGTGCATTTAAGCGAAAAAGGGTTCAAGTATACACATAGTTGGTGCGTTTTAGGGAGATTTGGAATCTGCGAGGAGTTGCGGAGAGTGCCGGTTCAGTCTGTAAGCGAATAGGAGTGCATCAGTCTTCCGATTTGCTGAAACGGTTAAGTTGGGATTGGGCAGAGGACAAGTTCGGCGAACTTGTATGTTTCCATACAAGTTCGGGTGAACCTGTGAAACCTGTGGAGATTTTGAGACAAGTTCGGTCGAACTTGTGAAGTTTCTTAAGAAACTTGATAAGTTCGGGCGAACTTGTGTGCACTGTTAACAGAAGAAGCAAGTTCGGCCGAACTTGTGAAGTTTCCTAAGAAACTTGACAAGTTCGGGCGAACTTGTTGGGTTTCATGAAGATTTTGACTCAAGTTCGGTCGAACTTGACCCATATGGTGCAAGTGCAAGTTCGAGCGAACTTGGCTCTTGAGTTGCACAAAATCAGTTAAATTTCAAGCGAACTTGGTGCTTTCGGGTCCAATATCTTGCGTTTGCGTCGTTTGCTGAGGAAATCGAGTGCACATCCCTCCAACCTTAAGCCACTGAGTAAAACTTAGGCTGGAGAGGTCTTTTGGAGCGGGTTTAGCCATTTTAAAGAAACTCGGCTAATCCGGGCGAACTTGACGGTTCGTACGGGTTAGTCTAGCTTGTGTAAAGTGACGATTTCGTCCTTGTGCTTCCGGATCTGAGATCTTGCTTGATAACGCCTCGTTCCACTCAAAAGTGAACGAAACGTACGTCATTAGTCCGAATATTGTGTGAAAATCAATGTTTTAAAGGTTTTACTCAGATATGAAAGTAGATCTGAGCGAAAAAGAGAAGTTTTGTATAAAAACATGAAGACTTCATAAAACAGAAGAGATTTAATGAAAACGAAGGCAGAGCCTTGTGCAAAATCGTTGTAGAACATTGTTCTAGTTGAAAACGGGTTGAATCTTACTTAGAAAACAAACGGTTTCGGTTTTGGGGAGCTCCAGGAGAACTTGCAGCAAGTGCAAATGAAGAATGGAGCTGAGTAGTTATAGGTGGAGGTGAGAATGTGGGCTGAAATATCAAGTTCGGGCGAACTTGTATCAAGTTCGGGGGAACTTGCTACAAGTTCTATAACACCTCCTGAAAATCCATCCTGTAAAATTCCGATACGTGTCCTAATGATACTCGTATGCCGCGTGTTAAAACGAGAGGGACCAAATGCATCGTTATGTTAATTATAACCTCTGAACGATAAATTAATAAGATAAGGGACTAAAAGTGTCAACATGCTCAAAATAAGCCTCTGAGTGACCTATTAATGAACCGAGAGTCCTATAATATTGTTCATACTCTTATGCATACAATAAAATATTATGCTTTATTGATAAGGATGCAAGGATGTCCATCGTTGCGAAATTTCGATCGTTTTTGTGTCCGTTTAAGCGTTTTACGCATTTTAGCGAAACGCGCAACCGTACAACCGAACAAACCGACATCCGGGGTATTTCCAGACATAATCCAAGTCACTTATGCCTTAACACCTTTATTGAGCTTTGAAATCAAGTTAAAAGGGGGTTACAGGTGACAAAACGCGACGAAACAAGTCAAGGGCCAAAACTGCAAATAAGTGAAAGTTGGGTGGCTGACCTGGGTCCATACGGACCGTATGGCTGGATCCTTGCGGTCCGTAAGCCCATCTGCAGGTCCAAAAATGCTTAGTCATCTTGAATCAGCTCACAACTCGACACCTGCCTCAGTTTTTGCCACTTTTAACCTGGTTTTGACACCTCTAAGACACATGTGAACATCCTATGATGCCTCTAACACCTGTGAGTCATCTACAAACCCTTCAAACATTATAATTATGAAATGAACATATGGGTTAAAGTTTGGGCATTTTCTAATCCTTACATCTATGATCATTCTAGAGGTCCCTGATTATTTAAGAGTTTTTCCTTGAGTTTATTCAGCCCATAAGACACATGTAAGTGTTCCTTCATTGATTTGTTCTTTGATTTAGGCTTTTCAAGCCCAAAAGTCAAACGTTTTCGATAAATGCTTTGACTTTTGGTTAAAACCATTATAGACCAGCCATGGATCAATTCGAATGTGGCTACGTGATCGTAAATAGGTAGGTGTTAATCCCTCAAAAGAGCACCTCCTAATTACCACGCTTGCTAGATCAATTGAAGAGTCAAAATATATATTTTTAAAAGTCAACCGGTCAGATTTTAGAAATATTCATAAACTAATTTTAGAAGCTTTCTAAAATATGTTTTAACACATAAACAAATTGGTAATAATTATTAGAACATGCGTAAACATGTTCGGCTCGTCAATTTCAGTTTTAGGATCGTTTCGCAATCGAAAGTAGCGAAGTTTGACTTCTGCGTTGAGTTTCGATTATGAGCCGAATCAAATTAGTATGCTACTGATTTAAGGTCCCATTATGATCATATTATGATGTAGTATAACTCTCTGAGGTTATATTACATGATCATAATAGTAATCCGAGTTTTATGCGAGTTTCCGCAAATATGTTATACTTTGACTATTTCGCCATTTTATTCAAAAATGAGGTTTTAAACGCTAATGAACTTGCAAATGAATTAGTTACTGATATGATATCATGTTTAACATATTTTGATGTTACAAATCTAATCATAAATCAAGTTTTCGTAATATATCGTAAATAAAGCTTTAAAGTGATCGTAAAGCCCTTTCGGCGCGTAGAACGGTTTTAAACATAAATTTTCATACCAAAATTATTTCAGTACTGATGTAATATCATAATTAGGATATTTTGGGATACCAAATCAGTTTATAAGCTAAGTTTATGCACAAGTTCTTGTATTACGCTCTTTAATGACGATAACGCCCTTACGACACTTAAAATGGTTTTTAATCATGATTTCCATATGAAACCTTTTCCTACTAATATGTTATACTAAATAACATATTTAAATTATTAAAACCTGGTCATAACATCAGTATTCACAAAATATCGCAAATATCGTCATTTAACGACTTTTACGACTTTTCGGCGCATAGTATGGTTTTAAACCATATTTACCAACCAAGACTTGTTACCTACTGATTTTATAGCTCATTTAAAATACTTTTACAGTAGGTGCATAATATAAACTCAGAATCCCAAATAAGCTTTCAAAACTATGTGTGAAATTACCAAAATGCCCCTACGGTGCATCGTTTGGTCTTAAACTATAAAACACACATATGTTTGATATCCTACTGATATTATATCATAAATAAAGTATTTTCACAGAATAATTATGGTCGTAACATCAGATTATATGCATGTTCCTTTTATACGTCGCTAAATGACCAAAACGCCCTTTTGAGGCATTGTTTGATTTTAAAACTATAATGGACATACAATTGATATGCTATTGATATTATAACTTGTTTAAAGTATATTGGCATATGGAACTCGTTCATGACTCATTCGGTTACCCAGTATCGCTTATATGCGCACAGTTAAGCTTATGTAACTAGTTTACGTAATTTAACCAAAACGGGTTTAACCTTATCATTTTTATCTCAAATTCCAGAATGTAAATGGTTTTCCCATATTATATAAGTCTTAGCACTTGTCGGTTTAAATTACATTCTATTCCGATCATCGCTTAATCTAGCGTATCGTACCGTATTGTTTTAACGTAAGTCTAACCGGTTCAAGTCTAAGACTTCATTAAGAACCGTTAGCATTCTAATATAGGTTAATAATTACCATCACACCAGACTAAACACCTTCCGGTAAATTGTACCTATGCTTATTTCTGATCTGCGGCTGAGTTCTAGACTTTACAGACTTAACTTCAGGTAAATACCCTTAACTTATTTTCCCTATACGGGCTTGGGATAAGGTAAATTATTACCGCTTGGTCGGTATGGGATCATGTTTTATCCAGTTTTGATAATTAACTAAAATCTTGCATAACCCGGTTTTGATCTGTTTTGTCTGAAACTAAAACATTGGGGTTTGGACTTGACCGTGTCCGGGATATCCTTGGCTCACTAAAGTACTAGTGGCCACAACAATATAGCATGGCGTGTAGGCATACACTGGGTAATTGCTATCTGCTTTCTATGTGAAAGTTCAGAGTGGTGTGTCAGTCAATCAGGTCTCGGTTCTGTACCGGGCCCATATGTAAAAGCCTGACATGTAAATCTGTATACAAGGTCATTTGTACTATTCCAAGTTATTTATAAAAATGTGCCAAGTGCACCTAAAACCATTTTCGAAGGACTTTCAAAACGAGTCGGTTGAGTGTATTTACCAGTGTAAACTAACGTAATTTTTAAAGATCAAGTTACAGGTACAGGTACGAAAAAGGCCGGAAGCTGCGGGGCATATACTGAGGAGTTGCGACCTTAGGCTTTGCAGTAGAGTCTGTTATCATTTTATGTATATTTTCGATCCGCCTGTGGATTCTTCGTGTTATATTTTGAACTTTGAATATTTCGGTTTGAAATGATATTTTAATTCCAATACTTCCGTTGTGCTATTCTGTGTTATATGGTTATGATGATATTAACATACGTCATAATATTCCGCACCGGGTTACACGTGGAAATCGGGGTGTGACAAGTTTGGGCGAACTTGTTTGTTTCCTTGGTTTTTATGACATGTCCGGGCGGACTTGTGTTGTGAAGGACTTAAGTGGCTTAGAAAAGTTCGGGTGAACTTGTGATGCACAAGTTCGGCCGAACTTGACCTAGTGGCCAAGTTTTGTCCGATTATTTCGCGTTAGGAGTTCGTTTGGCGATTCGGTTTGTATTAGATAGTTATATTAAGCGTTATAATTGATACAATAGTGCAATTTAGCGATTCGTGCGTGAGAGAGCGTTGCGATAGCGATTGTAACCATAACATAAACAAATATAACACACATAAAACATAATTCCACATAATTAACTGCGTTTTGCGATGCGATGAGATAAGCGATGCGATGGCACAAGTGGTTATTGTACAACAACACACTCGGCTATTAAAGTAACATAGTTACTTGTGATTGCGATTTGAATTAGCGATTAATAAGCGATTAAATGCGATATAATTGTAATAAACATAATTAATTAACATAACTTTCTCATAATCGAATCTCGGATTTACATTGCAAGATACAAACGAATAAACGGGAAAAGTTAACAACGAAATTTACAAGTTGTTACATTAATAGAGGCGCAAGCTTTATTAGTGGGTTGTCAAAGAAAAAGATGCTAAGGCGATAGATTTGATGCGTCTCCTACCCAAATTAGGTGACCCGCAGAGTGAACTGCTCTTGCTTCGATCCTGTATGGACATTGCCAAACTTTTCTTTGGCTTGAGGACATGCCAACTTGTACACATGAAAGATGCAGCGTTGTTCTTTGACAAAGGTTTGTGTGAGGGATTGAGGAATTGGTGGTTTGTGGAGGTCCTTTCTTTGGAGACTTCCAGTGGCGACTTGTTTCCATACTTATTAGATTTGGGGGTTTGGGGCTATATTCGGCTGTAGAGGTTTCATCCTATGCTTTTGTGGCCTCCAGGGCCCTATCGTGGATGCTACATGACCACATCTTAAGAGACAGTGGCATATGTGGTATGGATTCTGATTATGTTTGTGCTTTAGCTTGTCTTCGTGATACGATTCCTGATGTACTGCAAAGTACATATGTTTATAGTGTATATTTTGGTCAGTTTTTAGGTAGTTTGAGTCTAGTTTAGGTTAAAATTTCGATACTGCTGACGTTAAGCTTTGATTTCAGGTCCCATTGCCGAAAGTGATGAAAAACGAGTTAAAACGAGCAGTTTGGAAGAAAAAACGGAGTCTACGCGAATCAGGAAGCTGAATGAATGAACGGAAAAATAAAACAGCAGTTAAGGGGGCGTCGCGCTACGCGACCTCCTCGCCCCATACCCGTCGCGTAGCGCGACGGGGTCCAATATGCAGAAGAGGTTGTTTTGTTTAGGTTTTGATGAGATGTTTTCGGTATAAATACAAACTAAGCTGCCACCGTAAAGGGTTACGAATTTGTGAAGTCTAAAAGCTTAGTTTGGAGGTTGAAGTGCTGTGGTTGAAGAGTTTGGATCATGGGAATCATTCGTTCGAGTTCGGTTTGAAGATTGAAGACTTGCATGGGTTTTAGTTCCTTGTTTGTTTGATTTCTCTCTTTCTAGAACTTGTAACCATGAATTCTTGCTTGAATAACTTTGTTTTGCTTTCATTGATTAACATGCTTGGCTAAACGCTTAAACTGCCAAGACTATGATGAATGGATTTGAATAAAGTTTGAAACTTTTTAGGTAATTGCATATACTTATGGATTAATTGTGTTTTGTAAGAAGTTTGGTTGATTGATTTGGTGTGTATGCGTACTTTAATTTGGTTTATTATTATCTATTGCTTCGTATGAATCTAGGTGGTTTTCTACTACGGAATAGGTTCATGTTAGATCTTTGACCTTGTGTCTTCGACCTTTAAGGTGAATTGGCCAATAAACCTTAGAAGTGATAGTTGATAATTTGCAAGATTTCAGTATTCTACTAGTTCTTATAGCTGGAAGGTGCAGGGCTATTGGTAGGTCTTACCTGGCGAATTGCTTTAGACAGTCTTCGGAAAAAGTCGTGCCTTAGTTGCCCCGTCGGTTTATTAGTCTATCAAGTCAAGTCAAGTTACTCTAACTACCCTAGATCTATAATTGGAAAAGACTAGGTCAATATTAGGGTACTTACACAATATTTAGATAACCAGAAGGAAGTCTAATAACCGGTAGGATTAACAGCCTAGGTGGTGCCATAAGTTTCACCTCAAGAAGGGTTGAGGGGCTTAGTTGGTGTTTTAACAGGTTTAGTATCACAAGATCCGGTTCCATAAAACATGTGGTTAACTTAATTGGTAAATTCTTAAAATCTATCTAGGATTCTAGTCTAGGTAGTCTTCATCACCATCTGAGAACAGTCTTCATATTAGTTCGTATTCGTATAGTTATAATTAATAATTAGCTTGTTAAATTTCCTTTGATTTTCAGTAACTCCCCCCCAAAACAATGAAACCGTTTGAGTCGTGTTTGTCAGAGTCTGTTAGGGTTTAGTAGCGTAATTAGTAGAGTCTCGTGGGTTCGATATCCGGACTTGCTTAGGTTATACTACATTGATCGGTACACTTGTCGGTTTGTGGTTTAGGTCGAGTTCTAATTAATAATTAGCTTGATAAATTTCCTTTGATTTTCAGTAACCCCCCCCCCCCCAAAAAAAAAAAACAATGAAACGTTTGAGTCGTGTTTGTCAGAGTTTGTTAGGGTTTAATAGCATAATTAGTAGAGTCTTGTGGGTTCGATATCCGGACTTGCTTAGGTTATACTACATTGATCGGTACACTTGCCGGTTGTGTGGTTTAGGTCGAGTCTAGATTTAAAGCTTTTTAGTGTCTAGCTTAGAGAGTCTCATTTAGTTAATTTTAGTAGTCTGTTTAGCACACATCAATTCCAAGCTTTGACTTCAGTGGTTTCACTAATAAGGACACCGCCCCTCCTAAAGCCCAACATGTATTGGCGAGTGCTCTTTTTAGTAAAATTGTCAATGACATCGAAGTACAGTTTGACTTGACCGTTAGACAAAAGCCGTTTTTGAGTGTCTATGAGCACCACATGCACAAGATTTTCTTCTTGCTTGTACCTATAGATGGGTTAGGCCAGCATATGTCGCCGGTAGAGTACCGTACTATCCTTAAGTATCGCCTCATGATTCCTTTATTTCCAGTTGATGAGGTATGCCCTGTTTGTCATAAGGCGTGTTTGGATTCTTTTGAGGAGCATGCAGTTCATTGTAGCGAGCTCCCGGGGTCAAATAGCGACATGATTTGGTTAAGGATGTCATTTTTGACATATTCAGGCGTGCTGGTATTTCTGCTAAGAAAGAGGCACCCGTTAATTTCTTAACTGACCAGTTGGAAAGGAGATCTACCCTACGACCAGCCGACATTTTGGTCTTTGGATGGGTAGGAGGAAAACATGCATGTGTGGATCTAACAGGGTTTCCCCGCTTGTGGGCTTAGGGGGTAGTGCTTTCACGGTGGGTCAGGCTGCTTTAAATGCTGCTTCGGATAAAGTGACCAAACACGAGAAAGCGTGCTTTGACAACCAGCACGTGTTTATCTCATTTGCTTTTGATACTTTTGGTTTCTTGACGCCAGAGGCTGTGGACTTACTTAGTCGAGTTCAAAGGGTCATGCATAGTAATGTTATGACCCCGAGATCTATGGACGTAGTTTTTAAAAGACTTAATTTTTCTATTCAAAAAGGGGTAGCGGCGCAGCTTGTTGCCCGTTTACCATATATCTCGATGTAAATTCTACGTTGTGGATATTCAAAGTTGAGTACTTTAAATAAACTATTTCATAAACCTTTTGGAATCTATAAATCATTCGAGCGAATTATAATAAACCAATTATGGTAATGATACTCATGAGAGAACGTCATACACAATATAGGTCGATGTAGTTGATTTGTCATTGTTGAACATTTTGTCAATTCTTGAAACTTGTCTAGAGATGATACGGTCGTTCCTTGGTCTAATTGTGAGACCAATTATGCTGGTTCATTTTGGTAAGAGATCGAATGTCACAATCGCAATTTAGACTGAATGTACGCACGTTATATTTACATATTTTCTCTTATTGCATTTAGGCTTATTTGTTCATAAATGTGAGACAAATTTCATAATTCATAAACATATAGCATTTAGGCTTATTTGTACATTAACCTTAGATGTTTGGATTTAACCTATATCTTCGGATTATTTTATCGTTTTCATATTTGTACATTTTTAAAATCCTTCGTTATTATATTTCATTTTGTTTAAATTTAACTAAGTATTTAAAATTAAGTCTTATTTATAGGGAAGTTTTTTTTCTTAAAATTTTACATTGTTTACACGATTAAGGTTTTATATGTTGACGAAGGAAGTGATCGTTATCATATAAGCACGTTAAAGCTTGCGCAGAGAACTAACATGTCTTTGTCCCTTTTGCCTTTAATACTTTTGGCTCCCTAGCGCCAGAAGCTATCCACTTCTTGACGAGGGTTCAAGGGTCGTCCACAACAATTGTTCAACCCCAAGGGGGCAGGGGTTTGTTTTGGAAGGTTAAGGTTTGCAATTCAGAAAGGGTTGGCGGCGTAGCTTGTTGCCTTTCTACCTTCTGTTTTGATGTAACTTGGCAAGTTTTCTGGTTTATAAATTCAAATAAGAGAAAAACTAATAGAATTGACAAAAAACAGTTAGTAAAAAAATTAACCATGAGTCCATGACATATGATTAAAAACATAACTTTATTATGAATTTCAAATTATTTTTCTTATTGTTGAAACATAATAAAAAAAACATCTCTAATGGCTCATGTGAAAGTGAGGTAATTGCTTTTTTGCAACATCATCAACTCAATGTCCTTTTCCATCATCATGTCTACAAAATTAGAACAAGTCTTCCACTTATATTTTTATATTATAATTCAAATTATATTGATTGTGCATTATGATTCATAGCATTTACTATTTTGTATTGTGGCACTTCTTGTGCACTCATGGTATGTCATAGCCATTTACTATTTTGTATTGTGGCACTTTCATGTCATGTCATAGCCATTTTATTATAAGCAAATCAAGAACCACTCAAGACATTATAAAAGGCATTATGAAAGAAACATATCTCGAATCATCGTTAAGAGTGCAACGGGTGACGTTCTATTTTTTATTTCTCTATGATTTTTTTAAAAGGCATCGCTAGATAGTGGCGGAACTAGCCCATTAATTTAAGGGTATCCTGAAAAAAAGTTACCGTGTAATTATAAAAACGATAAAAATATGTGTTCCGGTTCATGTAACACCCCAAAAACGGGTTTGGTAATCAAACCACGTTAATAATAATAAGAGCGGGTAAAATACCATTAGTGGTAAAGTGAACCGTAAACGTAATAACTAGAACAAATTAACCTAGTTAGTAAAAGTATATCAATTATAAAACAATGAGTTATAGTCCCATTTATATAATAACTAAACTTGAGGGACTAAAAGGGGAAAACCTGGAACTTGGGTTTAATAAAAAGAAAATAATAAAACACAACACACACACTAAGTGTGTGTGTGTGTCGTACAGAAGCAGAGAAAGAAGGGGGAAAACCCCATCTTGACCTAATCCATAAGAATCATCAAATTGAATGATGAATTAGGGCTCAAATCAATGTATTAACGCATATAAACGATCACCTAAACGAGGGGATCATAAGGTATGTCGAATTTTTGATATTGATGAAGTTGTGAAACTTGATGAACATCGCAAGAAGCGATTTAAGTATGAACCGTAGAGGCTATGGCCGAATTAGTGATGTATACTTGCTTAGAGAAAACCTAAGTGAAAATTCTACATAGGTTGCTATGATTTGGATGTCTAGATGATTTAGCACACTTAGATAAGTGGGTTTTAATCATATGATGAGATTGATTATATAATTGTGTTTAGAATCATCATGCATGATAGTAATAAGGAACTACTTGAACAAATTGTGTGTTTGAATATATAATCATACTTACTATGAAAAGGGTTTTGTATGAAAAATGAAAGTGATGATAGATTCATGTTAAAATGATGTTGGTATATCATGTGTTAAGAATGATTGATGTAATGATAATTTAACAAGTTATGATTTCGATAACTTGATTTAATAAATAGCTAAAATGGTAGCATAAGGATAATGCTTACCGGATATTTGAAACGTACTTAAATGATAGTTGATCTACATCGTGTAAATACTTATGTCAATAGGCAATCATTCTTAACACATGATGATACCAACATCATTTTAACATGAATCTATAATCACTTTCATTTATCATACAAAACCCTTTTCATAGTAAGTATGATTATATGCTCAAACACACAATTTGTTCAAGTAGTTCCTTATTACTATTCATGCATGATGATTCTAAACACAATTATATCATCAATTTCATCATATGATTAAAACCCACTTATCTAAGTGTGCTAAATCATCTAGACATTCAAATCATAGCAACCTATGTAGAATTTTCACTTAGGGTTTTGCTCCTAAGCAAGTATACATCACTAATTCGGCCATAGCCTCTACGATTCATACTTAAATCGCTTCTTGTGATGTTCATCAAGTTTCACAACTTCATCAATATCAAAAATTCGACATACCTTATGATCCCCTCATGTAGGTGATGGTTTATATGCGTTAATGCATTGATTTGAGCCCTAATTCGTCCTTCAATTTGATGATTCTTGTGGATTAGGTCAAGATGGGTTTTCCCCCTTCTTTCTCTGCTTCTGTATGACACACACACAGACTTAGTATGTGTGTTTTGTTTTATTATTTTCTTTTTATTAAACCCAAGTTCCAGGTTTTCCCCTTTTAGTCCCTTAAGTTTAGTTATTATATAAATGGGACTATAGCTCATTGTTTTATAATTAATATACTTGTTACTAACTAGATTAATTTGTTCCTAGTTAGTACGTTTTACGGATTCACTTTACCACTAATGGTATTTTACCCACTCTTATTATTATTAACAAACTGACCAATGATATGATCAAATGATAAATTTGACATAAAATCGTTGGATGGAATAGTCATAAATGATTATGACTAATCTAACCATCTTACAAATTACAATGATAGTTTGACGCTTAACAAGCTAGGTGAAAGTTTGGGAAAGAAGCGGGTCAAACAAATCGAGTGTGAAGGAAAAGCATAATTTGGATGCAAGGTAAATATACCTTACACCCTTCTTAAATTGTAGAATATTCTCTTATCGTATTAATTACGAATAAATTAGGTACGCAATTGAAATATGATGTTCTGACGCGTAGTTGTACGAAACGAAATAAGTGAAAATAATAAGAAACCATGTTAATGGCTAAAAAGAAAATAATATAATCATTTGGTCATACAATGACAAATATGCAAGGAGATTAAAATGGTTACCTCATAGGGTAAACCCAAAATAAATAATAAAGGTAAACCGGTAATTCGGTCACGCGTTGACGATAACCGTTAGTTGTTGAAAAGATACGGCGTAAGCCATAATGGGTCAAAAGAGTGAAAAAAAATGATTTATAAATACTATGACCGTACGGTGTCAACCGGAGCGAGTCATGTAGATGAGATGGTAATAAATATCATCTCGCAAAGATAAACGGTCACTTAGACCAACCGGGTCAAAAGGTGAAGATGTCACCCTTTGACAATATCGACTAATGATTATTTGTCGAGTTATATGCTTACAGGAATAGATATCTAATGGATATTAGCATCGCTATTAATTAGCGGTTATTAAAGCAAGGGTATTAAAACGGGTCAATATATTGATCCGAGCCAGGTATGCGTAATAGATTAACTACTCATTTAGAACGTAAGGTTCAATGAAAGATAAATGAAGTCAAGATTTGACATTTGGTTACCTTAATAGATAAACCCGATAATTTCAATAATAGTCATTGTGTTTAAGAAGTATGAGGATTTCGAAACAAAATTATAGTTACAATATGGGATTTTGGTCAAACATGTCATTAAAAAGTCCTTCGTCGTAAAAGAAGGGTTAAAGATGACCAAAAGGCCGTTGTAAGCTAAATCGAGCAAACTACCCTTAAAGGTTGTTTGAAAATGAGATTTATGATCAAGTAAATACTTAGAAAAGTATAAAAAGCGAAAAGTATGAACCTTTGGGTCAATTGACTCTAAATGAGTCTTTGCCGTAAAATGATAATCCGAGGGATAAAACTCGGAATAAATGGTTCACCACATTAAATCCACCACAAATATAGTTGTGGTGGAAGACAATTCATAGGAAAATGTGAAAATATGATATTCATGAAAGTTTGAATGTTATAGACAAGTTTTGTTTGATAAAACACGAACGGGTCAAAATTTTGTAGAAACATATAAAGCCGAAGGCTTAAAAAGTTTAGAAAAATTGTTAATCCGGATGTCAGATTTTAACTCCATGTGATGGAGAATCAAATTACGATCGTTTGGAATCGAATTTGAAGCAAAACGGACCTACGGTCGCAAAGTTATCACGATTTTAGTGCGATTAAGAAATCAAAGAAAAGCTGTAGAGTGGGCTACGGTGCAGACCGTGACCCACGGTCTGCAGCTGCTGAGTTTGGAAGAAAACACCCACCGTGAGTCACGGTGGGCTACTGTGGCCTACGGCGGGTTTAACACCAAAAATATTAAATGTTTGTTTTGAGTTCCTGAATCCGTTTAGATGCGTTTCAAGGTCTCATTAACTAACGTTTGTGATAAATTCACAATGCAGGTGTGAATTAATTCATGACGTATGACGATTAAGCACAACGAAGAACCAAACACAATCAAGATACAAGCTTCTGCACTACGTTTCGTCGTCATTTCTAAATGAACTTATTGACATTATGTTATGTTGTTTTAATATAAAAATGTTTTAATGAACCCGTATTTTCAAATGTATGTGTAAACGTAATTACACAATTATGGTCGAAACCATACAGAAATTGTTGAAAATAAGTAAGGGTCTTACAGTTCACTACCCGATAAACCAAAGGATAAAAACCTATGTGTTCCGGTTTTCACCATAAGAAGAGCAAGATCACTTATTCAACTATAATATCGTTCTAGGTCTTGGGTTAACTTTACTAATTATATTTAGGGTCTCCTTTCAAATTATTAATGTTAATTTAGGCTTATTTTATCATTCGGGCATAATTATTCTACCAGTTTTCAGGTTGAAAAATGTTTGGGCTTATAAAATATGGGATTTTAGTAATATCAAGTATCCTTTTTTTTGTTAGAGGTATCCTCGTATTATTTTAGGAGTATCCTTTATATAAAACCGAAAAAAGCACTACGAATACAGGGTTGAGCCGTAGCCCGTGCTACGGCTCAATATATTATGGTTCCGCCCCTGACGCTAGAAGCATATCACAAGGCCATGAATAGCTGGGATCGATTCCATCTTCTCTAACAAACTGGTCTTTTTTTACAATAATTACGACGACAACAAGGTGATTGGACTATTCATAATTGGCCCGCTATGAAATCTTTAACGTGGAAAGATCAGGCTAATTTCTGGTTTTAATTTTTTGTATGCTTTTAGCTTTCGCTAGCGTCTTGCTGGGGGTTTGTCTTTAATAAAATCTGCCTTTCAAAAAAAAACAACCTATTTTGAAGATCATTTTTATTATATGAATAAGTGAATCCAAATTGAAAAAAATTAAATGTACCATTTGTATATATAACACGTTTATTTACCAACTTTATTACTTTATTTAAAGATACTTTCAATGTGAATATATATAAACATAGATTACAAGGTTTTTTTAACTTGTTTAGCAAATTAGAGATGCTTTTTAATAACTTATTGAACTTTAAATGTTTTATCAAGGACACATAATATTTATTCCCAAAACAAAGGCCAAATTAGATGCATCAAAATTTATTAACTTAATCTAAACATGGTGAAATTGGGCATTTTCATACAAAATAAAAACCCAAAGACATGAAGCTTAAAAAAGAAAAAAAAAACATCATAAAAATAAAAACAAAATTTCTCAAAGGGTATCTTCGTCTTTCTCCTTTATGACCATCAAACCATGGTGAGTCAGCATGACACCCCCACCATCTATACAAAACCAAAGTTACTCATCCCCTTCCCATCATATATTATTATCAGAGAGGGTAATTATGTAACTTCACATAATATATTTTTATAAAATTTGCTAATTGGAAGCCACAAGTGTGCCAGTTTGCACAGTTGCAGATTTCTTGGAAGTCTCTGTTGATTTCTTGGATGCCATCTTCTTCCATCTTCTCTCTCTTGCTTCATCACACTCAATTTGTTCTTGCCTGCATTCTTGGCTACAAAATGGTGTGTTTCCTCTGCACAAATTACCAAAATACCCTTCAAAAGTCTTGCCATAATAAAAAAATTCATATGATCCAGCACGTCGTGAAAAGTAATTTCTCGACCCTAAAGAGTTGTTTTGTATTTAGTAGGATCAGTTTTACAATTCGAAAATGGTTACGATGCAGCTTGTTATCTATTTATCTGTTGTTTGTTTTTATTTATTGTTTTGGTATTTTAATGAAGATTATCATTATTATAAAAAAATGTTTTTTTAATTAAATGTGTGGAAATTCGGAAGTTATTTTGTCCAGGTTCAATGAATCTAGTCTCCCATACAAATTTCCAACATTTTTCACTTGAGTTAATTACTGTTTTCGTCCTGGTGGTTTGTCAAAAATCACTATTTCAGTCCATTAGTTTAAAAATTGCGATTTCATTCCCTATGGTTTCACTTTCGTAACCATTTCAGTCTACCTCGTAACCATTTCAGTTCCTATGGATTGAAGTGGTTACGAAAGTGAAACCACAGGGACTGAAATGGTTACGAAAGTGAAACCACAGGGACTGAAATCACAATTTTTAAATTACTGGACTGAAATAATGATTTTTGACAAACCACAGGGACGAAAACAGTAATTAACTCTTTTCACTTTGTACAACTCTTAATTAATGTATAAAGTACAACCGTTTATGCACAAGGCTTGTGTTCCATGAAACTAATGATCCATTAATAATACAAGGTAATACAAACTATGCACCATGTACAACCTTTAATGCATAACGTACAAGTCGTTGATGCACATATTGGATAAAAAAACATATAAGAAACTTTGATTTATACCTGTACATGAATATGTCACTATTGATCAAAGGCTTAGAGCAAAGAGTACAAGCTTCAAGAAAATGGGGCTCTTCACTCCCGCCGTAAAATAGCGCCTCGTAACTCATTGTGAGTATAATTTAAAAGGAGACGTGGAGGTTGCTAATATGAGCGGGGTGCTTAGGTTAATGATTGAGGGACTGTGGGAAGGAATTATTGCTGTGAAGAAACGATCATTTATAGACTTTTGGAGAGAAGTGTTTGGGATTGGGTGTGATGCAGAGCAGGGACTATAGGTGGTCTTAGATTATAGATTGATGACACGTGTGGTTAAAGTGGGGTCCACTTGTTCTAGAATGGTCCATCACGCACGAGATTATAATTGTTTGAAAAACAGCTTTCCGGCCCAAAATCCAAGGGGCTTGAATCTAATGGCAAACTGGTTTTTAATTATTGAGAGGAAATGACAAAATAGTTTTATAAACTTATTAGTAAATAGACATGATCATTTGATGTGGGTTTGTTTTAATAAATGTAAGAATTTTGATTATGTAATTGTTTTCTAATCAAATTGATAATGGTTTTATAAATTCAATGAAAATTTGAATTTCTTTTCCTTTAAAATACATACGTAATACATGACGTCACAATTTTAATTGTTCATGAACATTTATTTCAATTTGCATTCTAAAATTGACTATTTTGTACTTTTATGATTGTTTAATATGCATTAAAAACTTGTACAACACGCGTTTTTACACTTTATTGCATGCCCCGATAAGTCCATACATCTTATATGGCAATGTTGTAATATTGTTGAAAAGGGGCATCATGTAGCAAATAGGTTCCAAATTTTGTGCCATTGATGAGTGAAGCTCGAGTTAGGTATCGAAAAATTCATTAAAGCATCCATTTCTATATGAAATATTTAATGTTTATATCAATAAATAATATCAGTAATATTGACACTTATTTTAAAAATCAATTTTACAAGTTTAGCAGCAACCATTTACGTTTTTGGTATTGTTTTGAAAATCAGAGTAGGCTAGCCAGTCTCACGTATTCGACCAAGAATCATCGGTATAGTCGGGTTGATTACAAATTATTGATTAAACACAAATGAATCAACCAATTTTGAGGAAACATACAAAATTGACGTTAATCATACAAAATTGATTAAAAGCGACATAAAACATTGATATTTGCCTTCATTATTTGTTGGGTGACCTGTTTTTAAGATGTGACCTATAGGTTGAACCAGTAAAATGTCAAAAGTGTTACCATCCAATTTTTAAAAGTTGTTGAAGAAGCTAATATATGAAAACTATGTTTCGTTTTCTATAATTCTAAATTCTCCCACATAGGGAATGACGAGGCCTGGGCCCCATCGCCACTACTGAAATTAAAGAAGTGCAAAACACCCCCTTTGGTTATTCATATAATTATTTATTATCTTTAGTACTCTTTCCAAAAATTACGAAACTCGATTTTGTTCGTCATACAAAACATAGTTTTTGGCATTTGAAAACATGATAGAGCTACACATTCATGATTCAACAGTTCGAGAACTGCAATCGGTGACCGAAATTGTTTGAAATCCGTATACATAGAAACCAGAACAACCCATAGGTTTATAGAGTTTTTTCGAAAAGGGTGTTGGTGGAAAAAATATTTACCAAAATGAGTGATTTGAAAAATAATTACCAAAATGGGTGTTTTCTATGTTTTTTTTATTTTAACTAATCGATTTTAATCCTTCTATTTTTATTTAATCAACCTATCACATTTCTATTCATTTCTTCGATCTCATTATAGATCTTTAACTAACTTATTAATTATTATATTTTTTTATATAATGAAACCCACGTTAAAATAAATTGAAATCGTTGAATTCATTTAATTTTTAAATGCTAATACCTCTCATTTATTGTTCTAATATAATATTTTTAAGGGTAATTTTTCATATTTACTATTGTCTGTGTAGTTTATCATCGATTCAAATGAAAACCCATAATATAGTGTTTCCAATAATTACATAAATTTTATGAACAATCAGTGGGCAAAATATTTAGATAGATTGATTGGTTCGTAATTTTATTGGCCAACTTGATACTGTATTATTATTTTTATTATCAACTTATTTTTTAATGGTCACAAACAACATTTATTTCATTCAGTTAATGTAAACATGAATACATGTCTTGTTTACGAAAAAGAAAATCATATTTGTGTTTGATTATTTGTTCGGTTAAAGTTAAATAAATAAACATGAAGGTGCTACTTTAATGATTGTTTACATCTCTATCTAGGAGTAAACTTTATATTAGAATTATTTAGCTTATATATATGTAAAAAGAAATAAAAGAAAAAGCGTTAAGAAAAAAAATTATATTTTGGTTAGTTAAAAAAGTAAATAAAATATAACGAGTAATTTGTTTTGGAGAAAAATAAATTAAAAACATATTAGGTTAACTGAAAAAAAAATATAACAGTTTAGTTAATAATAAAGAAATAAGAAAAAAAAACACTCATTTTAATAAATATTTTTTAAAATCACCCATTTTGGTAAATATTTTTCCACCCTCACCAATTTGAGAAAAAGTCATTGCAAAACACCTATTTTAGTAATTATTTTTCAAATCACCTATTTTGGTAAATAATTTTTACACCAACACTCTTTTGGGAAAAAACTCTATTAAAATGAGTGTTTTTTTTTTCTTATTTCTTTATTATTAACTAAACTGTTATATTTTTTTTTCAGTTAACCTAATATGTTTTTAATTTATTTTTCTCCAAAACAAATTACTCGTTATATTTTATTTACTTTTTAACTAACCAAGATATAATTTTTTTTCTTAACGCTTTTTCTTTTATTTCTTTTTACATTTATATAGGCTAAATAATTCTAATATAAAGTTTACTCCTAGAGTTTTAGAGATGTAAACAATCACTAAGGTAGCACCTTCATGTTTATTTATTTAACTTTAACCGAACAAATAATCGAACACAAATATGGTTTTCTTTTTCGTAAACAAGACATGTATTCATGTTTACATTAACTGAATGAAATAAATGTTGTTTGTGACCATTAAAAATAAGTTGATGATAAAAAATAATAATACAGTATCAAGTTGGCCAATAAAATTACGAACCAATCAATCTATCTAGATATTTTGCCCATTGATTGTAAATAAAATTTATGTAATTATAGGAAACACTATATTATGGGTTTTCATTTGAATCGGTAATAAACTACACAAACAATAGTAAATATGAAAAATTACCCTTAAAAATATTATATTAGAACAGTAAATGAGAGGTATTAGCATTTAAAAATTAAATGAATTCAACGATTTCAATTTATTTTAGCGTGGGTTTCATTATATAAAAAAATATAATAATTAATAAGTTAGTTAAAGATCTATATAATGAGATCGAAAAAATGATATAAATGTGATAGGTTGATTAAATAAAAATAGAAGAATTAAAATCGATTAGTTAAAAATAAAGAAACATAGAAAAACACCCATTTTGTTAGTTATTTTTCAAATCACCCATTTTGGTAAATATTTTTTCCACCAACACCCTTTTAAGAAAAACTCTAATTTTATAAACAATTTGTATTTCTCTCATTTGAAATCGATTTGAACCTAAACCAAACTAGTAAGAAACTGATCAAAACCACTAAAAGATCCCATCAACAAACTAATCAAACCTCAAAGTGGTGTGAAACTAAAACCTATTTTGACTTGACAAACCCAAAACCGGCTTGAACCAAAACCGAATAATGATTCGAACCCGATTTGCGCCTCCAACCACATTGAGGCCGATACAAACGTTGACAATTTGATAACTTTGTCATTTGTTGTAAGTTAGTTAAAGTCAAAGGATGTAAAATGTAATATTTAAGAAAACAATTGTGGGGTTCACCAGCTATTATTGGGACACTTGTCCAGTGGGCCAGCAACATTGGGCTTCGTCTTCAATGTCATTGTCTCCCCTGCCCGTGACTCATCTGCCCGTAATGGGCAAGAGCATTCAATTATTAGCTTTATTTAATTTAGAAAATGATATAAGTGTAATACTAATGTACTCGTTTTAAATATGACTTTAAAACATTTTATAAAGAATACATGAAAGTTATTTTTGTTCCTGTCATATATTTTTAGTGTAATATATTTCACTCATATAGCGTTGTAGAACATCAACATATACAAGAAATTAAAAATAACAATTATATTTAATACAACACGAAGATGTATAATAATCGATAAAACTACCAAAATAATCCTAGTTAATAAAATTTTTTCAAATGTACACATGAAAAATTTAGCCTTCACCAAAGTAGTTAGCTTTTATTTCCGCTAATCAATAGCTGTCACGTTAGCGCCACCAAACCAAGACGACTAGAAATTATTCTACACTCTAAGCCGCTAGTTAAGGCATAGTCGACGCTTTTGTAGGCTTAGCATGCGCTTTTGGCGAAAGCACGGTCTAAGCCTTTTGTAGGCTTCATCTGCGCGTTTAGATGTCGATTAAGGCTTAGGGGTTGTTTGCTTAGCTCTTAATGGTTCGGACCTCTTATTGGTTCAGCACTTAATGGTTCAAACTATTTGTTTCGCGAGCAAATGTCTGAATGATTCATATATTGCCTCTGAATGGTAATTAAAACTTATATGAGTCTGAATGGTTAAGGTCTTAATCTGAATTGGTCAGACGTTTTTCTCTAAACGATTAAGCATTATACTGGCTCTTAATGGTTCAGACTTTTTACTGGTTTAACACCTAATGGTTCTAAACCTCTTACTGATTCACTATTTAACCATTCAGAACTTGTCAAATAGTCCTTAGTCCATCTACGTGTACAACTATTTTGGTAATTTTCCTATAATGAAAAAGAAAAGGATATAAAAGAAAGAAAACAAATATCGATTAGGAACCTTCTCAGCTGTATACAGAACAATGTCGTTTGCATGAGTCATCACCCACATCAACGGTTGAGATCTTGTTAGTTCAAAGTCGACGGCCGCTAAGCACCAACTCAGATTCCATTTGATTATATGATATTTTTATAATTAAATTATTCAGGCTCTTGATCCTATGTGCTTTATGGTTTTCTTCTAACTTTTACAAACGGGTACATGGCACCTTTATACGTGAGTCAATATGATCTGTACGTGTACTTTTATATTATATCCAGTCATTATAAACTTATAAATAATTTTAAATTTATAAGTTATATAAATCAATAAAATAAAATCGTCTTTATTTGTTTTGTTCATAAAGAATTTGTATATAAACTGCTTAAGCCTATCATATATATTAGCCAATAACTCATTTACACCTAAAGTCTTATAATATATCACATCAACTATTGGACGTAAAATGATTACCATAGTTTTTAAAAATTATAGTTAACAATCAACAAAATATAAAATCTTTTCAACTCATCAATTGTTATTTCATCTTCGATTTTTTAGTCACTTTTCATCTCATATCTTCGTGTAATTGTCTAAAATTTTTAGGTATTTCGAATGGATTCATATGTAAGATATTGTATTTAGAAAATTATTACAATCAAACCCATATGTTAAAAAAAAGTTGAATACTATCATGTTAAAAAAAAAAATAACAATTTATCGACTAATTAAATAAAAAATATTAGATCGTTTTAAAGACATTGTTAACAATAATTAGGCAATTATAAACCTCATTATGTGGAAGTGAGTCATCCTAAGCATCTTCACATGTAATGTGACCAGTTGATGATTCATTCAAAATTCACTTAGGTTGATTAGTACCCAACATTTTTATTTTCAACTCAATGATCGCTCTAGAAAAGACCCTTCATTTATTTTATTGAATTTATTTCAACTTAATGATCACTCCAGAAAAGACCCTTCATTATTTTATTGAAAGACATCACTTCTTTGGTTTTTAATATTACATTTGGCCTTCAACTGTATATTGACAGACACCCTCTTAATATATTTATTTAGTTGTTTTACCCTATGATTATAAAATTGTATAATATAAGCATGATCTTTCTATGAGTACTATATCTTTAGATAGTTTAAATTTGGTTATCTTATAAAATGGATTACATTACACAGTCTCATTCCCGTCAACAAACCAGCCAAAACTCAAACTGATTTGAAACGAGGGCTGAATTAATAGGCTTAGCATCCTAGAGAAAGGCCTAGGTCCCACAAAATACAATTCAGAACAAGTTGATATGCCACATTTAAATAAATCAAAACCTAATAAAATAATATATTAATATTTAAGTAAGTATATATGTGTGGGCCCTTGAGGGGGGCAAAAGTGAAAGTGCACTATTTTTAACGTTATTTTACTAATTTCGTGAAAATAATGTTAAAAAGAGAGGGACGATTAATCATGCATCATGTGGTGGCGTTGGTAGTCGAAAGACAAGGGAGTACATGCACTAATCGGCTTTTTCCCAATTGCTGAGTGTTATGTGCTGTCCAAGGCTCGATGCAAAACTACTATCGAGCCGGGGGTCTCACTTGAAGCAGTCTCTCTATTCCTACAGGGTAGAGGTTAGACTATCTACATCTTACCCTCCTCAGACCCTACCTTAACGTTGCTATTGGTGAGATTTACTGAGTATGATGATGATGATTAAAAGTTCAACTTAATTACATTACACAAACAATCCAACTAATATGTGTGTTTGTTACTACATAAAGTGTAAAGCCACTTTTTAGCATTTTGATTAAGTAATTCTTATTAACTTATATTAAATAACCCTTATTACTTAATAGATAATAACAAATAACAATGGATCCAAAATTCATACCATGTACTTAGAATTGACATGACACATAACTTAAATTATTTGGTACGTAAGTATTTACTAATTAGTACAACTCTTATATGTATTAATTATAAGGTTTTATCCCCATCGAAGCATTGGTCCCATGTTCAAGTGTCCAACATGTTAGTTGTTAAACACTATTAATCATACCATTAAAATCCATGATTATTCACCTGAGTCTAACTTGGACACCACAGTAATCACCTTACCTGTTTTGACGATCTACGGTGATGCTCGACTTTGACATGATTAAAAATATCGGTGTAAAATGAATGTTTTCGAATGGAGGGTGTATTTGATTTAAGATTACAAAAGGGGTTTAAAAGTTTAGTACTTATAGTTATACTTTACGTTTAAACTAAGTATTTTTTATAAAATCATATTTTATTGTCCATTAAAAATCATATTTTAAAAATACGTTTACGTATAGATAATGTGGAATCTATAATCTATAATTTATATCTATAATCTATAAATTATAATAAATCAAAATTATCTTAGGCCACATGTCAACCACTTAAGCTATTAATTGTCACGTGTCATTGTTATAATCATTATTATTTATTTTAAGAGGGAAAATACAAGACTTTTGTTTCATTTATTTTGTCACAAATTTTAAAGAAATCAAATTCTTTTACAGACTGTTTCCTTTTAAATAAATTACTTGTAGAAAATATCCTTATGCCACATGGCATAAACTTAAGTCTATTATTGTCATGTGACAATCCCTTAGTACACATTTCTTTGGTTTAGAAGAGAAAATTATTTTGTTTTAATTTCCTTCTTCATTTTACTGACTTTCCTTATTTTGTATATTTCTATTGTTAACTAAAATACATAGTTATTTAATTTTAGTATGATTTGGATTATAAATGACAAATTATAATTTTAAATGATTTGAGTTGATTATATATTTTAGAAAGATTTTTTAAATTTAAATTTGATTTGATTGATTTTTTTATCTATTTCGTATTTCAAGTATGGTAATAGAATGACTATTTAATCTTTTGACCAAATAAATGATTTTTTTGTCAATTGTGTGTGAGTTATATATATATATAATATATATATATATATAATATATAATATATATATATATATATATGGAAAATACTATTTTACGGTTTCAATCTATATTACATATTTCTCGATTATTTGATTATCTCATTATAATCAAAATATTTGGCAAATATAATGATCAAAAATACTTTACGATATACTAGAATAAATACCACTTTGTTATCGCATTGTATTTATAACTCTCACTCCTTCCTCCCTCAACATCATCTTCGTTTACACACACGAACGTACGTGTACACGTGCTAAGTCTACACTTTTAGTCACAATACATTACTTGATTCTGATTGAGTATTATATTGTTCTTTTTGTTTATCGTATTATAATATGCTACTAACTTTTACTTCACATGCTAGAATTGAAACCCAACCAGCCATCACCTTGCTGAACAATTTGAATATCAACCAAGACGACTACACCATCAAAATACGCATTATTAGACTATGGACCCGACCTGCATTCAACAATGCACGAAAAGGTGTATTAGTTATGATATGATTTTCATGGACCAACAAATAAGTATACATGTATTTATTTTTATTGATACTTCATATAGTAACCGAATAATAACGTCTGTTTGTAAATTAAAGTATGTAATGTTTTTTTTTATTATAGGGGACCAAGATGCAGGCAGGCCTTTGTGTTAGCCAAAACAGCAACGGAATATGAACATCTGTTGAACGAGAAGCAGTGTCTGGTAATTCAAAATCCATCACTAGCTGAGAATCAACAGAAAGTCAAGTATGTTCAGAGTCTAATGAATATTAATCTAACGACGTCGCAATAGTTTTTGCCTGTGATGAAGCCGTTGGTTCTGAGCGGGGCTTCGATTTTTCTCCTTTTGATTCTATTGAAGAGGACCAGAACGAGGACAATGATTCTTTTAAAAGTCCTAATGGTGTTTGCTATCTGCATTTTGAAGATATTTTTACTGATCTAATTTATATAATGTTTATTTTTTTTCTAATTTAATATTGTTTTATTTGTAAATGTTATTAGTTTTGTGGTAAAGAGTTTTCCTTTTGAGCTAAAAAAGATAATAAAGACGAGAAAGAAGAAAAGAAGGTCACATTCATGCTCCAGAGTTTATAGCATTAGCCAACCTATAAAAAATGATGTTTGTTCATACATGTCTTTCTGATAGACTCTATACTACAACTTTACAATTAACATACCATTAAGCAATTAGGTTTGACGAAAATTCACATTTCTATGATTGATTGTTCATTTGAGGCTAACCAAGCATACTGTTTTTTTAATAAATATGGTACTCCTTAAGAGTTTTGTATTTTGCTTATTTGACAACCTTTTTAGTCTATGTTTGATAAATAAATTGATTATTATCCATATGGCTTCAGAAGATATAAAGGAAACATCATTTACGCATAATTAATTGCACAAACAATTTGTTTCGAAATCGTTTATGAAGTCAGTATGCTGGTTAACATGTAATTGCTTATATGTAATGTCTTTTGGCAAACGGGGCAGACTTGAACATAATGTACGCTAAGCATAACCTACATTGCAGCTCATATACGCTGCATCCTTTCTATCATACGTTGATCAACTGTTGTGTTTATGTTCGACACCGAATGTTGGCGTATGGTTTGCCAGACCAAGAAAAATTGAGTCTTGCCAAGTTTTTAATACCAAGTACTTTTGCATTGGTTCATGTCTGTAATATATTTATGCTAAAAAATATTCTTTTGGTGAATGCAGGGAAAACATAATTAAAGGTGACTTGAAGATTGATCATTTTGTAAAAGAATAAACCTCATGTAATGAAGAGCACAAAAATGCTTACAACTATATGGTTAGGTCAGTTTTTACAAGTTATTAGTTATTCATTGGAACTATTTTTGAATTATGAAATCAAAGTTATTATGTGTTAAATCTTTAGAATCAAATTGTATTTATAGTTGTGCTACCTAGATTTAATTTGATACCTTCAGATCAAAAGATTCCTTTCGCATTTCAAATGAGGCAATTTCCATTAGCTATATGTTTCAAGATGACAATCAACAAAAGCCAAGGATAATCACTATATAGGGTTGGTTTATACTTGAGACAACCCGTTTTCACTCATGGTCATTGTATGTCGCTTTATCAAGAGTAAAACCAGAGATAAAGTCAAATCTTTCAATTCAGTGTAGTTTAATATTTACGTTAGTAATTGAAAATTTATTTCATTAAAAAAGTTAAATAATATATTTTATTGTGAGGTCACTCGTGTAACACACGGGAACTTAAACTGGTTTATGATATAAACCAAAATATATGTTGAATTTCATTCTTATTCAAGACATATACCTACAATTAAAAGAGGGATGACCAGTGGCAGGTTGTTACATGACAGCCAGCCATTGGTCATTTTTTTAAATTTTGTTTATTTTCAATATTTATTATTAACATTTACAATTTTTCAACTTTCTAAAAAATTATAATAATTTTGCGTGCTTATATTTATGTATGTGTCGGTGTAAATGCAGGTTAATTACGGTTTGTTTATTTATTTTTTTTTTTTTGTCTTTTAGTAAGTTTTTGTTTATTTTAGCCTTTACCCTTCAACATTTAGCATTGGCAGTTGCAACCCTTCAACTTTCTAAAACTTTATTATATTTTTTATGTGCTTATATTTATGTATGCGTCAGTATAAATTCAACTTTATTACGTTTTTTGAAAACAGTAACACTCAGATATAGTATGTTTTTCTGTATTTTTTTGTATGTTTTCAGCTGATGTACGTTTTGCCATAAATTTTGTTTTACAACAAATTAAGTCAAATATAATATGTTCTTATTAGACTTTATAAATTCGACCTACTTTACGTTTCGGCCACACCGCAACGCGCGGTACCATTAAAAACATATAAATAAGCAACAAATTTATGCTTTGGTGTTTGTACTCTTGCTTTGGGGGTCTAAAAAAAATTGGAATTTTCATTTATAACTCTAAACTTTGAATCTTTCATATTTAAGCCTAAAGTTTCAATCTTTGTTAATTCAATCTCTTTGATTAATTTGATTTTTCACTTCTAATTTAAAAGTTTTCATCTTTTCTAATTCCTCCTTTGATTTTTTACTTTTAAACCAAAGCTTTCATCTTTTGCAAATTTGGTCCCTTTTACTTTTAATCTTTCGCAAGTTTTCTGTTTAACGTTCGCTCTAGATTTTCCAAGTTAACACGCCGCAACGTGTATGTGGGGTTCAACGCTTTTTCATCTACTTTTCCCGTTTGACAGGTCTGTCGCAGCGCATCTATTTTCCCCGTTTGATAGGTTTGTCGGAACGCACAGGTCATAGATCGATTTAGTTATTTTTTTCTATGTTTTACACACAGGCTCGCGGTCATGTAAAAAATATTTGGCTTTCATCTAACGAATCCCCCGCGCATTGCGGCGGGTGGTAATTCTAGTTTTAACTTAAAAAACATCATTTTTTACTTATTTTTATGTACGTGGCGGTACAGGTTCAGGTTGTTATTCGACGTAAATTTCTTTCGCAAATAAGTCAGGCCACATATAATACGTTTTCGTGCTTATTTTCATGTACATCTTCAGTTTATCTATGTTTTGACGTAACCTTTGTTCAGAAACGGTTCAGGTCTTTATTACATTAATCTAAGTTTCTTTACATTTGAACTCGCCACATCGCGCGAGAAAATTTACTAGTTATTTACAAAACAAAAGGTCATGTATAGTTTTATATATCTTTCAAAATCTTGTTATAGAAAATAACCCGTTTTTAAAACTCAAAATTATGAAATCGTCATTTCAACATAATTAACTCAAGTATCATCAAATTCACCAAAATGATTTTCGGTTCCACCAATTCACCAAATGTATGTTTTAAATAGGCTAATGAAAGTATCATAGAAAATTCTAAACTATCGTTAACAATTTCATTACTTTTTTACTATATTTTTGGAATGATAACTTGCAAACTCTCTAACTATAAATCATTCTTTTTATTTGTTCGAACAAGATATCAAACTATCAACCAAAGACAACACGATCAAATACCCAAACCTGAACGTTTATTACCCAATAACATATACACAGTCTGTTTACAAACTATGAAACCCTAACTCTCTAAACATCATTAAGGATTATTAAATTGATAATCTATGTTGATTATATCCTCATATATGGGTTAAACATAAAAACCCTAATCATGTTTATTCAATCATGAATATGATATTAAACATCAAATCAGTAAAACTTACTTGTTAGAATAGAGGTTTGAGATAAGAATGATGAATCCATGATTCTCGATATGGTATCTTGTGTTGATTGATCACATTAGAGAGATTTTTTCACGGCGTTCTTAAGGAGTTTTTTTAATCAATACCAATGATCAATTTATAATGATCATGAGTGGTGATAGGTTATGAAAACTCTATACATTCTCTTATTTTTATACGACAATTTGGATTACTAACGGACCACTGGAGTATCATCGAGCCATCAGCGAAACCACCGTTCAGATCCATCTAAACTAGACAATAATACCTATACACTAATTCAGGAGGAAACCCAATAAATCTGGGAAAAAGCCCCTTGTGGGAATTGAACCCATGATATCATGGTACCTAAGCCTTACCCACCCCAAGATGCCACTAGGCTATAATGCCATGCGTTATACATTCTCTTATTAAATAGTATCTAAAGGGAAATCTTAATTGCCCCCTTAAACTATTCAAGATATACAATTACTACAATCAAGTAATATTCGGGGACTAGTTATGTCATACTGGTAACGTTACTCAAATTATCCTTAACGCCACATCAACAGGTTATTTCTAGCATTCTTCCCACTTGGCCGCGTGATCATTTTGTGATAAGCATAAGTAAGTTTGGCTAAGTTAAAACATTAATCAATGTTTCAAATTGAAATTGTAATAGAATAATACAGTCATTGAGTTCCTGTCAACTCAAGACCCCCATTCAACATGTTACAACCCCAAATCAGAACATATATAAATTTAAGACCAAAATGTCTGAAGTAAGCCCTTTAAAATTAATTTCTATAATTCTTGTATATATGGCCATTAGGTGCATATACATATTTATATACAAACAATTTTATATAACTAAGGAAAAATAATAACTAATCATTCATAAGTATGTATGATATGTTATTATGAAAGGCCGTAAAAACTTGTCTTTATTATGAGCTCTTAAAAGACTTTGGGTGGTAGATCTTAGTTATCGGATCCGCAAGCATATCTTGAATATAAATGTATTTGATACAAATATTCAGGGGTGTTTGGGATTGAGTTTGGAAATGCCTTATTAACTTATTGGAGCCAATAAGTCATTTGGAAAAGCCCCATATCATGCTTTTGGAAATGACTTATTGACTTATTATCAATAAGTCATATTCAAACTCAATCTCTTCCTCTACTTGTTCATAAACGTACAATAAAATTAATGTAACACCTCTCGAACTATTATTGTTTGAGAAAACATGGTGGCTAACTTTTCACAACAAGTCTTCAATAAAGTGTTTATATGGAGTTAATAAGTTTATGAGTCTACGGATAGGTTTTTCAACAACATTTAGTGACAATTGCATTGTTAATTAACAACATATTATGTCATTATAACTTAGGTTGTTTTTATCAGTTTCTTATGACTCCTCCAAATTATGTTTGTTGACATAAGGATATACTCCGAAATTGACATTTCGTTTCCTTTGAATATAACAAGGTTAGAGTAATTAAACGGGTTGAGTTCTCACTTCTTCTTTATATTATAGTCTCTCGCTTTTAAAGATATTAGATGCTTTACAATAATCTAGATTGGTCTAGTGTTCGACAACATGAGCAATATCTAAACGAGTATAGACTTGAACCTACGTAAGGCTTCTAATTAATGAAACATAACGAAATAATCTCATATATCCTTTTATCCTCTAAATGAGAGCAATAATGTTTGTTACATGTGTACTGTTTGATAGTGAAGCATTAGCAATAACGCTTTTTCGATGGTGGTTTTAAGCACAAACATTGCATTTCTGCCTTAAATCTTCCAATTGTTTTGAGAATCGTTCATGTCGTTTCTGGGTGTTTACCGTGTCTCCCCATTAACGACTTCCAACATGTCTTTAACCTTGCAAATATGATATCATGCAGGTCACCATGTATTGTAAGTTTGATTGTTGAGTTTCTTAATACCTCCAACAACTTGCAAATCGGCATGTCTTAGAACTTCTTTGTGAATCTTCAGTTTCTTCTAATCTTCGATGACTCACGGGATCGAGCAATGCTCTTTACCACTTCTTGAATTAAACACAAGTGGGTTATGAACAGGGAGAATAGACACCACCAATCGGTTTCAATAATACACTCAATACTTTGTACAAACTTCTCTAACGCGCTTTTTTATTTATTAAGAACACAAATAAATTCAGAGAATTACAATACCAAACAAACCTACTCATGGTCTTTATTTTTTTGAACAACAAATTTCGTTTTTTTTTTCTTGTAGGATTTGAACCATGACCTCCTCAATTTAAGTGCTCCTAGATGGTTTGGTTCTCCCATTAAGCCACAAATCCTAACAGTTACTCGTGGTTTATATACTAACAATACCTTGCCCTATAAGGATTAAACCAAGAGCTTGTCGTTCTAAGTAACAAACTAATTACTTATACTTATCTCAATCAATACTTTATTTAATATTAAAAAGGTAAACAACCTAGTTAATTATTAAAAACAGTAAATCAGTAATAATCGTCACAATATACAAGTGACGCTTATTTATTTTTAACATGATACACGCTACGGTATCATGTCAAGTATGTGACTTGATTTTACAATCCATATGAGAATAGATAAGATTAGTCATACCTAACCTATTTATTATCCGCTTATCCCTACCTATGATTATGCATTTTCGTTAACTTCTGTAATATTTAAATTGTGTTTTTGTTTTATTGAGAAATTTCCGTTAACTTCATTACGATTTTAATTGTGTTTTTCTTTTGTTGAGAAGCACGTGAATACGTGGGAGAAATTTCAGATTTTAAAAGCCCATGAATTGTAAGTCTATCCATATGACTTGCAGAATAATTAAATAATATAACCTTTCCCCATCATAAATTGTGTACGTGTTTTATGAATTCAGTTGTAACTGAACTACTTCTCTTATTTCAAAAAACACTCAATTGTGACGCTGGTTATTCAAAGTATAGTTGTACTCCTTATAAAAAATAACAATAATTGAACACTTCTATAATTGCTCTAAAAACATTACAATTCTTGTTTTGGATCACTTTGAAGAAATGATAATAACCTTCTTGGTATGCAAATTAAGTTTAAATCTTTTACTTACAATAATAACACCTTGATTTTATATATATATATATATATATATATATATATATATATAATATAGTATGAGTTGGCTACAAAGCCTAAGTTTCATAGAAAGTATAGGAAGCAATAAGAATGTGACACATGGAATGGAGGGATTTTAACTAAAAGGGTACTTGTGTAATTTGACATTTTATTTTATTTTTGAAATTTATCACTCATTAACTAACAATGCATTAGATTATGGAAACTGTTTCTCCATGATTTTCTGAATGGTGGTTTTGAATAACATTCATACGTAAATATCAATCAACAACACATTCGTTTTTTCACAATAGCATTCATGCTGGTAATGTTGGAGGATTTCTTGACGCTGTGTTTTACCATTCATGCTGGTAATGCTGGAGGATTTCTTGACATTGTGTTTTAACAGCAAGCATTCATGCTGGTAATGCTGGAGGATTTCTTGACATTGTGTTTTTACAGCAAGCAGATTAATACCGTTGTGTTTTAGCATTCATGGTGATAATGCTGGAGGATTTCTTGATGCTGTGTTTTACAATTCATGCTGGTAATGCTGGAGGATTTCTTGACATTGTGTTTTAACAGCAAGCAGATTAATAATGTTTGTGTTTTAGCATTCATGCTGGTAATGCTGGAGGATTTCTTTGACGTTGTGTTTTACCATTCAAGCTGGTAATGCTGGAGAATTTCTTGACATTGTGTTTTTACAGCAAGCAGATTAATACTGTTGTGTTTTAACAGCATGCAAACTAATTTCTTGACATTGTGTTTTACCAGCTGCAATCCTTCATGAACAATTTCTTGACGATGTGTTTTACCAAGTGCAATCCTTCATGAACAATTTCTTGACGATGTGTTTTACCAGCTGCAATCCTTTATGAATAATTTCTTGACGATGTGTTTTACCAGTTACAAGTTAATTCACAGTATGTTGTAGCAGTTTATGTTTTATGAAGGATGTGTTTTCTTGGATTTCTTCACGATGTGTTTTCTTGATGTTGTGTTTCTTCATGAAGGATAGAGGGAAGAGAGAGAGGGAGAGAGTGAGAGAGAAAATCGCAAGAAATGTGGGTGATTTATGGAATGACAGTCATTTCCATATTTAAAACAAGCTAAATGACACATCTACCCTAATTAATTAAAGAGTTAAATGCTTGGTTGGTCCCTGTGGTTTGCAAAAAATTGCAGACTTGGTCCCAATGGTTCACTTATTACACACTTGGTCCCAGTGGTTGTAATTTTTGCACTCGGGTGATCCTTAACACTAACATACGTTAGATTTCTTAGTTAGTTATGTGTGAAATGACATAATTACCCATAAAAAGTTAAAAAAATAAAAAATATATAAAAAAGAGCCCACCCCTTATCTTCTTTTTCATCTTTCTTAAACACCATCACCAAATCTTATCCATTTCCACCACCATCTCTTTGTCTCTCTCATCTTTCTCTCTCTCTCTAATAACCGCCAACCACCACCATGGGCGGCAGAGCCGCGGTGGTGGTCGTAAGTTGATGATGAAGGTGGAACCGAAGTTCTTGTTGAAATGGCGACGAACGGTGGAACCGCCAGGGATGCTGCCGCCGCTCGACGGCGGCGTATAGCAGAGAAAGGAGCCGAGCGTTCGGCTCTCATCACCGGCCGTGTTCAGTCTCTATCGTCATCACCTCCATTACCTCCTCCTGTAGCTCAATCAGAACCCTCATCTACACCTCCGTGCCCTACTTCTGTTTCCGATCAACTACCAATCTCCAGTATGTGTTTATTCAAGCTTTAATTGTTCTTAATTTGCTTCTGCAATTAATCTTTTTGAGATTTTCTGGTGTATTTGTGTATTTGTTAGTGTTTTCAGATATTTTGTGAAAATTTTGATTCTATTGATGTCCTATTATATTTAATTTTTTATGGGCAATTATGTCATTTCACACATAATTAACTGAGAAATCTAACGCATGTTAGTGTTAAGGACCACCCGAGTGCAAAAATTGCAACCACTGGGACCAAGTGTGTAATTAGTGAACCATTGGAACCAAGTCTGCAATTTTTGCAAACTATAGGGACCAACCAAGTATTTAACTCTTAATTAAATAATCTATTTTTAAGACACACATATTACCAAAATGCCATCAAGATGATCTCAACCATTAAACACACCCATCGGATGGCCCAGATCGCTTCCTAGACTTTCTAGGAAAAACACACTTTGCGCAGGATCCCCACTATATACACACACACACACACACACACATCATTTATAAGTTCTTCTAGATGTTTAATTGACAATATATACACATATATACGATCATCATCAAGAGAAGACCTCATTAAGTTGTGAGAACTTAGAGAACTTCGACTTCCTGTATGAGTTTTGCCCCCACTTTTTGCACACACGTAAATTAACATGTTCCAAAAACAGTTGTAAAAAAGTCTTTTTATGCTGTTGTAAAATTCTGCTGACATCAACATTTACACCAACTATAAAGGTTTTTTTTACGCATGGTGTAAAGCAACAAAACTAATTTTTTAGCTTGCTCTTTTAATATTCATACCTTTTTAAACTAATACCTTTTTTCTATTTTGTTGTATACAATTTAATTGAATTTCATAAAGACTTTCATATCAAATCTTTATTTCCTAAAGTTGTATATAATTTACACAATTAGGGTTTTTGAAGAGATATGGACTCGGACCCCGAGCGGGTCTGGTTTGGCCCACACATGTTAGCCTTAAAGGTGCAAGAGGACCACTACCTACGCGTACGTAAGGCTAGGGACCACACTGCCACATTAGGAATTTTGTGCATGGGAGAGACATCCATGCACAAAGTGATTCATCTGGTTAAATACACTACAATCACCACCAGTGGTTGGCACCTGGGGACCACAAGGACATTATTGATAATGACACCCCTCCAATTATATTCTCGCCTTGTCAGACACATAATCGTCACCATTAATGGTTGTCACCTGTGAGATCACAAGGATATCCTGACAATGACATCTCGCCAATGATACCAACCCACTTCGGCTATAAATAAGAAGCATTCCTCCTCCTCGAGTATCATCATCCGCGCGGACTCGTGATTCTGATGCGTGGTCGAAAACCGGTGTTCGTTAATGTTTAAGTTTATGTTTTTAAGTGACTTTTAATCTCGAATAGCCTACGTTTAATGGGATCTGTGTTTTGCAGGTCTTACGGAGTTTAAGGAGCTAATCGGGAGCCAAACGGAACACCTGGACGTGAATCGGGTCAGCCGGGATCAAGAAAAACGAAAACAGAAAAGTGAATTTGGGGCACCGTCGCCGACGCCACTATGGGCCGTCGGCGACGCCCTGTGTGGCTTCCCGTCCCCAAAAAGTCGTAGATAGCAGGTTTTAACATCGGCAGAGAATGAGAGATACAAGGGCCGTCGGTGACGCCACATAGGCCCTCGACCCTCTGGTTTTTCAGATCGCGAATTTTTGTTGCTTTTGAGTTTGGGGACGGATATAAGGAATTTTCTTGATTTTTTTAAAGGGAGTTACGAGTTTTTGAAGTTGGAAAGGAGTTCTTGGAGCCATAATCATCCACCATCATCACCTTCCATCACCTAATCGATTCGAATCAATCAAATCATCTTCCAATCAAAACCCTAATCCTTCATCTCATCATCATCAACTCACTCACCTTCATACATTACCACAAACCGTAACCATCATCCATCTTCACCATCAAGTTTCAAGATGACCAAGTTCGAGCTTCAATTCATCGTTGATCGTGTTTCCGTTCACCATGAGCGGCTAATTCCCGGAGGTTTCACCCCGGTGTAGACTTTTGTAAGATTTATAGGGTTTACTATTTGTTAAACAATTGGTTTGTGACAATTGGAATTGCATTTAATCATTTGATAATTGTCTTACGTTTGTATTGTATTTGCGAATTGTCGAGTGAGTTATGAAATTTGACTTCATGAAATGTATTTATGCCTTGTCTCTTGATAGGTTTCACTTATCAAAGTAACAAAGTGCATTGTAATCTGTTGTCTATAACGTCGATAACAATTGGCACCTAAGCTTTGTGATTCTAAACCGTTAATGAACTAATTCGTTTAAACCAATTAAAACGTGTAGTAACCCTAGGTCTTGCAATTGTTGAACGGGTGTGAACCTTGTTTTCTCATCATTGTTTACAATCGTTAATTAATTTTTATGCAATTGTTTGAATTTAGTAGTTAATTAATCAAACCAAACTTGTTGGTTCATTCTAACACCTTTCTCAAACAAACAAAACAATTATTTTCATAGCAAGCTTCATAAAGTGACAATCGTAACTAAGATCAATCATATCCGATCGCAAACCACAAATTCTTCATGGTTCGACCCTTTACTACCACTAACGCATTGCTAAGGGTAATTCGGGACTATAAATATTATCTTTGACCGGAAGCGCGACACTCCGATCAGTTTCTCCAGTTTATTATCTTGAGGAAGGAAGTGCTCTATTATCAGTTTCTCACTAAGCAAGGGCGGACCCACCCTTCATGGGTCGGGGTCAACAGACCCCAATTTTTTTTTAAAAAAAAGTAGTAGAAACGGTATAGAAATTTTTTGAAGGAACACATAAATATATTTTTAGGGAACCCAGAGTATCAAATTAAAGCTTGTTGCAATGGCAAACCTCTAAACTTTTAAACCCAAAATCACGGGTTCAAGACCCTTGTTTTCCGTTTTTGTTAATTTTCCCACTTCCCATTATTAATTTGCAACATTTAAGTTTTTTTTTTTCTCTATGAATGGGTATGAGAATATACCTTTTCAAATTCTTAGCCGTAACTTTAGAAGTAATATATTGATTATATTCTTTCATATTAGTTCTTTTAATACTAAATTACGACCACAAACACTTTTAGTGATATTCATATTACTAATCTTATTTTTGTTAATCCGTTGTTAAATTGTAACTTTCTGAATAAATACATATGCCTAACTGATATTTCTTCACCACTGCTTAGTTTAAAAGTCCCTGATCATATTTTTACTACTATTTATAGATGTCAATACAGTTAGTAACTAGACATGGTCCATGTATATCCCGCTCACTAGAAATTGTACAAACAATTAAGCATGGTATGCACATTTATATTAGTAAGCTTTACAGAAAAGATTTATATGCTATCCAACACGAACACAACTTCTATATTTATTTGTGTTAAACCGCCACAACACAAATTTTTTTAATTCAAAATAACCCATCGCATGTTTTAGGAGTATATTATTTGCCTAGGCTGCATATTTAGGAGATTATTGCTAGTATTGTTTTTCCAATGTCTTCGATAGTGTTGACATTACTCCATTTTTCTCAATTAATTAACAAAAATATACACGACCAACAACAAAATAGTGAAAATTAAATTTTAAATAATATTTTGAAAATCGATCTTATTTGAATAATTAGGCACTTCTGTCGTATATAGGTTTAAGAACTAGTTGGTCCCTTGCCCTGACCCGAACGACAATCGATTCGAAAATTCTAACGTTTCTTTTTTACATAAAAGGTATTAAGATTTACCATGTACCCATCACCAACTTAATTCATGGACATCAAGAATTAAGTATCAAATTATGTGTTACCCTGAATAAAAAAATGTGTTTCTTTATGACTTTAGGTTGATATGAAAAGGAAATCGGTGAGGTTTTTTTGTTTACTTTAGAAGATTCAAATAATTACAGTTGCGTTCCTTCAGAAGATTCAAATAATAGCAGTTAGAAGTTTACGTTAATCACTAATATCGTTCAATAATGATATACATGAAAATTCATGTAAACCAGAAGCAACAATGTTTATAATCTTGGCCATGGAAATAACATGATAAAAGAATTACAAATAAGATATTTGTGTTTGAAAAGCATTTTAATTCATTGAATTAGGGGTTGGCTAATCGAAAAGAAAAAAAAAAAAAAAAAAAGATAGAAAAGGGCACTCCACTCCACTAAAACCAGCATCCTATAAAAAACATTGTTTTATGATTTTGGTGATGCAAGCAAAATCTTTATGAAAATCTCAGCCTCATGAAACACAAATCCAAAAGGACACTATAATTAAAAAAATCTCAAACACTGATAACCAGTATGTTTCATGATTTCATCTTATCTTCACAAAATGCTGAGCCACTAATGTATATAGTCTGCCCATGTTTTCAACAATAAAGAATTCAAATTCCTATTTTTAATCCTTATAAAAATTGACATCATCAAACACCACAAACTTTCTTGTCATTTTATATTGAATCCCATCAGGGGAGCTTAAGGGAGCATCATGTTCTTAATTTCAAGAAAATTAAACTTGATAAAAATGATATCGAATGTGAAGCATAGGCAGGACGAAGACTTAGCAATTGGAAGAGTTTGGAACGGGTATTGATAATCACAGTCTCTAATACACTCTCATTACCGTCGGTACCCTATTACTCACTACCTGTTAGGTTTCGGGTATACACGTTAGTTTGTTATAAATTACGCGTTGAGATGCGAATTGCGTTTCTTATTATTTTTAGTCTGATATTTATCACCCAATGTATTACGAAAACTAGTCGTTGGATTCATTAGTAACTTATTCTATCACCCAAGGACAAAGGAAAAAGGAAATAAAAAGAAAATATTTATAGGTTATGTATGTTTAGGTACAACCTGATTGTATACCCATCCTATATCTATAAAAACTTTTAAAACTGATCTCATACCTGATCTTCCATTAAAACTGGTCTCATACCAAATCTTAACACTTGAATACATTTTACTTGTACATTCGAGTTCTTTTACAATCCCTAACAAAATCCGAGTTCTTTTGCAATCCCTAAAAAAAATCCTCATATAAAAAATATTCTACCCACGTTTTTCCTATTTGCATAAGAAAAGTTGGAAGAAAACTTTTAATTTTTTTAGTACAAATCATCTTTTATAATAACTCATGCGGTTTTCCGTTCGTTAGAGTTCACTGGGATTGCCGAATTAGTATTTGAACTACGTTTATGACCATTTTGTTTACAAAACTAGTTCAAACTTGAATATGAATTTAAATGATAACATGTTCAAAAGAATTAGGAATTAGATGATTTATCTCAAATAAGTTTTCTTTAAGTACTGAAATTCATCGTTTGTTTGAAATAGTGAAACTGCCGTCATCACCACCGTCGTCATTCATACTACCACTATCACCACCATTACCATGCTGCCTCCCCAACCACTACCAAACTTATAAACCAAAGATATTGTTTTGTCCACACCTGAATCACAAATTCCAATTCTTAAAATTCTAGTTTTTTAAGGGATATTGGATTTAAATAACCCCAACTTTCATTAATTGGTCGATAACACTCTTAACTTTCAATTTGTACACCAGCTGACCAGCACTCCAAACTTTCAACTTATTGGCCAATAACACTCCCTAACTACCTGAACTCTAACCCAGTTAGCAGATGACATCTGCCATGTCATAAAAATGCCACATCAGCAAAAACCAACTGGGTTAAAGTCCAGTTAGTTAATGAGTGTTATCGACCAATAAGTTCAAAGTTGAGAATGCTACTGTACAAATCGAAAATTGAGAGTATTATCTGCCAATTGGTGAAAGTTTGATTTATTTAAATCCATTATCCATTTTTTAATCAAATTTTAATTCAGAACCCAACTTTCTAAAAAATGATCTACAAAATAGGAGAAAAATTTAATTCCGTAGCCATTATACTTCAGTCTAGAAACTTAGGAGGAAACATTTAAAATCTTAAACATTAATAGCAATAATACTTCATCATATCAGCATCTCAAATAATCTGCCCAAGCAAAAATACCATAAAGATATCAACTTCTTGAAAATCTATTCAAATTTCAAGATAACCAAACTTGTTATCAAAATGTGATACATTATAATCTCATATTCAGCATGGACACACAATAACGGAAAAACATTCTATCAAAGTTTTTCCCGTTCACATAACAAAAGTCGAGAAAAAACTCTTATTTGTAGTTGAAAAAAGATCACTAAAGTGGTCACTAGTCACCACTCTTAACCGGTAAGAGCAGAGTTAAGAGCACTATGAACATCAACTCCAATCTGGGCTTCAGCTTTGTCCAAATCGGTTGATGCCGAGTTCAGCTTCTGAGTGAACTCGCTTAAACCCTTTTGTACCTGTGCTGGGTCAATTCGGTCGAGAGGAACAGCCTCAACAGCCAATATGTCTGCGTAAGAGTTTGAGTGCACGAAAGCAAACCCACTGCTGATGAAATATTTCTTCACGTCGTTACCTTCATGGACCGAAAGAAGGCCTGGTTTGAGCTCTGCAATTGTCGGGACGTGTCCAGGTAAAATACCCATTTGGCCTGTTGTTGCTGGAACGATCACCATATCAACCTGTAACGTCATGAAAAGGAAAAAAATAAAGTTGACATGAAATTTATAGGATAAAGGGCTTTTGAAATTTTACAATTTACATTAGCGTGTTTAATGATCAAGTTGGCCTGGAGCACTTGTCCAAAAATTCTTAATTTTTATAAGCTAGTGTGTCAAATATGTTTACAGAAAAATACATTATTTATAATAATTTCTATTTTGTTGAAGATAATTAAGAAGGATTTACACTATAAACACACTTTGGACAACTAATAATCTAACAATCCAATGATTTTCCTCCACTAAGATAAAAGATCCCAACCAAACATACAGACTCCTATTGTTAACGACAAATTTTACTCATTGGCATACTTTATTATTATATAAATTACTCAGTCATACTTATTTACTTTCATACTTTCCACATATATCACAACACTAATAATGATATTGTATGTTAGAAAAATGATCATTTGGTATTTGTCCAAAAGGTTGTTAAAGAAAAAAGACAATAAAGGATTGGCCAAAAAAAAAAAGAATATGAACATATAAAAAATAAATTGAACTTCTGAATAAAAAAGAGGTAGTACAAATGTAGAGTTTTAATGATGATCCACTAATTCCCACAGAGAAACATCCAACCTTAATAGATTGGTATATCGCTCTTTTTATAGCACGATATAAATTGAATATTAGATAAAATTGGACCAAAACAAACAAGAAAAGTACAATACAGCCGCCAGTCATCAAATACTGAATAGTGATACTGGATTGTATACATAGTAAAGTAGATTAACAAAGTCCAGAAAGGCTCAAAACATAGCAATCAACAAAAAGAGTTTAAAAAATGTATAATTTTTAAAGCCTGTGACTTAATTTAATAACTACTTTGTCATACACATAGAAACTACAGAAACAACAGAGCACAAAACAAGAACTTAAAGGTAATCGTAATTCCATCTCTTATTCAGTAATATCTAAAATATATATACAGGACTAGGACCGACTTCTTAGGAGCTAAAATAGGAAACAGATAAACACAAATAATACATGATACTAATCTTCTAATATATTATCCTAAAATAATATACACGCTAATACACCCCCTCAGTCTGAGCGGAAGAAGGCTGAATGCACAGGCTGGACTTGAAACGACAGAAAAGTTGACGAGGCAGCCCTTTTGTAAAAATATCAGCGTATTGGTAATCAGCAGGAACATGGAGGACCCGAATTGCGCCAATTCTGACCTTTTCGCGTACGAAATGAATATCCAACTCAACATGTTTAGTACGTTGGTGCTGAACGGGGTTCTCAGATAAGTAAACGGCTGATATGTTGTCACAGTAGACAACAGTGGCTGTACGAATCGGAACATGTAGTTCTGCAATAAGTTGCGCAACCAACTCGTTTCAGCAACGGCATTAGCTACCCCACGTATTCAGCCTCAGCACTTGAACGAGAAATGATAGCTTGCCGTTTTGATGACCATGACACAATATTATCGCCAAGAAAAACACAATAGCCTGACGAGAACGCCGGGAATCCGGACATCCCCCCAGTCAGCATCTGAATATGCAATTAGAGCATTAGACTTTGGAGGGACGAATAAGAATACCTTGATCACTCGTGCCTTTTAAATAACGTAGAATACGCTTCAAAAATTGAAAATGGTGTTCACGAGGATCATGCATAAACAAACAAACTTGTTGGACTGCATAGGCAATGTCAGGACATGTAAACTAAGATATTGCAGTGCACCAGCAAGGCTACGGTATAATGAACCATCTGAAAGCGGGGACCAGATGAAGCACTTAATTTAGAAGCTGTGTCCACAGGTGTGCACATGGCTTACAGTTTGTCATGTTAGCCCGAGCAATAATGTCATGTGTGTAATGCTCTTGCGATAAAAATAGACCACCTTGTTTAGGGGTTTACCGTGATACCCAGAAATTGATGCAAAGAGCCCAAGTCCGTCATAGCAAATTCATTGGACAGTGAGCCAATAATTTGACGAAGTAATGTATCAGTGGAAGCTGTGAGTATAATATCGTCTACATATAAGAGAAGATACGCCATTTGATTACCGTGTTTGTAGACAAATAAGGACGTGTCACTAACCGTGCTGATAAAACCACAAGTAATAAATTTTGCAAACCGTTGGTACCATGCCCGAGGGGCCTGCTTGAGGCCATAGAGAGACTTTTGTAGCTTACACACATGATGTGGTTTAGAAGGGTCCTTAAAACCTGGTGGTTGATGCATATAAACAGTTTCGTTCAAATCACCATGCAAAACGCATTTTTAACATCTAACTGATTTATTTGCCATCCCCGCGAAACCGCAAGACTAAGGACAAATAGTGGATGGTTTTACGACGGGGCTAAAAGTGTCATCACAGTCAATACCAACCTGCTTGGATTTCCCATTCACAACTAAGCGGGCCTTATAACGTTCCAACATGCCATCAGCATGGAACTTATGGCGAAACAGCCACATACAACGGATGACATGTGCATCCGGAGGTCTCACTAATTCCCATGTATTATTATCCTGTAAAGCTTTGTATTCAGTTTTCATAGCATCAAGCCAATTAGGATCCCATTGGGCATCAATATGGGATTTAGGTACCGGTGAGATAGGTTGGTTTGCGGAAGTATGTAATGTGTAGGGTGTGTTGGTTTTGATGGTTCCATCACGAGTGCGTGTGACATCGGGTGTCTGGGTGGGGGAGGGGGCGGAGGTGTAGGGACTGCGGGAGACGTGGGAGACGGTGAACTCGAGTTAGCGGGCTGAGTAGAAGGGCTGGTGTAGACAGGTTTTGGTGGGGGAAGGTTTTTGTTTCGTCGCTGGTAGGTAATAGGTGAGGGAGGCGGCTGATGCGATGTAGGAGAGGGCGAGGTTGGCGGAGAAGAGTTGGGTTCAGGCTGGTTAGGAGATGGTGGATCTGTAGGGGTGTGTGGGGCATGCGGAAAAGATGTAGGTGGTGAAAGAAGTGGTGAGATGTCACTTTCTAGAAAGGTATGGTCTACAGGTGAGGAGGGTTTAGAAAACGGGAACACGGTCTCCGCAAAAGTGACGTGTCGTGAGAGGATTACCTTTCCGGTAGAAAGGTTGAGACACTGATAACCCCGAAAATGAGCGGGGTATCCAAGGAAAATGCAAAGGGAGGACCGATGGGTTAATTTATGGGGTCGGGTTGAGGACGTGTTCGGATAACATGCGCATCCGAAGACCCGGAGGTGTCGTAATCAGGTTGACGACCATAGAGAGAAGCCATTGGGGTTATAAACCGTAGTTTGGCGGACGGTAGGATGTTATGAAGATAGGAAGCTGTATGAAGCGCTTCGACCCAAAATTGGATGGAAGCGAAGCATGAGTTAAGAGACAGAACATGATTTCGATTTAGACGACGAATCATCCGTTCGGACTTCCCATTTTGTTGGGAAGTGTGTGGGCATGAAAACCTAAAGTGAAGACCATTTGCCGTAGCAAAATTTCGAAAATTTGTGTTGTCAAATTCACCCCCTAAGTCGCATTGGAACGACTTAATATCAATGTGAAATTGGGTTTTAACATATTTATGGAATTGGGCAAATTTGAAAAAAGTTTCAGATTTGTATTTCAATGGAAAAAATCCAAGTAAAATTAGTGTAATCATCAATCGAACACCATATAATATTTGTAACCAGATTTACTAAGAACGGGCGACATCCACAAATCACAATGAACAATATCAAATGGTAATAAAGTAGACGAAGTGAATTAGCAAATGGTAATCGTTTATGTTTCGACAATTGGCATGAATGACAAACGAGCGATCGTGATCGCTTATTACACGAAATTAAATGACTAGAATGAAAAAAATCGATAATATGATATCCTGGATGTCCAAGACGATCATGCCAAAAATCGGTTGATGAAGATGAAGCAACAAAAGCGGAAGCTGAAGCAGTGTTCATGGTGAGAGGATAAAGTGGGCTGGAGCTATCATGCCTGGTTAGATCTTCCCACTCTTGTAGTCCTTCACAGAAAAACCATACGGATCAAATTCCACAGAAACATTGTTATCTTTAGTGAATTGTTTGACAGATATAAGGTTTTTGACGATGTGTGGTGAATAAAGAACATTGTTAAGGACAAAGTTTTTGGTAGGTGAGGTATGGTGGTGTTACCGGATCCGTGAATTGGTACTCGATTACCATTACCAACTTTAACAAATTTAATAGGACAAAAATCATGGAAAAAAGAGATTTTACCTTGGTCCCCAGTGACGTGATTAGTAGCACCAGTGTCCATATCCCATGGGTCTTCACCATCATCGAACATTTAGGACCTGAGAAGCATTAGCAAGGGCCTGAGGATCCATTGGATTCACTTCTGTTAAATGCACCTGAGGTGTTTGGGCTGCTGGTGATTGGGACTGGTTGTGCTGTGAGCCAAAACCTTGAGGCCAAGGATCGTCGGGTATGGGCAGGGTGGTGGTGGATACCATGGGGCTGGGGATTGGGCCATCCACCAGTTTGGCCAAGGACCCATGGGCCCATTTGATCGCCGATTACTGTTGTTATTGGGCCAGGACCCATTGCAATTGGGCTGACCCGAAGAACCGAAGAACCTGAAGAATCCAGAAGTTTGCTGTCCATATTGCCTGTTGCTGTTACGCTGCTGTTGTTGACCCGAACCACCGCCGCGACGGTTACTCCTGCCGCCGCCCCTGTATGAGCCACCGCCTCCGCGTGTAGGCTGTTGTTGCTGCCTGCGATGTGGTGGTTGCTGATCTTCAGAGATAGTCATGATGTTTGACGAGGCGGCTGAAGCATTAAGGGATTCCCGTGCCTCTTGTCGCTGCTGATCAGACTGAAGCAAACTAACAGCCTCTTCCCATGTAGGAATTTCCTTGATGATGCTTGCAGTTGTGTCAAATTCAGATGGTAGGCCCCTAACTAATTGAAGGATGAGGCGCTGATTGGAGACCGGTTGGTCAACATCAGCCAGTTGATTAGCAATATCCTTTAATCGTTGGCAATAGGCGTCGAGAGATGGCATGGATTTCAGAGTCAGATTAACAAACTGATGTTCTAGGGTGGCTGCCCTAGATCCTTCGTTGTTGGTGAACAGGCCTTTGATGCGTAACCAGGCCTCTAAAGCAGTAGAGTCGTTTCAAGAACACGAACCAGGAGATCGTCGGAGAGGGTACTGTAAATCCACTGCTGAACAATGGCATCGATCTCCATCCATGACTCGTAGTCAGGATCAGTTTTCTCTGGTGGAAGGGTGCCATCGATGTGGTTTGTTACCTTGTAACCACGAGCAGTCAACTGAAACAGTTTCACCAAGACAAATAGGTGACCTTGGTACCATCCAGAACCCGCACCTTGTTTTGGATGTTTGTAAAGTGTAAACAGGATGGAGAGTAGGTGTTCTAGGGTTGGATGATGAACCAGCATCAGTTTGCTTGGGATCGACCATGGCTGATTTGTGAAGATAATACGGGTGTTGAAAAAAAAAACGAATAAAAGAAGGCTGGGGCAGCAGACTCGTAGTCTGGGATCTGTGAAGAACTAGGGTTTAGAGCTTGAAAGTCTGATACTACATAAAGGTAATCGTAATTCCTTGATCTCTTATTCAGTAATATCTAAAATATATATACAGGACTAGGACCGACTTCTTAGGAGCTAAAATAGGAAACAGATAAACACAAATAATACATGATACTAATCTTCTAATATATTATCCTAAAATAATATACACGCTCATAGAACTTTCATATTTATTGCAAAAATTCATAAACGACTTTAAACTTGTAGAAACAACTACACAAACAACTAAAAACACAAACATGAACTTTCATACTTATTGCAGAAATCAAAAGGGACTTTAAACTTTGTAGAAACAATACATACCACACATTGTACATTAACTACTTGGTATAGACCTCAAAATATACATAAAATGGACAGATTAGATGAAATCAAACATTGCCTTGTGCATAAAATGTAAGTAAAAAGTAAAGTATTACCAGCCACCTCTGAAGCACCAACATATGAGTAGGTCATACATATACATGGGCGCACACTGCACACTGATGTGCTTGCAGCCTTTTCTATCTAACTTTCTATTGTTTGATATGTGTTATCTAGTTTAGATACTTTCATGCTGTTTAGTTTATATCCATATTAATTTGATTACTACTAACACGCACAAACACTCCAGTAAAACCTTAAATGCAAAGAAGATGGCTTTAAATAACCATCATGATCATCTTGAATATGTCATTAACTTAGTTTAAAAAAGCACGCCTTAGGAGCAGGGCGCAACAAGAATCAAGCCCCAGTGCTTTTTGGTAGCACCAGGGCGCGCTTTTTTCAAATAGCGCACATGAGGCGCAATTTCTTGGCAAAAAATTGACCCTGAGGCGAGTGCCTCATGTATTTCCCATATTTTTGTGTAGCAAGTTGTTGTACAACATCCTTTTCAGGTTGTACATGTATGTATTTTCGTATTAAAACATACATAAAGCTTACATCTCTCTAAATACTTGGTAAACTGTAAATGATGCTAGAACCTTGTAGAAAATATATAAAAAGTTAAATAACTATTTGTGCCTCGGGTACGAAAAGCGGTGTGCTTTTGCGCTTGGCGTTGGCTTGGTCTTAAAAAGGGCGCCGCAAGCGCACTCAAGCGCGAGGCGCACACCCAGGAGCTTTTTCGCTCAGCGCCTATAGTAATTACAAGAAGCCCCCAAAAAGCGCGCTTTTTTAGGATTTTTCTGAGCTTTTTTGTCTTGAGGCGCGCGCCTCTTGTACCAGAGACGTTTTTATGCATCTGACTGTTGTACCTTGGGTTTTTTGGCTTGTACATTCAGCTAAAATCATACAAAATCCTTACTTATAGCTATATTTTGGGTAGAGAAAGCTAAAAACCTATGGGATATGCATGGGATGTATGAAAAGTATATTAATTAGCTTGTGCCTCGGGTACGGAAAGCCCGCCGCTTTTGCGGTTTGCGCTTCGGTTTTAGACCTTGTCCCTTTTGTGCGCCTCTCGCTTTTTAAAACCAAGGGCGTTGGCGCCTTGGTTTTAGACCTTGTCGCTTTTGTGCGCTTCTCCTTTTTTATAAATTCCAAGGTCATTGATCATGTGTGTGTTTGCTACATAGACACTCAGCATATTATGCATAGATCCTAATAGAGTCGAACAAGTTTTTTTGTGTATATGTCCACAAATTTGACAGAGATAATTAGATAAGTTCAAACAGTTTCCAATTGATGAGATGTGCCAACTGTTTAAAGAGTACTTACCATCTGGACTATGGCATGCTTTTGAATCAAGAAAGATGAATACGGTGATCCAAAAATTTTTCTTGGAAATTCATCTTATCAGTTCCAAGATGATCTAGACACCCCTGATCTTGATAGACAAATAAAGGATATCTTTCCATTATTAAATGAATCAGAAAAGCGCTTTGTAAAGGCTGTCTGAAGTGCTCATGAGATTTTCTAAACAGGGGACTTCCTATTTGACCCTGGTAAAGACATGAAGATCCAAACTTCAAAGTGGGTGTATAAGAAGGTGGTCTCCATGATTGAGGCTCTAAAGAACATGTATGAAAAGTATGAAGTTGCAAAGTCTCCACTTAGTGAGCAAAAGAGAAAGTGTTGCGCTCAAAGAAAAAAATGGCTGTTCAAATCAAACAAATTAAGAAGTAAATGTGTTATTTCTCTGCTTTCTTGCGTTTCAGGTTGAGCTTAAAGCAAGAGCTCAGAATTTCTGAAGAATCAGACATGTCACTAGAGATGCTGTTGAGGGGGAAGTTGATGTGAAATCAGCCGAGTGAATGAACTGGTGTTAATAAGGTTCCTGTTTAATGGTTTTTTACAGACATGAAGATATAATAAACAGCTGCAGGGGAAGCTTCCGGATGCTTAAAATCCAGGGAAGAATTTCATGAGCTGCAAAGCATAAAAGGCTTCCAGATTTTGACACCTGGGATCTGGGACGTTACAATCCTTGAGGTCATAAATTGTTTGACGGAAAGGAATTGGATAAAATTATTTTAGACTATAGAATAAAACATTTTATGTTTCTTCTATTTAGTTTTCTTGCCAGGCATCCTTTTCTATACGTGTACTTTGTTATGCATTGAGAAATGAGAAGTTGTACTCTTCTGTTACAGGGTACAAGATTCCATTGTGATGTTTAAATATGGATGCAAGCGAGCCGAGCTACTCGTGAGTTACTCAAGCTTGGCTCAAAAAAGCTAGAAACAAGCCGAGCTTAAACGAGCTCGAGCCGGCTCATGAGCCTATACAAGCCTATTATTATTATTTACATAATTTTTATTTAATATATTAAATATATATTGGTATATAACAATTATTATTCATAAATTATAAAATTAAGATAAAATAACTAAATTATACATATACATATATTATGTTATATATAAAAAGACAAAAAAATATTTATTATATTTAATATAAATCAATTAATAAAAAAAAACAAGTCAAGTCCAAGCCGAGCTCAACTTGAGCTTTATAAACAAAGCTCGAAACATCGAGCTTGAGCTCTCATATTTAATCGAGATCGGGCTTGGCTCGTTTGCACCCCGATGTTTAAATACTATCTTTTGATCTACATAACATAATGAGAATTATGACTAGAACAGTTGCTCAACAATTGATTTGAGTGTTCTTTACTTCTTTGTGTGATTTGATTGCTGATTTCATATTGACATTAGATACCACATGATCACAGTAGCAGTAGCAGTAGCCAGTAGCACAAAAACAATTTAACAAAAAATCAGAAAATAAAAATCCAAATGTAATCACTCATTTAGAATGTAAAAAATATGAGCAGCGTCGATACAAACATTTATATAAAAATCAGAATATAAAAATCCATTTTTTTATTTAACAGTACAGCATAATAACGGGAAACAAAATAATAAAACAATACTGAAAGTTTAACACAAAAGACCAACCTAAATGAATTTTAAAATTCAAGATCAAAATAAGAGGGCCACTGAATTATAAGTGCCATAACAACACAATCACCAAATGATACAAACAAAATCGAACACTTCAAGGGTGAAAATCATTAACAACTGAACCAAATGTGTTTATTAGAAACGTATACCTAAGCAAATTATCATTTCATACTATGAGTATTCAAAAGACACGATTCTATTTATCGAATGTCGCGGAGACTAAGGCTGTGAAACGAAACCATTACCAGGCAAAATGACATAAATAGACACATTCTTAATCCATTAATACAATAATGTGACCACACAAATCTGATTATCTAAATGCATATATGTCAAGATAACAAAAATGAAATACAAAAATATGTAAAACAAGCCAGATATACCAATTGTTAATACAACAAAACTTATAACATTTATCGTAAACTAAAAACACAAACAAAAAAAACACATTATTATTAACCATCAGAAACCCTAGAATGTTTAAAAAAAAAACTGACCTCTGCTTTGGAGAGTTCAGCAGCGTACGGAAGGACGAAATTGACGGTGAGTTTGGAGGGCAAAGTGGAAGGGGTGGGTGGGCGGGTCTCCATATACAGGATCGGAGTCTTTGGTGGGTCGATGTTAGGGGCGACCTTCTTCCAGGCCTCAACGAAAGCAGCGTCGCCGGAGGAGGCATCGGTGGCGACCTCCGTGGAGTAGAGGCGGCGGATGGTGGTGGTGGATCGGGTGAAGAGGCGATGAGCTGCTTGCCGGAACATGGTTGAAATGGTGATCGAAAGGATTTGGTTTGGTTGTTTGGAGAGTAGTGTGATTTGGGGCAAATGCACAAGGTAAACGCTAGCTTTTGGGGGTTTCAGGGTTGTTCTTTTTAGGATAGCATTTTCGGTATATTTATAAAGTTTTTTTTTATTTGTTTTATGTTATTGTAATTTTTTCTATTAATATTTTGAAGAACTTCTTTTAAAAAAAACTATTATTGATATTTTTTAAAGAAGACCAAAGAATATAAATTTCAGGTGGTATATTCTAAAAGAAAATTTAGAAACGTAGAAACCTCACACAAAAGTAGCGCAAGTCACAAATCAATTAGTTTTTATATCAGGTTGATATTTCTAAGTCACAAAAAAGTTTTATATATAGAATAAAAAAAAAATCATAATTTATATTCAACATCTTAGCCTTTAAATAAATTATCAATACCATCTCAATCGACCTCCTTTGAAACGTTTATGGGTGAGTTGGGGTTGACATGAAGGAGATAAGCGAAAAATAATTCATAAATTGAGCTATGCTTCATCCTAAGTGATTAATTAGAAGGTGTGATATTCGGAGGCCAATGATCCGGTGCTTCTTGATTCGTCCAACTGAGATGTCATCTATTCAATATATAGCTATGAATTATAAGTTTCTAACATTAGTATAACTAAGCCATAATTTGAGGTGCATGCATTATGCATACATAAACAAAGGCATAGTTAAGTTAGTTAGGCACATAGAACACACATGTCTCCTTTTATGATTTTGTCGTCTAAACACTAGGTACTATTTTATCTGCCACACTTTACTTTTGAAATAGGAACTTCAGACTCACTCACTGAAATTTTTTAATAGTACTAAATACTAATAAACAACACCCCCGGAATTTTACTTTGCCGCCTAGTGTTTAAAAATGGTTGAGCCAGTCATACAATAATTTTTATATAAATGATTGAATACATTTGATGGTTAATTTATCAAAACTTAGATTTGTTCGAGTTTTCTGCCTTTTTCCCAAGCAAAGAAATCCCTATCAATGCAACACATGTTTTGCTTAAAAAAAGACAACATAATAGAGTAGTTGTTGGGAGTTAACTCGTTTTCCATTCCAATTGGCTATCGGAATTTCATAAGTTAGTGTTGGCTTTGTCCATCATCGTACCTTGTTAACGAATCTGTAATAATATTCAAGTGAACAGAGTCTTCGCGACTTCGCAGCTATCGTCAGATACGCGGAGCCATTGCAGAATTTGTCATGTATGCGGTAATGTGCAAGATCTAAGGGGGAATGTAGAAGATCTAGGATTTGGGCACGATACAAATAGACATGATTACTTTGCAGCCTGTCCTTTGAACCTTAATGGAGACGAAGAAACCTCTGGACTTGCTAGTAACGATGGTGGTGAAGCTGCAGCTGCTTTTGGAAAGTCTATTGATGATGGTGAATGTTAAAAATATAACATAATATAAAGCATCAATTCATTATTGGTTATATTTTAAATTAGTGTTGTTTCTAATATTTTTTAAGTTAATGTCATATAATATTCTTTCTTTCAATTCATTACTAATACTATTCTACAAAGTTACACCTATTATTTATTCATTAATATTATTATTAATTAATTAAATTTTGTTTGATTTAATATATTTAATAGATAAATTTATCACAAAACTACTTAGTTGAAATAATCACTTCACTGTTTCTAATATATAAACTCAAATCCGAGAGTTATTATTTTATATATTTTATGTGTTCATATGAAATATTAATGCATATAATTAAAAAATAACATTTTTAATAACGTAATACCATGTTTCTTAGATAATAGCATAAGGGTAAATTACACTTTTGTCCTTTATGTTTTGTACTGGATTGCAACGGATAACCTTTAATTTCAATAATTACAGTCACAATCCTTTATTTGTAAAACTCGTTACACTCTACGTCCTGTAGTACTAACCAGATTAAATTTTCAGTTAAGTTTCTTTATTAAAGGGTATTTTGGTCAATTCATGTTTTTATTTATAAAATTTCAATATATAAAACCAAAAAAAATTGTTGTTGGTGCGTAATGTCTATCGTCTAAGCCTTGATCGAGTTTGTATTGCATAGGGCTTGATTGTTAGATTTGGTGATATTTATGATGTATTGGACAAGTTCGGCCGAAGATGACCATGTCTAATGGACAAGTTCGCCCGAAGTCAAGTTCGGACGAACTTGGCCATGACACTCTCAACCGAACTTGTGCCTCTATGTATATCTAGCCTAGGTGTGTCATTTGTAACTTTGCGACTTTTGAGGCGAAGCTCTATCGATTTGGTTTTGTACACTGTAAAGACTATTGGACTAATAAATCGACTTTTAAACATAAATCTTGTGTGTTTGTCACTATTCACGTAAATTCCGCATACGATGACATAGATACAACCTAGGTTTCCGTGACAATTGGACGAAACGATTAACAAGCGGTATCAGAGCTATGGATACCTAGTTTGCAGAGATCTACACAAGACTTTCTCTATTTCTACCCATTTCTTCTTCTTTTTCACATTTTCACACAGTTGATGAATTTACGGTTAAAATGGCTAATTCTTGAATATGTCATACATAATCACTTAATAACAAACCCTTGAAAGTTTCAGATCAAAATTCAACCGATTTCATGCTAAAATTGACAAAAAACCATGTTTGACAAGGTTATTTTGTCCGAACTTGCTGTATAAGTTCGGCCGAACTTACTTAAAATCATCAGTTTTGAAGGTTTTAACAACTTCGAGCGAAGTTGTAAAGGGTTTTACAAAAGATTTTAACACAACTTCGGACGAAGTTGTCAAAATTTTACACAAGTTCGCCCGAACTTGTTGAAAGAGATTTCTCTAAAATTGGTTACAAGTTCGCCCGAACTTGTTGGTTGTGAATCTGATTTTATTGATCAGTCAAGTTCGCCCGAACTTGTCTGTATTCTAATCAAATTTCAAGTGTTTGTGAGTGTGTTTTTAGATACAATTTCAGTTTGTCAAGATGGATACGGATTTCATAATGCCTTCGCTATAGCAGTGGCTCAGACATCGAACGCAAACGCAATAAACTAGATCAATCTGGACAACGAGATGGGGACTTTCGTAAAGCCACCCAAGTTGATGAGTATCGACGATTATGAAAGTTGGCGTGAGAAGTTTGAAAATTGGGTTCAAGCAAATTTCTTCCATGCTGGGTTGCAATTCAAACTGGATACAAATGGCCAGTTGATGAACGTGGTCTTGAGATTTCTTTATCAAAGTTTACACCTGCAGACAAAGATTTGTACATATATGAGAAAAAGATGATGAGTTTGTTACAGCAATCATTAAAGAAGATATCTTGATCCTACTACCAAAGTTTGACACGACACAAGAGTTTGGAATGCCTTACGTGCGAAATATCACGGTACTACGGATATGCGAAAAAGCAAGAAAGCTCTCATCAAGAAGGAGTTCGATATCTTTACGATGATGAAAGGTGAAACAATGAAGCAAATTATAGAGCGTTACTGTCATTTGGTGGTTCAGTTAAGAAGGCACGAGCTTCAAAAGACAGATGAAGAGTTGGTAGACAAGTTGGCGGACGCACTGCCTGAGGGGGAGTGGTCTACATACTTGATGGTACTGAAGAATGGTCCCGGTTATGCAAATTATCGTTTAGCTAATTTTATTGACAAATTGGAGGGTCATGAAATGGAATTACAAAAGATCGCTAAATCGAAAATGCACAAGTTGTTCAAGACGTCGGATTATACTACAAAAGTGGGTTTTTCGGATAATTCATGTCCGAAGATACAAACTGCTTTTAGTGCAAATGCTAACTCTTCAAATCATTCATTTCAAACATCACATCCAAACTATGATCAAACACCAAACACATCATATTCCAGTTCAAGCTCAAATTCTCCATTCCAGAATCAAACCAATCAGCCGAATCATTCCAGTTCTGATCCCAATGTGATTCACTGCAACATTGGAGTCAACCTAAAGAATGCATTTTCTGAGCAAGCAGCCAAAAAACATATTGCGCTACTTGCAACTGTACTAGAATCATATGAGAGCTTGGTTGCGGGAAAGATCGGAAACCCAGAAATGACTGCTGAAGATTATGATCAAGTTGATGAAGAAGAATTAGAGTTGATGGATATCAAATGGTGTTTAGCATCGATCATCAGAAGGGTTACAAAGTTTGTTGCACTTACCAGACGAGATATTGGAAATTCAACAACAAGCTGGGTTTCGACAAATCAAAGGTGACATGCTTCAAGTGTATAGAAAAGGGGCATTTTAAGCGTGAATGCACCAATCGTGAAGCTAGCGGTAATCAAAGTCCGTTCGGAAACAACGATTACTACAAGAAAGCCTTGCAGTACAAACCATTTCCAAATAGGGTTCAAAGTTGAAGTTCAAGATGGTCAATTAAAACCAACGGAAAAGGCCTTAGTTGTTTCACATGAAGATGAAGGATTTATTGGAACAATTATATTTCCAAGAAAGCTAATGTGGCTTTGATGGCCGAGATCATGGAAGAGCCGGAGTCGATGATAGATGAAGCAGCTCTTGAAAATGCAATCTTAGAGGAATATTTGCAACGATCTGAAGAGGAGATGATTTATCATGAGACTAAAATGAAGAACATTATTCCTTCTAATCTTCAATCTAGTTTTGCAGGTTGTTTCGATGCTACATCTCGGAAGCAAATGATGGAAGAAAAGAAACCTGAGATCGATGAGATAATTGATGTGACGAAGGAGATGAATGAGGAGAACCTGACCAAGATTGCCGACAAAGCAAAGATGGTCAATCTGAGAGAGGTAGGTCATGAGGTCCAGGTAAAGGTAGTTGAAAAGGAAGTGATCAAAGTATAAATTGTGGAGGTTGAAAAACCTGTGACAAAGTGTGCTAAAGCTTGTGCGTAATGTGCTGAAAAATCTTTAATCATAAGTGATTTAAAAGTGCATAATGAAAACTTCAAATACAATTATCGCACAATGAAAGAAGCTTATGATAAGATAAAAGCACTTATGGCATTTGTGAAAAAGTAATCGAGAACAAACTGACACAATCAGAATGTTAAAGGCTACATTAATGGAAAAACAAGAAGCCATTAACATGTACATTAATGAGTTAAAACATGAGCTTCAAGAAATTAAAATTGAAACAGAACGTGTAAGACAATTGTTACTCAGCTACACGACGAATGCTTATGTCATCGATCATATTCTTCCAACAATTTCATCAGAAGAAAATGATAAAAGGCTTAAAGGTAAGAAACGTGGAGATTATAGCAATGTTCCGCCTCCATTATGTGAAAGCTATTGTCGAAAGAAAGTTGACGGAATGGAGAAGACACTCAATGTAAAACTTTTATCTGAAACAAAAGATGAGTTGCTTGAGAACATTGATATAATTTACACGAAATCTAGTGATGACAGTGAAGCAATGTGGGTAGTGTGATTGAAGAAGTGTTGGGTAGTGATTCTGATGACGACAGCTTTGAGAACGTCGATTCGAGGTTGAATAGTTTGGAGTCATAGTCTGAAAATGAAGATACTCTATCAGAAAATAGTCTAAGTGATGATCCTTACGTTGTGTTATACAAAGTTAAGGATTCCGATAGACTATATTTTGACGAAAGCTTTCCGATTCGAAATGTGAAAAAAGATCATATCGACAAACATTCAAACTGGTTGAAATTTAATCATAGGATTTAGATAAACATGAAATGAAATTTTATTCAAAATCCAACAGAAGTTACCACAACTACCGAAAAATGGTGGGGATTTTCCTGAGAATAAAAGAGGTGGTTTGGGTTTTGAACCCGAAGAAAATGAGAAGAAAAAGTCACCATTTCATGAATATAAAAAGAAAAATACGAAATTCGTGTTTGGGACTAATACTATGGTAGAAGAGAATTGATTAGAAAGCAATCAAATAATGAGTTTAAAAAGGAGAAAGAACTTTGTGATCAAACTAAATCTAAGTGGAGTAAAATCTACAAGTGGAAAAACTGTTGACACTCGAACATGTTTCAATCTATGAAGAAGGTCTACATTGCACGAAAATGTCCAAAGTCAAAGTTTGATCGTCGGGAAACAAAATTTCAGATGATGAGAAATTAAAGAAACCAGAGGTTGTTCAAATCAAGATTTTGAAAAGAAACGATGAATCAGAAATTAAAAAGAAACCTAAAATTGAGAAGATTTCTAATTTTGAAAAGGTGAATCTTCAAAACAAGCAGAAAATAAAGATTCAAAGTTTTACATCAAAAAGGCAAGAATGAAGACACAATCCTGGGTTCCAAGAAAGATCTCATCATCATCTGAAACTGTTAAACCAACTAAATTAGTCAAAACCAATGATGTTAACCAAACTAAGACTTATCAGTGGGTACCAAAGAAAGAAATGAAAATTACAACTTTCGATATCCCAAATCCACCCAAGACCGACAAGGCTTGGGTTTCCCTCTTTAACTAATTGCTTTAACATGTGCAGGGGCTTCCAAGGTCCATCTTGTCAAGTGGATTATGGACAGCGGAGCTTCTCGGCACATGACGGGGATGCGAGACTTATTATTCGATATCAAAGCTATCAACGGAGGCTACTAGGATTTGCTGAAAATCAAGGCGGAAGAATCATTGGAGAAGGAAAATTGTCGAATGGCGTGGTATCTTTTGATAAGGTCAACTACATTGCAGAATTGGAGATAATCTTTGAGTATCTCCCAGATCTGTGATAAGAAGTTCACCACTCATTTCAACGACAAGGAATGCATGATTCTAAAACCGGGTTTCAAAATTCCAGAAGAATGGATTCTCATGCGGGCTCCTCGAGAGAATGATCTTTATGTGCTTGATATGAGTATTGCTACAACTACATCGAAGTCGGACGGTATTTTGTCACAAAGGCAACATAAAAGGAATCGATTCTTTGGCACAGAAAGATGGTCATATTCACTTGAGAAAGATGAATTTTCTGGTTCATAACAATATCGTGGAAGGAATGAATCTAAAAAGCTTTCACATGAACGATAATTGTTTAAGCTGCAAGAAAGGAAAGTAGATTAAAAAGTCTCATCCAAGAAAGATTCTGAATTCGATAAAGCTCCACTAGAACATTTGCATATGGATCTCTTTGGTCCCGTCAATGTCAAAAGCATTTCAGGAGATCTTTATTGCTTGGTAGTAACTGATGATTACTCGAGATTTTCGTGGGTATTCTTCCAAGAGAGTAAAGATGAAACGTTTGATAATCTAATGGTTCTCTTTAGGAAGCTTGAAAATTTGTATCGTCTTCCTATTAGAATAATCTGAAGCGACAAGGTACAGAATTCAAGAACAAACGTATGCAAGAGTTTTGTAAGCAAAAGGGTTCTACATGAATTCGGTGCTCCATATACTCCACAACAAAATGGGGTTACTGAACGAAAGAATTGAACACTGATAGAGAGAGCACGAACGATGCTTGCAGATTCTAAATTGCCCGTGAGTTTCTGAGTGAAGCAGTGGCATAAGCATGTTATACGTTGAACAGGGTTTTAACTGTTAAACCTACCAAGAAGACATGTTTTGAACTTCTTAACCAAAGAAAGCCTAATTTGGAGTATCTAGAACCGTTTGGATCTCCCTGCACAGTCATTGATCCTGATGGGAAATTCGGTGCAGAATCTTTAGAAGGTTTCTTTGTTGGTTATGCAAGTCCACTCAGGCGAGTTTATCTTCCCAACATGAAGCAAGTGGTTCTCGTTCAACATGTCGACTGCCAAAGGTATACAATGCCAACTCAAAAGGCAGGTGATGATTGGATGTTCAACTATGACAGTTTATGGAAATCTTCCAGAGAGCCGACTGACGAAGAAATTGCAACGTTGTATTATTTGCATTAGTCTGCGAATCAAGAGAAAATTTCTAGATCAATAGTGGTTAATCAACCATCTGTTGGTACATCTTCTTCTTCTGGTGAAGATCAAAATTCTGTTGCCAGCTGAGCCAATTACACATGTTGCAGAACCAGTGAATATTACTTCAGAACCCAATCTTTCTCATGATTCTGATTCTGATGAGGCTCCGCCTTTCGATCAATATGGAGAATACAGTTCTGATGAAGAATCCGAGCATATCACTAGTTTGTTAAATCAATCTGCTGGCCCGAGTACAAGAAATGAAGCTCTTCTAGTATTCCTGCTGTTGAATTGGTGGCTGATCTGAATGTTAACAATCTGGAGAGTTCAGTTGATGTTACTGATGAAGTAATGCCGAGATCTTATTCTTACCATCCATCTGACACTATTATTGGTGAATTACAAGCTGGAGTTAGAACAAGAAGCCAGATCAATAAAGCGCTTAGTTGTTTCTACACGAAGGTGCTCCAATCCAAGAATTTTGCTCTTATCGGTGTTTTATATCTCAAATTGAGCCAAAGTCAGTCACTGAGGCACTTGGAGATGAAAACTGGGTACTTGCAATGCAAGAGGAGTTACTACAATTTGAAAAATTGGGTGTATGGAAACTTGTTGACCTCCCGGCGAATCAAAAGGGATTGATACTAAATGGGTCTTCAAGTGTAAGCATGATGATCGCGGAGTAATTGTGCGAAACAAAGCTCGACATGTTGTCAAAGGATTTCACCAACAAGAAGGTATTGATTACACGGAGGTGTATGCACCAGTTGTGAGATTAGAGTCTATCCGCATTTTCTTGGCGTTCGCGTCTTGGAAAGGTTTTAAGGTGTACCAGCTTGATGTTAAATCAGCTTTTCTCTACGGCAAATTGAGAGAACAAGTGTATGTCGGCCAACCACCGGGGTTTGTCGATCCGCTGAACAAGAAGAAAGCATTTCTCCTGGATAAAGCTTTGTATGGGTTGCATTAGGCCTCGAGAGCCTGGTACGAGACGTTATCTCAGCACCTAGTCGGCAACGGTTTTACCAGAGGCACAGTGGATAGTACCTTGTTTACGAGAGAAGTTAGTAATCATCTGCTGATCGTACAAATCTATGTGGATGACATCATATTTGGTTCAACGAACGATGATCTATGCGAAGAGTTTGACGCTATCATGAAGAAAAAGTTCGAAATAAGCTCAATGGGCGAATGAAATTCTTTCTGGGACTGCAGGTCGATCAGTTGCCGGATGGTATCTTTATTCACCAAACTAAGTATGTTCATGATATTCTGAAGAAGTTTGAGATGAATAGCACGAAGCCGTTATCAACACCACTACACTCAACCATGGAATCTGCGTCGATGAGCTTGGAACCAAAGTTGATGAGACTCTTTATCGGTCGATGATATGATCATTGATGTATCTGACGGCGTCTCGTCCGGATATCATGTATCCTACCCGCCTGTGTGCACGTTATCAGTCTAGTCCCATAATATCTCACATGCAGATCGTGAAGCGGATTTTCAGATACCTGAAGGGATGTCCAAGCACTGGTTTGTGGTATCCAAAGACGAAAACTTCAATCTGACGGGATATGCTGACTCTGATTTCGGTGTTGACAGATTGAATGCAAAGTCTAAGACGGCCGTTGCCAGTTCTTCGGAACATGACTTGTAACTTGGCAGTGCAAGAAACAAACCACGGTCGCTCTCTCTACTTGTGAGGCTGAGTACATCTCAGCTTCCAGCTGTTGTTCACAACTCTTGTGGATCCAACAGCAGATGAGAGACTATGGATTGCAATTTCTTGACACTCCATTATATGTAGACAAAGCAATCAACATAACTAAAAATCCAGTTCATCACTCTCGAACTAAACATATCGAGATTCGTTACCAATTTATTCGTGATTGCTACGAAAAAAGATTGGTATGAATTGAGAAAATCCACACGATGAACAAAAAGCTGATTTTTATACCAAAGCTTTCAGTCGAACACGGTTTAAATACTTAATGAGGCTTAAAGGTTAAAAAATCTTTTGACAGGTGTGGAAGCAGAGGTTGAATATGGATCGGACGACGAGTTCTCGTGATCCTCATTGGTTTGTTATCTTTTAGGATTAGAATTTCTTAAAAAACTAAAATACAAAAATATGTTTTTGATTTTAGGGGGAGAAATGAAACAAGAAAATAAAAAACATATAAAAACCAAAAAGTACAAAAACATGAAAAAGACAAAAAGAATTTTTGTCAAAAAGGAAATGATCGTACATCAAGTGGACTATCATAGTATGCTAAGGATTTGTAAAGTTTAAAAAAAGTTTAAACAAGTCTTACTGTGGATGTGTCGATAGGCTTTACACGTTCAGTAGATTGTTTCCGGGATATAAACTAAATTTTACAACTGCTTAACTTGTGGATTAACATCTCTCGGATATATGGACTTAGTACTCCGAAATTTCGTTTGAGAGATTGCCTGATTCTGAGATACGAGGTCTTTATAGATGATTGATATCTGGGGTATTATATAAGTTCTTCTAATTTTACGAAAGCAATAGCCTATAACTTCTATAAGTTTTGATTAAAAGCCCTAAACTGCAGCAAAATTGAAAGAATCGAAAGATCTAATCAATTGCAGTCAAAAGATTCCATAATTGGAACAACACCTTAAAGTCGAGCCTTCATCTCTTTGTCGATGCGGTGGTATTAACCTGAGCTCTCAAGGCTTCAATAACCCAGATACAGATATCAATTACGCTATATTCACCTGCAAGATGAAATCTAGGGAATCTTGATACGGGAGTATATTCTGAGATGGGAACCATAGTTGAGTCAATTTCCTTGAATCTACTTAACATATCTTGGAACAACTGAGAAATGTGTCGAAGTTTAAGTGGACAAGTATATCGACAATCTAGGTATAAAATTTAAAACTTAAAGTCACTAGAAGGTCAACGGTACTGGTGATTTGTCTCAATCAACTGATATGATCCTTAGACACGAATTCACAAAAATATGTTTGTAAATATGTTTGTACATAGTTCATTTGATTTCATATTTAAACTCAAAAAGATTTTCAGTGTGTTTTAGCATAAATTTTGAAAATTCAAAAAATATTTTGTTTCTACAATATTTTCAACAACCAATGATGGAAAGTAGATCTTCGGAGTTCGGAATGGTGTAATTGTTGGAAATCTGGACGACAATGGGTTGGGAGCAAATCTGTAAAATCAAAATACATGTAAAATGATTAAAAGTTCATTAATTTGAAACTTTAAATTGAAGAAAACATCAGTTTGTTCATAACGGGTCAAATCGGGTCATTAACTTGGACTCGGCAGACAAATCGGTTAACCAATGTCATTAACTTGGACTTGGTCGAATTTTCAAAACTGGTAAATTTGTGAAAGTTCAGGGTTTAAAGTGAAAAAATTTTAAATTTCAAAAACCCTAGACAAGTTCGGCCGAAGTTAGGCTAGTTAAATGTTTTTCTGAATTAAGATAACTTTGGGCGAAGTTGTGTCTTGAAAGTTTGAGTGTTTTGAAATCAAGTTTGGTCGAAGTTAGGTTATCAGTGTTTATATTGAATCTTGATAAGTTCGAGCGAAGTTGATGAATAATTTGTGTGCTTGAGTGACAAGTTCGGCCGAAGTTCCTAGTCTATATGGAACAACTTCGGTCCGAACTTCATTTCATTCGTGTTGAGCGAACTTTATCCTGATAGCGAACTTGTTATTTTGCACTAAAAAGTATCGTTATATTGCCCGATTTTTATTGAATCTTGGTGATTAGCACACTTAGATCCCTGGCAGAGGTATAATTTGGTGAAAAATCATGAATTTTGTGTGTTTGGACATGTTCGGACTTTAAACTGTTAAAATCACATAGATTTAGGATGTTTTGATTAAAATTGAACGGTGATATGTGTTTAATAACATGTAAAAATCATATAGGAACAATAAATTTGATCATCGGTTCATAAATGAAGTTGAGGTTTGAACTTGATTTTGGGGACGATGACAAGTTCGCCCGAACTTAGTCATGATGGTTGAAACAACTTCGGGCGAAGTTGTGTATATAAAAGAATGATTTGTGTGTAACTTCGGGCGAAGTTAATCAATTTTAATCAAATGAAATCATGACAAGTTCGACCGAGCTTATGCTTGAATGTTATAAAACTTGTTTTTGTACCAAGTTCGCCCGAACTTATTCAATGTGTTATAAAAATGCCATTTTGTGGCAAGTTCGAGCAAAATTGTTCATGCATGTTGTTAAAATTTGAAATTCATGCTAAGTGTTTGTGTCGTTCACGTCCCAGGTTGTTCAGCTTAACGTACTCTAAATTTCACAACACGTGTGTCTCTCTGGATAAGAAGTTATTTCCGTCCCTGGAGCCGTTTTCTGAAGTTCTTGAATTTATGGGGCGTATTCCTGTCACTATGGCTATCACTGACAAACACATCGTGTATCGCTCACACGTTAAATTTTTCTGGAGTTCGGCAAAGTTCGACGAAGCTAACAAAGTCATCAATTCTTTTGTTCGCGTGGGTAATGAAGATAAGGAAATTAAAGTGACGGAAGCCGATATTCGTAGAGTGTTAGAGTTTAACGACAGTTCTGACGATCCTATGGGTTTTGAAGAACAAATGGTCAAAGGATGCTTTTTTAGAATGGGAGATAGTGGGCACATTAATGAGTCTTCTTTCAAGAAGGGCAATCTTGGTATTCCTTACATATTCTTCATGCATGCCCTAATTCACACATTCAGTCATAGAAAGGCCGGTTTGGATGATCTACAAGATTACATGATGTGCATGGCAACGACAATGATTCTGAACAAGAAATTCAATTATTCTGGAGTCACTTTTTGAACATATGTCAAAGAATATGGGAAAGGATAGGTTTTTGCTATATCCTCGGTTTGTGCAAATGCTGATTGATGATCAATTCAAAGATATCACAAAAGATCAGAATGATGTTCTTTATTCGGGTCATATGGAAGAGACTACTTAGAAGAAGCTTGCTACTTATCAACGACAAGAAACTACTCCTATTGCAAAGCCTGTTTTCGGTGTTATTCTTAAAGCTGACTATGTATCTCCACCTGATGGTAAATGGAGGAATGAAGGGAGTGGAGATGATAAGGATGAAGTTGAATCACTGAAAGGTTTCAAAGAGAAGTATCGAAACATTTGGTTTACAAAGAAAGTTGTTGAGAAGCTGAAGCGCAAAAGGGCTTCAAAGAAAATCGAGACGATGTTGGTTGATGAACCGGGTACTGAACAAGAAAACGTTGAAAATGTTGAGGGTTCAATGCAGCGGTAAATGTTGAAAGTCAAGAGGTTGAGACTGTTATTTCTAGTGATGATCGTGATGATGTTATATCTGCTACTTCCGACAAAGACGAATCATCTGAAGATTCTGCTGATATTCGTCAAAGACAAGCTGAAAAAGAAAAGGAGGAAAGCGATTGAAAAAACGCGGTGAAGATTTATATGAACCGTCTTCTAAAGAAGAATCAGAGGGGGATAGGCCTAAAAAGAAGACTAAGCGTTCTAAATCAAAGGCTGGTGATGCAAAGAAAACAACAGGATCTCCTAGCACAAAAGGTAGAGTTTTACCTAAGAGGAGATACATCAGTCAGAGTAAGAAAGCTACACCTTCACAAACTTCACAAGTTCAAGAACCACAACCTGTAAATATTCAAGAACCACCACAACAGCCTCCACAAGAGCCTATTGTTACTGCACAACCAATCTCTCCACCACAACAAACAACACCGAAACATACAACACCAAAATCAACTCCAAAGAAGCGTACTCTTCAGAGTCATACATCTTCTCAACGTCAAGAACATTATTTCTCTAGTGAATTTGGAAAATTTCCAGACGCCTCCACAAAATGTTGAAACGGAGATTTACTCTGATGAACTGCTTGATATGTTCATTGAATCGAAGGTGCAAGAGTTGGAGAGGAGAATAAAAGCTCTTGAAGTTCAAGTGAAAAAGAATGAGACTGAGAAAGAGATATTGGAAGATAAATGAGGTTTCTAGAAAATGATCGAGAATATATGAAAGCGTTAGTTGAAAGTCTCGGTGCAGACAACGAAAGATTGAGGAAAACGATCGCAGAGCTCGAGACAGAAAAGGCCTTAAACAGCAAAAGATTCAGCATGTTACAACGTGTTCTGACCATAATCTTGGTATAGACTTTATCGCTGAATACAATCGCTTAGAAGTGCAAGATGAAAAAGAGCGAGCAAAAAAAGAGATGGCCACACAGGGTAAAGGAAAGGGTATTGAGAAGGAAACGGTGGTTATGGAAAGTTCAACTATTGTTGAGGTACCTGTGATTGAAGAAAATCTTGAACGAGGATTGATTATTGCTGGAGAGGTGATTGATGTTTCTGATAATCCTATTCTTCAACGTATAGCAGAGTTAAGATGTGTAAGAGCTGAAAGAGTCGAAAATGAAGCTGAGAATGATAATGATGAGGAAATGAAAGATGATGATAATGCTGATAATCCTGATGATAAAAATGATGATTCAGATAATGGAAATGATGATGATGATGGTCAGGGTGGGGTTGGTGTTAGAATCGAAACTGCAAAGCTTCATGACGACTTTGATTATGATTCAGTGCTCAATGATGAAGTAAATATAGAGGATGCTCAAAGTAAGGGGGAGCAGACAGGTCAGAAAGTGACAGAAGAATCAGGATTCTTCACAGCTTTACCATTTACAGCTGTTCCTGATAAACAACGCCTGATGATTATGTTAGATCCGAGTATTGAAGAGGAAGAATTTGTTCACAACTACACGAAAGAAGAACTTGCCAAGATGTTTGAAGTTGATGTTGATTCTTTTGAGTTTGATTTTGAAGAAGAGTTGGTGAACATGAGTACTTTTGAGCCGAAAGATTATGTTTATAAGCGTGTACCAAAGCTGATGATTATGATCGTGTTATTTTTGAAGATGCTTCTGATGATGAAGTTGAAAAGTATTCTGGCGTTAATACTGATAGCTTTCCAACGATTGAAGAAATCATGAACCAGATAGATGTGGAGCTATTAAAGCAAAAGACTGATGAAGTGGTCAAGGAAGGTAATATTCCTAAACGTTATTCTAAAGAACAGATTGCTGAAGCGAAGAAATCATGGTTTAAAGAAATGCCTAAAGAAAGAAAATTTAAACGACCACTTGCATTCTTTACTCGTGATAAAGATAAGTCACTTGGTGATATTTTGAGCTGGGGATGGATAGGGAGCTTGATGTTTATGCCATAAAGAGAAAATTTGGGGTACAATACTTCAGACATCCTAATGACATGAAGACGTTACCGTTCTGGGATGTTGAAGAATTGGTTCAAACAAGAAACATAAGCCTTCAAATGAAATTCAATGAACAACAACTATGGAGAGTTATAAAGTTTGAAGCTTCAAGAAGTTTTGAATTATGGAAGCCTTTTATTCCGAAGCAAAGAGTAAAGATTGATAAAGTCACGAAAGAAAAAGATGTTACATTAGTGATGAAAAGACTAAGAGTTATGAAGAATATGCCGCTGAAACCAATAGAACAAGATTTTCATCCATACTTCCTGTGGTGGCAAACGGATCCTGATACGTGTGAAGCAGTGATTGTATTACGAGCTGATGAAACATGGGATATCACTAAAGAGAAAGATCCTGAATGCATTGAACGACAAAGGAATTTGGGGATTATGGAGAACCATAAGGATACTAGACCCGATGTGGCTAGTAAATTGTTCGAAAGAGGATGTGAAGTGTTTATTCTTCAATAAAATATGTTTCGATAAACGTGAAGAATTTCAAGCCAAACAATATCAATGTATGTTATGCACATGGTATTAACTATGGGCATATGTGGGAGTCTATAGATGGCGAGAATTAGAAAGAGAAGAATTTCCGAAGGAGGAACGACGTTTAGAAAAGATACATGAAAGGGGTAGAGAGGTGAGACTTAGAAGATTTCAGTTTATGAAATGGGCACCTCCTACTGACCAAACGCCAATTCCTAAGCAAGAGCGAAGACGAAAGCCATACAAGAATTTCTTGGGAAGAGGTTAAAGATTTTGAAGACTGATCAAGACTACGACAATATCCAAGGGGGAGTCTGTTGGTGCATAATGTCTATCGTCTAAGTCTTGGATCGAGACTATACTGTATAGGGTTTGAATTGTTAGATTTGGTGATATTTATGATGTATTAGGACAAGTTGGGCCGAAGATGACCATGTCTAATGGACAAGTTCACCCGAAGTCAAGTTCGGACGAACTTGGCCATGACATTCTCAACCGAACTTGTGCCTCTATATATATCTAGCCTAGTGTGTCATTTGTAAGTTTGCGACCTTTGAGGCGAAGCTCCTGTCGATTTGGTTTTGTACACTGTAAAGACTATTGGACTAATAAATCAACTTTTAAACAGTAAATCTTGTGTGTTTGTCACTATTCACGTAAATTCCGCAAACGATGACATAGATACAACCGAGGTTTCCGTGACAATTGGACGGAACGATCCTAACAATTGCATATACACTTCATCTTCCCCAATTTCCTAACCCTAACCACCACATCTTGCCACCACCACCTCATCCTGCCATCGCCACCACTACATCCTGTCGCCAACACCACCACATCCTGTAGTGTTATACATTGCAAATAATGACCACCCCTTGAGTTTTCAAAAGAAGAGTAACATTTTAGAGACTTTTATGGTGTTTTCGGAATCTCAAATCCAGCTTCTTGTAAAAGTTTGGGGATTGGGGATGTTGGAGGAGTATGAACACTAATCATAAATCCTTGAAAGAAAAGGAAGAGGTTGACCTTGCACAACTTAGCTTTCAAACAGATGCTTCTCCTTTCTCGATAAAAGCAAACCCATGTTTTCCTTCAACTTGTTGATATTAATATCCCAGATTCTACAAAGAAACTCTCGTTCTACCATTTGAAACTCGGCCTTTTACACACATTCTTCTGATGAGAAAACATCATCAAGTCCTATTTCCTTTCACATCGACACTAGTGAGGTTGTGGATTCTTTCAAAGTGGGCGATGGCGATGGACCTGATAAAAAAGTGAACACACTGCAGGATGTGGTGGCGGGGGAAGGATGAGTTGGTGGTGGCAAGATGTGGTGGTTAGGGTTAGGGAATTGGGAAAGATGACGTGTATATGCAATTGTTTTGGTTTGATTTATTAAACTTTTAAATAAAAACACGAATTGACCAAAATACCCTTAAGTGAATAAACTTAATAGAAAATTTTAATGTGCTTAGTACTAAAAGTACATAGAGTGTAACGAGTTTTGCAAATAAAGGATTGTGACTATAATTATTAAAGTTAAAGGCTATACGTTGCAATCCGGTACAAACATAAATGACAAAAAGTGTAACTTACACTAGCTATATTTTTTTAAAAGGTAAACATATCATTTAATTATATTTATACTTGATTTCATGAAAATAACGTTAAAAGTGGAGGACAGTTAATCATGCAACATGTGGTGACGTTGATAGCTAAAAGACAAAAGGGTACATGCACTAATCGGTCTTTGTCCAATTGCGAGTGTTATGTGCCTTATGTCCAAGGCTTGATGCAAAACTACTATCGAGCCGAGGGTCTCACTGGAAGCACATTCTCTATTCCTACGGGATAGAGGTGAGGCTGTCTACAACTTACTCTTCTCAGACTCTACCTTAGCTTTGCTATTAGTGGGATTTACTGAGTATGATGATGATATACTTGATTTACGCCAGGGGCAGAACCACAGGATGGTCAGGGGGTCAACTGACCCTCCGGCTGGCGAAATCTCTTTTTACAGGGGAATCTGAAGTAGTCGTCTTTTTACAGCTTGACCCCCTCAAAGTCATTGTTTTTACTGACTGACCCTCTCCAAGTCATTTAAATGAAGAAATAAGGGAATACAAGATGAACGAGAATTTTTTCCGATCGGCAATGGAGGTTGAAGGTGTTGTAGGTTTCTTTTCCTATAAGAAAAGAAGTACATAAGTAACAGAAGTGAACGATGATAAATTTAATTGTTTTGGCTTTTTGTTTAGTTTGGCCCACCGGAACTGAATTTATTTTAATATTTTTTATACTTATTTTTACTGTTAATGAGTTTTTGAGAATTATAGATAAAGATGGTTTCATTTTTCAAGAATGTTAGTACGTGACAACTCACCCCCTAAAGCATGTAAAAAAATCAGTGTTTTCAGGGCCGGACCGGTCGACGCAACCGTTGCCCTTTTCGGTCCCGCTAAGGGGTATAGAGCCGTTTGTGATTGGGCCAGTCGGCCGGACCAGTGGCCGGCAATCGAACCAGAGGACCACACGGGTTGAATCGCGAACCGGAGATCCTTTAATAAGTTCCCGTCGTCGCCATCTTTTTTGCAGGAAAGGAGATTCGCTGTCATCATCATCCTCGTTACAGGAAATGAGACCCCATTTATAACCTTCTCCATCTCTCTTTCTAAATTTAATGGCTCTCTCTTGCTCTAAAATCAATGCCCCTCTCTCTCTCTAAAACCTGCGTATGACATAAAAATGAAGGAAAATGGAATTAGGGTTTTGACCCTTTAAGACTTATGATTGGGCCTAAAACAATTTTTTAAAATGGATTGGCCTTTTTCTAAGACAACTAATATTATACTCTTAAATGGGCGTTTTAAATAACTCATTTGTGTATATATAATCTAAATATAAATAAATACATAACATTATAATATTTTCCGGTTCTTAAATCCGGTCCGACCAGTGGACCAGTAAGAAGACCAGTTCGACATCTAGTTTGATCATGAAAACATTGAAAAAAACGATTTAATTTAAGTTTCAATTTAGCTTCTACTTCAATATATTTTTTTATATGTTTTCTGGAAAGTATCTAAAATTTTTTAATATTGTATTTGTTTATCTTTTTATTTGATAATCAATTGTTATCATTTCACTTTTGAGCTTTATATTTGATTTGATTTTTTTTGTTATCGTGATGATATATGAATATTTTTATTTAGCCTTTTTCTTCATTAATTTTGCTTAAGTCACTTTGAAAAGATTTAGCTTTCTTATTAATTTGTTTGTTTACATTTTATTGGACTATTATTTGTTTAGAGTTTAGTGCTTATTTATTTATTTATTTATTTTGTTATATAAATGTAATGTAATTGGAACACTTTACTACATAGGGATGTGCATTTGTAAATTTAAAAGAAAAAAAGTATACCGACTCTTCATTAATAATATTTTGAAATCTTATGAAAATAATACTAAAAAGGGTTTGGTTTATATTATATTAACCCGTAAAAAAATTACAATTACCACTACGATACGTTTGCCTTGTTTGTAGTACGGCATTTGGTTGAACTAATAGTTGTATGGGATTTAATAAAGTTATATTATGACCCTGATTGTAAAGTTTCTGGTTTCGCCACTGATTTATGCAAAACACATAAAGTAAATCAAATTATATGCTTATCCATCTTATGAAGTAAAACAATCATAGGTTTTAAAATTATAGATAATTTATATATATATTTTTAGTAATAAATTAGAATTATATATTAATTAATTAACAATGTCATTAATGAATTGGAGAAAAGAATGAAATTAGAAAGTTCTTTATTAGATTGATACATTGATGTAGTTATAAATAATATTAGAAGGAACTCGAGGGTTGATTCAATCAACTTTACTTGGGCCATTACACGGTTGGGTATGGGGCGGTGATTTCAGCGTGGGTTGTGGGGAAACGTCTAAGGCACCATGTCGGGTGGGTTTGGGTTTCAGCATGGCCCGTTAGGCGGGGTTTTCAAACTGGGCGTTGGGCGGGGCTAGCAAGATGACATGGCTGAGGCTGATTGGCCAAGAGTTATAGCCGTTGGCAACGACTATTTTTTAAAAAAAAAAAACCCTTTTTTTTTCAATATAAATATCAAACAACTCTATTCAATTTTCTTACCACAACTACTCCACATCTTCTATAATCTTATTTTCTTTCTCATCCAACCCCAATACAAAAAAAATGAATCCTCATAACCGTACTTTCGACCCGAACAATCCGTGGGCATACCACGAAACACCGACACCTAGCCCACCATCCAATCTCCGTATAGCTCCAATTTTAATACACTCCGCTACGTCGGATATGGCCGCTTACGCATCGTTTCTCTCGAATCATGTGTATACGAACTTTCCTCATAGCGACGATTCTATACCTACACCGAACCAACAAAACAACAACAACCTATCCCAAACCGAAACCGTCCCCGAAACTCAACCCCCTATTGATGGTTCTTCCGGTTCCAAACCCATGAAGAGGAGAAGTCACAAGAAAAAAACTGAGGCCGAGAAAGCGACAGAAAGCGCCAAAAGAAAACAACAAAAATGGGTTGGTAAAGAAGAAGTTGCATTGGCGAGGGCTTGGGTTTAGATATCTCAACATCCAGTTTTAGTTTTTTTTTTAAATTTGTACCCCTTATTTTTTAATAATTTAAATATATTAAATGGTTATTTTTTTAAATAGGAAATTCCCAACATAGAAACCGTCTGTGGGACGCGGTCAATAAACCATTCCACGAAGAAATGGAAAAGGAGATGTATCGTGAAAATGATAGCTTATCCTCGAAGTGGACCGACATAAGCGGTCAAATAACCAAGAGTTTGATCTCAACTTAGACGACTTCGATGATTCGCCAAGCCAGCCAGAATTCGGAAGAGATGCCGCCAGAAGGCACGCTAAAAGTTCCAAATCCGGTTTGCCTTCAGTTGGGAGTTCGGGCTCGCGTAGGGGTGTCTACAGCGATCAGTTGGAAGACATTGCAACCAAGTTGGATACATTTAACGTATTCAACAACAAAGGGCCGAAATCCATAAGAGCAAAGAAGCTAGGGACGCCCTAAAACAAAGACGTGATGATATGAAATTTCTAGCCTAGCCCACCGATCACCTATCAGATGAAGAGTTGGAATTAATGTTGGAGACGAAAGAAGAGATAAAGAAAAAAATACTCCAAGCACTAGAATGATATTTTTTTGTAGAATTTTGTAATTTTTAGGAATTTTTAATAATATTTTTAGGCTTTTTTAATATTGTGTTTATTTATAAAAAAAATCAAAAAAATAAATAAATTAACACGTGGCCTAGCCACGCGGACTAGCCACGCCCCACCATACCACCATTTAAATGCATGACCGACGGTGCCCCTCCAACTCCACGTGACGGGCCATGTCCCAAACTCGCGCCCCATCATATCCCGTAGCCTTAATTTGTTTGAAATTTCTAGCTTATCGTATTTGACAAGTAGGTGTTGACCATGTCTGCTATGCAGAAGTCGTTGTTTCTTTTTTTTTTCGAAAGGGAAAGCAAACTTCATTCAATACTCAAAATCAGGGAACCACTACAGCAAGTTGCTGCAGAAGTCATATTGTACACGGATAGCCTCAAGTTATTAATAGTTGCGGTAGAAAATCCACAAAGATAAGAAATTATTTAATTATACCAGCTACATATATATATATATCATCCAACGTCCTCATGGCGGAGCAAAGAAGTGGTGAAGTGAGAGAATCCTCGTGGCGGAGCACTGATGAGGATGTTGAAGATGATGCTGAAGAGCAAGAAAGAGTTACGCACCACCACTCTCAGTCGTTTAATCGTAGCTTTAGCGGTATAGCCGGTACTTATGGTTACATAGCTTTCACTTCTTTGGATATTTATGGGGACAGCAACCAAGATCTCTCTGGAATTGCTAGTGATGGTGGTTGTGGCGCGGTTGCTGCTTCAGAAAACTCTATTGGTCGTGAAGGAGGAGGTACTACTTGCTGGCCACGATGGTGGAAAAAATGTTGGCTGAAGTTTACGTGTATCTAGATCCATGACTTAATATAAGACTTGTTTGTGTGATTCTGTCTCCACCAGTTCGCTTAATTTGTTGTGTTACTATTGGGATTGAATTAATTACAATATTTACAATGAATATCTATTTAACTAATTAGATGCGTTATTAGATAAATATTTAGAAAATAAGGGTTAAGTTTCTCATTGTTCTCAATTAACGGGTAGATTGATGCGACCAAGATTGGTGTCTTGAAGGCATGGCTGTCCTTTGGGTGGGATGGGAGGACCATTGGTCAGGGCATGTTTATTCGGGGCACGTTTATATATATATATATATATAATGTGTGGTTCATTGGGGAACACTAAAAAAGTGGGGAACCGACTCAAACGAACTCCGATTGGACTCATTCCAGAGGCATTGGAACCGGCTCGTCGAACCCTAACTAGGATCTCTTAACCCTAAACCATAAATCCTAACCCATAAACCATAAATATATTAGGGTTTGGATTTAGGGTCTTATATTAGGGTTTAGCCTTAAGGTTTAGCTTTAGGGTTTAGTTTTATGGTTAATCATTAGTATTTAAGGTTTAGCTATATGGTTTAGGGTTTAGCTTTAGGGTTTAGCCTTTAGTGTTTAGCTTTTAGGGTTCTTATATTTTACGATTTAGCTTAGGTTTTAGCCTTATTTTTTAGCTTTAGGGTTTAGGGGTTAGGATTTAAGGTTTAGGGTTAAGAGATCCTAGTTAGAGTTCGACGAGCCGGTTCCAGCGCCGTTGGAATGAGTCCAATCGGAGTTCGTTTGAGTTGGTTCCCCACTATTTTAGTGTTCCCCAATGAACCTTCCCCTACACACACACACACACACACATATATATATATATAGAGGTGAAGTATAGAGAGAAACCCATTTGAGTTGAAAAAACTCAAGAAAACCTTATGTAACAAATTTTTTTTATTTTTTTTTGTAAAAAATTTAGAGAATGTAAGTTACATGTTAATGAACATTTTATAACAAAAAAAAAAAAACAAAAAGCCTCGAATGGTTTTTTTTTTTTTGGGTGGGATGGGAGGACCATCGGTCAGGGAACGTCTCCTTGTGTGATTCTTCTGGGCTGCAATAATGAATAAACTAATGTTGACGGTTGCGGTTGCGGCTAAGGCATGTGTCCAACACGTTTTCCTTAAAATAGATTTCACGCCTCTACTAAAGACGACGCGTTTGTCTTCATGTGGTTTGACCCATATCACATTTTTGGGGTTTAAGTTTTAAAAGTAGCATTTTTGGTTTTATAATTTTAATTTTGTGATAACTTTGGGATCCTATAATAAATTCAACTAAATTTTCTGTTAAGCTTAATCAAATTTACTAGAATACCCTTTTTGGAGGCCTATTTGCATAGAAAGTTTAAATCACACCTATATATTTTCTTCATCCACGTAAAAAACCCCAAATTATTTTACAATCAATTACTTCACAACTTAACGTCTTCCACAGTTGTACTAACATTCCAGCATCTATAAATATCACTGGTCACAACCTTTCAAACATCTTCGGCAGACTGCCAGTATATTCATCTACTCCAAAATATTACTCTTATATGTTCGTATTTCACGATTGAGATCATTTAAATCGAGTTCTAGACATTCAAAACCCATATCGAAGATTACCTTTCATGCCTCCACCTCAGCTGAATTGAGCTCCTGACGCCCAATGTAGCGGCCTATACAAATTAAATGTAGAACCTTAGTTTTTGTACACAAATATATATAGTCCTGTTAAAATGTATATTTTCCTTCAATTCAATATTCCTTTTTATATATATATATATTGTTTGCATATTGGGCCGCTAAGCTTTTAGACGTATACAATACGATTACAAGTTTCCAAAATTAGAAATACTGTTACACTTTTTAAATAAGGAAAATACAAGAATATGAAGCGTTACATAGCTCTTGTTAGACAAGGTTAGAAGAAAAAGGATTAGTGTTCATGCATCTAATTTTTCCTTAATTACCCTTTCAATTTACTGATTTGCTAGATTTGATGGTTTTTCCCTCTCTTTTCCGTTCTCTGGTCGAGACACACACAAAGACACACACTCACTGAAGTGTGTGTTTGGAGTTTTTAATTTTTGTTTCAATATTTTATTTTTTCAATTGCTGTTTGATTGTTTATTTCTAAATGACTTTTGTCTATCTTAAGTTAAGATTTCATTTACAGTCTAACTAGGTTGATACTCCTAGTTACTGTTTTCATATACTAAACAAACAATTATACTTATTTTTAACACATATACATAAATATATTTTTGGAGTGTTACAGAAAATAAATTGATTTGTTTATAAATATTGAGACCTATGTGATACATAACTTCCTTGTCTTGTAGCCTACTTTGTTATATTCTCATGTGGAAATTCAGATAAATTAAAAGACCATCTTAAGTAGTATACATGTAGATGTACACTCGATAAAATGCCACAAAGAAGAAATTGTTACTAAATTGAATGGTTTCTACAAACTCGATAGGAGAGATCTTATAACTGGACTATATAAATGAAATGGAACATAAATTCATGTGGTGCATCGTATAAAGATATTTGTTGAAACAATGTTGACCCACATACTAAGTGTATGATATTGGATTTTCAAGTTAGCATTCTTGTTGGAGTTTTGCAGTCAACGAATAGGATGCAAGATATGGTAAATTTTACGGGCGAAGGTGAGTGCTTCTTCACAAATTTATATTTAAAGAATTGCATGTATATAGATAATGGTTTTGATAGAGAAGTATATGAGTGATCTGGACATTTTAATGAAAGATGGATTTGAAGTAGTGTAAATAAGAAGAGTTGTTTGTGTATGCGATGAATAATTATCGAGAGAGCTGCTAGAAATGTGATGACATGGTTGTTTTTGGTCTAAAAATCACAATAAGGATAATGTAACCAAATCTGATTTTGTGAGGTTGAGTGCTTGTGTGACAAATAACAGTATGAACAAGTTGTGAATATGATCAACGAAGAACACCGAGATTTATACAAGGAAAAAGCCCTTGATCACTAGTAGATCGCCGGCATAAAAACCTCGGATAGTGAAAACTATCACTATCTACTATATTAAACAATAAAGATTACAACTTTGGATGTTGATCAAGTGTGTACAATCGAATTCTAAGTGAGAGCTCTACAACGAATGTGAGTGTGTGTGTGTGTTTTCTCTGGTTCGTGAATGTGAATGTTTATCTCAAACACTTGATCAACCCCCAGAATAAATAAGCTAACAATAGCTCCTATTTTCTAGGGAGACCATGTCTTTCCCATATCTGTTAGTGGAATTCAACATGTGCAGCATCTTGAACGAATATTCCCCGAAATTCTAAGAGTCAATCCACTAAGTCCATTATCTACGTATAAACATTAAAAACTGACAATTGTTAGAAATCATAAGTTATGTTAAGGATCCTTGATCCTCCAAGTCCCTGCACCATCCGCTAAGGATAAGTGATCCAGGCAACGCTTCAGGATACAGGATCCATAGTTATAAAAAATCTATGCCCTAACAATTGCCCCTAAATATGGCAAATAAGATGTGAATCAAGTCTGCCATATTTTCGTTGGATGCGGACTATCCGTTGCTACATGTAACTAGCCGTTACACTATCTAACGTCATTGATAAGACTTGTTATAATCATCATTGCGAAATATAGGGTTAGAGATAACTCCCTTTTCTTTAAGGATCAGAATATCCTTCTGTTTGGAGGATGAAGCCTTTTTGACCCTTCGTTCTTAACCTTCCTGCACTTAAAACAATTAGTAACACCCTGTATCAACCCGAGTGGACCAGCCACAGAGCTAGTAGAAGCCCAGGTTGAGCATTTTAGTAAACTTAGCAGGTTTTGATAGAAATTTTAACCTTTTAACTATACTTGGTGTTGTTCATTTGTTTGGTAAAGTTTACTTGATATGCTTGTGTTTCCACATTCAAATAGATTGTATATGAAAAATCATAAGTTTGACATTATAAGAATTTAGAAAAATTCATTTGCAATTCTGGTATTAAATAATCATAGACAAAATCTGATTAGATACAAGTAAATAAGTCATATACCCTTAATTGCAAGGTTTAGGGTGAAGTCAATAAGATAAACAAATATGAGAATAAAGCATACCAGAAAATCCAAGTTAGGATTTTGAATCCTTAGGAACTACCTTTGTACAAACAATAAGCCCGTTGGATAAACTTTAAGGATCCAGGATCCTTTTTGAATCAACTTGTGAATCTTTAAGGCTCCAAAACCCGTTGAAATCAACTTGGGACTAAGCCAAACAAACTGGGGACTAGCCCAAACAACAGGGACAAGCCCAAACAACTGGGGACAAGCCCAACAAAATCGGGGACAAGCCCAAATAAACTGGGACAAGCCCAACAAACTGGGAACAAGCCAATGATAACTGGGGAAAAGCCCAACAAACTGGGGACAAGCCCAAAGCTTAAGCTAACGTGAAAACGTTAGAAACCTTAGGATACTGGCGTATGGCCCAAACTGGGGACTAGCCCATCGTAAGTGACAAGAAAATGCCAAAACCTTAGCTAACTTGAAAACGTTAGAAACCTTAGGAACGGATGTATGGTACGTCTACCATTATACTTGAGATCCTACATATAGCCAACAACAATGAAATTGTCAGCCCCTAAAGCGGGTACTGGTCCCATTGCCTCGAACTATACTTGGATAGCGTGCGCTACTGGCGGGGTGTCAAAACCCAATTTGTGCGAAAGGTGAAAACCTTTAAAACGTAGAAGGTATTGGATACCTTAAGCTGGGGACAAGCCCAAAAACTGGGGATAAACCCAATAACTTTGGAGGGTTGGCCAACCACTTGAATCTTTGTGAAAATTCTGCAAAACTTAAAACTTGATAAAATTGGATGTTAAAAATCTAAAACCCTTTTCTCATGATGAATATGATATGAAAGAATTAGAAAAATGTTACCGAAGGAAGGATCATATATCTTTTCAGGATACTTCGATCCGGACTAGATATCATAATCTCTAAGGATCCTTGATCCTTGTTACATAAAGTACTTTTTAAATGAACAGCATTCCACGCTCTTGGTAGGAGATCACCATCCATGGTCAGCAAATGATATGCCCCCTTTCCAGCTTCAGCTTCAATGAGATAGGGACCTTCCCACTTTGGTGCCAACTTGCCATCAGCAGGATTCATGGTATTCTTTAATGCTTTCCTTAGCACAAAATCACCAACTTGAAATCTTCTGATCCTGACATTCTTCTTATATGCTACAGCCATTCTTTGTTGATAACTTGTCATCTGTCACAAAAGTTAGTAGTTCTACTCCCAATAAATTGGGATCCATTATCACAAATAATTTCAGAAGGAATTCCAGATGTAGTAATAATGTTTCGCTTAATGAAGGATATAACTTCCTTTTCTCAGAATTGAGTAAAAGCTTCTGCTTCTATCCAGTTAGAGAAATAGTCTGTCATGGCTAGCATGAGCACCTTTCCTCCTGGTGCCTTGGGAAGCTTGGCTACTATATCCATTCCCCATCTCATGAATGGCCAAGAGGAGGATATAGGATGCAGAGGTTTCGCTGGTTGATGAAAAATGTTACTATGTCTTTGGCAAGCATCACATTTCCTTGCGTATTCCACAACATTCTTCTTCATTGTAGGCCAGTAATATCCCGTTCTAAGGATCCTTGAAAATAGTGCTCTGCCCCCGATGTGATTTCCACAGTCTCATTCATGAAAATCCTTCAAGACTTCTTGGATCTCAGGATCCTCAATGCATCGTAGATGGGGACATGCAAGAGATATCTTATATAACATGTTATTTAATATGGTGAACTGTGATACCTTAATCTTGAAGGCTTCAAGTTTTTCCCCTGTGGGAATTTCCCCTTTCATGATATAAAATTGGAAGGATTCAGGATCCTGAATTTGACCACACTTCATGACTAGGTACAATTGCAGCATCGTCCACTATTTCCATTGCTTCATTTTCCTCAATTGCAGGAGTCATAATATGGATGATGAGTATCTTCACATCCTATTGCATCTTTAGTGAGGATCTAAGATTGGCTAAGGCATTCGCTTCTGCATTTTCTTCCCTGAGTACCTGTGTCAAACTGAAAAAAAGCAATAGACTGGGGACAAGCCCAATAACAACAATAACTGGGGACAAGCCCAAATAAACTGGGGACAAGCTCAAATAGATTGGGGACAAGCCCAAATAAACTGGGGACAAGCCCAAATAGACTGGGACAAGCCAAAAGAATCAGCCAGTTTCCTGACTATCTCTAAATATTTGATTAGTTTCTTGATATAGAACCATTATAATAATTAGTAATTAATAATGAATCTACATACACTTGAAGATACATGATCCTTTGCTTAGCTAAATATACTTGAAGATACCTGATCCATTATTGGCAGTTTGGAATTCAGATGCAATGGATTGGGGTATAATTTCCCCCCTGTGGCGATTTTAGTAGTAAGCCTAGTCCAGTTCCCTTAATATTTGAAGCTCCATCTGTGAAGAGTGTCCAAGGATCCTTGGTCTCCTCAAGTTGTTGTACCTCCAATTCAACTTCTCTTTGTAGATAACTACTAAAACTAGCCACAAAGTCAGCTAAAGCTTGGGACTTAATGGCAGTTCTTGGTTCATACTTAATGTCATATGCACTAAGCTTGACTGCCCATTTTGCCAACCTGCCAGACATCTCAGGCTTCCTGAGGACATTCTTAATAGGAAAGTTAGTCTTAACAACAATAGTATGAGTTTCAAAATAATGTCTAAGTTTAGTAGAAGCCATGATTAAAGCAAGAATACACTTCTCTAAATGAGAATACCTGGCCTCGGCATCAAGTAAACTTTTACTTACATAGTATACCGGATATTGTTGGCCTTCATGATCCTTAACCAGGACCGCACTTACCGCTTTACCTGAAACAGCTAAATATATGGATAATGGTTCTCCATCTTCTGATTTCATCAGGGCTGGTGCAGAGGATAAGTAATCCTTTAGGGTTTTGAGTGCAGCTTCATGCTTCCAAGCAAAGGTAGACTTTCTACTCTTTAAGAAGGATACCAGATCCTGCTCTATGCTATCCAAGATCCTGGATCCTATAAAAACTTTGGATTCAGGATCCTCAGGGTTTAGCAGTATATCCTTGACGTCCTGCTCTCTTGCCTCCATGACGTCCCTTGGTGGATACTTTAATTGCTATGCTTCCCTTGGCTTCGAAGCTGGCTTCATTGAAGAAGTGTAGCAGTTCTTCGCCTCCTGCTGACCACTCTCTATCTTTACCACTCCCTATGGGGTTGGTAGCTTTACACATTGATGGTATGTTGAGGGGACTGCCTTCTTGTCATGTATCCAAGACCTGCCAAGAATAACATTGTAGCAGGATAAGCAATCAATAACACATAATTTCTCAATAGAGTTTACTCCCTCTATGTAGATCGGGAGTTTGATGTCCCCCAATGTATTTTTTGTTTCTCCACTGAATCCTATGAGCATCGACGAACTTCGGACAATTTCGGAGTTAGGAATATTCATTCGTTTGAGGACATCCAACTGGATTATGTTCACAGAGTTTCCTCCGTCAATAATGGTCCTGCGAAAAATGGTTAGAAATAAACAACATAATGACTAAACCGTCGTGATGAGGATCATGTATGTCAACGCGGTCATCCTCATCAAAGGATATCACTTTCTGCTAGGTTATGGTGGTCGTTCGAGAGGTCTCTCTCAATTCTCCATATTTGTTTCCTTGGCGTGCCTTTTAGCTGCAGAAAATGAGGTTCCACAAATATCAGAGCCTCTAGAGATGAAGTTAATGATCTGAGCATCTGCTGGCGGTGGAGGAGCTCTTTCAAGAACTTTTTTAGGATCCTGGATCCTCGACTTCTTCCTTTCGAGCAGCTTCTTCCGGTAACCTTTGCTCAAAAGATAGCCTATTTCCTTCCTTAGTGCTATACATTCATCAGTGAGGTGACCGAAATCCTTATGATAAACACACAATTTTGACTTATCTTTTCCCGACCATCTAGCCTTGTCACCTAAATTCTGCAAAGCAAGGATTAGTTCAGTGTTATCAGCAGAAAAACAATATTCAGAAATATAAGGATAATCTTCATCGTCTTCCTCTTGTTAATCCGTATGAACATTCTGATTGTCATGCTTGGAGTATTGCTTGGATCGATTATTCTTGTGAAAGGATCCTTGACTCTCCTCTTTTTAGGATCCTGACAACCTATCCTTGATCCTCTTGTCATCCTCTAAACGGATGAACCTTAGGGCCTTGTTCCTTACTTCGTCTAGATTCCTACAAGGTGTCATAACAAGATCATCATAGAATGGAGAATCTTTAAGCAATCCCATTTTAAAGGCTTCCACATTAGTGGCAATATGTAAACTAGGGATTTTTAAGGATTCTCTACTAAACCTAGTGATATAATCTCTAAGTGATTCATCACATCCCTGGGTAATCCTATATAAGTCACTAGTTAACCTTTCAAAAGATCTACTACAAGAAAATTGATTATTGAATAAGTTAACTAAGTGTGAAAATGAAGTTATAGAATAAGGAGGTAGCTTAGCAGCCATTTGAGTGCTGATCCAGTGAGTGTGGATCCGAAGCCCTTACACAAACAGGCTTCCTTTAACCTTTCAGGAATAGAGTTAGTCTCCATCCTTTCTCTGTACTGGGCCACGTGCTCCTCCGGATCAGTTGTACCATCGTATAGCTTCATGTTGGGGGTTTGAAAGCGTTTTGGTATCTCAACATTGCTTATGTGAGGTGCAAAGCGAGACACTCTGTGACTTCCATCCGGGATCTCAGGAATGGGTTTGACCACTCTTGGAACACTAGATATCATATCCTTGAGTTTTTGTAATTCCCTGGCTATGGCTTGGTTGATACCTGAATCCTGCATGTAAGTTAAGTTATTATTGAAAGATGCATTGAAATTGTTACCTCCCGATTGATTTGGAACTGGTATCCCAGAAGTATATCTAGGGTAAGACATGTCTGGTGCAATGGTAGGAGCAGATGAAGCAATGGTCCGCATAGGAATACGATCCCCTTCCTTCAGAACTTCTGAATGGCTGACTCCTTGAGGATCCTTGATCCTGAAAGATGTTGGATCCTGGATACATTGGTGCTGAAGGCCTTGGAGGGTAATCTATGGATCCTTGAACCTGAGACGAGGATCCTTGATTCTGAAAGTAGGATCCTTGAGCTGGAAACGTCTCCATATATCCTCCCGAATGGAGGAAGGATCCTTGATTCTTAGTTGTCTCCAATGATCCTTGCTGAAGGATAGAGGATCCTTGAGGCTGCGTCATTGCTAGTGATCCTTGTTGAAGGATATAGGATCCTTGGGGTTGAGTCGTGGATCCTTTGGACTGCTGGATTGTTGACGATGGAGTAGCAAAATCCAATGCTCTAGGCATCAGCGGAGACTGATTTTCCACTGGTCTCTTTTGCTTCTTTATTTTATCAATCTCGCGAAGGATCCTCTGGTTGGTCTTCTCTGTTGCTCCATGTAGCCTTTCATCTGCAAAATCAAAGTAGAAACATCACTTAGTAGTTGTAGATGAAGAAACAACAGAGGTTTTTGATCCTATGAAGACAGATGATGTCTTCTTCTGAGAATTTTCAGCATTCTTCTGGAATGCATGGAGAATAGGAGGCAACGATGCACTGGCTTGAGATGAGGTAACCGCCGGCATGGCACTTGAAGCGGATTTTCCCTGAGAAGCCATGTGATTGATGGAAATGAATAGATATGAATGAAATGAACGAAATTTTTTAGAATTGAAGCACCAATTGCCCCACGGTGGGCGCCAAACTGTTTTGGTCAAAAATCACAATAAGGATAATGTAACCAAATCTGATTTTGTGAGGTTGAGTGCTTGTTTGACAAATAATAGTATGAACAAGTTGTGAATATGATCAACGAAGAACACCGAGATTTATACGAGGAAAAGCCCTTGATCACTAGTAGATCGCCGGCATAAAACCTCGGACAGTGAAAACTATCACTATCTACTATATTAAACAATAAAGATTACAACTTTGGATGTTTATCATGTGTGTACAATCGAATTCTAAGTGAGAGCTCTGCAACGAATGTGAGAGTGTGTGTGTTTTTTCTCTAGTTCGTGAATGTGAATGTCTATCTCAAACACTTGATCAACCCCCTGAATAAATAAGCTAACAATAGCTCCTATTTTCTAGGGAGACCATGTCTTTCCCATAACCGTTAGTGAAATTCAACATGTGCAGCATCTTGAATGAATATTCCCCGAAATTCCAGCTAAGAGTCAATCCACTAAGTCCATTCTCTGCGTATAAACATTAAAAACGTGACAATTGTTAGAAATCATAAGTTATGTTAAGGATCCTTGATCCTCTGAGTCCCTGCACCATCCGCTAAGGATAAGTGATCCAGGCAACGCTTCAGGATACAGGATCCATAGTTATAAAAAATCTATGCCCTAACAATGGTAATTGACTACTCAGACATTGACGAGTGAATATGGACATTTGGAATGTACTAATGAGTGGATAAAGTAATATAGTTTAACACTGAAGTCACAAACAAGGTAGATATGAAAATGACAACTGAAGTTGTGAGGTCGTCTTCTATGCCATTATGGATTTATAATATGATCTAATAGTTGTATATGGTTATTCATGAGTATGTTACATAATGCCACTCTAACGAGTTTAATGTAGACAAGTAAGGATCAAAGTTGTCAAATGACGATTTTATTTGTTTAGCCTGTGCCAACATGTGCGAATTGAAAGGTATTAAAGGATGAGGGAATGTTATACAATAATGTAAGGCTGGAAAATAGGGGTTGTTATACAACCATACAAGGCTGAAAAACACAGCATTACAAAGCCGTAAAATGTGAGTGTTATGCCAGCCATATAAGGCTGGAAAATGCAGCGTTACAAGGTTGGAGAATGTGGTTGGTATGCAGCCGTATAAGGCTGGAAAATGCAGCATTATAGGGCTGGAAAATGTGTCCAGTATGCATCCGTATAAGCTCTGGAAACACAACATTACCGGGTTATAAATGTTCCCATCTTTCAAATTGGGTAGTAACATTGCATTTGATTTAAAATCAAAGAAGTTTACTCAAACATGAATGGGTCGAGATTTTTGAAAGTCCTTTTTAAGAAACTTTTAAGACCTTGTCAAGTGTTTGCAAAACAATTTGAAAAGATGATGATATCTAAAAACATAGAATAAAATAGAAGAGTGAGTAGTACATTGTGAATTGAGTTCCTAGTAATGTGTATCATAAGAGTTATAACGATTTTGTAACCCATTTCTTACAAAACTTGATTTAATAGAATGCGTTTTAATATATATGGGTGTTATGTACTTATATTTAAATTGATCAGATTGCAGGTTATAATGACAAGTTAAATTCATTTTGGAGGTATAGATTGATCGTAGATGGACGTAAATGTACCCAAAGTATCAAAGCTAGAAGACGTGACTTGTAGAGGACTTATAACAAGCCTACTAGCGTATTATACACTAGTATGTTGCAGGACCTAGATACACCGGTTTTGTACGCTCCATACACTTACATTCGTGTTTGCTCCGTTAAATGGCGTGTGATGGTCTGTTTTGTATGTGCACACTTGATAGTGTTTACTAACTTGTGTGTATATGTATTTCAGGTTCAAATCATGAACTCAAACGCCAAGCGTGATTAAGATTTTATGGCACAAAGAATCGAACATCTGATATATTGTTATTGGGATAATAAATGTAATGAATGTGTTTATAGTTGTGATTTGGACAAAATAGAATTCAAATAGGTTTATTGTTTTGACACTTTAATAAATTGTTTTATTATGAGTTAAATCATTTGAATATAAACCCATTGTGATATACTTTCATAAAAATGGAGACCTAAATTCCTAAATGAGTTTTTTGAAATAAGTTTAATATAATTATGGCTGTTACAACGTTATACAAAATTTATATAGTTATGATAAAATGAAAATGTAGGCGAATGTTTGGAGTGGTTTATTGTTGGAGGAAAAAGTAAGAGTTTGAAGTGGTGGTTGAAATAATATGACATACTTATTGATTAGGCACTCTATTAGATGGACTTGATCCATTGTTGTAGTGCTCTTAGATTTAAGACTAGTACCAGATGTGTATAATGTTGGCCTGTAAAATAAATGTGAATTTAAGACCTATGTCTTTTAAAGAACCATTTATAACTTATTAATTTTTCAAATTGAAAGTTATAGCCATTTTAGCATTTTAGAAGAATTTATGCGAACATTTATTTAAACGGGATACTCCTTAACTTCATCTTCGTAGGGTAAAAATACCCTTCAACTCTGTTTACGTTGTGTAAAATTTTTTATCTTTTTATACAAAGGATACCCCTAATCCATCAAAAAATTTTGAGATACCCTTGAATGGCATTGAACCCTAACTCCTACTATCCTAAACCCTACCTAACTCACCAACACTACCTGGCTATTTCCAAGTAAAATTTTATGCGTACATGGTAGACACCACAACCGAATGAACTCCATTTATGACTCCCGATACAAGATTTACATGTAACGATTCTATTTGACACATTTAACAGATATGTACGATCCTATCTTTGTGTGTTGCTACTTTTGTGCCAACGCTAGGAAATTTAATGAACACATTTAATAGATATGTTGACTTAAAACCACCAAAGACTTTGTATGTAGACTAGTGGTATCATGGTAAAGTGTTCATCCCGACTTGATTAAGGGTTTAAATATAATTTAAATAAATAAAAAACCCGTAAACTCAGGGAAAGGAGTGAGTACCGCACAATTGATCAAATGGATATTCATTGCCTATCATTTTATAGCCTAGTGATGTCTATGGGGTGAGATAAAGCTTTGGGACCAATAGGTCCTTTGTCCGATTCCCACAAAGGGGGTTTTCCCATATTTATTGGGTTTCCTCCTGAATTCGTGTACATGCATTATGCCTAGTGAGGATGGATATGAACGAGCGGTTTCGCTAATGGCACGATGATACTCTAATGGTCTGTCAGTTATCCAAATTTGCCGCTAAAAAATAGATATTCATTGAAAAGGGTTCTACCTTAATCTCAAAAGTAACGTACACAACATAACAAGCAAATTGAGTGAATTGGTAGAGATCGAATGAAACAAACAAGTTTCAGATCAAGTGTTTCTACCGGCCAGTCAACTTGAGCCAATATTTCTTCCACCATGGTGGCGGCCTAATACCTCTACCTTCACCACCAATCAACTTTTCAGAAGCAGCACCACTACCAGTTTTCGGGTTCAAACTCCGGGCGACAAAAGTCCCACCAACACCACCACCACTTGAGAGATCTTCACCTTCATAGACATCCAAAGATCTGACAGCGAAGTAATCATTCCTATTTGTATCACGCCCAAACTCTTGGTCGTAATCCATATCTGCCTCACCCTCGAAGGTTCTTGCAAAGTGTCTTCTATGTCTAACAACCTTTCCTGGCATGAAAATACTAAAGCGAATGAATCGCATTATGCACCAACAGCAACAACTGCTCGCGATGTTACCATCAGAGTCGTCTAGTTCATTGTTCTCTTCACCTCTTTGCTCCATTATGTGACTGACATCATCATTTCTTTCTACCTTAGCAACATCCTCACAGGTGTCGATACTAGTAACCCCATCGTCACCGCCCTTTTGCTCTTTCTCCTTTCCGATGTAATTTTTCTGCTCCATCATGAATATCTCATCATAAGTACCGCTGTCTAATTCTTCAACTTCGTCCTCTTCGGAGACGATAGCAACCACACCGTCACCGACCATTTGCTCTTTCTCATCTCCTATTTCGCCTCCTATTTGCTCCGCCATGAGCTAGAAGATACAGCTGATTTATTTATTTTTGTTATTTCTTGCGATTTTTTGTGGATCTGTTAACGCTACTATTTATAAGTTGAGTTTACTCGTACCTAACAAGTTGTGCAATAATGATTCCAATCACCCGAATTGGTCACCTGGTTCTATAATTCTATTTTACTAATTTTAACATTATTTTACTAATTTCGTGAAAATAACGTTAAAAGAGGGGTTAATCATGCATCATGTGGTGACATTGATAGCCGAAAGACAATGAGGAACATGCGCTAATTGGCGTTTGTCTCAATGGTTGAGTGCTATGTGCCTTATGTCCAAGGCTTGATGCAAAACTACTATTGAGCCGGGGGTCTCACTGGAAGCAGCCTTTCTATTCCTACAGAGTAGACGTAAGACTGTCTATATCTTGTCCTCCTTAGACGCTACCTTACTTTTGCTATTGGTGGGATATACTGAGTATGATGATGTTCGATAATTCTATTTAACTAATAGTAATGTATAATTAATTTATACGTTAACAAGAACACAACTAGGTTTCTCACTTAATATACTTGTAGTGTTGGTTTTTGAAGTTTCAACAACAAAGGCTCTACATATTCACACACCCGGTTGTTTATTTGCACAACCTGTTAGACGCCTCATACAATGTTGTACAAGGCGTATAGGGTTCTTTTGACGCCTCGTAGAGTGCTGTACAAGGCGTATAGGGTTCTTTTGACGCCTCGTAGAGTGCTGTACAAGGCGTATAGGGTTCTTGTCTCTGACTAGGTGTGCAATCTCGTACGACGTCATATGAATCCCGTGTACGCCAAGTATTGCCCTGTACGATGCTCATACAGGATAGGAGAAAACGTTGCGTATAGAGCTATGTGCGGCGTATAATTTTGAGATTTGACTATGATACGATGTTGTCAGGGCACGTGATTATAGTTATATGCTACGTATAGGGCTGTACGCGGTGTATATTTTCAGTTTTGAAATGGTTAAATAGTGATATGCAGAGAATTCTTCACGTTTCCATTTTTCTACTCCTTTTGTTTGCATTCTACGTTTAACCAATTATCGAACGAGAGATTATTAATTCAACACACTACAAATGTCATCATTTTTGGATGGTAACTATTTCTTCGTGCAGTATTCCAGAGATTTATGGGTGCCCAAAACCATTCCGATAACATTTATTAACTTAAACTCCTTGTTTTTTTTTATTATTTACTATTTGTAATACCGTTGTTAGGAGTGGTCTGGAGTTCCTGTTTCTCACAAGGAAGAGGAGGTTGTGTCAGTGTACTAGTCGATCAAAACATACCGTTTCTAGATTTGAACAAGCCTCCCATGTGGATGAACCATATTATCTGACGCAACAAGGGTATCCAGATTATGGATACAAGTTTGAATCTTCTTACGTGCAACAACACAATCCGGATGGATACTGTCACACCCCGACCCGCAGCGGAAAAGGTGATCGGGGCATGATTGGGTTATCATCAAAGCTCATGACATTTATTATGCATTTCATATTCATTAAGTACAGTTTAATGGAAATTTACAATGAAGGTTACAACATGTTCTAACTATCAATCTAAGCTTCTTTGTTCTCTTCTAAGGCATTTCCTATGTTTTCCTCGCTTCAACCTGTTCACCTGTATCATGTGTAAAAGGGTTTTTGGATCAACATAAAGTTGGCGAGTGAATCCTATGAAAAGCATTTGAACAAGTTTATCCAATTGATTATAAATAATGTGCATAACCACATATGAGTAAATGTAGATGTAAATTTATTCACACAACACATAATATTAAAAATTGCACACACATACATCAAATGATTGTTTTGAGGCACGCGTTGTTCGACTCGTCTCCCACGATGAGTTTTTGAGGCACGCGTTGTTCTACGAACTGATGGGCCTAATGAATGAGTTTTGAGGCACGCGTTGTTCTACGAACTGATGGGCCTAATGAATGAGTTTTAAGGCACGCGTTGTTCAACTCGTCTCCCACGAGGAACTGATGGGCCTAATGAATGAGTTTTGAGGCACGCGTTGTTCTACGAACTGATGGGCCTAATGAATGAGTTTTAAGGCACGCGTTGTTCAACTCGTCTCCCACGAGGAACTGATGGGCCTAAATAATTTGCATACAACTTGACAATATGTAATACATCACAACCAACAATATTTACATTCTAGTTTAAATCATATAATGGTATAGCACGAGTTTGCATAAGAGAATTAGTTTAAGCGACACATGATACACCCCAAAACATGAATAAAAAGGGGAATTTGTAAGAATTCACTCACAGTGGGTGCGTTCGGTTGATGATGTTGAATGCTCGCGAAGTGGTTTTAACCACAGTGAGATTAACCTAGATAAATCGCATTATGGTTTGGTAAGTAAACGGATTTTATTAATCTATTTTAGTAGGATTGTTGGGTGTATTTTTGTGAGTTTAAGGCTATTTTCTAACCTTAAAAATGTCATTTTTAAGTATTTTTAATTGATTTTTAATTAAAATAAATAAATAAAAATTATAAAAAAATTGACTTTTTTTGACCATTGACCGTTGACTTTGACTGACTGTTGACCGGTTCGAATGCATATTGTTGTGCGCTGAGTGATGCTCGAACCCGAGACCTCCCGTACGCGTGCACGCAGCTCTACCAACTGAGCTACGTGTCTAACCCGTCATATATCTGATTTTAATTATATATATATATATTAATTAGATTTAAACAGAAATCCTTTATTTTAAAAACGATTTTTAATCCAGAGAACCGGTGCGCTCCACAGGTCTCGAACCCGGGACCTGTGGGTTGTGTAACACACAGTCCACCGCTGGACTGTGTGTTTAACATGTTATATAATCCAATTTTTATTATACTTAAATACAAACTATTTGTTTTCATTTCTGACTTATTTAAAAAGGTAAAATAATTGTCCGGGTCGATGCAGAAGACCGGACTTGAACTCGTGTGCTTTGATTAAACATACACACAGTCCACCGCTGGACTGTGTGTCTAACTTGGTTATTATTCCGGTTATTAATATACTTAACATATACATAAAATCAATCCGGTTCAGTTAACAAAAAAAGGAATTTTTATTAAGGCAGCGTGTGTGGAAACAATATTCGAACTCGAGACCTTTGCGTTTAATGTGCACACAGTCCACCGCTGGACTGTGTGTCTAACCCGGTAAATAACTTGATTTTAATTATACTTATATGTTTACCGAACTTCATCTTCTTCGTTGTGTTATAACCAGAAGTGACGACTGACTGGTTCGAAGTGTTGATTCAGGTTTCTTTAGTGTTTTATGATTAATTACAGATGAGATAAAAGTAAAAAGAAAGGAAATTAGGCGTGAAAAGTACCGACTGGCTTTCCTCTGTTTTCCGGCAGAACTCCGGCGACAGCAATCTCTTCCGGCGACGAGTGTCTTGCAGCAGAGAATCTTCAGAAAGCTTACAAAGGGTGTGGGTGACTTCGGTATAAGTTTAGGGGGTTCAGTAAAGCTCAGAGATTAAGGACTCGGTTTTCCGGCGACGAACAGAATATTTCCGGCGAGTGAGTTTTCGCCGAGAAAGGGTGCGATTTGAGAATAAAAGGTTTCTGGTGAGTTGTGGGTGAATTTATAGGGTAGTATCGAGATGTATGGGGTCTGAATTTGGTCTCAATTCGAAGTCAGCCGTTCTCCGGCGGTTACGACTGATGTCGCGGGTTCAGACGTCGGTTATAACCGTCGTGGGAGTTAATTCTTCGGTTAAATTGAGCGGAAACGTAAATTATCGGCGAAGTCGTCGGGATTTCCGACGACTGCTATTTGGGCGCAAATTGACTGAATTTTGACTTCCGCACTTTATTATTTGAATTAATTGATTCCTTTTATTATCAGAAAATCAAAGTGGCGGAGCGGTTTAAATGTTGGGTGTTAAGTTGTTGTTGAACCCGGTACAGACCCGGGTTCGAAACCCGGCAGAACCAAAACATTTTTATTTTGCGATTTTTAACAGTTTTTCAAAAACAACTTATATATTCCAATATAATAATTGATTATGTATCGTTTAAAATTATTTTGGGCATTTAATCCGCAACGAAATTTTTAACTGATTGTTCGGTTAATAAACGGAGCGGGTTTGGTAAAATCCGTTTTTTGACGAATGTTACAGTATCCCCTGCTTTTTAGAATTTCGTCCCGAAATTTAAATAGTGATGTATTTGACTAAAAGAATGATGGTGTTTAGTTTGACAGTTACATGCTTAGAAGAAATAAGGGTTTAAGTTTTTTTTGTTCGAGGCGGTAACATTCCTTGTAAGGGTTAAGTACCCTATTACAGGAATCGCTTTTTGTTGCCTACTGTAAAAGTATTGATAAGCAGAATTGATTTGCTAACTTTGATTTCATGCATAAAAGTTTGAATATGCTTAGAAGGTTAGGGTTATATCCTAAGGCAAAACTTCTAATACTACAATCTACACAAATAAACACAACAACTAATAATTGAATCCACATTCTGATAGCATATTTGTTTGTATGGTGACAGTTCCTCTCTCGTTTGTTATGATGGAGAGGTTAGTTTATGTAGAAATGGAACACAATCCAATTTCTTTAAATAGCGAGATGATATAAATGTAACACAAATTTCAACCTAGGTAATACTAAATCCTACATGGAACTTCTCATATTCGCCTGATAACGCCTCTGATCCTTTGGCAAGAATACTTATATATAGGAAGTACCAGCGGCGTATCCACCATATTCTTGTCAAATTTTCATTGGTTTTATCAGTGAATTATGATTAGTCCTATATAACTCTACAACCAATACAACAAACATAAAATACTGAAATGAAATATATCTGTGCGATCAAGGCTCAATCAAACGGAGCCGATCGTATTGCATGTACTGAAAATGAAATTGTCTGTGTGCTCAAGGCTCAATCAAACGGAGCCGAACGTATTGCATGTACTGAAAATGAAATTGTCTGTGTGCTCAAGGCTCAATCAAACGGAGCCGAACGTATTGCATGTACTGAAAATGAAATTTCTGTGTGCTCAAGGCTCAATCAAACGGAGCCGAACGTATTGCATGTACTGAAAATGAAATTTTCTGTGTGCTCAAGGCTCAATCAAACGGAGCCGAACGTATTGCATGTACTGAAAATGAATAACTTAATCTAAACATCAATCACACAAACAGCCTATGCATGGAACCTCTCATAACCGCCTGATAATGCCTCCGATCATTTGACAAGAATACTTATATATAGGAAGTACCAGCGGCGTATCCACCATATTCTTGTCAAATTCTCATTGACTTTATCCGCAAGTTATGATTAGTTCTATGCGACTCTACAACATAAACAAACACAACAACCAGCGCTTGAGTCTTAATTCTGATAGTATACATGTTTGAATGATGACAATACCTCTCTCGTTTATTATGATGGAGAGGTTAGTCTATGTAGAAATGAGACACAACTCAACTTCTTTAAATGATGAAACTGAGATACGTCGTGAGGTATGATGATATGAATATTAAATCAATGAGTATAAAACAAACTGAACTAGTAATTTGCGTTAAAATTCTTGGATAAATTTCCAACTGAGATACGTGAAAATTGAGATAACATAAAGAAAAACATAAAAACTAAGTGGTTGGTGTTGAATCTTGATTCTTGGTGAGAGAAGGCTAGTTAAGTGGTTTGTTTGGACCGTTAATATCTTCAACAGGATTGGCGTTGATGTTATAAACTCTTCCTCTCGCTGGCGGTGGAGCTGGGTTTGTTTGATTTGCTTGGTTAACTGAGTTTGCTTGAGCTTAGGCGTTTATGATGTTAACCAAACGAGGGCACGTGTTTCTAAAATGGGTAGGGTCGCCACAATTGAAACAAGCTCAAACATATGGGAACATGGGGTATTGAGGTTGTTGATATGTTTGGACCATGTTTTGAGTAGGGGGTGGGGTTTGGTTTTGTGAGGTGCGGCAAACCTTGCTCAAATGACCGTAGCGTCCACAATTCGCACATAGTCGACAGGGTAAAGTAGATGGATGGTGATAGAAACAGGTGTTGCATTGAGGGTGAGGTCCAATGTAAGGCTTCTTATTTGGGTAAGTTGAGTTGGGTGCTACTTGAGTGATTGGGATAGTTTGGGGAGGTACAACTTGTGAAGCTGGTTGGTTGCGTTGGGTGACGGCGAAAATTTGCCCATCTCGTTTCCTCTTAGAAATAGGTGGTGTAGAGGATTCGGTTCGGGTGGAGTTTGTGGTTTCGGTTGATGCTTTATCCTTCTTCTTCTCCTCCTTGAAATCTTTGTTCCGGATTCGGTTCTCGGTGAGCGCTGTTGCTAGCTCCATTACTGCTTCCAAAGTTGCAGACGAGGTACTTATTACAGAGTCTTGAATCTTTGATGGAAGACCACGAATGTAGTGCTCGATCAAAACGGTAGAGGGGAGTGAACAAGTTGGGAACCATTTGATTTAACTCAAGGAATCTCTTGTTATATGTGGTGTGGTCGCCTTCCTTTTGTTTCAAAGAATGGAACTCATCCTCCAATTTCTTGATTTCGCTTCTTGGGCAAAACCGTCTTGTCATGATTCCCTTCAACTCTTCCCAAGTCAAAGTCATAGCATCTTCAACACCTCGTTTGGTCTTCTCTGTATTCCACCATGTGAGTGCTGTTCCAAGTAAACGACCGGTAGCATAACGCACTTTGCGATCATCGGGGCAATCGCAATTTAGAAAAGTGTTCTCCATTTCTTGAACCAATGGAGGAGAGCGGTGACACCCTCAGTACCTTCGTATTTTGGAGGATCGCAGGATTTGAAATGTTTGTAGGTGCATTTAGTGACTTTTGGGGAAAGATTGACAGTGTTTTGATCTTCTTGTTGGGTTGGGTTAACGGAATTAGCGGTAAGGGCTTGTTGAACTTGAACTACGATGTTGGGTATTACGGTCGCCATTTGCTGAGCGATTTGGGCAGCCAAGCGTTCACGGGCTTTTCCTGCTCTCATCTTCCTACGGGCGAGGTTAGAAGACATCTACAAGGAATACATGTCAAGAGTATGAGTTGGATGCTTTTGGGTTCGTGGGTCGTGTTTGGGAATGAACATTCATAAAATAAATATAGAAAAATAAATCTACTACATCCATAGGATGTCTTGGGCTTTGCTCGTAATTGGGCCTTGCATGCCGCCATACTTCACCTTCGTAATCACGTGGGCCCCCATGATTACCGGGTTTTTCATATGGTTCGCATGTGTTAGCCTGGTTACGTACACTAAAACCCGGAGAAAATCGAGAAATATGTAACGTATGATATTCGGAATGTGCCCAGGCATGGACACGGTGACATCTCAAAGTGGGGTTAGTTCGAACGACGTTTGGTGTGGCATGCTTTGGCCTAATAGGTCCATCGTACTCTCATCGTTAGTCCCCAGGTAGGCAAACTGGTACGTTATTTTGGATTTATACGAATGCCAACCTAGACAGGACGTTCCGACTACCGGTACTTGTACCCTTCCAGTTACTACATGCCCGTCGCAGAACTTACTTTGATGAGATTTGAAAATTGCAACAAAATCATTGAATAATGAGAGTATGAAAATGAATTGAATATATGAACATTGATATATGTATAATGAATATGTATATAAGCATTTATGTTTGACTGTAATATAAACAGATATGAAACAAATAAATATCACAAGTTTGTATGTAACCACCTAATTAATTTAAAATTTAGGCAGACTATAGTATAGGCTCTAAGGGTCTAATAACCTATCCTATATCCCTATAGTCATGGCTCTGATACCAATCTGTCACACACCCGACCCGCAGCGGAAAAGGTGATCGGGGCATGATTGGGTTATCATCAAAGCTCATGACATTTATTATGCATTTCATATTCATTAAATACAGTTTAATGGAAATTTACAATGAAGGTTACAACATGTTCTAACTATCAATCTAAACTTCTTTGTTCTCTTCTAAGGCATTTCCTATGTTTTCCTCGCTTCAACCTGTTCACCTGTATCATGTGTAAAAGGGTTTTTGGATCAACATAAAGTTGGCGAGTGAATCCTATGGAAAGCATTTGAACAAGTTTATCCAATTGATTATAAATAATGTGCATAACCACATATGAGTAAATGTAGATGTAAATTTATTCACACAACACATAATATTAAAAATTGCACACACATACATCAAATGATTGTTTTGAGGCACGCGTTGTTCGACTCGTCTCCCACGAGGAACTGATGGGCCTAATGATGAGTTTTGAGGCACGCGTTGTTCTAACGAACTGATGGGCCTAATGAATGAGTTTTGAGGCACGCGTTGTTCTACGAACTGATGGGCCTAATGAATGAGTTTTAAGGCACGCGTTGTTCAACTCGTCTCCCACGAGGAACTGATGGGCCTAATGAATGAGTTTTGAGGCATGCGTTGTTCTACGAACTGATGGGCCTAATGAATGAGTTTTAAGGCACGCGTTGTTCAACTCGTCTCCCACGAGGAACTGATGGGCCTAAATAATTTGCATACAACTTGACAATATGTAATACATCACAACCAACAATATTTACATTCTAGTTTAAATCATATAATGGTATAGCACGAGTTTGCATAAGAGAATTAGTTTAAGCGACACATGATACACCCCAAAACATGAATAAAAAGGGGAATTTGTAAGAATTCACTCACAGTGGGTGCGTTCGGTTGATGATGTTGAATGCTCGCGAAGTGGTTTTAACCACGAGTGAGATTAACCTAGATAAATCGCATTATGGTTTGGTAAGTAAACGGATTTTATTAATCTATTTTAGTAGGATTGTTGGGTGTATTTTTGTGAGTTTAAGGCTATTTTCTAACCTTAAAAATATCATTTTTAAGTATTTTTAATTGATTTTTAATTAAAATAAATAAATAAAAATTATAAAAAATTGACTTTTTTTGACCATTGACCGTTGACTTTGACCGTTGACTTTGACTGACTGTTGACCGGTTCGAATGCATATTGTTGTGCGCTGAGTGAGGCTCGAACCCGAGACCTCCCGTACGCGTGCACTCAGCTCTACCAACTGAGCTACGTGTCTAACCCGTCATATATCTGATTTTAATTATATATATATATATATTAATTAGATTTAAACAGAAATCCTTTATTTTAAAAACGATTTTTAATCCAGAGAACCGTGCGCTCCACAGGTCTCGAACCCGGGACCTGTGGGTTGTGTAACAACAGTCCACCGCTGGACTGTGTGTTTAACATGTTATATAATCCAATTTTTATTATACTTAAATACAAACTATTTGTTTTCATTTCTGACTTATTTAAAAAGGTAAAATAATTGTCCGGGTCGATGCAGAAGACCGGACTCGAACTCGTGTGCTTAGATTAAACATACACACAGTCCACCGCTGGACTGTGTGTCTAACTTGGTTATTATTCCGGTTATTAATATACTTAACATATACATAAAATCAATCCGGTTCAGTTAACAAAAAAAAGGAATTTTTATTAAGGCAGCGTGTGTGGAAACAATATTCGAACTCGAGACCTTTGCGTTTAATGTGCACACAGTCCACCGCTGGACTGTGTGTCTAACCCGGTAAATAACTTGATTTTAATTATACTTATATGTTTACCGAACTTCATCTTCTTCGTTGTGTTATAACCAGAAGTGACGACTGACTGGTTCGAAGTGTTGATTCAGGTTTCTTTAGCGTTTTATGATTAATTACAATGAGATAAAAGTAAAAAGAAAGGAAATTAGGCGTGAAAAGTACCGACTGGCTTTCCTCTGTTTTCCGGCAGAACTCCGGCGACAGCAATCTCTTCCGGCGACGAGTGTCTTGCAGCAGAGAATCTTCAGAAAGCTTACAAAGGGTGTGGGTGACTTCGGTATAAGTTTAGGGGTTTAGTAAAGCTCAGAGATTAAGGACTCGGTTTTCCGGCGACGAACAGAATATTTCCGGCGATTGAGTTTTCGCCGAGAAAGGGTGCGATTTGAGAGTGAAAGGTTTCTGGTGAGTTGTGGGTGAATTTATAGGGTAGTATCGAGATGTATGGGGTCTGAATTTGGTCTCAATTCGAAGTCAGCCGTTCTCTGGCGGTTACGACTGATGTCACGGGTTCAGACGTCGGTTATAACCGTCGTGGGAGTTAATTCTTCGGTTAAATTGAGCGGAAACGTAAATTATCGGCGAAGTCGTCGGGATTTCCGACGACTGCTATTTGGGCGCAAATTGACTGAATTTTGACTTCCGCACTTTATTATTTGAATTAATTGATTCCTTTTATTATCAGAAAATCAAAGTGGCGGAGCGGTTTAAATGTTGGGTGTTAAGTTGTTGTTGAACCGGTACAGACCCGGGTTCGAAACCCGGCAGAACTAAAACATTTTTATTTTGCGATTTTTAACAGTTTTTCAAAAACAACTTATATATTCCAATATAATAATTGATTATGTATCGTTTAAAATTATTTTGGGCATTTAATCCGCAACGAAATTTTTAACTGATTGTTCGGTTAATAAACGGAGCGGGTTTGGTAAAATCCATTTTTTGACGAATGTTACAGATACAGTGGTGAACCTCCATTCACCTCATCGTATGGTGATGAGCAATTCAGTAACACGAGCAATCCTTACGAAAGTTACAATGCATCACATTCTTTTTACGTTCATCAAGACTATCCGGATGACGGAGGATATGGTGGTGAGCTTTCGAACACACCATCGTATGATGACGAGGAACCCCCGAGCCCGGACAATCCATACAAAACAAAGCAGGTATCAAATTTATCTAGTTACCTTAGATAGTGATATACGCATGTTTTTTTAGTTAAATGTTATATATTAAAATTATTAACAAATATAAGATAAAAGAATTAAAACAGACTAATAAATATAAAATGTAACTTAATCCTATTGGTGTTACAGGTTTTCAACTCTCTAGATAACATAAAGAAATGGGTACAACAAATGGCAAACAAGGATGGTTTCGTCATTGTGACATGTCGATCAAAGAAAATTGGGGGGAAGGACCGGAGGGTATGGCTTGAATGTGACCGTGGTGGCGAAAATCATACTACTGGAATAGTTAGATAAGCCGACAAAAAAAAAATCAGTTGCCCGTTTTATTTGATGGCGGTCCGCACCATCCGTATGAAATCCGGCGGATAGTAGTGGGAAACGCTGAACATAACACGAATTTGCTGAAGACCTTTCAGGCCACATGTTTGTGCGAAGATTTACTCCTAGTGAATACAAGCTAAGCGTGCAGCTGATAGCTCAAAACATGGAGCCATGCTATATTTTTCAAACAATAAGGAAGCAACACCCTATCAGGCTCCATGTTAAGAAAGACGTACAAAATGCGATGCAGAAGATTAGAGTCTCACAAAGAGACGGAAAGACTCCCATGTAGACACTGGAAACCCTACTGCTTAAAAACGAATTCATTTACGAGACCCAGCAGGAGCCCAGAACAGATGTCGTAACAGAGCTCTTCTTTGTTCATCCCTACTCGGGTGATACGTGGCTGCATTACCGCACGTGCTGTTGATCGACGTAATGTACAAAACAAACATATACAACATGCCATTTGTTTAGGTCATGGGTTTGACGCCGATTAGCAAGGCGTTTTGTATTGTGCATGCCATTATTTGTAAAGAACATAGTGATTACTTCATATGGGTGCTTGAAAGGATCAGGTCAATATTGAATGAACGTGTATGCTAAAGTATTTCCAAACGTCTCTAGGTATCTTTACAGGTATCACATACAACAAAATATTTGTAAGCACTGCAAGAACTCATTCACTAACAAAGACTGGAAATTTTTTGTCATTCTGGGGGACATTGCGTGGTCCAATATATTTGGGGATTGATAGGTTGTTTTATTTTCTACTATTTGATGGAATTGAGTGACGAATAATAACCCCCTTGGCCTCTTTGTCTCTCTAATTGTCTAACCAACAACAAACGACAATCTACTTGATTTCTTCTGATTGTTAACACTAACAAAACAGTCCCAAACCCTCCTGACTCGCAATTGAAAAAACAAAAACGAATACCCTCTATGGTTTCGATTTCTTAATGTGAATGACAAACAACCCACTGAAAAACAAAAGCGAATACCCTTTGCGGTTTTAATGTTCTTGGGGTGAATGACAAACAACCCACAATTGTTTTTGTCTTTTGTAACATGATTAACCAATCCAATTGCAACATCTTGCCTTGATCGGAACTGGAACATGACGAAAACAATCACTCGCTTGATGATCGACTTCAGAAGGAAATTGAATCAAACAATTAGAGCCGGCTATGATACCATTGTTGCGTAGGATCGGTTGAACAAACTATGAAACACCAATAATAATAATATGATTTCCAAATATAATTGCAAGGATCGTTATCATTGGCTTGTTTGATACATGTAATGTAATATATATGTACAAACACAAAAGGGATAAACCTGTGGGATGTTACGCAAATTGCCGCATCCCTTAAAGAAATTAAGTTTCTAAGTTTTGATTTATACACTAGGAACTCATGGACTTCTACATATTACAAAAAAGATTTAAAATACACTTTGGACTAACACAAATGGTCCATAACCTGACCCAAATGAATTAATAAATTAGAATCTAATATGTATTACTTTGAAATTCATAAAACCATTTCGGGAAATAATAGTGTGACTTTTACAACTTCATAAAATATTTTGAGAGAAGGGGTATCTTAATCGTGGTTGCATTCCATTTTTCACCTCACGTATTCCCAAAGTATGTGACTCTTTGTTCCTTAAAAATTTCATTCTCCAATCATATAATATAAATACTTATTCTCACGCCAAAGAATAATCAGAAAGATAATCTTCCACTTGAAGTTTGATCGTCCTTTCACTGCTTCTTGTGATTTCTATAGATTTAGGTCTTCCAAGGTTATTTAAATGGAAAAGTGAGTAAACCAAAAAGATACACGTGGCAGAAAGAAGGAGACATGGCAATAAACGTCGATTACTATTTATTCACTTCCTTTATTAATAGACTATTCATTCACTTCCTTTAATCATAAATAATAATAATAATAATAATAATAATATAATATAATATAATATAATATAGGAGTGAATTGTAAGCTTTATCATTTATCTATATACTTGTTTCAGGCGGTGTCCTTTGTCTTTAAAATTGACGAGTATTATACTTAATGTTTTAAAATGCTACACGTTATGTCCTTTAGCACTAACCCAGTTAATTTTTTAGTTAAATCATATCAAGGTAGGGTAGTTTAGTCTTTTTGCTTATTTATTTAAATAATATATATATATATATATATATAGTTGTATAAGATAATACTTTTAACCCCCTCCTCCCCTTCTCTTCCGCCCCACCACCGGATGAAAGATCGGTTGGCCGGGAAATCGTTTGGCGGTAGGTCTGTTTTTTCATTCGAAACCAATGTTCTCGCCATTTTAACTTTGTTGAATTCCTGCAAAAGACAACTCACAATTTTAATATATTCAATTCAAAAACATCTGATGGTTGAACATCAAACTCTTAAACTTAATCATCACCAAAAATCAAACAACAATAATCATCTCCACACCAGTATCATCATCAAATGTATCAACCATAGTTCAATCAAACTCACATAAAAACCCCTAAATCAAACAACACATAAAAAACCCTAACCCTAGAAAACAAAAATATCAAATCAAATCAAAATACTGTAACAGAATCATAGAACAAGAGCTGCATACTTTGTTGGAATTAGTGGCGATTGTGGAATCGAAGTGAGTACCCTTGAAATCATGATCCACAAACTGTTCAGCCCACACGTAGGCTAAGCCTATTCCACCGCGCACCATCACACCACCTGCCACCATCCCCCACCACAACCACCTTGAAACCGTGATCCATAAACTGTTCTGTTCTTGCCCAATTTCAGTCCCCCGTCGATGGGTTCTTGCGACTTTACAATCTCTGTTGAAATCGAAGATGGTGGTCCGCATTACTGATTATAGAGGATGATGACGGTGGTGGTCTACACTCCAATAACAGGATTGCAGAGGATGATGACACTGGTGGTTGTTGGTTGAGTTTTCTGTTTTGAACGAGTATGAAAGAGAGAGATTTTAGAGAGAGTGTATCTTGGGTTTATATATATTCTAATTTATTTTTAATTAACATGTTTTAATTAAATCGGTAAAATTACAAAATTACCCTTATGTGAGTTGCATGTGATGCCATTTAACGTTAAAAATTAACTAGGTTATGCTAAAGGACATAACATGTAACATTTAAAAACATTAAGTACAAAATTCGTCAATTTTAAAAACAAAGGACATCGCCTGAAATTAGGTATATAGATAAAGGACAAAATTTGCAATTCACTCGAAATATAAATATAAAAATATAATAATAGTAATTTATTAATAATATAAAATAAAATAATATAATATAATTAATATAATATATAATCTATATCTATATCTATACTATATAGTAAAGAAACCATTAAATGGACACTTATCATCATATTAGGCTATGTAATTTTATTTGAATTATAGATAATCTCCTACTAAATTATAGATAATTGTTATTTTATCTCATCCTAATTATAGATAATTATTATTTAGTTTAATCTCTTATAGATAACTCTCCTACTAAATTATAGATAATTGTTATTTAATTTAAATATAAAATTTATTTTTTTCATTATTAATTTTTTTTATCGATTTTATTACATAATTTATAAGTCAAATTGTATATAACTTGCAAATAATAATTTGATATATAAAATTATATTTATTCAAATCGCGTAATACACGTGGTTTTTATAAATATAAATTTGTATTAATATATTATTTATATTTTCATTATTAAAAAAATTATATCAATTTTATTACATAATTTATAAATCAAATTGTATATAACTTGCAAATAATAATTTGATATATAAAATTAAATTTATTCAAAGAGTGTAATACACTGAGGTATTTAAAGATATAACTTTGTTTTGAGGTATTATTTATGTTTATTTTCATTATTAAAATATTATATCGATTTTATTACATAATATATAAATTAAATGGTATATAACTTTCAAATAATAATTTGATATGTAAGATTAGATTTATTGAAACCGTGTAATACACAGGGATTTTTAAAGATAAAACATTATTTATTATTTGTGTATTAAATTACATTTTTTTTTCAAAATGTGTAATACACGTGGTTTTTAAAGATATAACTCTTTTATTATTTGGTATATAAAATTACATATATTCAATTTATACAATAAACGGGTTTTTAAGGATACAATTTTTTTTATTATTTAATATATAAAATACATTTATTCAACTCACGTAATAAATGAGGTTATTAAAGATATATTATTTTATTATTTAGTATATCAAATTACATTTACTCAACTCGTGTAATACACGAGGTTGTAACCTAGTATAATATAATATGATTTTTAGTTAGAATTAAAAGATATTTTCCTAAGCTTTTAGACTTTGGAAAAAGACAATTTCTAAGGAAGATTTGATGGAGGTGTTTGATTTGGAATGAATTCTTGAGAACTTTAACTTAAACAGGCTGAGGGTGATTGGAAATGGGCTGGTGATCGATTGGCTTTTCTATGTGAAGTCGATGAGCCGGGTCATGATGGAAAATTGGAAACCAATTCTAATGTGAATTCGTTAAAAGATATTGCATGTGTCAAATGGGTTCCCCTTAAAGTCGATGAGCTGGGTCATGATGGAAACCAATTCTAATATGAATTCGTTTAAAGATATTGCATGTGTCAAATGGTTTCCCCTTAAAAGGTGTTCCTTTTCGCACGGAGGGTAATTCAAAATAGAATTCCTTTAGCAAGGGTTGGCCTTATAGTAACGTGGGGTTAGGCTTGGGCTTAGGGCCTCCACAAAACTTGAGAATATAAAAAGATCATATAGTCTAAAGTTGTTAGACCATGTTTAACTTTTGTCTGCAATTGCTTAGTCTGTTTTGTAATTGTTTGTTTAGTTAATTTCTTAACATTGTTTAAATTCTCAATATTGTTCTCAACCACGTATATTGTCCTTAATATTATCATAAACTGAGACTCAATTGCCTTAGCTAGCATTTATGATTCTAAAACAAATATGGGAGGCCCACAAGCTTTGGTTTTAATTATTTTGTTTTCAACTGATTTTGCCTCAAACTTCTTCAAATAAATTTTCATACTCTAAATTTACAACATTTATGTGTATAAAGGTGTGTATCTCATGCTTTGGGAGATTTTCAACAAAATAAAAAAGAAAAAAAATAATTTTTCACTTTTAACCCAAAACCATTTATTTTTTACTTGTAACACCAATACTTTCATATTTTGCAATTCACTCTCACAACTTTTATTTTCAACTTTGGTATAGTTTTCATCTTACGCAAATTTTTTGTTTTACGTTCCGTTCTAAATTTTGCAAGTTAACACAACGTAACGTGTGTGTGGTTTAAATTTTTACGTCGTCTATTTTTCCCGTTTGACAGGTTCGTCGCAACGTGCGGGTCCTTGATCAATTTGGTTATTCGTTTATGTATTTTACGTTTCGGTCTAAGTTATTTGCATTAACACGCCGCAAGTTATGCTTTGTGGCCCCGTCGCAACATGGGAGTGCTTAATACTGGTTAAGTTGACTTTGGTAATTGTCCAACCATTGATGCAATTGATGTAGTTTTTTGTTTATCACCTATATACTTTTAAGCTTCGGAATATGTTTTCCAGTTTCTTCTATTTTATTTTGTTTTTTGTGTTTACATACATATTTAAGGAGAAGCTTACAAATGAATTACAATGGGTTTCATGTTCATTTTTTCCACGAAATTACAAAATTCCATGTGTGATGATGATCCTTTAAAATTCAATATAGTAGTTCATGGATCAAACTAACAAAAGAGTGTTTGCAACATGAACTAATGTTTGTTCACCTTTGTTGCTGATGTTATTAGGATAAAATCATGCAATGGTCCAAAACTTAGCTATAAATAAACAAATCATGAATCGACTCATTTTGACGTGACCCGCCTGTTTTACTAGGATTACGGTGACACTAAAAGGGCCCCAATTTTGGAGTTCGTTTTGGGCCTCCAAATAGGTGGGACCGGCCCTGCCTTTATCTTCAAACCTGATAGTTAGAGAAGTCGATATACATTCGGTGGCATGCCAGTTTTGTTCTTTGGAGGCAGAAGAAGATGATCACATTGTTTTCTTGCGCAATTTGGGAAAGATATCAGGAATTGTGAGTCCTCCCTGAGCGGTTGGAACTAGTTTGGGATGTCAGTCTATGATCTATCCAACAACTCGTCAAAGGAACGACAAGGGCGTCTTCTTCTAAACAAAGAGAAGCAAATTCCTCACAGCTCTCTTGTGCACTACCTCTTGGTTCCCGTGGAAAGCTAGGATTTCTTTGGTTTTCAACAACCTCAAACTCTCGGATTATGGATGTAACATCCGCCAAAAAAAAACCGGATTTACCAAACCCGCTCCGTTTATTAACCGAACAATCAGTTAAAAATTTTGTTGCGTATTTAATGCCCAAATTAATTTTAAAACGATACATAATTAATAATTATATTGGAATATATAATTTATATTTGAAAAAGTATTAAAATTAATGAAATAAAAATAAAACAATGCTGCCGGGTTTCGAACCCGGGTCAGCCAGGATTCCAAAGCCTTAACACACACGCGCTCAACCACTCCGCCACTTGTTTTCTTGTTCATTACTAGAAACAATTAATTCAAATACACAAACTCGAATTCAAACTGACGCGCCCAAATCGCAGTCGTTGGAAATCCTGACGAATTCGCCTTTCTTGGTCGGTTTCTTGTATCTTAACGCAAATATTAACTATTGCATCGGTTATAACCGATGTCCAGTCCGCGACACAAGTCATAACCGCCGGAAAAATCATTGACTTTGAATCAAGACTGAAATCCGACCCCATGCGTCTCGATTCCTTCCTATAAATCCACCCACAACTCACTGGTAACCCTTTCGCTCAAAATCGCACAAATTCTCGACGTATTTTCACTCGCCGGAGAATATCTGCAAGTCGCCGGAAAACCGAGACTCACATCCACACGGTAATTCCTTCGACTTTTTCTGTTCCAATCAATTGATTAGACTGTTACTAACACAAATCCACCATCAGAATCCATCCCAGTCGACATAGCCGGAATATTCAACCTTCGCCGGAAAATCTCTGAAATTTCTGATATCGCACTGTGAATCGGTATAACCCTTCAAACTCCTGTCAATCCTTGTTTAAGTACCTCAATTTCATAATTAATCGAGCAGAACTATTAATTGATCCTAACAGCCGAAGTTCACTATCGGAGCCGACAGACCTCTGCCGGAGTTCTGTGAAAGACACGGATCGGTACCCTCCTTTCCCCCAAACCCTCTCCATACATTTCCTTTCAATTACTATTAATGTTTGAAAATCAAATTAGACATAAATCAGTCGAAACATTCGGACTTTGTTTTTCTGGGTAAAGTTAACGAAGAAGACGAAGGCAGGTTATAACATAAGTTTAATTAAAATCAGTTTATGAACGGGTTAGACACACAGTCCAGCGGTGGACTGTGTGCAAACAATTTCACATACGCCCCGCGTTCGATTCTTGTCCCAGCCTTACTCTCTTGTTATAAAAATGCCTTTTTAACTGAACCGGGTTAACTCTCAAAACCATGTTAAGTATAATAAAAACCAGATTATTTACCAAGTTAGACACACAGTCCAGCGGTGGACTGTGTGCACAGTAACCCACAGGTCCCGGGTTCGAGACCTGTGGCGAGCACCGAGCGAGACATTAAAATCGTTTTTAAAATAAATGATTTTCGGATTAATTCAATTAGTATATAAATATAATTAAAAACAGAAATATTTCGGGTTAGACACGTAGCTCAGTTGGTAGAGCTGCGTGCACCCGAACGGGAGGTCTCGGGTTCGAGCCTCATCCGGCGCACACAATTACACAATAAAACCGGTCAACAAGTCAACGGTCAAAAAGTCAACATTTTTTTTATTATTTTTATTTATTTATTTTATTTAAAAATCAATTATAAATACTTAAAAATAACATTTTTAAAGTTAGAAAATAGCCTTAAACTCACAAAAATATATCCAATAATCCTACAAAAATTGATTTAATAAAATCCACTTATTTACCGAACCATTATGTTATTATCTAGGTTAGTTTCACTCGTGGTTAAATCAAACTTCGTGCGCATTCAACATCATCAACCGAACGCACCCAATGTGAGTGAATCGTACAATTCCCCTTTTTAATTACATGTTTTGGGGTGTGTCATGTGTCACTAAAATTAACTCGTTTATTTAAACTTGTGCCATACCATATTGTGATATAAACTTAGAGTGTAAATATTGTTTGTAGTTATGTCTTTCATATTGTCAAGTTGTATGCAAATCATTCATTAGGCCCATCAGTTCGTAGAACAACGCGTGCCTCAAAACTCATTCATTAGGCCCATCAGTTCCTCGTGAGGGACGGGTTGAGCAACGCGTGCCTCAAAACAATTTATTATTGTATGTGTGTGCGTTATCTGATATTAAGTGTTTTATGAATATGTTTACATCTATATTTACTCATATGTGGTTGTGCACTTTATTTTATAATCAATTCAATAAACTTGTTCAAATGCTTTTCATAGGATTCACTCCGCCAACTTTTTGTTGATCCAAAAACCATTTTTACACATGATACAGGTGAACAGGATGAAGCAAGGAAAACATAGGAAATGCCTTAGAAGAAAATAATGAAGTCTAGAATGATGTGTAGAAGATGATGTAATTATGATTGTATCTTTCCCCTTAAATTGTAATAATAAATATGAAACGTTATAATAAATGTCATGAGCTTTGATGATAACCCAATCATGCCCCGATCACCTTTTCCGCTGCGGGTCGGGGTGTGACAATGGAGAATATCAAGCCTTATTTATATTATTGTGAATTAAACATAGATGAAGGCGGGTTAATATAAATTTGTCAAGCTGGTGTGGATCTCTAATTTTTGTGTCTTTAGGCCTCTAAGTCGATGGTTTTCCTTTAATTCTAAGTTTTGTGTTATGTTTTGGTTTTGTTGGTTCTAAATACGCTGGTTTTTTTTTTAATATAAAGGATGTTAAGAAAAAAAAGTTAAAATGTGGATAGGGGTGTAAAAAAGTCCAGAGGCTCGAGAGCTACTCGTGATCTGCTTGGTTAAAAGCTCGAACGAGCCTGAGCCCGAGCTTGAGCCTGAAATAGAGCTCGTTTAGTTATCGGCCCAGGCTCAACCCTGAAACACAAAGCTCGTCGTGAGCCTAAACGAGCCCTAACAAATTTTTTTATATGTGATATAATAATAATGATGATAACATTGACAATCCGACCTCGACCCGAGCTTTAGCTCGTTTAAGTAACATTGAAGCGAGCTCGAGCTGGGCTTTTAGTTCGTTTGAGGTTGTTTCAAAATAGCTCGAGCTCGCTCGACCCGAGCTCTCGCTCGTTTGAGTGATATTGAAGCGAGCTCAAGCCGAGCTTTTAGCTCGTTTGAGATTGTTTTTAAAAATAGCTCGAGTTCAAAGAAGTAGGCTTGAACTGAGCTTGGCTTGCTCGAGCCTAGTCGGGCTCAGGCTCGACCCATCTCGAAATAAGTTGACTTCCAGACGGCCTTAGTCTTCGTCAACTGTATCGGTGTGAACCAAACTTTATTGAATAAATGCATTGTTGTAGAAAGCTAGAAGCTTGACTTTCTGGACAACCCGGACATAGTAAAGAATTAGGCATTGCCCTATAACTTCCAAGTACTTTATCGATAAAGGTTAAAAATCTTCAAAAACAAACTTATAACTAATAAAATGGTTACGGATCATGACTAAAAATCAAATACAAATAAAATTAACATACAAAATGTACAAACTGAAGGAAAAACCAAAAAAACCGCGGTAGCATTTTCGTAAATATTTGGTCTTCAAAATTACTCTATAGGATCATTTGTAGAGTGATTTTGGTCTTGTAAAGTAATTTTGTAAAATGTTCTTTTAGAGTAATTTTGATTTTTGTAGAGTAATTTTGTAAATTGTTCTTGTAGAGTACTTTTATAAAATGATCATGTAGAGTAATTTTGTTAGCATTTAGTTTATAGGCTTAGCTTTATGGTTTAGTTTTTAGCTTTTAGTTTTTTTTTTTTGAGGGGAGGGGTTTAAGTTTTTTTAGGTTTTTGAGAGGGAGGGTGAGGGGGGTTAGGTTTTTTTTGATCAAAATTACTCTACAATAATATTTTACAAAATTACTCTACAAGAACATTTTACAAAATTACTCTACAAGACCAAAATCACTCTACAAATGATCTTGTAGAGTAATTTTGATAATTACCCTACGACCAAATATTTACGAAAATGCCACCGTGTTTTTTTGTCTTTTCCTTCAGTTTGTACGTTTTGTATGTTAAGTTTATTTGTACCTGAACTTTACTCTACGTATCATATTCAAGCTTAGTTGACAATTTGATGCATTAAAAATATTTTTTTCGTATTTTCTTGCTTGTAAGATTTGACAAGATTTTTTTTTCTAAATCTAACTAGTTTATAACCCCGTGTAAAACGGGTTGCATAAATTAAATGTTATATAATAAGTAATATAGTAGTATCTTTAAAATACCTAGTGTATTGCATGAATTAAATAAATATAATGTAATCGATTAACAATACAATCATCAAGATATGCATTTAAATGATGAATGTGATGTACTAAATATTTATTAAAATTTTAATTTGTTTTTATATCTATTATTAGGTTAGAACATGTATATTAGAGGTGATAAAACCAACAAACGTTAGGTGATTATTAATAAGTGGAAAAAGTAAAAATAATAATAAATAAGTAAGAGAGATCTATGAAATTTGTGATTTAATATTATTTTCTTATTTATTTCTGTATCATATTAAATATTATATAATAATAAATTTAATTTAAGATAAAAAAATTCATATATTTGTCTGGTTTTACACAGAAAAAAATAACTTATTCTATCTCTTACGAAAAAGAAGAAAATACAACTTATATATTATATATTATTATTATTAATTCAAAGTTTGATGATATATTATTATCCTTATCTGGTTAAACTATTTTTAATAGGAATTTCTTCTATCTCCTACGGAGAAGAAGAAATACAAATTATATATTATTATTAATTCAAAGTTTAATAAAAAGTTATTATTCTTATCTAAATTACATTTAGATAAATCATTGTTTTATTTTATTATTATTTAATAGGAAAAAGAAGCTAAAAAAATAAGAGAAGAAGCCACCAAAATTGACATATGTGAAAAAAAATATTATCCTTATCTAAATTATATTTAGGGGTTGTTTGTTTTTTTCAAGAAGTACTTCCTGAGCTCTTATGTCTGCGCCGCGCAGATCTTTGGGTCTGAAGACTGTTTGTTTTCTAGAAGACAATTTACTTAAAAAGGTCTGCGTGACTTCTTCTTCGTGCAAATTTGGGAATGGGTCTTCTCACCTCTTCTAACTTCTTCTTCCTTTCTTCTTCCCTAACATCAAAGACACCACTCTCCTTCACCATCACCTTCCACCACATCCACCTTCCACCTTCACCTTCCACCTCTCCTCTACCTCCTTCGACCTCCTTTCACTGCCAATTTGAGAACGAATTTATGTGCCAATTTGATTGTTGTCGGTTTTGTTTATGGTGATGTTTGTTATGAAACACTTCTGAGAAAACAAACAGTCTTCTTCTTGTAGACTGCAGAGGTTTCGTCCACCTCTTCTGCTACAGAGGTCTACAGGTGTGGTCCGCAGACTGCAAACGTTTTACTTTTGAAAAAACAAACACCACATTAGATAAACTATTGTTTTATATTGTTATTTATTTTATATTATTATTATTTAATAAGAAAAAAAATAAAAAAGACACCAGAGATTGAAAAGTGTAAAAGAAAGATTTTCATTTATTAATATAGAAAGATTTATAGATGTATAAGAAAGATTTTTATTTATTATTATAGAAAGATTTGTAGCTATATATTATTAAGTTTTTAATGTGACTTAGATGCAAATTTAATAAAGACGCTCCTCTATATATTTACGAACTAGTTATTTCTGCTTAATTTAATATATAAGATATAGTTTAATTGTAGAAATGCTCCTAGTTCCTTGACCCATATCACATTTTTAGGGTTTAAGTTTTAAAAGTTGCATTTTTTGGTTTTATGATTTTAGTTTTGGGATAACTTTGGGACCTTATAATAAATTCAGCTAAATTTTCTGTTAAGCTTATATAAATTGACTAGATACCCCTTGAAAGCATTCTAGAATACCTAGTTCGGCTCTTTGGCTCGTTCTTAGGCTCATTTAGCTTTGCGCTTGTACTCGAGCCGAGTGGAGTTGCTTCGTTTAATTTTGAGCTCAAGCTCGAACCCACCCTGGCTTAACTCGGCTTGACTCGTTTATAGCCCTAGGCTATTTGCGTAGAAGAGTTTAAATCACACACCATATATATTTTAGTCATCTGTGTAAAAGAATAAATTATTATACAACCAATTACATCCTCATCCACAACTCAACATCTCACACAACTGTACTGACATTCCGGCATCCCTAAAAATATATATGTTAGTTTCTGACAGTTGAGATCATTTGAATCGAGGTCTAGACCATTCGAACCCAAACCGAAGATTACCATTCGTGCCTCCACCTAAGGCGAACTTGTGGCCAACTTGAGCTCCTAAAACCAATGTAACAGCCTATACAAATTAGTTATAGAACCTTAGTTTTCGTACACAAATAGTTTCTCAAAAATAAAACAACTTTCGAACATATAAATTTTTTAGTTAAGCACAAATATAGCCCATATAAGGGGATGGGTGCTCCACTAGCTATCACTCACCACACTCAATCATCAAACGAAACGTCATCGAGCCAACTTCCATCACTAGTGATGAATTTTAGTGGGGGTGTCCAACACTAGTGATCGATTTTTTTATTTTTAAATGATAGATTAACAATAATAATTTCATTTAAATAAAAAACAATATTTCTAAACATATTTTAGGTTACAACTTTAAAAAAAAAACATATAGAAATAGAAGGATACGTAAAGAAAACCTACTCCTCGTCCGAATCCGGAAATTCCAAACCTAAAGAACCTACAAGTTCAATTAAATCATAGAGTAAATTGCAGTTTTACCCTCTGTAGATATAGCCATTGGCACTCTTACCCCCTATCACGAAATTTTTGTTGTTTAACCCCCCAACGAATGCGAAACCCTTCTGTCAAAATCTGTTTAAAGTCAACGTAAGTTTTTAACGGTCAAAGGGTATAATCGCTTTTCCACTTGAGGAAGATATCTTCCTCAACATAACACCCTACATATATCACCATCACTTCAGCCTTACCCCCTACCTTTTCTCCGGCGACACCAACATTTCAACGAAGACCTTTTCTCTGGCGAATCTCCGGCCACATCAACAGCGACGACACCAGTAGAGAGCCCAGAGCACTTATCAAGTTTAATTACGTTGATTTTGTGAGTCGGCATAGCCACCACGAAGCGTTGTTGATTTACATAAAGCCAACGCATATAACAATAAATATTTCAGTGAGTCGGGGTAAATCATTCTGGTTCCTACACGATGTTGTACAGCATAAATATTTCGGTATTCTTTAAGTGCTTTCATAATTCTCAGTTGAATAGCATTACGAGCTTCTTCCAGTTTGTAGGATAAAGATTTTTTAGTTGCTGCAGATAATGAAAACCCAATATTTTATAGCATCAGTTGAATTATGATTATGCTCAATTTGGGGAAAGAAATTTACTTACCTAATCTACCAAGCAAAGAAACAGTTGCACCAGTATCCACTTGACGGTACATCTCTCCTAAATCAGTATCACGTGCCAGCGGCGAAGTTGCTGGAGATGGAGTGTCCGGTGGCATCGGAGATGCAGCTGGGGGATGGGGGTGGCAAAGATGAGTCTGCAGGAGGCGAAGTTAGTGGGAATGGAAACGTTTTCTGCAGGGGGTAAGGTTGCAGATAGTTAGAAAGAACGGGGGTAGTTAGAAAGGGTAGTATTGTCATTTCGCATGCCAACTAACAGAATGTTAATAGATTCTGACAGCAGGGGGTAAGATTGCAGTGTTCGCATTAGTTGGGGAGTTAGACAGCAAAAATTTCGTGGTAGGGGTAAGGGTGCCAATGGGCTATATCTCCAGGGGTAAAATTGCAGTTTACTCTGAATCATATCTCAACTGAAAGTGAAGATCTTCATTGCGCAAGTCTTGTTGGACATTTTCGGGAACGGGAGTTTGTGTGGGAGGATCCGGCACCCAATCTGGAGATATTGTACGTCCATCTTCTACATGCATATACTATGCTATGGATTGTATTTTTATTCATTGCATGAACCGGTCGGTTTAGTATGATCTACCCTTTAAAACACCAAAAGCCCTCTCAACATTTTTTCTTGCCGATTCTTGCAACTTCTTGAATGCCTTTTCTTTAACCTCGATAGGAAGAGCTTTCACAAAACAGACCATGACGGGTAGATACCATCCATAAGAAGATAGCCTCGTCCGTAATATCTTCCGTTAACCATAAATGGACAGATGGGTGCGGTACCATCTGTTACACTTTGAAACAACGACGATGTGTACAAAATATTGATGTCGTTGTATGAACCAGGAACACCATAATATGAATGCCAAAACCATAAATCATTCGATGTAACCGCTTCAAGTATTATGGTCGGTCATTTGACGTCACCCCTAGCATATGCCGGACAATTTCTCCATTCGATTTGTATACAATCGATGCTACCGAGCATCCCAGGAAAATGCCATCTAGCCTCATGCGTGGCGTAAATACGTGTGATGTCGTGTCTCATCAGTTTACGTAGAAACTCTTTGCCATACGATTTAGTGACAGGCTTACAAAAGAATCGCAAACATTCACGTGAAGTTCTTGCCAACATAGCTAAGTATTCATCAAATTGATCGGGAGGGTTACTTGTCGCTAGTTGGAGAATGGCGGATGTACATTTTTTATCGGCGTGAAACTTGTTTGCCCCTCCCGTCGTAATGTTCTTGAAATCATTCTTCACTCGCTTGGATGTCTCCTACAATCTTTAAAAATAAATCTCTCGGTAAACGAAACCGATTTTTAAACGTTTCGGCATTGTAGACCGGATTTTCCACGAAATAATCATTCATTAACACTTCATGTATACGATCACGATCCACCATTTTCTTCTTTGGTCGGCACAGACCTTCAAGTTCGTTATACATCATCTCGAAAAATTCAAGCGTGTCATCGTCGGAAGATGAAGAACTATCGGTGTCTAGCGGAAACGAATCGGTTGGAAATTCCATTTATGTAGAGTGTAGAGCTATTATTTTTTGTGGGTTTAAAATGTTAAAATGGATGATTTATATATATAGTTTTTAAGGTTTTTATATATATATTATAACTTTTGAAACTTAGACCTTAAAAGTGTGACTGACTCAAGCGAGACATTAGGGTCCATTTATGTCGTTAACTTCATAAAGTCAATAGAATATGATAAACGCGTTATTAAAAGTTTGATGTTATAAATAGTAGCAGGAAGTAGCTAATCCATCCTCAGAGACAACAAAGAAAAAAAAAAACTAAATCAGACATATCTTTGGACTCATGGCGGAACAAAGAAGCGGAGAAGTTAGAGATGATGAAAAAGAGATGCAGTCTGGTGGCGTTGAGGATGTTGAACAGGTAGATGAAGTCAGATATGAGCAAGATCAAAAGGTTGGTGGTGGTGTAACAATTTATAACCGACGTGCTAATATTATAACAGTTGATAGAAATGTCAAAAGGCATGAACTAGATGACTCTAGTGAGGGTGCCAAGAGGCATGAACTAGATGACTCTGGTGATCATGGTGTCATTACAAGAATGCTAGCGCGGTCACTTAGGGAATAAGGATGACCGAGAGTTTGGGGGAGATACAAATAGGAAATTAATGGTGGGTGAAAATGGTGGTGGTATTAGGCCGCCACAACCACCATGGTTGAAAAAATTATGGCTCAAGTTGAGCAGGAACTTGAGTTGATGTAATACAGCTACTTATTATATATGTAATAATATTGGCAGATTTTAATAAATAATTTCTAAGGCTTAATTTGTTGCATTATCATTAAACTGATCCAGATATTTTTTTTGGGTTACATATTTAGTTATTTACAGTTACAATTCGTAATAATCAAAGTAATGAATTTTTAAAATTTTTGAATAATGAAGTAACTAAATACAAAACAATTAAAATTTGTTTAGTTGAGAGATTATAGAAAAAGATGTTAACAAGATCATATATAAAATAAGAAAAGATATAAAATAGGTTCAAAAAGAAAGACTTAAAATTAATTAATAATTCAGATTATCAAACCAAAAATACAAATTAAATCATAGCGTTACATTACTAGAAAAATATATCATACGAGTTGAATAATGAAATTGTATGTTTGCAGAGCACAATAAGACAAGTAGGTGTACCTGATCATTGTATCACAAGGTTGCACTTTGTTACTGATAATAATCAATACACAATCATCCCCAAAGTACGATGGATCGAAGACAACGGATCACAGAATTTTCTATATTCTATGGATCGTTCGTCTTCATCCCTAAATTCGTCCAAAGGTTCCTCCGTTATCACCATGGCTAAAGCCAATATCACAACTCCTAATTGAAGGATCTCTTGTTTGCTTGTTTGGAATGAAACCACCCCGTTGTTGTTTGTATTTTGATCCCGGTTTTGTAATGAAATTGCATCATCGGTGTTTTGTTTTAGCTTTTGATTTCAATTTATGAAACTCGTCAATAATCGATCATTGTTTTAATTTTCTTCAGTTTATGGCCTCATGGATCATTGTTTTATTTTATTTTTATTTTTTTGTTTTGGTAAAGAATTAACTTGAACTCATTATCTAATGTTTATGATTTTCGTTTTTTATTTCACTTTTTGAAAATTGTTTTTGATATCTGGATCTGTGTCTCATCAATATTTATTGGAACAGGTGAATAGAAGTATTCAATTGATTAAAAAAAACTAATACAATAGTAATTTTAAAAGAAAAGCATTGGATTGTTAGGAAAAGTTGGTTTTTTAAGAAAAAATGTTACTCGGTAATTTGTTTTTAAGAGATATTATTTACTTGGTTAGGTTGAATGATTTTTAAGTTCCTTCAAATAAAGGGAATTTAAAGAAATTCTTTCCATTTCATTGCCTAACCAAACAACGACAAAAACATTTCCAATTCCACTTGTGTAGAATTTCATAAACCAACGGGCCCTTAATACGATCACAAAAACGTCCTCCGGTTTTCAACCGTGTCAGTGTGAACCAAACTTCATTGAAAAGATGTTATGTTGTGGAAATAAAGACAAAGCCTTACTTCCTAGAAAGCTAGGAGGAATCTATTCAAAGGATTATGCAGCACCCAAATTGCCAAGTAATTTCTCAACATCTATGGGTCGAAAAGATCACACGAAGGCTGCCTTGGCAAGAAGAAACATCGGTTCAGGCAGCGTATGTGTCCAATATGCGAAGAATCCCCTGAGACATCGTTGCTTTGTTAATTGAATCCGAAACAACATATGTGTGTAGCAGGCACGGTTCATGCCGAACACCATTACTTTTAGTAGAACATTAACACAGCAAGTAAACTTGGCCTTACCTACGTACTCCTATGCAAGGCTTATCGAGTAACCTATGTTTAAATATATAATACGTAAAATGTTCTAACAAAGTGAAGGTGTGAAACTTGTCACTTTTGTGTGGTTTTTTTTGTCTCTTAACGTGAATTAATAGAGGAGTTTAACCTAAAACCTATGACATTAAAAGTAGAAACAATAATGTTTTTATCAACGGTTTCTTCCTTGAACTTTGAAGAAACACCAAACTAATCTGGTGATTAGTTAGTGGTCCGTGTCTCGACAAACAAGGGTTAATCTTCTTTTGTCTCGCCAATTGGAACTAGGATGATCGTGCAAAACCATCAAAACACCTTCAGCTCATTACAAGGAGGAGAATAGGGGGCACTACTAGAAAAATGACAATTTTCAACACCCATTTCGGTTGCAAATGCGTTGCAAATTCCAATCTACGCATTTGCAACAAAACCTTGACATTGGAAAAAGCCCCGTTGAAAACCATTTACAACGCATTTACTACGCATTTTTCAACGTAATTACAACGAAAAATTGCAGTTGGAAATTTGTAACACATTTCCTACACCATTTCCTTACTTTATTAGTAATGATTTGTGACGCATTTGCAACGAAATATTTGAAAAAAATGCAACGCATTTGTAACGAAATATTTGAAAAAAATCCAACGCATTTGTAACGAAATATGTGAAAAAATTGCAACCCATTTGTAACGGAATATTTAAAAAACAAAAAAAATAAAAAAATCTATAAAATCAAATAACCTACACAAATTTAATACAAATTTTCAATCCATACAGTAGTAACAAATTAGAGTATTTCACATCAAGTGATCATTGATAAGAACAAAATCTCAGAATTCATAAAAAACACAATCAAGTTTTCAAAAAGTATCTTACGTTCAAGAAACTTCCAATCCCTAAAATACGGAAATGAAAAAGAGGAACTTTGACTTAAGATCTCAACACACTGGATGACGATTTTCGCATAATATGTTCGGAGGAACTAGAGGCATCCATACCAAGCAACATCTTTTAGCGTCGTCTTATGCAGGTTTGCAGCCACGGCGGTCAGTCCTTAGGTTTCTCTTACTTATCTTTCTCAATCCTGGATCCTCCAATGGTCGGGTTGGTGATTGGATCCGCCACTAGTCGGCTATGTGATTAGTTCCCATACTATTATGCCAAAATTAAACACAGATGATCTGACCAACCCATCAACCTAAAAAAAACATACATTAGCATGATACATCCATGTGGCAAAACGGACAGGTTATATCGTGAATATAAGAAAGACCCGAAGCAGTGCCTATGGCAATATTATATCGTGTCCCCCTATTCTAACTTTCCTTTCTGACCTGAAACAAGTAAACAATATGAACAAACAACGTTTAAAAAATACGAAACAATATCATTAAAACGAAAATTTGTTTAACGACTAACCGCTAAGAAGGGATGCTAAGCTATCGTGTTGAGCCAACGGAAGAACAAGATGCATGCCACCTTCAACTCCGTAGCCAATAACATAAGAAATATTCGGATGTTTGACGTGAACATGAATTCCCAGTTCCGAAAAAAAAACTGACGTCATTTCTTTGGGTGTACCCCTGATTAGTCGTTTAACCGCTATAAACTTCCCATCTTGCAAATGACCCTTGTAAACTTCGGAATACCCTCCCTCTCCGATTAAGTTTTCTTCATACCATCATAAAAGATATATGATTATTAGTTAACCAGTAACACATGTAACTCTTTCAAAAGACATCAAAGTATGAAAGTAACATATTTTAGACGATACAAAGTTACAAACCACTGCTAAAGTTGTTGGTAGCAGATTTGAGATCTGCAAGTGAGAAGTTTGTCCATGATGCTTTGAAACAATGCAATTCGGCGTCTAAATCATGAGGTAGTGCGGGTATGGTTTCGGTTATTTTCCTGCTTCTTCTCCTGGTCAACCTTTTGATGGAATGGAGGGTAGGATGGAATCCGTGTAAGGTTGAAGTGAACCCCCTTTTGATTGTTCTTAAAAACCCATGCCATTGATGGGGATTTGTGTCGGAAACCGAATCGGAATCCATATCTCTCGCTTTGTAAGGTGGTGAACATTAACTTTCGGGTGAAGATGATCTACAGGTGGCTTTAGGTGAAGATGGTTTAGGATCAATTTCATCCTCACGAGTCTGCAATCAAAGACATGAATATTATATTTCCTAAAGTCACACTTATATGTTTGTTGGTGCCCATGAAGATGAACAGGGCACCTATCATATACATTTCATTGTTACTAGTCACTCATCTCTAATAAAAAAAGAATGAATACCGTTAAAATCAATACAACACAACAATTTTAAATTAAATTTTGAAGTTAGCAATAAGAAAAATTAGGTGACCTACATGATCAGTTTAATATAGTCAAGAGGCACCAAGCTGTTAACTAAGTTTTAATGCATACGCTAAATTAGTCAAAAGAAGGTAACATATTTGATCTCATACATAGAGCATATTCATTGAAAGGTATGGTGAACATCTAAAAAATCTCTTGGTTAAACACCAGGCTGTTAACCAAGTTTTAATGCATGTGCTAAATTAGTAAAAAGAAGGTAACATATTTGATCACATACATAGTTAGAACATATTCATTGAAAGGTATGGAGAACATCTACATAAACTCTAGTTCCTTAAGCTTCAATATTCAGAACTTAGATTAAGAATACTAAATGGTAAGATGAAGGTATGGCCGTATCAAATAAAATCGAGTGTAGAATACTTTTGGTCAATGTTCTAAACTTTGTTTCGTGATTAAAATAACAACATCTTGTAAAGACAATGAAGATTTTCATCACCAAGTAAAGAAAAATGTAGCTAATTACCATTTTTCTAGTAGTGTTTTAAATAAAAAGGACATATTCAATATGATACAAGGGTAGTGTATAACATCTTGATTAAGATAGAAATGTAGAAAAAATCACTTTGTTGTGGATAGAAAGCCTCTTTAAAGAACTCTCTTCTCATCATGGAGCTGTTATATGACAAGTACAAACCCCCCCCCCCCCCCCCCCCTCTTTAGTTTTAATATCATATACTATTGCCAATACCTAAGAGTTATGATATAAGCATTTACCTTCCACAACAACTCTAGCATGTCAAGTGCAAGTTGTGCAATTGTAGAGTCAAATAGGGGCTCGGGCCCACTTTTTCACTCAAAGATCTTTCTAGTTCATCATACTTACTCCATGTCACACCCCAACCGATGGCGGAAACATCGAGGCGGGACGAAAAAGATTGCTCATTGCTCACAACACTAATAGCGACAATATTTAATTAAATCCAAATTTCATTTCATAATAAAACGTCATAACAATACAAAAGAATTTTAAATAACAACATTAATATGCCAAAATTTGATACAACAGTATTAAACCTATCGTCTAAATGTGTATCTAGCATCATTGCTATTTCGTTTTCATGACGTCAACCTTCTCAACCTCTAACATGTTTAAAATACGAGTTCAATGCAAAGCAAAGGCGAATATACAAGTTGAGCATAGCATACGTATAAGCATAAGTTTAAAACGAATCCACATGGCAACTAAGTCTACATACGAGCAAATACAAGGCATGCGATATGTCTAGTCAACCCTCTGTTTACGCAACTAGTATAAATAATTCAACATGACCACTCGTTCACGGGCGGTGCGTTACTCCTATAGCGCTATACATATCAAATGGAGGCTCAAAAGTAAGCTAATGACTATGATATCACATACGTTCGGTCCTAGTATAAGCATAACATACGTATCAAAGCGTTCATGTATAATGGATTGTTTTGTGCAAGTAATAAAGCATAAGTTTAGTGTTGTTTTGGTAAAGTAACATTACACCCCAAAAGTGATAAACGTAAAAGGGGGGATTCGAGTATACTCACGGTTTTGCAAGAGCTTTCCGATTAGCAAAGTCCGTGAAAGGTTTGTAAGTTGATGGAATGACACCGAGTTATCCTACAAGAGGAAACAAAGGTGTGAGTTTTGGATGATGTCGGGAGATTCGGATTTTAGAAGTTTAAAGTAAAATGAAAGTATAACAAAGTATCTTATATGAAAATAATCACTATGGTCTAGCACTTGTTTTGACACTATGAGAACCCCTTAGGGTTTATGTGATTTCATAGGTTTACACCTATTAGAATCTCAACGAAGAACTAAACACTATAGTGTCTAACTTAGTAGCTTGATGATTAACCATATAGTTATCATCAAGGGTTCGGTCTAGGATTATTATATGTACATACATTATATTATAAGCCTAGCAAGATTGTCATATAAGTCATGTAGGAGGTAGGAGGTTCATAGACAACAAGGAGGGTCAAGAACAAGATTAACAAGAATAAAATGTACACTAATTCTAATCAAAACGCCAAGTGATGTGTGGACTTGGATGTATGATAGCCTGAGCTAACCAAGTTAGTCACACAAGAACAAATTCAAGGCTTGCACCAAAACAGAAACTTTGTGAGGATAAATCCTCTAAATTTGAATGTCACACCCTTGTTTTTAAGCCCAACTAACCATACAAGTGATTATGAGCATTAGGACATAGGAATGTATGAAGAAAACATGAGTTTTCTTCCAAAACATGAAGAATCAAAAAGATGAAAATGAGCAGAATTTTAAGTGCACTTTGGACCTTGTTTTGGATGAGGATTCACCTTAGTTTGCCCAAGCAAACTTGTGAAAACCTTCCTAAAGGTTTTCCAAGTGTTTTAGAAGAAGAAGCAAGAAGAAAATAGAAGTAGAAGTGAGTTAAAACTCACTTTAATGGCTGAAACTTTCTGATTTTGCTGCTGAAAATCAGTTGTGTTTAGAGGGGTTTTGAAAGTGTTTATGTAACGCCTCGTATCTTTGTATTTCTATTTTTAAAAATGTTCGTATTCGTATTCTAATTTTAGAAACCTTACATTCGTATAATTTCAAACTCACAATTCGAGGCGTTAATCATAATAAAAATTCATATTTTGTATTTTTTTTATTTTATTCACACAACCGATCATTTAAATACGTATTTATACGCAAACCGACACAATTATACGTATAAATACTTATACGCACATCCACAATACTTGAATTATACTTTTATACTTTTTATATACTCAATTACATAATATATACTCAAGAAATATACCAATCATATTTTCACCTCATCAATCCATTTCACCTTCTTTAACCAATCATATTTCACCCTTTTCCACATCCTTTCTCCACCAATCACCTTCTCAATCCATTTCACCTTCTTTAACCAATCATATTTCACCCTTTTCCACCTCCTTTCTCCACCAATCACATTCTCAATCCACTTCCACCTTCTTCGTAACATCCGTCAAAAACGGATTTACCAAACCGGCTCCGTTTATCAACCGAACAATCAGTTAAAAATTTCGTTGCAAATTTAATGCCCAAAATATTTTTAAACGATACATAATTAACTATTATATGGGAATATATAAATTGTTTTTGAAAAACTGTCAAAAATAAGAAAATAAAAATAATATAACCCTGCCGGGTTTCGAACTCGGGTCAGTCGCCGGGTCACCGTCAGCAAAGTCTTAACATTCAACACTTAAACTACTGCGCCACTGATGTTATCTGTTAATTATTAGAATCATTTAATTCATATCATGACTTTTCGAATTCAAAACCGGCGCCCAAAAGTTCAGTCGTCGGAAATCCCGGCGATCTCGCGAAATTTAACGACATCTTCAGTTATAACGTAAACATTTACTAGGACATCGGTTATAACCGACGTCTGAGTCCGCGACACAAGTTATAACCGCCGGAGACTTTCAAACCGATGAATCAAGTCGGAAATCGGACCAAATCCATCGACGACTTGCCTTATAAATACCCCCTCGAACCTCTGCAAACATTTTCGCTCAAAACCGCACCCTTTCTCGGCGAAAACTCACTCGCCGGAAATATTCTGCTCGTCGCCGGAAAACCGAACCCTCCACTTCTAAGCCTTACTAAACCCCCTGAGCTTATACCGAAGTCACCCACATCCTTTGTAAGCTTTCTGAAGACTCGCTGCTGCAAGACACACGACGCCGGAACCTGTTGCTGTCGCCGGAATTCTGCCGGAAAAACAGAGGAGGCCAGTCGGTATATTTCACACCTAATTTCCTTTCTTTTATTCATATCTCATCTGTATTTAACCATCAGACACTAACGAACATGATTAATCATCGAACCAGTCGGATTTCCGATTCTGGTTAAAATCCAACGAAGAAGACGATGTTGCAGTAACATATAAGTTTAATTAAAATCAAGATATAACTCGGGTTAGACACACAGTCCAGCGGTGGACTGTGTGCACAATAAACACACTAATGTCTCGAGTTCGAATCTTGTCCCACACACGCTGCCTTAATAAAAATGTCTTTTTTTGTTAACTGAACCGGATTCATTTCATATATATGTTAAGTATATTAATAACCGGAATATAACCAAGTTAGACACACAGTCCAGTGGTGGACTGTGTGTATGTTTAATCGCAGGACACGAGTTCGAGTCCGGTCTTCTGCACGACTCGGACAATTATCTACCTTTTAAATAAGTCAGATATGAAAATACTTAGTTTGTGTTTAAGTATAATAAAAATCAGTTAAGTTAACAAGTTGGACACACAGTCCAGCGGTGGACTGTGTGTTAGCATAACCCACAGGTCCCGGGTTCGAGACCTGTGGAGCGCACCGAGTCTTGGATTAAAATCGTTTTTTAGAAAAAGGATTTTCTGTTTAAATCTAATTAATGTATAAATATAATTAAAAACAGAAATATTTCGGGTTAGACACGTAGCTCAGTTGGTAGAGCTGCGTGCACGCGTACGGGAGGTCTCGGGTTCGAGCCTCACTCAGCGCACACATAAACGATTCGAACCGGTCAAAGTCAAGGTCAACGGTCAAGGTCAACGGTCAACTGTAGTAAAAAAATCAAATTTTTTTATTATTTTTATTTATTTATTTTAATTAAAAATCAATTAAAAATACTTAAAAATAACATTTTTAAGGTTAGAAAATAGCCTTAAACTCACAAAAATACACCCAACAATCCTACTAAAATAGATTAATAAAACCCGTTTACTTACCGAACCATAATGCGATTTATCTAGGTTAATCTCACTCGTGGTTAAAACCACTTCGCGTGCATTCAACATCATCAACCGAACGCACCCACTGTGAGTGAATCTTACAACTCCCCCTTTTTAATTACACGTTTTGGGGTGTGTCATGTGTCACGAAATAATTAACTCGTTTATTTAAACTTGTGCCATACCATATCGTGATCTAAACTTAGATTGTTTATATTGTTGTGATTATGTATTTCATTTTGTCAACTTGTATGAAATTCATTCATTAAGCCCATCAGTTCCTCGTGGGAGACGAGTGAGCAAAGCGTGCCTCAAAACCAATTCATTATTGTTCATGTGTGTATAATTGAGTTTATATTGTTTGTAGTTATGTCTTTCATATTATCATGTTTATGCAATTCATTCATTAGGCCCATCAGTTCCTCGTGAGAGACGAGTTGAGCAACGCGTGCCTCTAAACGTTCCATTATTGTTCATGTGTGTTTTATTTAATATCTAATGATTGTTGAGTAAGTTTACATCTATTTTTACTCATGTGTGGTTGTGCACTCATTTCATAATCAATTAAATAAACTTGTTCAAATGTTTTCCATAGGATTCACTCGCCAACTTTTTGTTGATCCAAAAACCTTTTTACACATGATACAGGTGAACAGGTTGAAGCGAGGAAAACATAGGAAATGCCTTAGAAGAAAACAAAGAAGCTTAGATTGATGTTTAGGTCATTGATGTAATTATAGTTGTAAATCTCCTATTAATTGTATTTAATGAATATGAAACGTATAATAAATGTCATGAGCTTTGATGATAACCCAATCATGCCCCGGTCACCTTTTCCGCTGCGGGTCGGGGTGTGACATTCTTTAACCAATCATATTTCACCCTTTACCACATTCTCTACCTATAAATATCAACCTCCTTCTACCATTTTCTTCACACCAATCTTCTCTCCATCTCTCTAATTCTCTCTAAATCAAGAATTCTAAGAATTCTAAAAGGACACTAAGTGTTCCAACCATTCTTCTCTCAACTTCTATACTTCTCTTAAATCTTCCAAGCAAGGAAGAGAGCTCTAAGAGTTCTAAAAGAAAACATTAAGTGTTTTAAAAGAAGCTTTGAAGCTCCAACCTCCAACTCTTCACGGAATCACCAATCGGAAAGCATATGCAATATCGTGAGTACACTCGACCCACTTTTGTTTATAACACTTTTGGGTGTAACATGTTTTACTTATACAAAATCACGAACACTTAAACTTTATGAAACGCACAAACAATCTTATACACATGAATACTTGAATCTCATACTTGATGCTTGTCTTGAATATTCGTTATGCTATGCTTTGGTCATTAACTATTTTTAGCCTTCGTTTGACATGCTTAGCGCTATAGGAATTCACGCATCCACCTCCATCATGTTATTCGTGAGGTCATGTTAAAACAACGTATTTGCGTTAAGGGTTTGATTAATAGTATTGCATACCTTGATATTGCTCTTGTATAGATTATAGTTGTCATGGGGATTGTTTACACTTTATTCGTATACTTATGCTATGCTTAAACTTGTGTACTCGCCTTTGCTTTTGCATTGACTTTATTTTAAAACATGTTACAGGTTGAAGGAGACGATGCTATGAAATCAAAATAGCAAGGACTTAGATACACACATTTAGACGTTAGGTTTAATATTGTTGTATCGATTTTGTTATGACATTGTGAAATTTGTTATGTTGTTCGTTGTGTTTGTTCAATGATGTATTTGATAATCTATTATGAAATGAAATCATGTTTAATTAAATATTTTCATTTATTAGCGTTGTGAGCAATGAGCAATATTGTTTTCGTCTCATCTCGATGTTTCTGCCATCGGTTGGGGTGTGGCAGTTTAAGAGTTGTAAAAGTGGAAAAGAGGCTGATTATAAGTTGTATTTATAGGAGGAAGGGTTAGGGTTTCAATGGGTTGTGCTTCGGACAAGGTTAGTGGGCATTAAGGCTTGAAACAAGCCCAAACACACCCTTAAAAGTGGGCTGCAATTTTTTATTTTTATTTTTTTTGCTAATTAAAGGTTATTAATTGGTTAATTTGTTACCTTTTAATAGGTTTTGAACTTGTAATAAGGTGTGGCATGATATTCTTAATGTTTGGTTATTATAACCTAAGGTTTTATATACAAAAATAACATGTACTAAAGGTTACAAGTATATCGCGATATGAATAAGTAAAAGATTCACGTTTAAGTCTCGTATGAAGTAGGAATGTCATGTATTTGCAAGTTTGTCACACGTTTACAAGTATCACGATTTAGGTATCATATGTATAAATGTATGAATATGTATAACATGAATAGGAATAAAACACGGGTTTTCATTATGATTCAAGTCTCGGATTACAATGATTACGACGAAGAATGAATACAAGGTTACAAAGTTTCCAAAAATAGAACTACAACACGAGCTTTCTAAATATGAAAAGTATGAAAAAGCCGGGCGTTAAAGTCCAAGCATAGGAATTTAATAATCCACTCCATCCAAGTATCTATTAGGAAAAGTGTCAATTAAGGAGGTCTATTTAAGATGAATTCAATTGTGATACTAAGTACTAACCCGTACGACGAGTGTACACTTTGGATCAGCTAACAAGTTCCTTATGTGGACAGCCAACACCTTGGATCGGCTAACAAGTTCCTTGTGTGGATAGCCAATGGAGAAAAGGAAAATATTGGATCTGCAAGTTGAAGTTGCAGAATATATATAAATATTGTGAATACAAGTTTTAACAATACTAAATAGTAAGATGAAACAATTATGTGAACTTACTCTCTAAGTAATATGAAAATGCGTCATCAAATGCCCAACTGGGAAAACCTTCATCAATCCCTTCAAAGAGAAACCTTGAAGAAATAATTATATGAAAGTTCTCATCTTAGATTTTTTTTAATAGTGACCTCTCTGTAAGCAGAGTATTCATTGAGATGTTAATTTTAACCAAATTCCTCAAAACACAACACAAGCATTCAATTTTAGCATCACTTTTCACTAATACTATAACTACGTAAAGCATCAATTACAAGCCTATTACGCGGATAACTTACATCTAATTCATCCAAATTTGGATGAAATTCCGCCATATCAACTAAAAATCACGTAACTTATCAACTTTCGCACATCTTAACACCTTAATTTCTTATTACTCAACCCTAACTCCTTCAATCTTCAATTAGAACAAAATCATGATTCCAAACATCAACAGGTTCTAAATTCAAAGTAACAATCTCACGAATAGCAGTTTCTATGTTACAGTTTCACAATTAACTAATATCTAGGGTTTTTAGGTGTTTAAATCGGCAAATAAATCCAGAAATCGTACCATGAATGATATACGTCATATGGTGAAACGATGGTGTAAACGACCTGTTATATTACTCAACCCTAACTCCTTCAACCCTTCAATCAAAACCAAATCATGATTTTAAACATCAACAGATTCCAAATTCAAAGCAACAGAACGAACGGTAATCTCACGAATAGCAGTTTCTATGTTACAGTTTCGCAATTAACTAATATCTAGGGTTTTAGATTTTTAAATCGGAAAATGAATCCAGAAACCGTACCGTTACGTCAGATCTACAACGGTGAAACGACGGTGTAAACGATCGGTTAACCACAACAATCGTTTGCTTACCGATGAAAGTTATTCGAATTTTGATGATGATTATCGCCGAATTGGTTCAAATTTGAAGATGAATGGAGCATAGTGTAACCGATCGATTAGCTCCCAAATTTCCTTCGCAATTCGCCGTAGTTGCAATTCTTGATCTGATCTGGTTATTGATCGATAAATTGGAAGATGAATGGATTAATCATGTGAAGATTGTGTGATAAAGGAACTCATGGATTGAAAATGGATTAAATTATTGATTCATGTGGATGACGATGATGAATATTTGGGCATTTAGGGTTTTGTATTTTAATTTGAGAGAAGGTATGGGAGAAATGTAATTAGACGGGTTATTAGGCTTACATGTGTAATTTGTTGAAAGTGATAGGTTAGCAGATGTGGTCGCGCAATGTAAGAGCATTCACATCCCGGGAATCAAATTATGTGTGTATGGTTTTTAAAATATAAAAAGTATAAAAAATGGTTGTGAGTGGAGAAGAGAGAAAATGTTAATGTTCATCTGTATATTTTATGGGACACTGTTCACCCATATACTTTTTTAATATATATTGAAAGTGGTTGCGAGTGAAGGAAAGAAAAAATGTAATGATAAAGGTATAAAAATATTATTTAATTGAAAAGAGAGATAGAAAAAGTATTGTTTTTAATGAAAATATATTGATATAAGAGTTGTTTTTTAGTAGAATGTATGTATATTTTTAGAGAGCTGAATGTGAATACTCTAAGGGGGGCTTTTTTATTTTTGTAAAATTTTCCTTGCAAATACATAGCAAATTGCTACAATTTTCTAAACACACTATTAATTAATATATATCTTAAATTGCAAATCTTGGTTTGTATTTAAAGATTACTGTAGCTATTTTAAACTTGCCATGTTTCTTTTCTCTGGAACACGTGCTCTAATTCTGGCATCTATGTTACACCCACGCTGCCACACATGACATATAAGAGGAGAAAGAGAAATCTGCAAGGCAGGCCGCAAGGGTGAAGTCCACCTCTTCACCACCCCACCAGTGTCACAATCACCGCCACCGCCACTGCCGCTGCGGCGGATTCTCTTTCCAGCGACCAACAAGAAAATCAGCGGCCACGTCTCACATCGCGGTAAAAGACCGTTCACATGGCGCTTTACAAAAGTGGAGCGTACATGGCGGTGACGATTCCGACGGTGATGCTCCCTGCATCGTTTGACAAATTCGAATTTCCTGACGACGTTGAGTCGTATGTTAGCGAATCGGTTGATTCTCGCCGGATGCCTCCAAACGAATCAAGTAACAATCAACCTTGATTTCTACTTGATGTGTTCATCAATAATATGTTTGGACTTTTTAAATTCTTTAATTTCAAATTATTGAAATCTGAGTGGTGTTGGCCAGATTAGGGTTAACAGTGGAAGGGGGATTAGGGTTTTTTCACGCTGTTGACTTTGACTCCCCATTGCCTCAATGCAGACTAATATCTTGATTTCCAAGTGATGTATTTTTAGTGTAACAAGAGTCAATGGTGGCTACTGGCTAATGAACATTTTGTCACATATTGAACATACAAACTATCTGGTTCTGTGAGTTACTTTTTTAGATTTCTTATGGTGATCTTGACTTTGATTTATTTTAAATTGTTTGATCTACTACATTCTTTTATAAGGTTGAGAAACACTTCCAATTAAAGTAAAAGCTACTGGTTACAAAACTAATTAAATGATGATAAACAACAACATGTAACAATGAAATGATTTATAACTGAATTGTCAGATAGAAAGTATGAATGATAAGATGTGGTAATTAATCTGGAAGAACGTTGGTTATATAGTACGTGTTTAAATTAACATGTTTATTTGATACAGAACGTCGACAGCGGACCACCGATTGGAGCTTTTGGTCGGTAGTCAAGTCAAAACTCGAGCAACTGCGACGCGTGAGGCTGCGGCGGTTGTGGTGGAGGTGAAACAGCAAAATAAGAAGAATAGGGGGAAACGAGAGTTTAGTATCAACTCTGGTTGGTTAAAGAGGTACGGATGGCGGATGTAAGTAACGGATTGAGTTCTAATAAGGTTAGAGGTCCGGAGGAACATGGAAACACTGCACCATTTCCTGATAGGATATAAACTCTCTCATTTTTATATAATATTTATAAAGTTTAAAATGTTTTTTTTTGCATATGTTTCTTTTTAGTTGAAATGAGTAAGTTTGCAAGTTTTAGTTTCTAGATGCATGTTTGTTATGTGAAGCTATATGTCTACTTGCTGTTAAAAAATAATACAAAGATAAGAGTCAGAGTTGAGAGTGGTACTAATTTTGTTATTCATGATTACCATGCATCCTCTTGGTGGAAAGAAAAGATATTTGGTCTTTATATAGATGATAAGTAGTCTTATTTTTGCTCTTTTTATACTTAGCAATGGAAGTGGCATGATTATTGCTAACCTTTTTACAATTTTTTTTTCTGTTAGGTCACAAAAGAAAAAATGATGAGAGTATGCATGTTCCAGCTCCCCTGTTATGCAATACAGGAACCTCTCACCTGCCAGACTAGCCAAAAGCAAGTATGCTTCCGAGTATCAAAGATGATGTTGATTTTTGTTCTCACCATTGTTATATTTATATACTATATATTATCGGAGTTGTTGACTTAATAGTCAGGCTAATAATATACTGAATCAATTAACAGTTTTCTGCACCTACTTTTGTGTTCCTTAATGTTCATTATGTTACCCGTTTTTGTGTTCCTTAATGTTCATTATGTTAGCGACATGCCTAGACCATTAACTTTAAAAGATTCTTTCGCTTAAAATGATTAGATCAAAAAAGTAAAACCCGCAACGAAGTGCGGGGTACAATTACTAGTTTAGAATAATAAGTAGTTTTAATTTGGTTTTTAGAAGGAAATGTGTTGCAATGCAGTAGAATTGTATTTAATAATAGCACATTAATTAGGTTGATAGTTCGGTAAAAAATGCGTTACAAATATGTTGGAATTTGCAACGCATTTTTTTGCGTTGGAAATTTGCGTAACAAAATGACCATTTTCTAGTAGTGGGGTTCTCCCTGTAATCACCCTCTGACGTGAAAATCAGTATTCGTTTTGAGGATAACAATGTGTGTATAAAGTAAGAGAGCAAGAGTGCGATCCTTAAACCTGGAGATGAAGTACTCTATTTATAGTCGGAGAGATTCACAAAGGAGATGGGCTGATGGGCCGGAGCTCGCCAACAAGGAATATCTATTATGTCCCTTCTGTCACGACCGTTAGTGATCGCTGGCGAGAAGGGTGATTGGCGCATGGTGGATGGATCCACGTGTCCTGACCGTCATCCTTGTTGTCTGGTTTGTCATCAGCGATTAATGGAGAACGTGGAACAGTGGCCGGCGCAAGCTGATTGGTGCCACGTATACGTCCTTGTGTACTTATTGTCCCCTGCACGATTGTTCATCGTGCAACATGACCGAATACAGTCTGTCGGGCGCCTATTGGCTCACTATCCTGCCATCTTTACCTTTCGTACGTTACTAAAGTTACCCTGCTTTTGTACCTACTCTCGGCGTAGGTGTGGTTCTTGTAGTCGGCACAAGGTATTTGAACTTGTTCCTCTGTCTCCACGAGTACAAGTGTCTAAGAAATGTTGATTTTACTTCCTGACCCCGTGCGCGGCCATTTAGGCAGTTGTTTAGTCGGCGCGAGGTCTGTGGTGCTGTCACTAGTCACGTTTAGGGTATGGTCTTGCGTGCGATTATGGGGATGTTCATCTAGTCGGCACGACTTTTAGGACCATACCCCGTCAAACTTATTTAGATTTCAACTTACAACTGGTACCACATGTTCAACTTACAACTGGTACCACATATGTATCATAGCTATATATAAAGGACCACCTGCTTAAGATCTTTTTTATTTTATGATCATAGTGAATTATTAACCAAGTTACATTTCATCAACCAATTGATAAAAAAGGGGTGTAATTCGAGTTATCTTTTATTAACAGTTTTTCTTAATATAATTAATCACTTGATTATGCAAATTCATTATTTTCTTTTATTAAAATACCAAAATAACAAATTACAAACAAGTGGCAGGTAAACGGGCAACAAGCTGCGTCGCAACCCCCTTTTAAATTGCAAGTTACTTATTTTCAAATGTTTTTATTCATGACCAGATATAAAGACGTAGTTGAACAGAGTTTTTTAAAACTTGGTAGTATTTCATGACCTTGGAATATATATAATCTTACAGAAAAAGGGCATCCACGTTAAGTTTTGCCTCAGGCCCACGAGCAACCTTCGTCTTCGTCAACTGTCAATGTGAAACAAACTTATTTGAATAAACGCGTTACCAAAGAAATTATTATAAACAAAACAAGAAAAAAGAAAAAAAAATGTTACTTTGGGTCCGTATACTAGTCTCGGGTTACAAATTTTACGCGGAGTCCGTTATAGCAGTCTCAGGTTATTAATAGAAGCTACTACTCAGACAAAAATAAGAAAGAAAATAAAACCAAATCAGGCATATCTTGCAAAACTAAATGAGCATACATTCGGACTCATGGCAGAGCAAAGAAGCGGAGAAGATCAGAAAGACTTACAGTCTGGTGGCGGTGGGGTTACTAATTATACCAATGACGATATTGTTGCAGCCAGCCAGACATGAGAAAGATCAAAAGCTTGTCTGAGATTGCGGTTTTCATCAACCCCAAAGTCTTCACTTCTTTGAGAATACTCTTGATCTCCGGTTTTTTTATTGAAAACACAGTCGTTTCTTGCTCACCAAAAAACCCAATAGCATAAGAGTGAAACGGAATAGACTAACCTCTTCCTAGTCATAAATCCCATAATAGAGTTATGAATTGTCAAAATCACCTGAAAGGAAAACTCGATATCAGATTATGGAGAACTACACTGCGTTCATATTTCAGATTCAAACGCCTACCTGCGTAATCCTTATGGAGAACTACATTGCGTTCATATTTCAGATTCAAACGCCTACCTGCGTCCATATTTCAAATTCATGCACCGAGAAGTCGATTTAGGATGATGTGTGATTCAAAGTGGACTACATCATGTAGTGCTCCAAGCGACATTGCTAATGTAGTTTGCCGTATTACACAGAATTCCAAGATAGTCGTCTACTCGGTGGGGGTGTTCATGTATCAACTGACGGCCGTAAAGCCCGTTAGAACCTAGGATACCATCACAACCAATTTCAAAAGGGCCAGTGCCAGAGTGGACAGTCGTTGACGTAATCAACTCCCGCACCCACTGCTCAAGTCGTCGCCACTGGGTGTGGTTTTGATGTATCCACTAATGGGCGTAAAGCCCATTTGAACCTAGGATACCAACACACAATTCTAAGAGGGTTGGTGTGTCTAGGTCCCTTATGTTGTATCAACCGATGGGCGTAAGACCCGTCAATTTCATGTAGAAAAATTTAAGAATATGTAACAGTTAGCGATTTAGGGTTTAGGTTTTCTTTGTATTATATTTTGTATGAAAGTGCCGTGTTTTGTGTTATTATATCATATAAATATTTTTCTTATACAAAAAAATAGTATTTTATTTAATTAATAAGGTAAATGAAGTTTCTTGTTTGTTGTCATTCATTTACATATTCCGGTCTACTCCGAAAGATATGTGGGAATGGAAGGGTGATACTTAAAACCAATTTTTGGTAAAATATGTGAGCAGGAGGGGCGGGACAAGTGATTTCGAATTTGAATGGAATGCATGGTTGGCTAAAAAGGTAATTATATTTATTTGGAGGTCTGGTCTTGGTATTTTACCTACACTAACAGCCTTAAAACAAACGAGGATGAATAACTCATCCACTCTATGCAAGATGTGTGGAGAAAAGGATGCCACAATAGAGCATCTCTTAACCGGTTGCATAACAATAACCATCATCCGGCAGATGATCACCGCATGGTCTATTCTGTCCATTTGTGTGTTTGATTGTCATGATCTTTTTCAAGTTCACAAACACGAGCCGGGCTTTAAGACTAAGAAAATGGTGGTACAATTCATCATTCGTGTGGCTTGTTGGTCAATTTGGAAGGCCCGTAAAAGGGTGGATCCAACAAGGTTGAAGGAGGATATTAAAACGCTTAGTGTTTTATGGGTTAAAAACCGTTCAAGAGTTCCGTCATTCGATTGGGACTATTGTATTAAATGTAATTTCTATCATGTATATTATGTTGTGTGTATAGTCGTTGTCTTTGTTTCTAATAAAATTTGCCGTTGAAAATAAGTTTACAAAAGTAATAAAAAAATAAGGGTTATTGGATTTTAATAATTCAAAGTTTCACCAGTTGGCCGATAATAACCCAATTGTAAGATTTTGGCCCCATCGATCCTTTTCTAACTCGGTTTTAACCTAGTTAGTTTTTGTTGATTGGACGTTTTTGTTGATTGGACGTTGATGTGCTACACAAATTTATTATTTGCTGACGTGGACAATGATTCTCATCACGACTTCACCTCCACCTCACCACCACCATCAGCCACAACCACTACCACACCACCGCCATCTACACAGCCCACCACCACTGTCGTCTCCACCAACATTGTCGTCATCTCCACCCACCACCACTGCCATCTCCACCACTAGTTACCACCGCCATCTCCATCTTTGTGTGAAGATGACTAGAAAAGATGACCAGACGTTCACCGGAGGCTGCTACCTACCACAAGCTGCCTAGAAAGCACCATAAGCTGTTACTCAACACGGGTCGCCAGAGGAGATGATCGAACGTTCACGAAGATGATCGAAGAAGATAGTGGACATTGTACGAATGTTGATTGATGATAAAACGTAAGGTTTCAAATGCCCGGAGACCCTTGGAACTCCGGCGAAGGTCCAATCTTCTTCTCCGCAACCTCTGCACACTTTCTCTCTCTAGAGATCATTTTCTCTCTCTAGAAATAGTTGCAGTGGGACAAATGAGAGTGATTCGAATTGATTTTTAGTTAGTGTGGTAATAGAGTTAAAGGCGGTTGATAACAGTGTGCTGAAGGTTGGTGGGTGGTTGTGGGGGGTTGGAAGTGGAGGTGGAGGTGGTGGCTAATGGTGGGGATGGTGGTGGTGGGGGTTGGTGGTGGTGGAGGTAGTGATGGTGCCACATAACCAGTCAAGTCATCTGCCACGTCACATAAAGGTCCACGTCATCTGCCACGTTAGTAAAAAAACTAGCTGGGTTATAACCCAATTAGAAAATGATCGATGGGGCCAAAATTTTACACCTTGGGATTGTTTCTCTAGAAATAGTTGCAGTGGGACAAATAAGAGTGATTCGAATTGATTTTTAGTTATGGGGGTTGGAAGTGGAGGTGGAGGTGGTGGCTAATGGTGGGGATGGTGGTGGTGGGGGTTGGTGGTGGGGGAGGTAGTGATGGTGCCACATAACCAGTCAAGTCATCTGCCATGTCACATAAAGGTCCACGTTATCTGCCACGTTAGTAAAAAAACTAACTGGGTTATAACCCAATTAGAAAATGATCGATGGGGCCAAAATTTTACACCTTGGGATTGTCAGAGAGAATTTTTGAACTAAAAATAATTTTGCATATGTTTTGTCTTTAATAGTAAGTGCAAAATATTTATTTTCAAAAAAGTTAACTTGAAACTAAATAAGTTAGTAGAAGTGTGATACACTCTAAACATTATTTTTCTAATTAAAAAATGTAGATATGATATTAATATAGGTAGAAATTGACTTCCTAACGACCTTGGTCTTCGTCAATCATGTGAACAAAAATTTAAAAATGTTTTGTTGTGGAAAAAGAAGAAGCTTGACTTCCTGGGCAGCTAGGAACATACAAAAATAGTAAAAGAATTCGGTAGAGCCCCAATTTCCATGTACTTTCTCAACATCAATACTGGTTAAAAATACGTTGATTTAAAACACATCAATACTAGTTAAAAATACGTTGATTTAAAATTAATTAAAACATCCTTGTAGCTCATATGATTTTGCTTTCTTTTTTTGTGTCATTGAGGATGGTTACAAATCTTATTTACGCCATATTTTTATGTACAATTTTATGTGTTGAAACTTGAAAATATATATTATAGCCATATTCTTTGTAAATATATATTATAGCCATATTCTTTGTGAGTAAAATTTGATGTGTGCTTTTTATTCAATTTTTATGGAAGGGGGTTCCCTCACTCAAAAACATCTACACAAGGGTAGAATTCTTGACTTACATCACAAATGTGACATAGTTGTTAGCATTAGTGATCTCTCCTGAAAAGTTTTGATGCTGGTTAGAGATCGTCATTACTGTTAGCGATCTCTAGCTTTCTAATATATATGATTGGAAAAGTTGTTGTATGGAGAACTAGAGATCACCAATTGCAATAGTCAATAACGATCTCTAGCTAATTAAAATCAAACCGTTCAGAAGAGATCACCTTACTCCTTGTATTGGCAATAACCACTCTTGTAATGCAAGTCCAATTTTCAGTTCTGCCCCCTTGTGAATCCATCGTGTGGGGTACCCTTCCAAAAAAAAAAAAAATATTTAAACTTCTGAAAGTGACTTAGACGAAGATTTAGTAATGCCTCTTGTTAGTTTATTTTTGAATTATTTGGTTTTGCCTTAATATAAAATAAAATTAGTACACTAAACGCGTATGCTAGTTGAAAAAAGTAGTCTCCTCACTTGGGTTATAAATATTAGCACGAACTAGCTCATCCTCAGAGACACACAAAAAAAAAACAAATAAATCAGACATATATACCCGACTGTATTGACAAGCATGTAAAACTAGTAACAAGAGATATAGTTTGTCCCAAATTATTTAAAAATGATATACCAAATGGTATCAAATAAATTTTGAAAAGATTTTCAAAAGAGTCGGTTGATTGTATTTACCAGTAAAAAACTGATGAATTTTCAAAAGACAAAGCGCATGTTAATTAGCAAATACGGAATAGACTGGAGCAGCTTGGTCTTAGAGGTTGGAACTTGCAACTCTACAATAACAACTCCACAATAAAAGACCCTTATTAGTCTAAATTGGCTTTCTATTACGATCCGCCTGTGGGTATTTCTGTACGAACAACTTGTATAATTTTATTTGTTAATTTCAAGCTTTTATTTTATCACTTTACTTTATTCCATCTATCGCTGTCATATTGTGATTATTGTTATCAATCGCCACACATATAGCCCAAGTCCGGGCCCACCGGGAAATCAGGGTTTGACAAATGGTGTGGATAACATTGTTAGCCGGTTATGTTAATATATATAGGCAAGTATTAAATGGTTATTTTAGGCTAATCGATTTGGCTACTATAGCATTTACCAAATTAATCTTTTAGGCTATCATGCGTTAATTTTGATTATTGTAGGATAGTCGCTTAGGCTGCTCTGGATTGATTGTTAATATAAGTGCAGATAATTCTAAGTATGGTGTAAGTTGAGCATTTACATCGGTTGGGACATTGTACCGGTTTATTTTATGCGGTTTTTACAATGGTTGGGGCATAAAACAGGTTAATTAAATGTGGTTTTATTTAAAATGTGGGTGGTTGTTTGATAAGTATTAATGTTTAAGAACGTCGGATAACTAATGCTCACCAAATCCCGCTTGTGGTGTAAGGAAGTGTTGAACCCTGCAAAGAACTAATATGCCAAAGACCAAACAACTAGTCAAAACAGTAGTGCTTCACCAACAATAAAGATTTGAATCAAAGTGTTAAAAGAATTGTTCCTCCCATTAAATGACTGATGAAGACAAGACAATTACTGAACAAAACAACTGTGAAAATTAAAGACAAGTGATGCTGAGAAAAACTGTTGTTGAATGAACAGTTGTTAGCCATAGACAACAGTTGTTTTATTATTCTATATCAATCTTTTAGTGTAACAGTGTTTAATAAGATTACAAATCATTCAATGATTTTGATTTTTAGAGGTCGTTTTCTAGGTGACGTCATATAGGATCATCATTTTTTTATTTCGTGTATAAACAGATCATGTGTTTGTTATGATCTATAGTTGTTCTGGATCTGAGAGAGTACAATTGTGAGATGATGAGTTGAGGGGGAGCATGGGTTTGTGAACATGATGAATAATTGATATAAGAATCTATGATCACTTCATGGATTTACTTGGGTTTATGATTAATTAGTAAGAGTTAATTACGGCGTTAGCCCCTAGGGTTTATGAAAAGTAACAAGGTCATGTTCAAATAGTTTAAAATCACGTTCTGAGGTTCTAACTTTTCATTTTGTAACAACCTGGGGTATTAACACTAAATTTGGTTAACTTTTCTGTTAAATTAGAGTGAAATCACTAAAATACCCTTTTGCAACCACAGGAGCCATTCTTATAATTTGTTTTATCTTAATCCAGCAACTTAACTTCTATTGCATCAATAAAGACTTGGTTGAAAGAATAAAGCTTGGTAACATCATCGTGTTATATTTGATGAACTTTAATGAAAAAAATACCATGTATTGCTGTCCTACTTTCAAGATATGCGGAGGGTTTATGATTATCATCATTGACTAACTTATAAAAAAAACCTGCATGCGTATCGTCCACCATAAATGGAGGATTTGAAGCCATCTATAAAATTAATAACCAACCTAAGCTATATTATATTCAATTCAACTACAAAACCTTAGCAAAATTCAAGGTTTAAAAGAGCATATGGGAATAACGGATGATCCAGCAGCCGATCGATATACAAATTTTTTAGAAGTAAAATTTAATCTTCCAGCACTTTTTTTAAGTTGTACCTCATGAAACTGAAATCTTAAAACAACAAATATAATCTTGGAGCGCTCAATTCAAAGAACCTTGCAGATTGTTCTTCTGTTGCTGTTGGAGAACATCCCGATTGGTACCACGCAACACCATCGCCGCCCCTTTTCTTTTCTGAAAAAACCGATTGTCACTGCACCGCAGCGCTATTGTTGCATCACATGAAGCCCCACCATCGAATTTAGTCACCATTTAAGGATTTTTTGGAATGTCTTCTGGGGATTAAAGAAGAATACACAGACTGGTTAGGGTTTTATTTTGGTAAGATAAAGTTAATTACATAGGGGGAAAATATTGTTGAGTGCCCTTATAGTTGAAAATGGTATTTTAGTAATTCCATTCAAGCTTGACATAACCTAGGTTGTTATAAAATAAAAAGTTAGGACCTTAAAACGTGATTTTAAACTATTAGTACCTGACCTTGTTACTTTCTATAAACCAGAGGGACTAACAGTGTAATTAATTCAGTTATTAGTATTCTACTACAATTGATTCTGATAACTATGATTTATTACTAGAGCAAAATTTCTGTTTTGCTACCTATGGTTTGATCGTTTAACGGTTTCCCCCAATTATTTAAAAATAGCCATTTTACTCCTTGATGTTTCACATTTTTCGCCAATTTGCTTCACAGCTTTAACTCAGTTAAAATTTTAGTTAAAAGTAGGGTATTCGCTCATTTTATATATACGTATTCAATTTTATTAATTCTTTAAATCTGTTTTGTCTTTTATTGATATTAAAAATAAAATTTTAATTATAATATTTTTTACTTATATTATTAATATATACATATGCCAGTACAAGAACCTACCATCACTATCTCTAAGTTTCTCCATCTTCTAATCGGCCACGACCACCGTCCGCTCGCTGCCACCTGCCATCATCACAGTCCACAACCACCATCCTCCACCACTAAACTTCCCAACCCATCTCTCTCTCCCCCTTCTCCACCACCATCTCTGTGCCATCACCACCCCACCACTAAACATACCGTTAAACCCTTTTCATCTACCAAAACAAGCCCTAAAATCAAACCCCAACTTTTATCATCAAAATCCCCAAGTTTAAAACATAAAACACAAGAACGCAGAGAGAGAGAGAGAGAGACGAATCAGAGGACGTTAGGGTTTCGATGACCGACCACCATCCATGGCAGAGTCTCGGTGGACAGCGGCGGCGGTCTTGGCTGATGCTGGACGACGACGAAGGTTTCAGACCTTGATTAGATGGCGTTAGGGTTCCAGCTTTAGCTTCAGACCTCGATTAGATGACGGCAGCGTTAGGGTTCCAACTTTAGGGTTCCGCCGTTACATTCAGATCAACGTTGTAGTTTTGGGGGTTGGGTGGTTTCGGTGGTCTAGGAGGTGGTTGTGACCGTATCAGGTGGCTGTGGTGGCAAGGGAAAGGGGAGGGTGGCAGTTGTAGGATGTGGGTTTCGGTGAGGTGGTACCGGAATGATGGTTATGGTGGTGGTGGTGGTGTTTGGGTTCTTGTGATGCGGGGGTTCCGGTGGGGTGGTTGGGTGGTGATTGATGGTGGGTGGTGGTGGTTGGTAATGGAGAAGAGAGATAGATATGTAGAGAGAAAGAACTAAAATGTCATTCTAGTTAACAGAGACTTTGGAGGGAGTTAGACCCGTGGAGCAAATTAGAGAAAACCTAGTAACATCATGGAGTAAAATGACTATTTTTAAAGAACTGTGGCAAAACCATTAAAACGACAAATCACAGGAAATAAAACAAAAATTTACTCTTAATAATATTTGATTGATCAAAAAACACTCAAAATCCCAATAGTAAGTATTAAATGATATGTTAAACAACATTCAATACTACCTACGATTACAACACCAAGCAACCTTTGATTTATTTTCAATTTGCAAAAAAACTCTTCTTCATATTCCTCAAAGCAAGCTTTAATGGAAAAGATTTATCCCAAATTAACAAGGACATATTTGCCCTTGATGTTCTCGAGGATAATCTAGAACAGGTGAACAAGGAAAAGAAAAGGGGGATGAAATTTTGCAACAGTTGGTTAAGCTTCCTTTGACGCCGCAAAAGCTGATGTTAAGCATACCCATGCTATCACAAACCGAATGACTTTACTTGAGTGCTCAAAGAAATTGAAAACTGATTTCATAAAGTTTTTTTGCATATCGAGTCTTGCAAAAATGCAAAAAGAAAAGAAAAACAAAACACTAGGCACGTTATAAGAATCATGCCTGGAAAAGCGGGCAGGCTGGGTCGAGAGAGGTAACAGGTAAGAATAGGTCATTTTGAGGAAGGGTTATTTGGGTTCGCGCTAGAACGGGTTTTGACAAAAAAATAGGTGTAGGTCAAAACGGGTTGTTTTACAAATGGCACACCAACCAAACTTTTATGACCGGGAGATCGCAATGTAATTTTCATAAACACAAAAGAATATTTATTTATTTCCACGGATGTAATACAACCATAATAACACTTTTTTTGTTGTTAAACGGTAAGACAAACATATTTATGGACTAATATTTGTTTTTTTTATGAAATTTTGTATAAAAAATAGATATGTGCGTTAAGTTAAATTTCATATTGAATAGAAACCGTAATAAAGTAACTAAATAAAACAATAATGAATTAACAAAATTCGGTCACTTTACTTTCTTCTCTTCTATATATGTTTTAAATAGTGCGATAATTGAATGGTCTAAGTATCGGAAGCGTCATCATTGGATATTGGTTCATTATGAAATTTCATCCACCGCGCACTATTATCGCCGGAGGGTCAACGGACGCTTCTCATACCCACATGATTAAAATCTCTATCAATGTGGGTTAGCTTAGAATGTTTTTGTTTAAAATGCAAAGAAAAAGTATTTATTTTATTATAACATCAAAATACTAGACAGATATAAAACTAACAACTAGTTATACATAGTTCGTAGACTTGTAGTTATAAATATCCGAACATTGACTGAATCAACTTTACCTCAGCCTCTGATTTGTTTTAATTTTCTAGCTTATCAAAGCATGGAGGGGCGGTTTCCTTGAAAAAGGGCATGGTTATCATAATCAAAGTTGGTGTTGACTTTGTCCCTTATGTTAAAAGTAGCTTGTAAGCGAAGTACTAGCCTGCCTCAAGTTATAAAGAGTAGCGAGAACATGCAAATATATGCAAAGATAAGAAATTAAGAAATACCTTAATCATCCATATATATCTTCCAACTCATGGAGAAGCAAAGAAGCAGAGAAGTGAGAGATGATGAGAAAGACCAAAAGGTCGATCTTGTTCAGAAACTCCCTTCGAATAAGCATGTGATGCATAAGCCAGTGATGACGGGTCTGGATGATCCGACTCCGAGTAAGCGTTTTATTCCAAAACGCCGCCCAAGGAGGCGTCCTGTGGATTATCAGCCGCAGTGTGTTATTCGGGAAGGCCCACGTCGGGATACAACTAGAAATGATTTTTTTCGCTGTCAGATCATTGGACGTCAACGAAGACGAAGATCCATCTGCAGATAGTGATGATGGAGGTGGGACTCTACCACCGCCCTCGTCCCCACCCAACTCCACCACAACCCCCCCACTCCCTACTCAACCCTGGTCCACCCCCGCCGCCCACCCCCATCACCGCTGCCACCAATGTTGTAGCCGCCGCCGTGGCAGCCACCCATGCAGCGCCGGTCGCCGCCACCACTAACCCCGGTAGGTGATGCCCATTACTAATTTAAATTTAAATTCAATCAAGCAAATTTAAAATTTTAATTCATTAGATAGATTTCAATTTCATTTGAAAAAAAAAATCAAATTCTTATGAGTAAATTGGCAACTCAAAGGCACTATTAACTTTTAAGGGGTGAGATCAAATATGAAGTACGTTTTGGGTAGAAAGGATATGAAGTAATCTTAGCCGTCCATCTGAAAAGGTAGAAATACAAGTGGGAAGGGTATTTTAGTCAATTTTCTTTTATCTATTCTTTCTATTTCCCTTCTCTGTATCTTTAAAACCCAGATGTTTAAAACTCACCATATTCAACATTTCATTCATTTTCTCTCTCTAGAATTACTACATCATGGTGCAATTTTTCTTCATCAATTAATGGTTCGAACACTCAATCAACGCGTTCTTCGATTTCTTTGAAGAAAACCCAGTTTATGTTTCCATAATTTCTTGTTTTTTTCAATTTAACATGATGCGAAGGAACATGAGATTTCTGTTAAAATAGGTACTTCTCTTCTCAAATATCTCTGATTCTACTTTTTCTCTTGATGTATTCATGCGTTTGGGCAACATCATTAATTCCAATTTCATTGAGAATCATTAATAAAAAGTTGCACACCAGGTGTTTGACAAATGTCTCAAAGAAAATTTGCAAAACACCTTTCAGTTTAGACTTTCTTTTAAAATTGCGTTTTTCAAAAGAATGAAAAAACACATTTTTGGTTTTTTTGTCCATTGTGTTTTACCAAATAATGAAAAAATACTATTTTTTATCCGTTGCGTTTTACAAAAGAATGAAAAAACACACTTTTTGTGTGTTTTTGTCCATTGCGTTTACAAAATAATGAAAAAACACAGTTTTTTGTCCATTGCGTTTTACAAAAGAATGAAAAAACACACTTTTTGGGTGTTTTTTGGTCCATTACGTTTTACAAAATAACGAAAAAAACACAGTTTTTATCCATTGCGTTTTACAAAAGAATGAAAGAACACACTTTTTGGGTGCTTTTTGTCCATTGCGTTTTACAAAATAATGAAAAAAACTGTTTTTTATCCATTGCGTTTTACAAAAGAGTGAAAGAACACACTTTTTGGGTGTTTTTTGTCCATTGCGTTTTACAAAAGACACTTTTCTTTTGTGATTTTTGTCCATTGCGTTTTAGAAATAACACTTTATTTTATGTTTTTTTAGTGCATTTTGTTTTATAATGGTTTGTTGAACTTGAAATGAAACTATATGATAATAATGTTGGAAATTAAGTGTGTTTGAAGTGATGTCCCAAAATGGTACACCACTTGTCCCACGTTGGTGTGGAGACAAAGTAAAAGGTTATTTATAAGGTGAAATCTTTGCCTAACCAACATAGCTTTATGACATATTTTACCATAAGTCCTACGCGCGGGTGCGCAGAAGGGTTGCAAATTGGAACCGGTCGTGGAACTCGTGTGCACCCGCATGTCCTGTGGACACGAATGCAGTTCCAAAAACCCAGGCCCGCGTGCGGCTGGTTTTTGCGCTCTGGACTGCGTTTTTTTAAATTCTTTTGCGGCAACTGTATCTGTTGCGTTTTTTTAATTGTTTTGCTACAGAACTGTACTGTATGTGTTGCGTTTTACGTTCAAACACGACTGTATCTGATGCATTTTAGCTCCAGGACTGTATTTGTTGCTTGCGTTTTAGCTGCAGGACTGTATGTATTGCGTTTTACGTGAAAACACCTCGTTTTGCTGCAGACTGTATGTATTGCGTTTTACTGCAAACTGTACGTAATTGTTTTACTGCAGCCTATATTGCGTTTTACTGGAAAATGCTTCTGCAGCGTTTCATAGACTGTTTTGGTTCTGCAGCGTTTTGATAGACTGGTTCGCTGCGTTTTTTAGTTGCGCTCGGGACTGTAGTTAATTGCATTTTTGGGCTTTTTTGTTGCGTTTTACGCAACTGGGTTTTTAAAATTATTTTTTCGAAATATAGCAATAGCATACTCGTTTTAGAGATAAAAAAACGCTCGTTTTTTGGTGCAATTTAAAAAAAAAAATAATTTCGTATGAAAGAGTTATTAACGTTTAAAAAATGAGGGGGGATTGGAGGAGAGAGAAACTATTACCTTGGATTGACTACAATGCCCCTCAACAAACTCATGCGCTTCTTTTTCATTCTTCAATTTCACCCATTTAATCTTAGCCCTTAATTAATAAATAGATGGTCAAGATTACTTCCTAGCCTTCTTACCCTTCCCACCCATACAAACTTCCTATTATATCCTAACCCAACTTTTAAGATCTATGCAAAAATATTTATACCTACTTGATATTCTGTTTCAGATATTGTGAACTTTTATTTTATTCTTTTCTTTTTTCAAGCTTTTTTAAACTTGGCAAATATTTTTCCATCTACCTGTAATAGCTCATGTTTTACTTAACGCACAAGGCAAATGTTTTAATTTAATAATCCAACTAGAATTTTGATCTGCCACGTTGCGGAAGTGTCGAAACTTAAACTAACTCAAATTTGTACCCTCAAATATCTGATCCGACTCGTTTCCGAACAAAACTTATGTCAAAACGTATACCAACTAAAAACATACATAAAATAAGCACAAAAACATAGTATATTTGATCTGCCTGACTCATTGCCTAGAAAAAATACGTGAAAACGTAAACCGACTTAGATTTATACCGAAAGATATTTTAAAAAAGTAAGTAAGAAAATAGTGTTTTTTAAGTTAAAGAATGGTACCGTGCGTTTAAAAAAACGTTGAAACGTAAAACTCGAACTTATATACTGCCTAGTTAAAAACGTATTATGTATGTTTGACCCGACTCATTTTCGAACAAAATTTATGACAAAACATAAACAACTTAGATCTAAACTGAGACATACTTAAATAAATAAAAAAAAAGACAATAAAAAGCAAAAGTTGTGGCAAAAGATAAAAATATTAAATGTTGTTGTAGCTAAAAAATTGTGGCCAAATTATAAATATATAAAACTTAAGTGTAGTTAGTGTGATGTGTTTTAATATATATAATAATATGGCAAATGTTTCAATTTACTAATCCAATATTTTTGTTATTTTAATTTTGGGCTTCTTATTTTAGGGCTTTCTTTCTTGGGCTTGTTTGGTAGTTTTTGTTTACCCCCCTTGGGCTTGTTTGGCAACAAGATGAATCCTTCAAGTTTTCTGTTTGCGATCAGCCTCATCACCGTGGTTGTCTTCTTGCTTGCCTTGGCTGTCTCCTCCAGTTGCTAGCCTACTTGATTGAAGATTTCCATTTTAAAAGCCTTGCGTGCCACCTATATTTTCCTTTGTCTTCCCACTTTGGTTTGCAACACAAGAATCTTTCTTCAAACATCTGTTTCTAAGTATTTTGCGTCTGATTTCTTTGTAATTGGCTTGTTCAAGCTTGCTAATTCTTTGATTGTATTGTTTGGTTCATCAATAAATTCATAGTTTGTGACATGGTATCAGAGCTTTGGACTCTCAGTCGGTTGAGATATAATCTTGTTTTGTCAAAACTCTAATATGTTCAAGCGGTGTCAAAACTCTCAGTCAATCCCTGATCGTGATTCTAAGACCTAGTGATGGGTATCTTTTAGTGAGGTGCCTTCATGGGAGGATCTTAGTTAGGGCCAAGGGGAGCCCCACCAATTACTTAGTTTTCGAAGAAACAGAGTATAGCAGCGTTATCATCATGTAAAGCTGAATACATAGCAGCTAGTTTGATATAGTTCAATAGTTTGTCAGGTTATATGGCTACAAGAGTTGATAAGTGAAGTTACTAGAAGAAAACTGTTGAAGGTAAGGTTAAAAATGGATAATTATCTTAGTGAAAAACCTTGTGTTCCATAACCGAAGCAAGCATATAAAGTCCCAATTTCACTTCATAAGGGAATGTGTTGTAAACAATGAAGTGATCGTTGAGCATGTATCTGGTAGCGAACAAAGAGCGGATTGGGAAAATCAAGTTCAAGGAAATGCAAGATCTACTTGGCGTTGAAGACCTCCCGTATACGACTCAGGAATTCGGGGGTAAATGTTGGGACAGCTAGAGTAAATAATAATTGATTAATTAGTGAATAATTATCCTAGTGATCCTAATTCAGTTACAATAGGATGTGTAAGAGATAATTGTAGTGAAATTAATTTTAGTGTAGTAAAATGGCACGTAACTGTAGCTTTATTAATCCTGTGAAAAGTCTAAGTTATGTGAGAAGACCAAGTCAGATCGGAATTAGCATGTTACTAAATTCTGATTGAATGTCCGAATTTATATACTTTGTGTGGGTTTGACTTTTTGAGTCTTTGATGGTCAATTAAGGTTAAACGCGCACAAAGTGTAATATCAGAAGTTAGTAACTTTTGATAATATGTCTGAGGTTAACATGTTTTGTGTGTGTGGTGGATGATCAGATTTAATTTGATCATCAATATTTAGCATGATATACTCGAAGTCTCGGACAAGTATGTGCCGGACAAGTATGTGTTGTCGATTTATCCTTTTGTCCTATATATATATGTGTGTGTGTGTATATATAGGGGATGGATCATGAGAAAACTAGTTTAAATGAGAAAACCAAAAAACTAACTAAAAAGCCAAAAAAACATATCAATTTTTTTTGATTTTTTTATAAAAAATCGCTATATATATTATCTAAAAAAACTTTTTAAAAAAAACAAAAAAAAACATATAATGCACATGTGCAACATATACATATAATGCACATGTGTAGTACACATATAGTGCACATGTGTAGTACAAGTTTTTTTTTTTGAAAAAAGGTTTTTTATACATAAAAAGCAACGATTTTTTTAAAAAATTGTAAAAAAAATTGTATGTTTTTTATGCTTTTTTTGGCTTTTTTTAGTTAGTTTTCTAGTTTTCTCACATTTAAGTAGTTTTCTCATGATCCTCTCCCTATATATGTATATATAATATATATATATTATGTGTGTGTGGTGTGTGTAGGTTAGAAAGTTAGTTTTCGATTTCTAGAAGATGAGAGTCTAGAGAGAGAAAGTGTGGTTTTAGGACTCGGTGTGTAGGTCTACGTGACCAGTTTGTCTAGGTGACAAGATATGCACTCTTTCGGTTGTAATCCATGATGAATATAATGAAATAGTTTCTTCTACTTTACCTCTCATTTTTTATGTTTTCGTCTCGATTAACTGCAATGTTTGTGTGTTTGTTATCGACCTTGGGGTCCACAAGGACTTACATTCATTAATAGGCTTCCTAGTAATAGTCTAATGTATTGTTTAGCTACATATACCAATTAAACTGGTAGGGAAAATGGTAATCAAGGTTTTGAGTTAAGTCTCCTTGATAATAAACGTATTTGGGTGTTTGAAGCCTATGAATCTCTTAGCCTCAGTTTTCATTATGTTTTCAAATATTTGTTCAGTGTCATCCTGTAGGAAAGTAGTTCACTTTTTATACAAAAATAATAAATTAATAACGACACTTTCATTTTAAACATGGGAAAATCAATAGTAGCAACTACCATAATACAAAATGAAAACAAATATGTAAACTATGAAATAAACATTACATATATGTGAACTGATTCAAATCAAGTTCTTCAATAGGTAGAGTCTTCAACTTTGTTCCCTAATTTTCTCCTCAGTCGGGCCATTCCCTTACTATAATCTAGCAATGTCCTAGGACACTTTCATAGATAGCGGGAGCTCTAGGAATTGTGCTCCATGATTCCATACCGAACGACCTCACTCCTTTCTCACATAGGCTATTTGTCCTCAAATCATTAACCATATATTATGCTTAGCCTCACATTAGTCACAGGTTGTCATAAGAATGGACTAGGACGACTTCAAAAACCTTTTTTATAGTTTAGGGGAATTTATATATTTATATAAACATATATATTAGTTATGCTCCAACAGTGACCACCCTTAAGCATATTAATTACTTCTCCTATTGAACTTAGATCTTGGGATCTCTAGTCAACTAAGTTAGGTTTCCTTCACACGTCCATTTTCCACGGGTTTTAGTCTCATTCCACAGCTTAATCTCTGATCAATCTTCTGACTGTTGGATCATAATATATCTTTAAAGTTGTCAGTTCACTACAAATAACTTTGTGGTTGAGATCAGTTGTCATGATTGTTCTTAACTCGTAAGTTAATGTTTCCTATTATCAACTTCTAAGATTATATCCTTAGGTCTCAACTCGATCTAGTTAAAATATTTGTCTTTGAAGGATACACTTATCATCTAAGGCAAACACATCTCCATCATGCATTATGAGCTTTGTGTCTTCCATTTAGTCATGTGTTTGCAATATTAAATTGGATTACAAAAATCCTTATTGCTAAACTTTACAAATTCAAATGCAAGACTATAACACTCTATCCTGTTATTACCGAATAACTTAATAATTTGCATAATTAGGTCCTAGATTTTTGTTAAAGAATATCAAACATGTCTGGGATGGACTGGCAACCAGACGAACCGACATAAACGATTTATTACATCGATAAATTACAGACGAAAACAATAAGGTTTATTACACCAAAACTTTTCGCGCATGATCTTGCTTAAACTTTCCCAAAAGGATGCTCCCGCAGAATTGATGGTTTAGGAGTGTTCGGTTCCTCGCGTGCTTGGTCGTTCGTCCGTCCATAAGAAAACCTATCCTAAAAACGAAAAAACTATTAGTGTTTATGTTAAACGGTCAACGCGATCTAAAACAACGAGGAAAATAAGTAACAATGAAACAGTGTCTTGTCACGCACATGGCATGAAGAAGGTCAGTTTCCAGAATTGGTAGTTTTAACCTCTGCATGGAATTTTGCCAGAGTTTCGCAGTTTTTGCACCGAACTTGACCTAACTTCAAGTTTACCATTTTTTAACTTTCCCCCATAATTATGGGTTCAAACCCTTGATCCGAACCCAGATCCTTTAGCTTTACCCAACCGACCTATTAGGAGATCGATTTATTTTGGCTTAAAGAAAGTGGGTTTAGCCTGTGAATCTCAATATGAAATAAAAAGTGTTATGGGTGAAATTCTAAGCCTATATCCCGAATTATATCTTGACTTAATTATAGTTTTTAACGATCAGGATACCAGACCAGGATATTGGTAACATCCTGAGGCAGTATCCTGGTGATTACTGATTATTCTCGTGCAGGACATAGCAGCATGATCACAACGTTCACGAAGACTCGTTCACCACGGCACTGACACTCACTACTTTCGAGTTCTAACACTTTCTCTCGCATTACACACAAACACTATTCACTAGCAATTTTTGTAACACATAGCAACGATCTGGGAATTATCCTGCACTGTATCCTGAGTTTTGAAGTAATAACAAGAACGAGGCAGCTGCGATTGTCAGTTCCTGAGGTTTTATGCCGGAGATCTAGATTGATCAAGGGCTTTCCTCGTACATCTCCTGTCAACCTTTACATTTTCGCTCATTGTTTGATTGTTGATATAGCTCAATATCCCGAGCTGTATCCTGAAAACTGTTTTTACAAACAAGCAAACCAACACATTTTTCATAAACACTGCTAGCACACTACCAAACTAATTTGATCACTAACGAAAACAATTTGGTGCCCACCGTGGGGCGAGTGGTGTTATTTCTACCAAAAGCTTTGTTAAAATCATTACTTGGCTTTTTGTTTTCAAAACTTTTTTCACAACTGTTTTCGATGGCTTCGAAATCAAACATGAGCTCTTCCTCCACGCCTGCTACAACCTCTGCTACAACCGGTTCAGTGCTTCCACCACCTTCATCCCGGGACACTCTGCCTACTCAGAATGTCTACAGATCTGGTGTTCCAGGGAGAACTCCTATTATGGCTTCTAATGATGAAATTTTAGCTTTGTTTGGTAATATACAGGATCAGATGAAGCAACAGCAGGAAACTAACCAAACGATAATGAGAGAAATACAACTCTTGAAGTCCAACTCCAAGAGACCTGCTGAGGATGTTGTCACTCCCTTGCAGCCCGGAAACTTTAGTTCAGTGGTGTATAATGAGGATAATCAGGGCAATGTCGTACCAAGCAGTTCCCGGAGCAATGTTCCTGAGATACCCTCATCAGCCAGGATATCGACTGTCAGGGGCCCAAGATACACTCCAGGATATGGCCAGAATCAACAGGCTGGTAACCTATCTAATAATGTTAATACTCTTGCTACTAACAATGTTGGATCTTCACAGGATACAAGTGTAACCTCAGCACTCTCCAGAGAGCTTCAGAAACTGAAGGATATGATAACAAGTGTACCTGGGGCAGTGCAGCCCATACCGGAAGTATCCCAAGATAGTCACAACATATCCCGTTTTGCTCGCCACATTTGTGATGCTGAAATCCCAAAGAGATTCCAAACCCCCAACATGAAGCTTTATGATGGGACGACGGATCCTGAAGAGCATATTGCCCAGTATAGGGAAAGGATGGAAGTGAATCCTATTCCACCGGATCTTAAAGAAGCATGTCTTTGCAAGGGCTTCAGCTCTACTCTGACAGGATCAGCCTTGAAGTGGCTCTTAAGCGTTCCACCTCATTCAATTACATCATTTGCTCATTTGGTTAATTTGTTTAACAGTCAATTTTCTTGTAGTAGAAGCTTTGAAAAACTAACAAGTGACCTCTACATGATAACACAGGGGCCTCATGAATCCCTTAGGGATTATGTGAATAAATTTAGTAGGGAATCCTTAGATATCCCACATCGTGATGTTGCTACAGCTGTACATGCATTCAAGATGGGATTACAAAAGGATTCTCCCTTTTATCAGGATCTTGTAATGAATCCTTGCAGGAACTTGGACGAAGCTCGAAACAGGGCTCTAAGATATATCAGGCTTGAGGATGACAAGAAAATGCAAGAGAGGATGAATTCATCCTCAACATATGAATCAACTAACAGGAAGTCAGAATCCTCGTACAAGCCATATCGCTCTAAGCCATATGGGAAGAATGACAGCAAAAAAGTGAATGCTGTTGAGGACGAAGATCCTGGGGAGTATCCTGAGTTATCTGAATACTGTTTTTCTGTTAATACTCCTGAATTAATAAATGCCATGCAGGGTTTAGGAGATAAAGCAAGGTGGCCAAGGAAGAACCAACAAAAGGCTGATTGGAAGGATAAGTCCAAGTGGTGCGCCTTCCATGAAGATTTTGGACATATGACGGAAGATTGCATAGCCCTGAGAAAGGAGATAAGCTATCTACTAATCAAAGGCTACTTAAATGATCTCATCGGCAAGAAGAAGAATAAGGGCCAGGATACTGATAAGGATGCTGAACGAGCAGCATCGCCTCCCCCAGACGCCAAGATAATCAATTTCATATCTGGAGGATCCGATATATGCGGAACCTCTTATTCTGCAGCTAAGAGGCATGCCAAAGAGGCAAAGTCAGAAAGAGGGGATAAGCCAACGAGGGGGACAACACTTACAACTGACAAAGTGATAACGTTCGACAGTGAAGACCGGGATAGTATTCAGGTTCCTCATCATGATGGTCTGGTAATCACTTTGTATATTGCTAACCATTTTGTGCGCAGGATATTGGTGGACAATGGTAGCTCGGTCAATATCATTCAACAAGAGACCCTGAAGAGGATGAACATCGCAGAAATGGAGATTACCTCGAAGTCCACTGTGCTTGTAGGGTTTAGCGGAGAAGCGAAGAACACGGTTGGAGAGATAAAGCTGCATGTATACGTTGAAGGAGTGAATTCGATGCAACGATTTTGTGTCATGGACTCGTTATCCTGCTATAATATTATATTAGGCAGGCCATGGATTCATGATATGAAAGCTGTACCTTCCACCTATCGTCAGTGTGTCAAGATCCCTACTCCTTGGGGGTAGTCAAAGTGGAAAGCGACCAACAGGAGGCGGAGGAATGCTACTCCTCTTCAATGAAGGCATCAACAAAATCCAGGGCAGGATAGCAATTAAAGATACAAGCCCAGGATATCATAGAAACTTCGGAGCAGGATGTTAAGAAAGTTGTCCTGGACCAGGATAATCCAGATATCTCGGTGCTTGTAGGAACCAATATCCCTTAGGATATTGAGAGTCAGCTTACTAACTTTTTGAAATGCAGGATGTCCACGTTTGCATGGAAACACGAAGACGTGACAGGTATATCGAAAGATATTATAACTCACAAACTTGAATTGACAAATCCTTCAGGCCCATTCAACAAAAGAGAAGGAAATTCGCTCCTGAAAGGAATGCGATTATACAAGAGGAGGTTGAAAGGTTGTTGAAGTCCAAGATGATTAGGGAAGTTAAATTTCCTAAGTGGCTAGCAAACGTGGTGGTGGTCCAGAAGAAGAATGGGAAGTGGAGAGTTTGTGTAGATTACACAGACCTTAATAAAGCCTGTCCTAAAGACCCTTCCCATTACCTCATATAGATTCGATGGTAGATGCAACTGCCGGTCATGAAATGCTGACCTTTATGGATGCATCCTCAGGATTTCAGCAAATCCAAATGGATCCATCCGACCAAGAAGACACAGCATTCATGACACCAACAGGTATATACTGTTATACTGCCATGCCTTTTGGTTTAAAAAATGCAGAGGCAACATACTAGAGGCTAGTCAATATGATGTTCAAAGACAAACTGGGGGACACGATGGAGGTGTATATTGACGATATGGTGTTAAAATCCAAGAAAGCCGAGGATCATCTTCAGGATCTTTAATGTGCTTTCAATATCCTGGACCAGTATAATATGAAGCTGAATCCTGCTAAGTGTCACTTCGGAGTAGGGGCAGGAAAATTTCTAGGATATATGGTGACCAAGAGGGGAATAGAAGCAAGCCTAGAACAGATTAAAGTTATCCTGGATCTCAAATCACCATCCAACATGAAGGATGTACAGAGATTAACAGGATGGGTAGCAGCGTTGAATAGGTTCATATCAAGATCCTCGGAAAAATGCAAGGAATTTTACGATATCCTGAAGAAGAACAAAAATTTGAATGGGGAGAAAGACATGAAGTTTCTCTACAAGAACTGAAACAATATCTTTCAAGTGCACCCCTGTTGATGAAGCCCGAGGATGGTGAACCCTTATCCCTATACCTTGCAGTATCGGGAAACACAGTAAGTGTTGTCCTGGTAAAGGATCATGAAGGTCAGTAGTATCTTGTTTATTATGTTAGTAAAAGTTTGTTAGATGCTGAAACTAGATACTCACACTTAGAAAAATTGATATTAGCTCTAGTCATGGCATCAACTAAGCTTAGACATTACTTTGAATCACATAGGATTTATGTCAAAACCAATTATCCTGTTAAAAATATACTTAGGAAACCTGAGATGCCTGGTAGGATGGCTAAGTGGTCCGTAAAACTAAGTGCATATGATTTAGTATATGAACCTAGAAATGCTATAAAGTCTCAGGCTTTAGCAGACTTTGCGGTTGATTTTAGTAGTGATATCCAAAATGAGGCTGACCTAGAAGTACAACAACTAGGTGAGAATTCAGGATCTTGGATATTGTATACTGATGGTGCATCCAATGTAAGAGGTATAGGATTAGGGATACTACTAAAATCGCCACAGTGGGACATATTACCCCAGGCTATTAGATGTGAATTTCCTGCTACTAACAATGAAGCTGAGTATAAAGCCCTGATAGCAGGATTAGAATTGGCTAAGAATATGAATGTTAAATGTTTACAAGTGTATGTTGATTCCCTGTTGATTACTAACCATTTCAATGGATCTTATGCAGCTAAAGGTGAAAAGTTAGCTGGATATCTTGAAATTCTTAAAAAATTAGCAGGATATTTCAAAAATTTTACACTTGAACAGGTACCAAGAGAAGAGAATACTGAAGCAGATGCTCTTGCAAATTTAGGATCTACTGTCAGGATACCGGAAGGAACTCAGATACCAATACTACATATCCTGTACCCGGCTATGGAACTTTTCAAGTCTCAGGATAAGGAAGTAGTAACTGTGCAGGATCCTGGTGATGGATATCCTGAGAAGAATCCTGAATCCTAGATGACTCCAATTATGAAGTATCTTGATAAAGGAGATATCCCAAAGGATGAAAGTCCCAAGGCTTTTAGAATGAAGGTATCCCGTTTTACTATCATAAATAATGTTTTGTATAAGAAAGCCCTTGCAGGTCCATATCTACGGTGCTTGGAAGATCCTGAAACCAGGAGGTACTTCAGGATATACATAAAGGAGATTGTGGCAACCATACTGGGGGCAGATCTTTATTCTCAAAAGTGTTGAGAACAAGATATTACTGGCCGACCATGAGGAAGGATGCTGCGGAGTATGCTCGAAAATGTGATGCATGCCAAAGACACAGCAATATACTACATCAACCTGCTGAACCATTATATCCCATCATATCCCCTTGGCCATTTATGAAGTGGGGGATGGATATAGTGGGGAAACTACCGAAGGCTCTGGGAGGAAAGGTCTTTATGTTGGCAATGACGGATTATTTTTCCAAGTGGGTTGAAGCAGAAGCCTTTGTCCAAGTAAGGGAACAAGAAGTGGAATCTTTCATCAAGAGGAATATCCTGACAAAATTTGGGATACCGGCCGAGATAATTTGTGACAATGGCTCTCAATTTATCAGCAAAAGAACCACGGATTTTTGTAAAAAATGGGGAATCAAGATGATCACGTCAACACCGGTGCATCCTCAGGCTAATGGACAAGCAGAATCCTCCAACAAGATAATTGTCAATAGCTTGAAGAAAAGGTTAGGTGCCAAGAAAGGACAATGGGCTGAAGAACTACCATTTGTATTGTGGGCAGATAGAACAACAGTGAAGAATGCTACTGATAAACTCCATTCTCATTGGTATTTGGGGCAGAAGCAGTGATTCCAACAGAGATGGTGATACCTACGGAAAGATCAAGCCTACGGGATCCTGAACGAATCCTGTATTCTTATGTCAAGAACTAGATACTGTTGACGAAATAAGGGATGTAGCAAAACTAAGGATGACAGCTTATCAACAAAGGATAGCCAAGTCATATAATAAGAATTTAAGGACTAGGAGGTTCCAAGTTGGAGATTGGGTTTTGAGGAAAGCATTTCAGAATACAACCAATCCTACTGATGGGAAGTTAGCCCCAAAATGGGAATTGAAACTGAATCAGAGTCAAGAAAAGGAGCATACCGACTCAAGACTATAGAAGGGGATATGTTGCCAAGATCCTGGAATGCTATACATCTTAAAGCTTATTTCAAGTGAGTTTAGGATTTAGTTTCTGACTCAGGATGGTATGAATTCTATCTCTTTTAAATATATTTAATTTTAATATTCTTTAAAACCCAATACTGACTTAAGCATCTGCACCTTAGTTTGAAGGTGTCTTGTAGGATATGCTTCAGGATAATGCTCCAGGAAATTAACTCAACATGGATCGAAAGACTAGAGGATTGGCCCCCTCTCTCACGTTTAAGGGATACAGATCCCTTCGTAGGTTTTAAGGTATTCACCTTTCTCATGAATTGGGTTTAAACACCACGCCTGGAGCGCAAGTATCCGGGAATAGTTCAAGATAGCGGGACCAATTCATTAACAGTGGCTGACAATTTCGTTATTATTGGCTATATCCTGGATCCTTAAGGTATATGAGGATTGATCACCCTCTCTCGCGAAAGGGTATTTTCATACTCTCAAAGGTTTAATGGTTTTCACCTTTCTAAGTCTTGGAGTTTGTACACTCCCGCCTGTAGCGCACGGATACTAAGGGTTTAACCCCGGGATATTGAGGGTTTATCCCCAGTGAAACTAAAGTTGTTAATAAATTCTAAAGATATAGCAGATTATGATTGTGTTCATAGACATTCTTTTGTGGAGAAAAAGCTACAAAGCTTAGTCACTAAGTGAAGAAATACTCAAGTATGTCATGCACTGATGCAATATCCTGCACAGACAGGGGACATTCATGCTGGGGACATTGCAAACGGTTTGAAGATTGAAGTTGGAAGTTATCGCCTAAGTGTTACTGGTATGGTTTTTTTTTTTAGTTTTGAAAGCCTTATCTAAATAATATAAGTTCTTTCATAAGGTCATAATCGAGTTTTTGTCTAACATTTTGGTTAAAGATGACAAAGGTATTAAACATTTCATCAGTATCCTGACCAGGATATTTGATCACGATATTTAAAACATGTCTTTCCAAACAAAAACATAACAACAACAGATAAGGCTGAAAGATTAGTTTATTATTAACATTCCAAAATGTCACATTCTTGGCTTCGTCTTAAACCAAGACCCATCCACCAAGAATGTGATAAGGTCTAAAAGCATATAAACAATGATGACCAAAGGCTTCGTCGTGAAACCCAGGACCTCTCCACCTTAGGTCATCAGAAAATACTAATGTTTAAAGGGCAGGAAATATAAATTGTTCAAGTGCAGGAAAAATAAAATTGTTTAGGGGATTACAGACCATTCAAATTAAAAAAGTGGGCTCCGGCCTAGGTATCAAATATCCATCATCGCCCACTTCACTGCCATTATGCTGCAGCACCTTCAGCAGCATCCTTGGCAGTGTCATCAACCACATCCTCACCACCAGCATCAGCATCTTGACCACCAGCACCAGCATCAGCCTCAGCATCCTTGGGAGCTTCAACCGCCTTCGAAGGCTCCTCGACCACCGGTTTGGCAGGGCGCTCCACAGGTTTCCCTCCCAGGTACTTTAGCTTCACCTCCCAGGTAGCAATGTCCCAGGCAGGGCATTCAAAACCCGCAGCTTTGGCCTCGTACGCCATCTTCAGCCTGGCTTGGAGGAGGGAAATTACGACAGAACCTTTGAGGCCTTCCCGATATGAATGCATATCCTGCTCATATTGCAATTGGGCAGCATCCATCTGGCCTGTGCATCTTGGTTAGCCTTCTTGACAGCAGCCTGAGCTTCCTGAGTCATTGCCTTATATTTGTCCTCGTAGTGCTGGGATTTGGCGGCAGCAATCTTTTCATGGTTCTTGATCGTGACTTGAGCTTCTTCAGCTTGGCCTCTAGCATCCTGTCGTGCATCCCCGTAAAGATGCGTCAGGCGACGAGACCCTGCAGTCTGAGATACAGGTATCAATATATATATTAATATAATCAGGAAATTTGTTCAGCATATATGTACAGGATACAGGATAAGGATATTTACCTGGTTAAGGGAGAAAGTCATCAAGGCACTGGACTCGAGGAATCCCTGGTTCTCGTAGGGAAAAGCCTCATAGGTAGTAGGGGAGTCTGTTTCTTTTCTTTTTCGAGAGCTGGTGGCACGTGGCTTTGTGGCAGGGGAAGGCTTAGGCATGGCCGCGGCCTTGGAACTCGTTGCAGGCTTGGATACAGAGGATGGCTTGCTGTGTTCCTTCTTCACTTGGACAGGGCCAGAGTAACTGTCGAGTTCATCGAGATCAAAAACTTGAGGCATTTTGGCTGGGTCTGCACAAAAGGGGGAACTCTCAACTCTTCTATACTTTTATAGCTTAATTAATTGAATATATGCAGGAATATGTAATATAGGTATTCTTACCAGACATGTTGGAGCTTGAATGTTGGCTTAAACTTGTGGAGAGTACAGAAAAACTTCTCTCGCTTTCCGGTAGCTGGTAGATGGTGTTGATTCTTTCTTCCGATTCTGAGGATGGAGGGGCCCGTTCCTTGAGATTCACTGCAACAAAAATAAATAAAGATGTCAGTTCAGGATGTAAGATTAGGATACATTTGGGGATATTCCCAAAACCCTAAATCCTACCAGCAGTTAGCCATTTGTCAGGAAAATCAACACCATGCTCGATGGAGTCTCTTTTAACAAAAAGAACTTTCGTTTCCACTCATCCTCGTTTTTGGTTGCCTTGAGAATGAGGGGGTGTTTGGAGGTGGAAAAAAGCAAGAAGCGGCTAGAGCCATGGGATCGCAGACGGTAAGCAATAGCTATATCCTCAACACATAACTCAGGGACTGATGAGTTTTGATCCGGTCCAACACCGCTAGCACCCTCCAAACCATAGGCATGGTTTGGGCAAAACTGAGACGAGTAAGATGGAAGAAAAAATGATAAAGTCGAAAAGGGATATCGAAGTCCAATAGAAAAAGGATAATACAAGAAACAGACCCACTCAGTAGAAGATACGTCTGATCAGAGGTTCCGATCAAACGGACGGATAATCGCTCCGGTAGGGAAGGCGCCAGAGGCTCTTAGAGCGGCAATGTCAGCGTTGTCGAAGGAACAGATCTCCTTCGCGGGATCTTTGAGCAGATTTTGCTCAATGAAGGTCGGGACGGAATCGCCAGTGTGAGAACGGGTTCGATTGGCCATAGTAAAAGATTGAAAACAGAGTAGAGAAAAAAAAAGAAAGAAAGAGGTAGAGTATACCTAAAATTCTGAGAAGAATGGATGATCTTGAAACAGAAAATGAGAAGATATAGGGGCGAGATAGATAGGCATGGAATGTTTATAGCCTGGGCAGTTACAAGTTGTCACATCAAAGTCCTATCCCTTAATTACCTTGAAACTCGTAAAAATGTAACCGTTAGGGCTTGTATCCTCAAACGGTAACATTTGTGGGACAATTGTTATGGGTGAAATTCTGAACCTGTATCCTGAATTATATCTTGACTTAATTATAGCTGTTAACGATCAGGATACCAGACCAGGATATTGGTAACATCCTGAGGCAGTATCCTGGTGATTACTGATTATTCGCGTGCAGGACATAGCTGCAGGATCACAACGTTCACGAAGACTCGTTCACCTGAAGACTTGGTCTAAATGGTTAGAAGAAAGACGTTGAAGCCGCAATACTGGTCAACAACGTTCCCTAGCGAATATTCCAAGGCATCCCATCATTTTAGGAGAGTTCCTTTTTCTTTGTAACTATATATATCAGATAACCAGATCGATAGGTCACGGCACTGACACTCACTACTTTCGAGTTCTAACACTTTCTCTCGCAATTACACACAAACACCCTTCACTAGCAATTTTTGTAACACATAGCAACGATCTGGGAATTATCCTGCACTGTATCCTGAGTTTTGAAGTAATAGAAGAACGAGGCAGCTGCGATTATCAGTTCTTGAGGTTTTATGCCGGAGATCTAGATTGATCAAGGGCTTTCCTCGTACATCTCTTGTCAACCTTTACATTTTCGCTCATTGTTTGATTGTTGATATAGCTCAATATCCCGAGCTGTATCCTGAAAACTGTTTTTACAAACAAGCAAACCAACACATTTTTCATAAACACTGCTAGCACACTACCTCACAAAACTAATTTGATCACTAAATTACTTCGGTAATTTTTGACCAAAACAAAAAGGAAGCAATGATCTTGTGAATTGGGTTTCGATCTTTTTTACAAAATTTAGGAAACCCAGTTCTTAGATTTCATAATTTTGGCTTAAAACCCATCTGGATCTGAATCCAGGGAAGGAAGTATAGTAAACTTGCTTAAGATAACCGAAAGATGGAATTTGCTTTATAAAATGAAAGAAAATAGATTTAGAAAATTAGAAGCATGTTGGTTGTTAGACATTATTTTTTAAACTTTTATAATTTTATACTTTTGTAGAGTGGCAGTGGCCGGATGTGGCGGATTTGGTGGTGGTGATGGTTTGGTTTGGGTGTTTAAAGGCAGCGTCAGTAGTGGCGTTTGATAGTGGGTTAGTTTAAAATCATGTTCTTCTTCTACAGTCAACCTGAAGGTATTTGAAGTATATTATGAAAAGAATGGAAAGGTTTTAGGCTTTCAATTAGGAGATTTGTTGATTTGGGTTTCTTGAGTAAAATATAAAATCAAATGCTAATCAGACTTTAGATGATATGATATGATATGAAATAGATTATGAATATGGATGTGTAAATAACCCACAAATTCAAGCGATGAAAAGGTGGTGCTCAGCATTGATGGAAGTGGTGGGAGATGGTGTTTGAGAGAGAAAGGGATGAGAAAGAGAGAGAACATAATTTCTAAAATTTGGTTTTTTTATTTGTTTAAATATATTAGTAAAATTACTAACATACCCTCATGTGCAAGGTACATGCCATACCTAACTTAAAATTTTAACCTGGTTAGTGTTAAAGGATGAAAGTTGTAATGAGTTTTTCAAATAAAGGATTGTGACTGTAATTATTGAAGTTAAAGAGTATCCATTACAATTGATGCAAACATGAAGGACAAAAGTATAATTTACTCTAAAACAAATACCTAGCCCACTTGATTACTTTGGTGCTTTTTTTTTTGAAAGGCCAACAAAATCTTATATCATTACCTGGCTAACAATTAGATTAACCAAGCATAGCAGTTTACATACACCAAACAAAAACCAAGATTACAGACCTAAACATCCAAACATGACTTAAAATCCAACAAGTTACTCCAAGTGATTGAATGGACCTTTGCTCTGCTCCTTAGCCATATAAAGCCCAGAGACTTAATCTCGTCTAACATGTTTGCCACTAATGGTCTTCTGTTGCAGAAGACCCAATCGTTTTGACTCCTCCAAATCACCCTTAAGGCCACATAAGTCAGCAGGTGCACTGCAGCCTTCCACTTTTTATTCCTATGTTCTGAACGTGAATATTCGCCAAATCTTTCAGCTCCAAGATGAAGATTGGTTTTATCCGACACCAATGTGCAATAAAATCCCAGATCTGTTGTGCAACTAGGCATGTACCAAACATATGCAACGCTTTTTCCGATTCTTCATTGCGAAACTTACATAACACTGAATCAATATTGATGTTCCTTCGTGCCTGTGTAGCCGTGGTTGGTACCTTATCCTGAACCAGCCTCCAAACAAAGAAGTTAATCTTTATAGGAGCCCATTTATTCCATTGAAACTCAATCCCAAATCTCAAAGGTCGAACGTTGGAAGTGGGTTCTCAGAATCCGCACCGTGAACAACCCCGAGCCCTCTATCTTCTAGGCCCAACCATCTTCGCCCGAACCTATAGTAAAGCCCAAAATGGCATAAGACAAATCATTGAGTTTCGCCTCCTCGACTGAACCCGTAGGCAATCTGTTCCAGTGGAAGTTAATCACATTCTGCTCCTTCGTCTTATCACGGTCCACAATCACGACATTCTTGTCCCTTTTAAGCGCAAACAAGCTGGGGTATCTTGTGTTCAGCGGCTCCTCAAATAACCAACTGTCAACCCAAAAACGGTGTTGTAACTCAGCCGTGGGTATGCCTTGAAACAGGGACATGAGGTCTATACTAACCTCCCAGAAATCCTTAGCTAGGTTTGCTGCGTGCTTCCACGGACCAGGCAGAGACATCTTAGTCGGGATGAAATTCCATGACCTTGAACTATTGTGCACACCCCAAATCACTTTCCTCCAAAGGCTCTTCTTCTAAACCTTAAAATGCCACCACCATTTTTCCATCATTGTCAAGTTAGCTTCCCTTAGAGACCCGAACCCATGCCTCCATAATCCTTAGGCGTCATTATACTATTCCAAGAGACCCATTTTAACTTATCGTTTTCAGTCCTTGTGCCCCATAAGAAATCCCGTCTAAGTCTTTCCAGTTGATTTATCACAATGATGGGTGCTTTAAACAAAGAGAAATAGTATGTTGGGATTGAATTCGAAACAAATTGTACCAAGGTGAGTCTTCCCGAAAAGACAATGTTTTTCCTACCATAAAGCAAGCCTCTTTTTCAAAATGCTAATTACCGGCTCCCAATTCTTGATAAGATTCATATTTGCGCCCACTTGTAGCCCAATATATTTGAACAGTAGTGACCCGCCCCTACACCCCAAAACATTCGCCAACATTTGCACTTGACCTTCCCCCTTGCCAACCCCATAGAGGTAGCTTTTTGCAAGGTTTACTCGAAGACTCGAAGACCCGACGATATCCTTATCTATTCTAAAACGCGAGAAGAACACGAGCGACACTTGCGTCTTATCCTCCAACTTTTTCATACCGAACGTCTTTACGCTAAGTTCTCCAAGTGTGAATTTTGGCTAAAAGAGGTTCAATTCCTTGGTCATGTTGTCAACAAACTCGGTATTCACGTTGACCCTGCAAAAATCCAAGCTGTGAAGAACTGGATTGCTCCTAAGTCTCCTTCTGAAATTCGTTCATTCCTTGGTTTGGCTGGTTACGGTCGTCGTTTCATTTCCAACTTCTCTAAAATCGTCATTCCTCTTACCTTCTTGACTCAGAAAGAAAAACCTTTTGTTTGGGATCCCGAACAAGAGGAATCTTTCCAAACTCTCAAGGACATGCTTTGCAATGCTCCTATCCTTGCTCTTCCCGATGGTAACGACGACTTCGTCGTGTATTGCGATGCTTCAAACCCTTGTCTTGGTTGTATCCTTATGCAACGAGACAAGGTTATCGCTTACGCGTCGAGGCATCTCAAAATTACGAGAAAAACTACACTACGCACGATCTTGAACTTGGTGAAGTTGTTTTTGCATTGAAGATACGGCGACACTACCTTTATGGTACCAAGTGTGTAAAAACCCAACCCTTCAGATTGTTTCCGTACTACTGTTATTTCTTTTCTTGTAACCATCCTTGTAATCAGAGATTTGATAAATAATGGAAAATATGTTTTATTAAATAAACTGCATCACACCGCATAACACTACACTTAAAACGCTTTTATACACGCAACGCTAACGCTACACAAATCACAGCAGCTTATGCTGCTTTATATGCCGAGTGTGTTTGTTTGTTCGGTAACCACTCGTGCCTAAAACCTCGCTTATCACGCAAATCGTAAACGCAGTTAATTATATGGTCTATGCAATGTTGTATGTTATTTATGCTTATATTTGGTAAATGGTTAGACTCTCGCTTAAACGCTCGCGCTCACACAACTCGCTTTATCGCATTATTCTGATTAACGCAATGCCTAACGTCTCACTAAAACGCTTAACGAACAAAACCTAAGTAACCTAATCGAACCGAATCACCGAACGAACAGCCAACGAGTGAATTGAAACAATTCATAGCAAAAAGCTAATTCGTACGAATTACACCCTAATTCGTACGAATTGCTAGTTCGTACGAATTAGGGACTAATTCGTACGAATTACCCCTCCACCACCCTCCATCACCATCTCCTATAAATACCATGCTCTCCACACTCCTCTTCCTGCCATTTCGCACAGACACGCTTCCGGACCTTTTTCTCCGTTTTCAAGTAAGGAACATCTTTTTTCAACAAATAACGATTTCCACTACGTTTCCTACAGGAGTTTATCTCCGATTTCATCAAAACTTCTTCTTTTACGAAAATCTTCATCTATTTCATAAAACCTTCTAATTTTACCTTGGATTTACACTTAAACGAGTGTATTTGGGTTAGCTTCGGCTTCCCAAGTTAGAAACCTTAACGTTTCAAGCTCATTAAGTGATTTATCCAAATAAAACTGTTTTAGACTCGATTTTACACAAAAACGGACTAAACCGACATATGATTCGTTCACTACTTAGTGGGACAAGAGAGGGGTCGAAATCAGCCTGGAATGGACTCGAAACCACGTCTGTTTCAAGCGAAAACTCAGTTCCGGACGCACGAAGACGCAAAAGTCACTTTGTGCGAACTGGACTGCTTCTTACGAATTAGACCTAGTTGGTACGAACCAGTCCGAGTTCTTTCAAGTGACTAAACTTGTCTAAAGACCACCTCAGCTTTTGGTTTGCTCGGTAGCTCAAGGTTGGAAGGATGGACACTCGATTTCCCCGACGAACGACGCGAAAACACTCGATTTTGAACACCAAACAGCCTAGTTCGCACCAAAGGGCTTATTCGTGAATTACACCTCTAATTCGTATGAATTGCTCACTTGGTACAAACTACTGCTAATTCGTACGAAATACCACTTCATACGAACTAGCACTAGTTCGTACGAACTACACTGTTATACCACTGAACTTGTTCTCTAACTGTTTCAGCACTTCGGACGACTGATGCACTTCTGTTCTCGCTTATAGGCTGATCCAGGCGCTCCCTTCAATCCCCAGCAGACTGTGTTTACTTGCTAAGCACGAACTGTGAGTATACTTGAACCCTTTTACGTTTTAATGCACTTTTGGGTGTTACATACGTCTCTATATCAAAACATGCGACACACAACGCTAAACTCTTTAAACGCTAACCGCTCTTGCATGTTATACGTGAATTGCTGTATGTTTGTTTGCTATGTGCAAAAAATGAGGACTCGCAGACCACCCTTAGCAACGATAGTATTATAGTTTGGATTCAGCACCCTATTGGTTTTGGGGGTTGTTAAGGCTCGCATATTAACTTTACGTGCGTGTTCGCTGTTGTGAACACGTATACTCCACCTCGCAGTCGTGTTGGTTAGCTTGTATCATTATTGTTAGAATAATTAGATTCACTTTCTCTACGTGTTACATATTGGTTATGCGTAAACGCTTTATCTCAATTATTATGCTATCAAACCTGTGTACTCACTTTTACTTTTGTATTGACTATTATTTTCACGTATGTAACAGGTTGATGATTATTTTGAGCAGCAAAATGGATAGGACTCCTAGAAACTCACTAAATAAATCTAGGTTGTCGGATTTGATTGTTTAAGGGACATGTATTCTGTTTTGGCTATTTGCGGATATTATTTAATTGTATGGGAAGTTAAACTTTAAGTATTGTCATTTAAATAGTTGTTATGGAAATCTCTTGAGCAATCTGATTCGCCTAGTGTCATGCCCTGATGATTCTGCCATCGGTTGGGGTGTGACAAAGTGTGTGGTCTTCACTGACCATAAGAGCCTTCAGCACATCTTCGATCAAAAGAACTCAATATGCGTCAACATCGTTGGGTAGAGTTGTTAAACGACTACGATTGCGAGATTCGCTACCATCCTGGTAAGGCGAATGTCGTAGCCGATGCACTTAGTCGTAAAACTCATGTAAAGAGCATGCGTTGTTATCAGACCTTGGGTAACTTTCGTGACCGCATTCGTGAAGCACAACACTCGTCCATTACCAAAAACAACTTGTACAACGAGATGAAGTGTGGTGTTGAGGATCAGCTTGTGTCCAAATCGGATGGTATTATATACTATCTCAATCGCGTCTGGATTCCAAATCGTGAAAACCTTCGTGACTTCTTGATGAAGGAAGCCCATAAATCTCGATATTCCATTCATCCTGGCGCCGACAAGATGTACCAAGACTTACGTACGTCTTATTGGTGGCCTGGTATGAAGAAAGATATCGCTCTCTACGTCTCGAAGTGTCTCACTTGTTCCAAAGCTGAACATCAACGTCCCTCTGGCTTACTCGAACAACCAGAAATTCATGTCTGGAAATGGGAGAGTATTGCTATGGATTTCATCACTAAGCTCCCTCGTACTTCTTCTGGTCATGATAGTATTTGGGTTATCATTGATCGATTGACCAAATCCGCTCATTTTCTAGCCATTCGTGAAGATTACAAGGTCGAGAAATTAGGTCGTATCTACATGAATGAAATCATCAGTCGTCATGGTATCCCCATTGACATCATTTCTGATCGTGATGGTCACTTTACGTCCCGTCTTTGGCAAACATTCCAATCCGCTATGGGTACTCATCTCAACCTTAGCACCGTTTTTCATCCTCAGTCTGACGGACAAACCGAGCGTACTATTCAAACTTTAGAGGATACGCTCCATTCATGCGTAATCGATTTTTGCGGCAACTGAGATATGCACTTGCCTTTAATCGAATTCTCGTACAACAACAGTTATCACGCGAGTATACAAATGGCACCTTTCAAAGCATTGTATGGTCGCAAGTGTCGTTCGCCTATTTGTTGGCCCGAGATCAGGGAAGCTCAAATCACCGGTCCCGAGCTTATACAAGAGATAACGGACAAAGTTTTACAGGTTCGAGACAACTTGCTGAAAGCCAGAAGCCGACAAAAGAGCTACGCTGACAAGCGTCGCAAACCTTTGGAATTCAAAAAGGGTGATCTTGTACTTCTCAAAGTATCCCCTTGGAAGGGCGTAGTTCGATTTGGTAAAAAAGGCAAACTTGCACCTCGCTACGTAGGTCCTTTCAAGATTCTTGAAAAGATTGGCAAGGTTGCGTATCGACTGGACCTACTTGAAGAACTCAACAACGTTCATCCTGTCTTTCACGTTTCAAACTTGAAGAAATGCCTAGCTGAAGAAGGACTTCAAGTCCCACTCGAAGAACTTCAAATCAATGAAACTTTGCACTTTGTGGAAAAACCTTTCGAAATCATGGACCGAGGAGTCAAGCAATTGAGGTGCAGTCGAATTCCTATCGTCAAGGTTCGATGGGAAGGAAAACATGGTGCTGAGTTTACTTGGGAACTCGAAGGTGATATTAAGACTAAGTATCCGCATCTCTTCGTTGCATCTTCTAAATTTCGGGACAAAATTCCTAAAGGAGGGGAGACTGTAACGCCAAGTTTTTTCGTAGTTTTCATATTTAGAAAGTTCGTCTTGTAATGCAATTTTTTGGCAACCTTGTAATCTTGTATTCGTCCTTTCGTTGTAATCATTGTAAAATCCGAGACTTGAATCATAATGAAATTCGTATTTTATTTCACATTATGCTATACACATTATACACCATACATATGATACTTGATTAGTTATTCTTGAAAACATTGACAAAATTACAAATACGTGACATACATGCATAATACGACACTTATACATGGTTCTCATACTTAGTCATGCTCGATTATACTCGTACTAATCTTTAGTATATGTTTCTTAGCTTGAAAACCCTAAAATAGTCCTAAAATACTTAACATGTAACAATTGGACAAGCTACCAAACAACAAAAATAAAAAAAATAAGGTTTTGGTTCCTGACCAAGCCTTACGGACCGCAAGGATCCCCACTTACGGTCCGTAAGGGGGTCTGACGGGGAATGTTTGAATCAGCAGCGAATTGGCACGGATCCACACCTCATTTCTTCAACCAATGGCCTCCAAACCTCATTAAAACACCCACCAACCTAATCTAACTCTTCCCCTATAAAACCCAAGCATTCTCCAAGCATTTTACACTTTGCAAACACTCTCTAATCACTCTCAACACTACATAATCTCTTGCAAATTCAGTAACTTGGCAGATTCGTCACAAGTTACCAAAGTGAGCATAACTTCACTTCTACTTGGTCTTTTTCTTTGATTCTTCTTCTAAAACCCTTGGATGAACCTTAGGTATGATTCCTCGGGTTTTCCATGGAAAACCTAGACCTGGAACTTCACCAAAAAGGCTCCAAAGTGGACTGAACTTTCTGATGTACTTTAAACTTTGTTAAAACTACTTGAACTTGAGGTTTCTCATACACATTCCTATGTCCTAATGCTCATAATCACTTGTATGGTTAGTTGGGCTTAAAAACAAGGGTGTGACATTCAAATCTAGAGGATTAATCCTCACATACTTTCTGTTTTGCATGAGTTCTAACTCACAAGTGGTGTCAAGTCTTGAACTTGAAGTTTGTGTCACTACTTGGGTGGCTTGGGCTATCCTATCTACAAGTCCACACCTCACTTGATGTTTTGCTTAGATTAGTTGTATTATTTCATTCCTTAATATATATTCATGACCCTCCTTGTTGTCTATGACAACTTGTGTGGTGGTGAATCTTATAAAGAGGTTAAATGGATGTTCATCATCCTACCTCCATGCTTGACTTACATGAATCCAAAAAGAGGTCTTAAATGGATTGTTTAATCCACCTACCTCATGCTTGGCCTATATGAATATCTATATACTATAATCTATATAATATCTACGTAACCAAGCCTTGATGATAGCCTAATGACTATTTGTCAAATGTGAAGTTACATCATCTATGACCATAATGCTAACTCTTTATGAGTTTCATAGTGTCAAGAACAAGTATTATGTGTGCTAGATGATTAATTTTCCTATGATTATTTTCTTGTACTTTTCATTCCAAATCTTTAATCCTCCGTTAATCATCCAATACTCACACCTATGTTTCCTCGTGTAGAAGGACAAGGTGCTCCACCCTAATCAAACCAACAACTCTCGCGGACTCGCCAAGTGGAAAGCTTTCAAAACCGTGAGTACACATGACCCATTTTCGTTTATGTCACTTTTGGGTGCAATATGTTAACCTTATCAAAATCACTAAACTTTATACTTTATTCAAATGCATGAAACAATCCAACCACATGAAAGCTATGATACATTACTTGATGCTTATACTTGGGTGATTCTTATGTAATACAATATTCATTAGCTTTATTCGAGCCTCCATTTGACATGTATAGCGCTATAGGAGTAACGCACCGCCCGTGAACGAGAGGTCATGTTGAATTACATTCGTTATTGCGTAAACAGAGGGTTGACAAGAAATATTGCATGCCATGTTATGATGCTCTTGTATAAACTTAGTTGCCATGTGGATTCGTTTTAAACCTTTATGCTTATACTTAAACTTGTGTGCTCGCCAATGCGTTTTTGTGTTGAACTATACTTTGTTAACATGTTGCAGGTTGATGAGGATTCATATGACGAAATCTAGTAGGGCCGTAATTTGTTTGCACCGTGGTGAGTAGGATTAGACAATGCTCGGACATGAGGTTGGACAGAGCCGCCACCGCTGCCAAGGCCACCTCTCCATAAAGTTTCGGCAAACTAAGAATCTGTCCAATTTCCTTAGTTTCGAACCATTATCCGACCGATAAGTATATTGCCTTCCACCCATATGATATTCCCATAACTCTGCCCTTTCAATAAACTTGTTAAAATAGTGCGAGTTCAAAGCCACAAATTCGGAATTTACCCTTTAGTCTGGTCCACGGACGTCATTCAACCTGGGTAAATAACTCATCACCTGTAACAGGTCCTGCCACAGTACTCTCCGAGCGGTGGGAAGGTTAGGAGTGTGCACATTTACTCTGTTTATCTCTTCACCTGACATGCGAATCTGGCCCAAGATGACCAGAAAATGTTTGTGCTTATACCCCCCCCCCCCCCCCCCGCTTTTCGAACACATAGTGGTTCCAAATGGAAAGGAGTCCGCCCGATTGACCCACCGCATCGACCAATTCAAATTCTAGAATCGACCTGTCCCAGAATCTATTAACCGTAAAAATTGTCATACCTTCTGTCTTAGTCTCCTGAATAGCCACAAAATGTACCCCATGTGTCGTCTTCAATCCTCGAACCCAATCCGATTTCCTGGAGTCCTTGACTCCCTGTAGATTAATCAAGATAAAATTCATTGAGTAACAGGTTGTTTGCCTTCACTAGCAATTAGCACTTCCATCTGGTCCTGTGAATTGTCCAACTAAAAGCCTAATTTGGCACCAACATCAATTGTTACCTCTACCTCTACCCTTCGGTTTGTAGAACCCGGACTACCAGAACCCACATTGTTAGATGGCGGTTCCACCCCTACCGGCGGCGGTTGCACAACGTCGGCATGAGCAGGCACGCCGCCGTATCTTTCATTTCCCCTCTAATTGGAGTGACGTTGACCTGTGTGTCATCAAATCTAGAAGCACTATGATTGAAATCAAAAGAATTTACACCCTCTGACACATTAAATATACCCTGGGCTCGAACCTCCATTTCCAAAGACTCTCTACTCTGTGGGCTCCGGTTACATCTTTGCCTTTTCCAAGACCTACCATTTAAGCCCAGGCCCACGTCTTTATTTGACCCAATGTTAAAGGGATTATTAATCAGCTTGTCTTTTTCCACGTGGGTCCCCTGCTGCACATTAGTAGGAGCCGCCCTAGGAGATTGTGCCGCCATCATCCTACCCTCCAACTCTTCCCCATGCACCTCTGGATGTTCCCCATGCAAACCGCGGCGTTAACCGAACCGTCTCCACCCTAGCTTCTCTCATCGTCGGCGGGATTTGGTGGTCGTTACACTGAATTTCTCCTTCTTCGAGCTCCATGTTCTCATTAGGAACCGACTCTTCAGATTTTGCATCGTCCCGTAGATTTGATTTCCTTAACCGTTGATCTGAGCCAGTCGTTTTCGATCTCCGTGATCCAAACCGGGTAGGATTTACCGTACCATAGCACCTCTACTACTTCGTCAAGTCTTGTACCAGTTTTTGTTAAGACGCAACAAGTGGTCTCTGAATTCCCGGTACTGCCCAAGAGAAGTCGGAGCCCCGAATCACCTTTCCAAACAACTCGACCACCCTATCGAATAACTTGTCTTCCCTAATTTGCAACGGTGCCCCCGTATGCAATTCGACTGAACTCAATATGTTGACCTTCCCTTAGGAATGCGCTAGAGAAAATCTTCTTCCACAACTCCTCCTTGTCCCTTATGAATTCCAGGGCAACTTTTTTTTCTCGAAAGATAATCAAAAACTTCAGTCCTCCAATGTAGCTCACCGCATTCTCCGTGTACCCTCCTGAACCCAACACCATCCTGATACCCTTGATGACTTTCATATTAACCGCCTCTACGACCACCGATCACATCTTACAATGGTCGGGATAAAGTGTCGGTCTTTCATTGTACTCCAATCTCTTTTTTGTCACTTCTCCGGTCTTCGACGTGCCAGCCACAGTGTCCGTAAACGAGACTCCCGTTTCGATGTACAGACGATTTGGTTGTCGTGGTATGGATGGTTGGGGTCGCCTGTTTATCGGCATAGGAGCTGCTGGGAATGAGCACCGTTCGAAAGGATTATGATTCTTATCATACCTTGCAAAGGAAACTGACAACTTTGCCTCATAGATCTTGATGTTGTTCATCCTTGTAGCACAAAATCAACGTTTGTTACCCCTTCCAATCTTACGAAACCGAAGAAATTCCCCCTATTGTCACGTTTCTTGGCCACATAGGCATCTTTTACAACACCATGCGGCTGGAAGGCTTTCCAAAGAAGTGATTTCGAGATACTACCAGGTAGGTTACTCACGGAGAATGTTGTTACCCAGGCACATGCCTCAAATAAATGAGTTCACATGTTCAAACTTAAAAAAAATGAGTAATTTAGAAAAATTGGAGTAAATAAGCTCGAAGTAACAATTGTCAGTCAAAAAGAAAAAAATAAACGAATTCTAAATTCTGGTTTGAAATTTTACATCGAGTTACGAATTTCTGTGTATTGAACCGAGTTATAAGGTTACATTTTTTTTCTCCTAGTTATTATTCATCTAATTAACACAACTTCGAATTAGAATCCGTTTAGCTAATTGTAAATCCAAATCACTTTAAAATAAATCTCAATTCTACAAAACCAACTGCAATAACCCAAGCAACCAGTAAAAAACGATTTAAACAATTTTAGTTCAGTTGATGATGATTCTATCATTTTATTTTTTAGTAGTAGTTATTTAAACGGTCGTTTAACGAGTTATATATCTGTTGTTTTTGACTTTTTGCATATTATTATTTTCTAATGTGTGGTAGGAAAATTCCTATCAATGGGAGCAGTTCACGTTTAACTTATGGAAAGGACAACACAATGTAGTACCTCACAACTTAACTAGTCTTTGTTAACAATGTCAACGAATCTCTTGCATTTAAATATAGATCAAGATTATTTTTTTTTATATAATAATACAATAAATACAGTACAATATCCCAAAACGCGTAAAACAAACACATTCTTTTGTAAATTAAGTGAGAGTATTAAATGTTTTTTGTTAGCATATTGACTATATAAGGTATTAACTAAACAGAACCATGTTCCAACTTGAAGGCAACATTGTAGTAAAAAAAATATACATGAGCTATTAGAGTCTTTGTACGCGGATTCATTGCACAAGTTGTAAGGCACGCGGAGCAGCCTCAAAGTTATATAGTAACAGGAAATGATCACAAAGAAATAAACCAAATCAGCTACATCAATCTGGTAACTCATGGCGGAGCAAAGAAAACAAGATGAGAAAGACCAAAAGGTTGGTGATGGAATTACCAACGAGGATGTTGAAAAGCTAGATAGCATATCCAAGAAGAAGTAAAGACGTGAAAGCAGATATGAGAAGTATCAAGAAAGAAAGAAAGCAAAAAAAACAGGTACGTGATCGTCTCTCTGGATTAGGAGAGTCCTTTCAAGATGAACCATTAGAGACAGGTTGTGGTGATTGGAATGATACATATAGCTCCTTAAGGAGTCCTGCAGCTTTTGGTTACTATGGTAATGTACCGGCAGACCTAGAGTTTGGGCATGATACAAGTAGACTTGATTATTTCGCGTTTAGTCCTTTGAATATTTTTACAGACTAAGATCCAGCTGAATTTGATCTTATCCTTGATGGGGGCGGTGGTGGTAGTACTCAACAAGTGCTCCTAGAGGTGTCTTCTAATAATGGTGTTGAAACCATTGTCCAGACATCGAACCGGCCTAAACCTGGTAGTGGCGTTGCGGCTGCTGAAAAGTCCATTGGCGGTGAAGGAGGAGGAATTATGTCGCAGCCCCCGACCCCACCCCGGGAGCGGGGGCCGCGTGACACAGAGCTGGTGGTACCGGTGTTTATTAATTTGGCAGCGGAATTACGACATCAGGATCGTAGTTAGAAAATAAATATCAGAGTTTCAAAACACCATACTTTTATATTAAACAAATTGGGTAAAACCCATGTTTCCATTACAATACATATTTTTAGGGACAGACCCTAATTTATGGAAAACAAAAACTCTTTTTTTATTTAGGTAACTTTTATAGCCACTTTTCTAAGCCTTCAGTGCTCTCCAGCTGGCTTCTGTTAGCTTCACATTAAGTTACCTGAAACGCGTTTTAAAAACATTTTATCAGCAAGAAATACTAGCGAATTCATCTCAGTTTTATCAAAACTAGTGGTTATACTTTACAGTTATTGAGGAGCATCCGCATTTACAATGTTTATATCTACATAATTACTCAATCAGTACTGTCAATCCTGACTTGTGGGTCATGTTGCTTTGGGCCTTGTCGCCCAATAGTAACGGTTCCTGTCACATTCCCGTGACTTTGGACTAGCAATGTATACAAAACCCCAACATACCGGCATTAATTGTAGAATACATATACTCAATCATTGTTAAGCATAATTAAAACATTTGAGGTTTTGGTAACACATTTGGACGCACAAAAAGATTTACAAAAAGAGAATGTACTAGCCTTGAACACTTTAAGTATTTCTATAGAGTTCCTGGTGATAGTTCTTGATTACTTCCTGGGATTTCTATTAAAACATACAATGCACATGTGTTAGTAAGTTAACCCAAGTCACTTTAACCATACAACAATCGACAGAACTCCAACGAACGTAGTCGGGCAGAGCCTAAACATGCGTTGGCGATTCTAGATCGATTGGGTAGGTGTGTCCATACAACACTCGACAGAACTCCAACGAACGTAGTTGGGCAGAGCCTAGACATGCGTTGGCGATTCTAGATCGATTGGGTAGGATAGTGAATTAGTGATCGGGGGTTAAGTTACTTACAGCGGACAGTGCTTCGCCGGTTTAGGGGTTTAGGGTTTTAGGGGGTGTTGCACGAAGAAACAGAGATTCAGAGAGTATACGTTCGACTTTATCGATCGAAATTGAGCACTGGACTTCGTCCCAGACTGCTCTATTTATACCCGAATTTGACCTCCCTGCGCGTCGCGCGGGGATCTGGGTTCCCTCTCACATGGTGCCTAAGGTGCCTAGCTAGGCTAGGTCAGCCTGGTCACAAGTGTAGGGTTGCCAGATGGCGCGAAACAGTGACACGTCACCTGGATACCTCCCGCGCGTCGCGACAGAGACTGGTGTCTCTGGCGCGTGGCGCCTGGACAGTCCAGGTGGACCTATCTCGTTTTGCATGCCGCGTCTTGATTTGCATGTCCGGTTTTTCGTTTTGCTAAATTTCGGGGTGTTTTGGAGAGTTGTTACATTCTCCCCACCTTGTTTTAAATCTCGTCCTCGAGATTCATTTGAATAGGTGTGGATACTTTCTTTGCATTTCTGACTCCAGCTCCCATGTATATTCTGGTCCTCTCTTTGAATCCCATTTTAGTTTTACCAAAAATAATCTCTTGCGCTTAAGATTCTTGATCTTTCTATCTTCAATCTGAATGGGTTTCTCAATGAATTTTAGTTTCTCATTTACCTCTACATTTTGAAGAGGTATCACCAATGATTCGTCTGCTAGACATTTCTTGAGATTGCATATATGAAATACATCATGTATTCCTGCCATTTCCTCTGGCAATTGTAGCTGATAGGCTACTGGCCCTATTCGTTTGATAATCTTAAAAGGTCCAACATACCTTGGGCTTAGTTTTCCTTTCTTTTCGAATCTTACAACTCCTTTCCAGGGTGAGACTTTTAATAGCACTTTATCTCCGACTTGAAATTCCAAGGGTTTACGTCTGTTATCTGCATAACTCTTTTGGCGATCTCGGGCTGTTTTCATTCTTTCCTTGACTTGAATAATTTTGTCAGTTGTTTCTTGCACAATTTCAGGACCTGATAATTGCTTTTCTCCAATCTCTGTCCAGCATACTGAGTTCGACATTTTCGCCTGTAGAGGGCTTCAAATGGTGCAGCATTGATGCTGGTATGATAACGGTTGATGAAGGAAAATTCTATCAAAGGCAAATGTTCATCCCAATTTCCTCGGAAATCAATTACACAAGCTCTAAGCACGTCTTCCGTTGTTTGAATTGTTCTTTCACTTTAACAGTCTGTTTGAGGATGATATGCTGTACTTAGATTTAGTCTTGTTCCCATTGCTTTTTGGAAACTTGTCCAAAAATGGGAGGTAAAACGGCTGTCCCTGTCAGATACAATGGATAAAGGAATTCCATGTAATGAAACTATTTCATTTACATATAATTTAGCTAACTGTTCCATACTGAACGTTTCCTTCATCGGTAAGAAATGAGCAGATTTGGTTAACCGGTCTACAATCACCCAGATTGTATCATTACCTTTTCGTGTCCTAGGTAGTTTGGTAACAAAGTCCATTGTTATCAATTCCCATTTCCAAATAGGTATTTCCAATTGTTGCAATAGGCCTGAAGGTTTTTGATATTGAGCTTTAACCTGTGAACATGTTAGGCATTTGGCAACGTAGCTTGCTACATCCTTTTTCTCCTATCCACCGGAAATTCTTTCTCAAGTCTTTATACATCTTATCACTTCCAGGATGCATTGTATACTTAGTCTTATGGGCTTCCTCTAGTATTCGCTTTCGTAGATCTCCTTTGATTGGGATCCAAGTTCTGTTTTTATGGAATCTCCAAATTCCATCTGTTCCTTTTTCTAATTCTTTAATCATTCCTTTTAATCCTTAAGCATCGTCCTTGATTGCTGTTTCCTGTGTTTGTTTAATTTGCTCATTTAAATCTATCTGCAGGTTTAGTATAAGAGAGCGTACTCATTTTGGCTTCTCATGATATTTTCGACTTAAAACATCAGCTACTACGTTAGCTTTTCCTACATGATACTGGGTATTGCAATCATAATCACTAAGGATTTCCATCCATCGCCTCTGTCTCATGTTTAATTCCCTTTGTCCAAAGACATATCTTAAACTCTTATGATCTGTGAATACTACAAACTTACTACCGTAAAGATAGTGTCTCCAAATCTTAAGGGCAAAAATTATTGCTCCTAACTCTAGATCATGGGTAGTGTAATTCTCTTCATGCTTCTTGAGTTGTCTAGGGCATAAGCAATAACCTTTTGACGTTGCATCAACACACATCCATAACCTAACTTAGACGCATCACAATAAACTACGAAGTCTTCAGTTCCTTTTGGCAAAGTGAGTATAGGTGCGTTGGTTAACTTTTGCTTCAAATCCTGAATGCTTCTTCCTGCCTTGGTCCCCATTCAAACTTAACCGATTTGCAAGTTAGTTTGGTTAACGGGATGGCTATTCTAGAAAAATCTTGAATAAAACGTCTATAATATCCTGCCAATCCAAGAAAACTTCTTACTTCCGTTGGTGATTCTGGGACCTTCCAATTGGTAATTGCTTCGATCTTTGTAGGATCCACATGAATTCCTTCATGATTCACCAGATGTCCAAGGAATTGCACTTCTTGTAACCAAAATTCACATTTTGAGAATTTTGCGTAAAGCTTTTCTTTCCTTAGCAATGACAGGAGTATATGCAAATGCTCTGCGTGATCTTCCTTACTTTTGGAGTAAATTAGAATATCATCTATAAAAACAATTATGAATTTATCCAGGTATGGTTTACATATCCTGTTCATCATGTCCATAAATGCAGCTGGGGCATTGGTTAAACCAAATGGCATGATAGTAAATTCATAATGGTCGTACCTGGTTCGGAAAGTTGTTTTAGGAATGTCCTCTTCCTGTACTTTCAACTGATGATATCCTGAGCGTAAGTCGATCTTAGAAAAGAATCGGGCTCCTTGGCGTTGATCAAACAGATCATCGATTCTCGGTAGTGGGTACCGATTTTTAATTGTAACCTTATTTAATTCTCGGTAGTCAATGCACATACGCATTGATCCGTCTTTCTTCTTGACAAACAACATCGGCGCTCCCCATGGCGATGAGCTGGGTTGTATAAAACCTTTCTCTAGTAATTCGTCCAGTTGTTTCTTCAATTCTTGCATCTCCGTCGGTGCTAGACGATAGGGTGCTTTGGCAATCAGTGCCGTTCCTGGTATTAGCTAAATTCTAGATTCAACCTCTCGATCTGGCGGTAATCCAGGCAACTCTTCCGGGAAGACATCTGAGAAATTAGATATTACAGGAATATCCTTTAATTCTTTTCCTTTAGTGTTAATGATTAGGAGATCATATACATTATTCCCCCTTTCCGTGCATAGCTTGCAGCTTTCATCACAGAGACGAACTTTGTTGATTTTGTCGACTTATCTCCTTTAATTGTGATCCTTTCCCCAGATGGCACATTTACTTCTACAGACTTTTGATCACATATTATTCGTGCCTGATTGGCTACCAACCAATCCATTCCTAACATGACATCAAATCCGGCAAGATCCATTGGAAAAAGGTTAGCAGAAAAATTATGATTTAAAATTCCTATCTTAGCTCCTCGCAGGATTTTGCTTATTTGGATAGAAGATCCATTTGCCATCTCCAACAGACAGTTTTGGTGAAGTTTAGTTAATGGTTGATTAAGAAAATTGCAAAAGGAAGTATTAATGATACTTTGGTTTGCACCAGAGTCAAACAATACTTTTGCATAAACATCATTAACTAAAAACATACCGGCAATCACATCCGGAATCATCTTGGCTTCTTCGGCAGTCAGCACGAATGCTCTTGCAGTCTTCTTGGGTCCTTCTGTCGTCCTTGCTTTGTTGTTTGCCGCTAGAGCTAGTTTCGGGCAGTTAGTTCTAATATGACCAGCTTCCCCGCAATGGTAGCATAGCCCATTGCTAACTTTCTTCCTGCAGTTTTTTTTCTTATGCCCTGGGAATTTGCAAAAATTGCAGTATGTAGAGCATTTCCCCGAATGTCTCCTTTTGCAGTACTTACACGGGGGTGAAGAAGAACTTGCCCCTTTCCCACGGTTGGAATTTCCATAACGTAGCTCCTGTGTAATCTTTTGAGCTAGGTTCCTTTTCTGGTTTTCTTCTTGCGTACGTACCAGTTCATCTGTCAAAGTGTTTGCTAGCTCTACTGCTTCTTCTATGGTTTGTGGTCTAGCTGCTTTGACTACATGTCTGATCTCAACAATTAATCCCTAGATGTAGCGGGAGATTAATACTGGTTCTGGTGAGGCCAGGGTTGGTACAATCCTTGCAAATTCAAAGAATGTGGTAGTATATTCCCTGCAATTTACCACAGTCATTCTATGATTTCAGAATTTATTAGCAATATGCTCCTTTTTATTAGGAGGGCAGAATTTCCTTTCAACTATTTTCTTAAAGTTGTTCCGTTCCATACTGTAGACTCTGTCATTTCCTTTGGACTGAAGAATGGTATTCCACCTGTAACACCCCAACCGATGGCGGAAACATCGGGATGAGACGAAAACGAGATTGCTCATTGCTCACAACATTATTAAGTGACAATAATTAATTAAACCATATTTCATTTCATAAGAATTGTCAAATACATCAATGTAACAAAACAAAGAACAACATAACATTTGCAAAATCATAACAGAATTGATACGTCGACATTAAACCTAACGTCTAATTTGGGTGTATCTAGTCCTTGCTATATTATTTTCATAGCGTCATCTCCTTCAACCTGTAACATGTTTTAAAATAAAGTCAATGCAAAAGCAAAGGCGAGTACACAAGTTTAAGCATAGCATACGTATACGAATAAAGTTTTAACAATCCTCATGGCAGCCAAATCTATACAAGAGCAATATCAAGGCATGCAATACTAATAATCAAACCCTTAACGCAATCACGATGTTTTAACATGACCTCACGAATAACACGATGGAGGTGGATGCGTGAATTCCTATAGCGCTAAGCATGTCAAACAAAGGCTAAAAATAGTTAATGACTAAAGCATAGCATAACGTTTATCCCAGACAAGCAACAAGTATACGATTCAAATAGTCATGTATATAGGATTGTTTGTGCGTTTCATAAAGTTTAAGTGTTTGTGATTTTTGTATATGGAAACATGTTACACCCAAAAAGTGATACAAACAAAGTGGGTCGAGTGTACTCACAAGATTGCTAAGTCTTCTTTGGAAATTCCACGACGAGTTGATGAGTGGGAGAAAGGGACATCGAGGTCACCTTAAAATGGCAAACGAATGTACATGAATAATCGAAGCTACGACGGAGGATTCGAATTGGAGTTGAAAGTACGTATATAGCTAACATCGTGTAAGAAAGGAATTTCTAAATTAAATTCATCAAAAGGGTTGTAGGAGTGTTGTCAAATAATTAATATATATATTTGACGAAAAGCATATTTGGTATATATATATATATATATTTATATTCTAACGAATGGTATGAGATATATATGTATATTGTCGAATGGTGTACAAATATATTTGTCGAAAGTAAAATAAATATGTTTTGTCGAAGGTATAATAAATAAGTATATTTGTCGAAAGATATGATAAATATATCTATATTTTGTCGATTAATATAATAAATAAATATGTTTTGTCAAAAGTATAGTAAATAAGTATATTTGTCGAGAATTATAATAAATAAATTTATGCTCTTGTCGAAAAGCATAATAAATAAAGTAAGTATATTTTTGTCGACAAAAAAATAATATCGATAAATATATTCCGTCGAATAGTTCAAATAATAAATATATTTTATCGAATAGTTTAATAAATATATTTTGTCGAATAGTTTAATAAATATATTACCTGTAGAAAATCGGGCAGAGTTTCCTCTTGTTTTTGGACGATCCCGACACACAAGTGTCGATATTATTTGTCAAAACGCAATAATTCTACAACAATGATTTTATAAGAGACGTTACGAAATATTAAATCATGAAACATATATATATATATATATATATATATTTCTATGTTCAAGTGTTACCATTTGTACAAGTTCGGTTCGCGAATACAAGATCACTAATATAAGTAAAATGAACTACGAGACTTAGAGTTTTACCGAACTTGAATCTGACCCGTTGACCAACAGTTGACCAGGTTTGACCGAACACCAAACGAGACCCGAACCGAAGCCAAAACTGTCATTGACTCACTGCTGACCCGAACCTCTGCACCGAGACCTGAACCCGCTGAACATGAGCCATGAACTGAACCGAAACGAATCGTAACCTGCCGAATGAAAAGAATTAACGGGATTTGAAATAGAAGCAAAACCAAGACCCGAACCGAGACTAACCTTGACTGAACCGAGATTCGACCCGGAGCTGACCCGTGGACTGTTTGACTGTTTGACCAGACCCGAGCTTTGACCAGGTCTAACCGGTTGACCCGAGCCTGCTGAATCGAGATGGAACCAAAATTGAACTCAACAAACCAATTAAAAATGAATGCAAAACTGAAATAATCAAGCACGACCCGTACCTGAACCGAATCGAGGTTGAACTGGGACGACTGATCTGACCGGAATGAGTGACCTGAACCAGAACAGCTGAACTGCGCCGCTGTAACTTGAGTGAACACCAAAGCTGACCCGGGTTCGATCCGAACCTGAATCTGAATGGAGACCCAAACCGACCCGATTCACCTTCTGCCGTTGCTGCCGTCTGCCACTGTTGTCTGCCGTGTTGCCTGGCACCGCCGCTCTACGGTGGCCGGCCTTCGGTTTACAGCGAGCGAGGGAGAGGGGGAGAGGAGTGTGGTGAAGGTTGGAGAGGCGATGGGTGTCCGCTGCAGGGACTGCCACTGCTGCGGCTTCGTTGCAGGTGCGCCGCAACCGTTGCGGTGGCCGGCGGCTCTGTTTCAAGGAGAGAGGGAGGTGGCTTCCGGAGTGTTTGGGGGTCGCCGGAGCTCGCCAGAAACGCGGCTCTGGTCACCGGAAAATCAAAGGGACAGGGACAAGGGGGCTAGGGTTTGAGTAAGAGTGAAGAAGATGAGTCTTTATATGCTTCTAGGGTTTTAAGTGAGTTGGGCCTAAACCTGTTTGCAGCCCGATCACTTTTTAAGTCCCCGTTTCATACCCGAACGTGACATAACAGGGTATAATATCATTTTTAGGTTTAAAACACGCGATTTAAACGTCGGCGCTCGAAAATGATCGCGTTCAGTTATCGTTTCGTTAAAACGCGTAAAAACGCGTAGTTTTCCGATTTTAAATCCGTTTCTCGATCAGGTTTCAACCGTGACTCTGAAATTAGAAAACGAACACGAATTTTTATATAAATTTATATAAATAATAATTTTGAAAATACGGGCATTACACCACCACTCTAAAGCTGCATCTTTAAAAAGATTAGAAGCATACATGACTTTATCTTCATTTGCACATTTACTTATCTTGAGGACGGCTTCTGTCTTTTCTATCCAGCGCAAGGCTGAAATAGGTCCTTCATTACCTGAGAATTCTATCGGTTTGCATGATAAGAATTCTTTATAAGAACAACCATATGAGATGGTTCTTCTTCCTTTTGGAATTGGAGCTTGGATTAACAGTTCGGGATTTCCATTCATGCTGTGATTAGCTTCAGGGGGTACACGTTTATTTCCATTTATGAAATCATTATTTCCTGCCTTTTTAATGGTGTCGATAATATAGGGCATAGTATCTATGATTCCTTGGGCCACTATGTGTTCGATAGCACTTTTATCCATTTGATTCCCGTTATTATCGTTATTCTGGGTTTCCTGATTTACTTCGTCTGACATCTGAATTATAAACATTTAGCAGGTATTAATATCACATAATAAATTAAATAATAATTACACCAACACAGTGAACCAAAATCGTCGAGCATTGCGACTTTTACTCTTTTCATACATATGCATCTAGTACAAGCATAACTGAAATTCAAATATTACTAGCCTATGCATCGATATATTTATATAAGTGATATTACTTTTTTTAACGTTACAAAATACACACACATATATTATATATTAAGTTATGGCTTCCTTCCAGACGAGCTTCTCTCCGATGTGGCGAATTCGGTTTCCTTCCTCCACCAATTCATCTCCAAGTTGGTGGAGTTCTTCCACATGTTCTTTGGGTAGCATTAGGGTTGGCACTGGTTCAGGGTAAGGTGGAACTGGTTCTTCATATGGGATTGGGTTTTCTAGCAGGTTCTAAATTGCCCAGGTATTAGCCCACCATGGATCTATAGGGTTTGGGGCTGGAATTGTAGGTATATCATTGGGGTCAAAGGCTGGTATTGGAAATTGATTTTCCTAATTCTGTTCTAGGTTTATGGGTTGGTTAGGAAATAAGGGAAGCAACAGGGGTTCTGGATTTGCTACTTGATTGAAATTGGGCTCCCCTTCTGCATTTCCAAACATGTGAAAATTTGCTAGCTGCCTATCCAATTCTTCCTCCCACAAGGGTCTAACTTCGGGGATTCGGGTGTTTCTCTCAGTTCTTGCTGCTATGGCTCGTTCTTGTACTTGTCTCAGTCTTTTCCTTTTCTCTATTTTGGCTCTACTAAACCAATTCCTCTTTTTAGGGGGAAAATGATCTACAGATTTGGCTTTGAAAACAAAAACATCTTCGGAATCAGCGGTGTAGTCTGGGGTTGGCTGGGATGTTCCTTCATCCATCAGAGAATGAGGTAGGTGACGATAAGCGTCAGAAGTACCTTGATCACTCATTCTATAAACTAAGAAGTTAGTAATAGTAATACCAAATAATATATACATATTTGTTTAAAATTTAGGTATTTCAAAAGAACACCTAAATGGCTTAAAACCAGTGGCATAGCTCTGATACCACCTTCTATCGCAACCCCGACCCCACCCCGGGAGCGGGGACCGCGGGGCACAGAGCTGGTGGTACCGGTGTTTATTAATTTGGCAGCAGAATTACGACATCAGGATCGTAGTTAGAAAATAAATATCAGAGTTTCAAAACATCAGACTTTTATATTAAACAAGTGGGGTAAAACCCATGTTTCCATTACAATACATATTTTTAGGGACATGCCCTAATTTATGGAAAACAAAAACTCCTTTTTATTTAGGTAACTTTTATAGCCACTTTTCTAAGCCTTCAGTGCTCTCTAGCTGGCTTCTGTTAGCTTCACATTAAGTTACCTGAAACGCGTTTTAAAAACTTTTATCAGCAAGAAATACTGGCGAATTCATCTCAGTTTTATAAAAACTAGTGGTTATACTTTACAGTTATTGAGGAGCATCCGCATTTACAATGTTTATATCTACATAATTACTCAATCAGTACTGTCAATCCTGACTTGTGGGTCATGTTACTTTGGGCCCTGTCGCCCAACAGTAACGGTTCCTGTCACATTCCCGTGACTTTGGACTAGCAATGTATACAAAACCCCAACATACCGGCAGTAATTGTATAATACATATACTCAATCATTGTTAAGCATAATTAAAACATTTGAGGCTTTGGTAACACATTTTGACTCACAAAAAGATTTACAAAAAGAAATGTACTCGCCTTGAACACTTTAAGTATTTCTACGGAGTTCCTGGTGATTGTTCTTGATTACTTCCTGGGATTTCTATTAAAACACACAATGCACATGTGTTAGTAAGTTAACCCAAGTCACTTTAACCATACAACAATCGACAGAACTCCAACGAACGTAGTCGGGCAGAGCCTAGACATGCGTTGGCGATTCTAGATCGATTGGGTAAGGTGTCCATACAACACTCGACAGAACTCCAACGAACGTAGTCGGCAGAGCCTAGACATGCGTTGGCGATTCTAGATCGATTGGGTAGGATAGTGAATTAGTGATCGGAGGTTAAGTTACTTACAGCGGGCAGCTCTTCGCCGGTTTAGGGTTTAGGGTTTTAGGGGGTGTTGCACGAAGAAACATAGATTCAGAGAGTATACGTTCGATTTTATCGATCGCAATTGAGCACTGGACTTCGTCCCGACTGCTCTATTTATACCCGAATTTGACCTCCCACGTGCGTCGCGTGGGATCTGGGTTCCCTCTCGCGTGGCGCCTGAGGTGCCTAGCTAGGCTAGGTCAGCCTGGTCATAAGTGTAGGGTTGCCAGATGGCGCGAAACGGTGACACGTCACCTGGATACCTCCCGCGCGTCGCAACAGAGACTGGTGTCTTTGGCGCGTGGCGCCTGGACAGTCCAAGTGGACATGTCTCGTTTTGCGTGCCGCGTCTTAATTTGCATGTCCGGTTTTACGTTTTGGTAAATTTCAGGGTGTTTTGGAGAGTTGTTACAAATTAACCCGCCGTCACAGGAACGCCAGCCCACATCATCCAAGATTGATGAAAGGATCCACCTTACAGACAGGAGGTTTCAGGAGGGAGAGTCGTCCGCACCACCAACTCATGTCACAAATATTCCTTCTAACGTGTCTAGTGATGTTTTGATTGATTACAAAAGTCAATGGTTACGCAACAAACTAAAATGGATAATGTTTATTTTGATAATTAATGTGTTTACAAAAAAGTTGTAAAGCTATAGTTAACCAAAACACTTTGAATCAGTCAACAAATATTATGAAACCAGAAAAACTCAAAGCGTCTTACGAACTCGATCATAAATTTTTAAAATAACAAATAAAAACTGATCAGACTCTAAATGGCTATATCAAAACTGAGATCAATACCCATGGCAAATACACATTCATTTATAAGAAAATGCCCGTTCATGTTTACTTCACATCCAGCTAAAGCTCCTCAAGAATCGGTTAAAACCAAAATATTATACAATCCTTTAATGCCAACTAAGGTTGGGTGAAGGCCGAAGGGTGTCGGAGAAGAAATGTGTCACAAATTCAGATGCGTCGCCCTTTTCTGTCACAAATGCATCGCAAATTCAGATTTGCTAAGCGACAGAACCTTAATCTACATATTTCAAGGGAAATATGTTGTCGGAAATTTGCAATGTATTTTCTAAGCCATTTCCAATAAATTATTTTTTATAACTTGCTACACGGGTCGGACTTCACTAAGCGTAGTCAAATTCACATTTTATCTCATCTCTAATGTCGGATTCTATGTGCTTCGATTGAATTGGATGTTGTCTGAGCTGATCCATCAGTTTAGATCGTGTAATTTCTTCTGATGGTTTTGTTAGAAAAATCATTAAAATATAATGAATATTTTAAACTATTATGCCCTCCGTGTTGCGGTGGGGTAAAACTATGTCAAATAGCACCAATGACACACCAGCTTCGGTGACAATCAATACTGGAAAAGCTCGTAAAATAAAAGAAACCAAAAACGAAAAAAACACAATGAAAAGTAGAAGTAAACACATTGAACCACACATGTCCGTTCCGGCATGTTAATGCACAAAAATTAGACCAAAACATAAAACATAGAAAAGAATAACTTCAATCTAGGACTTGCGCGTTGCGACGGACCCGTTAAACGGGAAAAAATATATGTAAAAGTATTGAACCACACATGCATTGTGCGGTGTGTTAACTCACGAAAGTTTAGACCGAAACATAAAATGAAAGATCTATAAAAGATTAAAAGTATAGGGGACCAAAGTGAAACGGGTTGGGGTTAAATTGTAAAAGATAAAAAGTATGAGGGTTAAAAGTAAAAAAACAATGTTAGAAAAAAATAAAATATATATATATACATTTACAAAGCATAATGTACAACAATGAATGCATGCATATCCTTATGATAGCATATCGGCAGGACCATACATTCTGTATATCGGGTTAAGTAATTGGATTGAGTTATACGATCGGTATATTAAGGTGCCTTAGGGTCATACGGTTTTATCCAAATATGCACAAGATATTAAAAGTTCGTTAAAAGTTTGAAATTTGAAAGCTTATATTCGACATCGGTTTTTATTAATTTTGTAATGTTTATTAAAAAGTTAAATGTTAAAAGTAATAATATTTTTACCAATTATTTTTTTCTTTGATCTTTTTTTGTTATTTTCCAAGTTTTTAAGTGTTAATAAAGATGATTTTAGATTATTTGTAGTTGTTTGAAATTAAATAGTTTAATTTAAAAGAACAACTGATTTTAGGTTATTTGTAGTTGTTTGAAATTAAATAGTTTAATTCAAAAGAACAACGGTTTCAAAACTAGTTTGGGACAAACTAACTTTGGGCCCGATCCTAATCAATTTGGATGGGTTCAAGGGTTTCACTTGCGAAACCGGTTCTTAACCCAAACAGGGTTGGGACAAAACGCTTTGAGACCGAATAAAAAATCGGGTTGGTTTTTAAACTAGATCGGCTTGAGCCAAACCGGGTGTTGTACACCACTACATCTACCGACAGTATGTTAGTTCACATAATGTTTTAGTAATTTGGGATAATATGTTACGAGAACCGATCTCATACAAGACAAGAAATTTGTACGAATTGATCTTCCAAGATCAATGGCTCAAAATTAGCCAATGGCATTCACGTAATTATGAGGTCATACAATTCAAGAAACAAATAAAGAAAGGGTATTCTAGTTTTTTCTCATTTGAACCCATTCCCCCTTGATTTTCAAATGGTTATAACTTTTTCATACGTTAATACTTTTAAAAAAAATTACATCGTATTAACAAGCATTCCGTTCTCTTTAATTCGAACAGCATATTGCTACAGGGTTTTTTTTTTTTAATTATAAGATTTTGAATACATATTAGTGTATTACGTGGTTTTGAATACTCAAACTACTAGTGATTGAATACACTTACGTGATTACGTGATTTCATTATAATATGTAAAACCACACTAAGTGATTACGTATCAATAGTTGACTATTATTACATGACTACATGAATCTGAAATACCATATATTAGAGATTTAATCATGTAATATAAAAAATCAAGTTTATCATTATTGAATGTGTAATCACGTAATAAGCATAATTGTAATAAGTAAAAACATCAACTATAACAAATCATATAATGGATTTATGTTGAATGTGTAATCACATAATGGTTTATGTTGAATTTATAATCACGTAATGGATATTCAAATCACGTAGTCGTGTTTTAGGTATTAAAAATCACGTAATCAAGTAATGGACTAATGGGTATTCAAAATCCTGTAACTTTTTTTATTAAAACTATAGCAATATGCTGCTTGAATTAAAGAGAATGAAATGCTCAATTTAAAAAAAAAATATTAACGTATGAAAAAGTTATAGGCGTTTGAAAATTAATTGTGGAAGTTGTTCTCTTAACAAATGACTAAATTATCCTTGCTCCCAATTACACTTCTCATCCTCTAGTTGTCACGTATACTTCGTACAAAATTTGTGTCTTGTACATGATCCAACCTCAATATGTTAGTTCACATAATGTTTTAGTGATTTGGAAAACAGAAAGGCCAAATCTTTTTTTAACGTTGTCTGTAAGTATGGGCCTAAGATTTTTAAGAGCTACTTAGTCGGACAGTCCACACTAATTCTAAAGGGTGTACAAAAATTATGGGCTAGTGTATTTATCAGATGTATGTGCTCATTGTCAGTGACGGATTTAGCCTAAAAATTCAGAGGTATCTAAAAAGAAATTTTGATCATACATTCATATAATAACGAAAAAAACACGATAATAATTAAAGTTAACTGATGTTGTCGCATGACAAAAATTATTACCCTATATACTCTAATACACTAAAATATTTTAAGTATAACTTGGCAAACTCTCATAACTTATTACTATCAGAGACTAAAATATTGATTTAATTCAACTTTTCTAATGTCTTCTACTATTACTTGCACTGGCATGGATTTGATGAGTTACTATCAGAGTCACTAAAATATTGATTTAATTCAACTTTTCTCAATGTCTTCTACTATTACTTGCACTGGCATTTAAAGGATTTGATTAATTCTTAATATTTGATTTGGTTCTTTAATCAAGTATCTTTTCAAATAAATAATAATAATTATATAATAATAACTAGATTTACCACCCGCCGCAATGCGGCGGGATGTAAAACCGTGTCGAATAACACCAATGCTACACCACCGCCAATGAAAACCAATACTGAAGTTTCAGTGTGTTAATGCGAAGAAATTAGACTGCAACGTAAAACATAGAAATAATAATTAAGTCGATTTAGAACCCCGCGCTTGTAACGAATATGTCAAACGGAAGACGACGCAAAAACGTTGAACCACCACACGCACGTTGAGCCGTGTTAACTCGCAAAATCTAGTACGAAACGTAATGAAATGTTAAAAAGTTGAACCACACACACCTAACGTCGTGTTAACTCGAAAAAATTAAAACGAAAAATCTGCGAAATATGAAAAGTGTGGGACCAAATTGAAAGTACAAAAGTTGATGAGTAAAAATTGCAAGAATAGAAAACTTTTGGTGTTATAAGTAGAAAAACAAATAGTTTAAGGTTAAAAAAGACACATTAATTTTTTTTAAAACATCCGAAAGTATAAAATACAAACCTGTATGCACACAAATATTACTAATTTATAGTTTGTTAATAACAACTTATTTCAAAGTGTAAAATGAAACCAAAACATAAGGATGAAGGTCCATTCACTCAATCAATCAGTGTCACGTCAATTTCATCTAATTTGCTTACCTAATACTCAAAAACGTTGGCGGTGATTTACCTAATGGGGTTTAGGTAAACAATTTTTTTAAAAAGGAAAAAATGTGTAATTGGTTGAGAAGGAATGGAGCCCACCACATACCCATCTCTCTCCCCTCTCCTCCCTCTCCACGAATCGGTGAGGCTTCACCGAAAATGTTCACATTTCGGTAAACAAGGGAGCGGTAAAGTCATTGGCGGTGGATGAGTTTCGGTAACGAGTGGGTTTACCACCCCCACTCCGTATACTCTAATAAATTAATGGTTACCACTGAAAACATGATAAAATTAATGGTTAGAATTGAAAAGCCAATGTTCACAAACCTTGAAAAATGATACATTAATGACTGCACAATTTTGAAACGTAAAAAGTACATTAAAATTTCAGTTGAGCTTTTAAGGCAAAAATGCATTAAATTATGGTTGGGCTTTTAGTAATTTAACTTGGGTTTTGTTTTCAAAGAGAGCCCATAATACCTTATGTTTATATCAATTAACAAAACCCTATTAGTTTTCTTTAGTGTAAATTTTGGATGTTTTGTTTTTGGGGTAGGGCCTAGTTACTGGCTAGCCTTTTGTATATTTCTGGTGATTGAATGAATTTATCCTTTGCTGTTCAAAAAAAAAAAAAAAAAAAAACTCTATTTTTTACTTCTCAGTTCTTTCCCTATTAACAAAACCATATTTCTTCTTATCTGTTCTTTCTCCCAGTCGTTGAACAACTTCGCATGACCACTGCAGCGCTACTACTGGCCGCCTTTTCTCTACCAGAATATGTTTAGGGGTATCCTAATATTTGTTTAGGGGTATTCTATATATAAAATGGCAAAAAACGCACTTCGGAGACAAAGTTGAGCGGTAGCACGGGCAACCCCTGACAATATGCTGAATCCGCCCCTGCTCATTGTTGGCATGTGGCTTCCTGACTGATTTGAAGTTATGAACCCATCATCAGTAGTGAGTCCAACTAATGTGTTATTAGACCAAACACGACCTAAGCCCATTAATAGATAGCGATAGGCCGAAAGGCGATAGCTAATCTTCTCATTTGTCCAAAAGTCGGCAATGCTATAACGTTTTCCTATACATAACTAATGATTAGTTGGTATGTGAGATAAATCTATTAGTGAAACAAGTAAATCATTGTGGTTATATGTTCATATGACTGTTATTCATAGATGATAGAATTATACTTATATTAGCAACATTGTGCACACTTAAAATTAAATTATTTAAATGCATCTCACCAAATATCATTAACGACGATGCTGAGCACAAATCATATGGACTCAAAGCCACCCTGTTTTTCTCAAAATTTGGTGTTTTCCAGACTAAAACGGTCCTTAAAGTGTCGAATTTGTACGTTCAAAGCCGTGTTAAATTTTCAACCTCAAACTACATTGAACGATAACGTTGTTCTTGAAATAACTTAATATTCCTTTATTTTTAACGTTGGAGGGGGGAATGTGTTGGGATTTAAATAAAACTAGGTTTAAAAAAATTTGTCGCGTTGCGCCGAACTTTTTTTGTTATTTAATATGTGTTTACATGTGTTTTGAAATCACAACGAGCACGTTGCGAACGGAACCGCTTATAAGAACAAAAAGAAAACATAGAAAAAAACACTAAAAGATAACCGAAAGAAAATCAACCAAAAAAGTTATATGGTAACGATGTTGTTCGTATGAAACCGGTGGTCAGAGATGAGCAAATGGTACTGGGTACCGACACCGAATTTCCCGAACCGAAAGACCTTAAGTACCAATTCAGTACTGACTTTTGGCGTTCCTGGTACCGGTTTGCTACTTGTTTTTACCTTCGTATACTGGTACCGTACCCAGTATTTTCGTACCAGTACCGATTTGGTATCAGTTGGCACCGAGCTCATCCCTACCCTTGATACTAAGAAAAAGAAATCATTAAAATTACTATTCATTAAAATGAAACATGCCTATGACATTATAGCCTAGTGTCATCTTAGGAGTAGGATAAGACTTAAGGACCATGAGGGCTTGGGTTCGATTACCAGGGGGGGGGGGGGGGGGGGGGGTTCACAGATTATTGGGTTTAGTCATGAATTGGTGTATATGCATTATACCATAGTGGAGATGGATATAGGGATGAGCAAATCATACCCGCAACTGGTACCGAATTTACCGAACCGGGTACATTTTCGGTACCGACTTTTGACATTTTCGGTACTGGTATTTACTCTCAGATACCAGTACCTAACCGTACCGTACCGGGTGTATTCGGTACCGGTACCCATTTTTGGGGATTTTCGGTACCAGTACTTTCGGTTTCGGTCGGTACCGAGCTCATCCCTAGATGGATATGATCGGGTGGTTCTGTTGATGGCACGATGATACTTCAGTGGTACGTTAGTGATCCAAATTTGTCGTTAAAAAATCAAAATGAAACATAAAAAGGGAAAAAATAACTTGACATGTGGCTGATTTTGAATGGTGCTAACATTATTCCTAAGGCATTTTCTAATTATATATACATATATTTCTTATAAAAGTAACTCCTGCTTGTTTGGTTTCTCTTATCAAAGCAATTTCCTAGATATCTTGGGTGAAAACTGAAAAGCGTTGCCGTCAAAATTTATAGTTTATTCTATCTATTCTGTAAAGTTTTCAAAAATATAACTAAAATATATATAGTTTTCTGCTATAATCTCACGTGAGGTTTTTTATATTTGTGGAATATGAAGAACTTATGAAAGGGGGAGAATTTGTAATAATCTTATCCTTGCTTAAATAAGTTTGAAAGTATATTTTCTGTAACTTTATTAAATCATGTACTAACTAGAAGTAAAATGTACATGTTAATCTATAACATCAAGAATTATAATGTTAAATGATATACATTTATTGAAACATAAAAAAATCTTGCTCTAAACTTGTGATATCTTTACAAATATATTTTAAAGAAATAACAAAAGAGGTAAATAAGAATATACATTAGGAACATAGTTAAATCCAGGGCTCACTCGTTAATGTAATTGGGTCAAGCAACCGCTTAAGGCCCAATTAATGAATTCTCGAACATTTATACGCATGGTATGTCCACGTTAAGTTTTATTTAAAAAAAAAAGTCGTGTTTATCTTATAACAATAGTACACTCAAATTAAGTAGCAAAAGATTCTCTAAATGTACGCTCTTCAACTCCTTCGTCTACAGTTTTAATTCTTTTCGCACTTGATGTAAGTTGTTATTTGTTAGGTTAAACTTTTCTGACTAATTTAGATTTGATTTATGTTTTAGATACCCAACATTATATGATTAGGGAAATCCTCTGGTTTTACGTATTGATTAAGTGCTATATAAATTTCTTCCTAATTAATTTCATGTCACATACAAACCGAAGTTGCAAGCCAAACAAAACTGAAAAGGGTGCTCGGAATTTCAATTCTCTTAGGGTGCCCAAAATGCTTGAACCGGCCCTGATTAACGACCATGATAATAAAATATAACAGCAGTCCCAATCTGGTCGAGTGCTCGTTATTAAAAAAGGTAAAAAGGCATTTCTTAAATATTAGGGTTGTGCAACGGTTTAGAATCGGACCAAACTGAACCGAACCAGAACCGTTTAATGCTAAATTTAAGAACCGGAACCAAACCGAATTTTAACGGTTCCGGTTCGGTCCGGAACCAAGTTAAACGGTTCTGTGTAAGTGGTTCTCTCCGGAACCGGTTATCAATTCAATTTTAAAATTAACAATGCAACAAAAACCATTTTAAAGCTCCACCTACTGAATTATATAAAGAAAATCTTCCCAAGACATAAATATATGAAACAAAAATAAAAGAGTAAAAAAAAAGTCAATCAATCATAAGAACAAATAAATAAACGCACTTTGATTTATGTTAGCTGTAGAATTAAGGTTAGAAAATGACTATTCTCATTCATCTTCCTATTTATTGATTAAAGGATTCATATTTCATTAGTCTTAATAATAATAAGAGTTAAATGCCCGGTTGGTCCCTATGGTTTATAGATATTGCAGACTTGGTCCCAATGGTTCACTAATTACAGAGTTGGTCCTGGTGGTTGTAATTTTTGCACTCGATTAATCCTTCTCACTAACTTATGTTAAATATCTCAGTTAAGTATGTGTTAAAAGACTATATTGCCCTTAAACTAAAAAAACGAAATCACTTAAAAAATATTATAAAAAAAATTGGGTCAACCACTCATCTTCTTCCTCCTTTCACCACCCAACACCACCACCTCCACCTTCAACCCAACATCACCACACTACCACCACCTCCATCGTCACCTTCAAGGCTTCAACCCACCACCACCACTTTGAACAACTGAAATCACGTGTAAAAACCGTCGAATCAAATCCAAAACGAAAAGAGTACTATGTTAAAACAATTCTTTACGTTCATGTTGTTCTTAAGTACCCACATTTGGGGATGGGGTTGCATTAGACTAACCATAAGAATATCTCTACTGTCCACATGCTGTCATGCTCCACAATCCACATTTCTCCAACGTCTTCCTTTTCTTTCGGTTGGTGGGTCTCACAGAGTTCGCAGATTGGAGCTAAAGGCTGCCATAATCAAATCATCTTAATTAAAATTAGAGTAAATTGCACAAAACATTCTTTATGTTTCTTCAAACTTGCAGGTTCCAGCCTTAATGTTTAAAAGTTGCTAAAAACAGCCTTTAAGTTTATTTTGTTGCGGGTTCAATCCTTTACAGCTAACCACGTTATTTTCTTCAGTTAAGTCCCCTCACATGCATAACATGTGAGGGTATATTCGTCATTTTGCTTGATCTTCCACCCACTTCAATTATAAAAAAAAGAATATTTAAGTTTTAACCTAGTTTAAACAAAGTTTGGTAAAACGTACGCGACTACAGAGGAGCACGATTACCGTTTGATAGTGTTTAAGTCTAACTTGCGGCGTCCTAAGCGTCACCAGTTGCTGGATCCGACTACTGAACACGGTGTTACGAAGTTCTCTAATTTGACGGCATCGGAGTTCCGTGAGAGGTATCTAGGGTTGAAGAGTCGTTTGTCGTTTCCGTCTGATGCGAATAAGGCGCCGATTCTTCCAACTGATGATAATCCTGAAGAGTTTGATTGGCATGATCAAAATCTGTGTTAATCTTTACAGCTTAGTGGGCTAGCTTAACAAGATTCCTATCTTAATTCCGGGTTCGCCGGAATCCGGCGAAGTCGCCGGAGAAGAAGACCGGAAAAGAGGGTGTTTGGTTTTTAAAAGTTTGGTTTTATTGCACATTAGTCCCTGCGGTTAGAATTTTTTTAAAATAGGTTAAACCTTAAATATTCTTTTTTCTTATAATTGACGTGGGAGGAAGATCAACCAAAATGACGAATATACCCTCACATGTTATGCATGTGAGACAACTTAACTGAAGAAAATAACGTGGTTAGCTGTAAAGGATTGAACCCGCAACAAAAATAAACTTAAAGGCTGTTTTTAGCAACTTTTAAACATTAAGGCTGGAACCTGCAAGTTTAAGAAACATAAAGGATGTTTTGTGCAATTTACTCTTAAAATTATGTACAAATTTCTTGCATGATTTAACCCAATAACTTATAAAACTATAATAATTTACACTTTATGGTATTGCATACTTACTAGATTCAACAATGTGCACATCATACACTCCCACCCATTCGACTCCACGTTGCACCCTGTTTTTTGATCACTTGAAGATCCACTAGTTTTTATAATAGGAATTCATTTAATTCCGCTTATGACAATGGTGGTGGTGGATTGAAGGTAATGGTGGTGCGGTGGGTTGAAGATGACGGCAACAGTGGTGGGTTTACAGTGGAGATATAGGCGACGGGTTGAAGGTGACGATGGTGGTGGTGGGTTGAAGGTGGAGGTGATGGTGGTGGGTGGTGAAATGGGGAAGAAGATAAAGGGGTGGATCCATTGTTTCTGAGAGAGGGGTGGGTTATGAAGAAGATGATGTGGTGGATTATCTCCTTTTGTTTTTTATTTTTACTTTTACTCTTTTAATTAGTGAGAGCAATTTGGTCATTTAACATATACTTAACTGAGATATTTAACATAAGTTAGTGACAAGGATCAACCGAGTACAAAAATTACAACCAACAGGACCAACTCTGTAATTAGTGAACCATTGGGACCAAGTCTGCAATATCTACAAACCACAGGGGCCAACCAGGCATTTAACTCTAATAATAATTAAAACATGAGACCTACAATTTATCTTCACATTCTCCGTTGCTCTTCGAGTTTAACACCCATTCTCATCACAACATTCTTTACGGAACATGGTAAAATATATCTTGATAATGATAGTACAACATTTTTAACAAAAATATTCCATTAATTAAATAGGGTTTTAAATATTTATAATCCCAACCGGTTCTAGCGGTTCTTTAACTGGAACCGTCGGTTTAACCTGGAACCGAACCGGGAACCGTTTTCACCTAAATTTAAGAACCGGAACCGGACCCGATATACAAAAATATGGTTCAGATCTAGCGGTTCCGGTTCGGTTCCACGGTTCTGGCGGTTCGGAACCGTAAACTTCTCAGCCCTATTAAGGGTATGTTTGGCAAGGAGCTTTTAGAAGCTTTTAGGAGTTTTTAGCTTTAAGCTTTTAAGAAAAAGCTCATGCTCAATAAAAAGCCTTGTTTGGTTGAAGGAGCTTCAAGCTTTTAGGTTAGGAGCTTGAAGCTTTTGGTTGAACGCTCCTACTAGTAACGTTTAGAAGGAGCTACAAGCTTTTAGGAAAAAATGACTATTTTAACCTCTAAAGATAATAAATTTTTTAGTGCACCAACTTTTTAATGTCTATTTTGGTCATTTTATACATTTTATTAAAAGCTCCAGCTATTCAGTCAAACATCTAAATATATCTAAAAAACCTCCAGCTACCAGCTTACAGCCACCAGCCTCCAACTACTTTTGCCAACCATACCCTAAATATATATCGTATTATCAGCTGTAAATATCTGTATAAGATGTAGCACGTTGCTTTCAACACTTTTAGTTAAAAAGATAAGATAATAATAATATTTATGCAATAAGTTCTTGATATGTGGATCAAAGGATGTTAAAGAAGCATTTTAAAAAGCAACATATTCATTTATATTTTCAACAAAAAGCAATACATTACTTACCATGCATCTACGATGATTGTTATATTTATCAGCGTGCCAAACGCGTGCATCATAAACAATGTCAAATTAATATCATCACTGTTATTAAAATAAAAGTTTAATATTTATTATTATATAAATAATAATTTAAAAAAGTTAATATATCGCAAATGTAAATTGTGTACGTGCTAGAAATTCTTGTTCTTTGCTATATTTTCGCTTCCAGAAAAATGAACAAATAATGCCATTTAGAGAGATTTTATCGAGTCCACAAACACATCCGTCATGAATCTCTCAGTGAAAGTGGTAGACGTTGGTGACTGTCTGTCAAGAAAAATGGCATGAGTGAATAAATTTATCGGTGGAACTTACTGAGAAATCATTGGTGGATTGTCTTCGGTTTTCATAGACGGACAACTTGATAATTCACCAATAGATATCTATAAAATATAAATTTATTTGCAATTTGTTATTCTTACATTTTATGTTATACATCGATAACTACCAACGTTCTTCCAATGTTGATTATATTTTCGTCAATTATAGTCACCTTTCTAGTAATACATGTTTTCATTTTTCCAAATAAATGATCTAGTAATACATATTTTTCATTTTTCCAAATAAATGATATATTTGTTTCTGAAAGGCGGCATATCAAAATATATTAAAGAAGTATAAGAACAACCACGACTAGTCGGGCGAAAAAAAATTACAATTTACAAGTGCAATAAATACCTACAAGCACAAATATTAATCATCCTCCAAAAGTGCTTGAACCAATATGTAGAGGATGAGCTCACCGAAAGTAAATAATCATGTAATATCATTCTTGTATCTTTAACCGTGAAACCCTTAACTTAATTACCCCTATCCCCCCCCCCCCCCCCCCCCCCCCCAACCTCCAATGGTCTACGCCAACACCACCCATGCGAACCAAGCCTTTGGGCCGCCAAACAAACTTTATTAATCTCTAAAGCAAAAAGTCTCGAGAATATGTTTTTAAGAGGGAAATCGCCTACCCAGACATCTACCCAAAATAAATTGATTCGCCATTCCTAATAGATTTAGATAAAGTCGAATGTCCAAGAATAATTCACTATTGGATGTGCTCCTATATCATCATTTACGGGTGTCGAACCAATCATCTTCAACACAACCGCTTCCATCATGTCTTCATGAACGTAGGTTTCACACCAAGACCAAACCATGTTAAACTTGTCGTGTGCTTTATATTTTTGTTTCTGCGTTTTTAGTTCGTTTGTGCATCGTGTGTTGGTTTTCGTCGCACCACTTGAATCCTAACATATTCGGGTATGCTACCATCAATATGATGCTAAAGACATCGAAACAAACTTACTAGTGTAACAATTCAACGATTCATGTCATCGTTTGACCTCATAGCCAGAAGCCTAGCCTAGAATCCTTGATGCAAAATTGTTCTCCTAAATATGTACATTATCACTTACCTCTAGGCTCATACATGTAGAATCCCTCTGCAGTCATAATATATAATAGTGGGTCATGAATTAGATCGTTATCATAGCACAAACTGTCAAACTCAACATACTTATTAGACACAGATTTATTCCACAAAGTCACGTATAAAAACAAAGGTGATATATAATACTTGGTAGTAGAAACTTACACATTTGTACGTAATTTGTAACGTACAAATATACTATACTAAATTTAAAACACATGTGAATCTATATATGTCAAAACAATATCAATACAACTGCAACATAACAAACCCGAAAATGTGGTAGTTTAGTAGGAAGTAAATGCTCCCATAATTCCAAAACAGGGCCGTCTCCGAAAATAACAAAAAAAAAATTGGCTCTGTGCGAGATAAAAAATTTGGGCCCAATTCGCAATCCTTTAAAAAAGAACACTTACATAATTAACAAATACAGTTAGTGGTGCACAAATCGGGTTTTTTGAATACCCGGTTCCGGGTATGGAACCGGGTTCGGGTATGACCAGGTTCTATAAAATCGGGTATTGCGAATACCTGGGTTGGGTCCGGGTCCAGGTTTTATACAAAAAAATGTATACCCTATATACCCGGGTTCGGGTAGGGTCGGGTCGGGTTTTCTAATGCCGGGTATTATAATACCCTATTTCCGGGTTCGGGTATGGATCGGGTTGGGTTCGGGTATGCCTCGGGTATAGAGTATAGAGATTAAATGTAAACCAGAAAATGATCAAAATATATTTTCTAACGGCTATATAGCCGTTACCAAAGTGCAAAACAACAAAAAAAACGAAAAACCCCGAACAGGGTATTGGAAAACCCGGATCGGGTATTGAAAAAACCCGGTTCCGGGTTCGGGTTGAAACCGGGTACTCGTAAAACCTGGGTTGAAAACGGGTATAAAAAAACCCGGTTCCGGGTTCGGGTTTTATAATAGAAATGCATACCCGATCCCTACCCTACGGGTAGGGTCGGGTTCGGGTATAAAAAACCCGGGTTTTATGATACCCGGTTTCGGGTTTTTTTTTCGGGTCCGCGTTCGGGTTTTTTGTGCACCACTAAATACAATGGGTCACAATTACTAAAGGGAGTTTAAACAAGAGTTATAAAGAAATGGAAACAAAAAAGGAGAGCTTCTGTGAAAAAAATTAAGGAAATTAAAATTTAAAGTATGGGCTGGTCAAAGCCCAAAAATAAGAATTTAAGGCCTTAAGCATAAAAACAGAAAAAATTAGTAGAGAAAAAGTCTCGAACGTGAGTGTCTTTTTATACAAGTGTGTCAGCAGGCCACTAGAACAATTAATCCTTTTGTGTTTACATTTCAGCTCAAAATTATATATAAACAAAACATATATGTAAAAAACAAAATTATGGGCCCTTTGAGAGTGTGGGCCCTGTGCGGTGGCCCATCCCGCACCTGGTCCAAGCCGGCCCTGTTCCAAAGCCACAAAAACCCGACCCAACTGTTGTCACGTGCATATCACATGCAAGTCGAGAGCTGAAACCCTGAATTATCACCAAATCCAGAAAACACATTAATTACCACATCATCTCCAATTCAATTCTCCATCTGTACAACACCCTTCATTAACTCCACCATATATTCATAACCACCTTCACACCACCACCACACCCTCCTTCCCAAAATGGACACCCTACCACCTCCACCACCACCATTCTCCGTCGTAACCACACCCACCCCCACCACCACCTCATACACCCCCATTCCTCAACTATACTACAACGACACCGTTTCACACCACCACCACTCATCATCACCTCCAACATCTTCAGTAATCATAGTAATGATAATTATATCTTCCGCCATTATCATCTCCGCCGCTATCTACCTCCTCATCCGCTTCCTCACTCGCCGCTGCAACCGCTCATTCCGTACGTTTTCACCAGCCGACGACGTCGTTTCCAATAACAGAAACGATAGTAACCAAAGTAACGAAACCGAACATGTGCGTCATCACGTGATCTCCATAACTAACAATGCACTCGACTCCTTACCGCTTTTCACCTTCTCTTCACTCACTGGAAAAATCGCCGGCGCCGACTGTGCCGTTTGTTTATCGAGATTTGAACAAGCAGATCAGCTCCGGCTTCTTCCGTTGTGCTGTCACGCGTTTCACGCGCAGTGTATTGACGCGTGGCTTAAGTCTAACATGACGTGTCCGCTCTGCCGGTCTACTGTAAACCCTAACGAAGAAGATATTATGAATACGTTGATTTCCGGCAATGGCGGTAGTCGTAGAGCTGGTGGAAACAGGAGTAACAGTTTCCGAATCGAGATCGGAACGATTAGTCAACGACGAGATCCGGCGAACACTGATCGGAGGTCGTATTCGGTAGGTTCGTATGATTACGTGCTGGATGACGGTTACGAGATTCCGGTGGAGTCGACGCACCGGAGTGTTGTTTCCGATTGTACTATCGGCGATAAGGATTCAACGGCGGAAGCGCCAGGAGAGAGTTTGGCAGCGGAGGTTGCTGCCGGTGGTAGTGGACGGTTTAATTGGTTGCGTGATTACGTGGATCGTGTTTCGGTTTCGTTACGTGGTTCTGGAAGGTTCTTCACCGGAAGTAGTCGCCGGAGTGAGGCGGTTAGCGATTTTGAAGGAAGTCATGGGCGAATCGGTGAAGAGATAAGTGAACTTTTCCGGTGGCTTTCAGGGGTATAATAGTAAATTTGTTATATTTTTTTTAGGTTTTTATGGAAAATGGGAACTCCATCTTTTGCTATTACCACACCGTAAGTGTTTTGAGGAGAGTTGTGGAATTAGCAAAATAGTGGGATTTTGGTTTTTATTATAAAAAATAGTTTTATGTTTTTTGTGTATATTAAATAGCAGTGAAGTATTTATTTCCCGCATTTAATTATATCTGTATAAAAGACAATTTTTATTCTATTAGGTAGAAGTTGATATATCCATTTAGAAGTTGATATATTACATGCTGTGTTTTTTTTATCCATTTCTAAATAATTAAGAAAATACGTATACATATTTCAATAAGTTTATTTTATTTGATCCCATTTATATTAGTTTCAAGTTATATATGTATGCACGGTCCAAATTTCACTCACTCATGTATGATTTGTGGGCCAGCTAATGAGCACATACGAAAACAAACATATATGTATATATATAAAATTAGATTATAAAATACATATGAGATTACACGATATGGCAGCCAAACATTCCTAAGTGTTGTTTTCTCCGGTGATGGTGGATCTTTTGTCATGTTGGGTGTGCTCAAGTCGTGGCAAATTTTCAATTATCCATCTTCCTTTATCTATATTTTTTTAATTATTTGTTTTCCAAGAATGCATATTCTAATAATAATGTTTAAAGATAGTGGTTTTGAAAATTAATCCGTTGATCGAGGTATGATTAGTTTGGCATTGAAGGTTAAGGTTATTGAGATGTAAGGAGTGGGTTAACGTAACAAGAAGGTTTAGGGAAATAAAAAAGGGAATGTAGCGAAAATGGGTAAAAACAGGATCGGATCAACTTTGGATTAGACCGGGCTGAAAATGTAAAAACACTTGGATCTAAGACTGATATGACTAGGTTGTTCGGTTCATGGCCGAACTAAGCAGTTCATGAGTGTTATGATCAAAATGGCAGAGAGTGGAAGAAGAAGAAGTAAAGAGAGAAGACAAGATTAACTTGTTCAATTCATCGATATTTTCTTATTCAATACAACAATATTAATACTACAAGCCTAACACCGTTACTGTTTTAGTTAGTTGACGTTTACACAAAAGGTCATACTTCTACTAACAATTACAAAGCAATCCCTCTTCTAATATATTTTATAACAATGAGTTGGATCATTTTTAAGAGATATTGGATTTAAATAACCTAATTTTCGTCATTTGGTCAATAGCACTTCAAACTTACGAATTGTATCATGTCACTCTCAATTTTCAGATTTAAATAACCTAAAAGTTCTTTATATTTAAGCTTTCATGTTCCAAACTAATTTGCAAAATGTTAACTCTATGCCATACTCAAGAGTCAAGAATGTAGATATATCATATATATGGAGTAGGCTAACATGGTCATGCGTGCTTCAAAATGGTCATCCTAAAGGATTAAAAATTTATGTACCATCATTATTACTTTAACATCTTGACATATATATTGTTGGATAGTAATTTGGACTTGAACTACACCAAAGAACACCAGTCAGAGTGCTTATCAAAGTGTGTATTAATGGTATTAAAAAAAGGTTGAAGGAGGGAACCCCTAGCCCCAGTATACTTTGGGTACTCATCATCCCACCCCGCAAGGGTTATGATGCCGGCAAATAGCCTCGGTCACTACCTCCATGATATGAGCATCACAAGGATCGAACCCGCGTCATTACAACTTCCCATTTTAACGTGACTTTCCTCGACTACGGGTACCACTACGCTATAAGCCCATTGGTGTATTAATGGTATTAGTCGCTAAGTTGTTGAGGGTTATAAAGAGAACACCATATTTTAAAAGGTCTAATGGATGTGTGCATTGTTAAAAAAATAAAAGGAGAGCACCATTCTGGCAATCTTGAAAAGAGGAATAAACCCTCTATTATGATTCATGATAAACAATACTAAATCATGAACTCAAGATGAACATGGTTGAGCAAAGAGTTGATTAAGAGAACAAATACTTAGTTGAAAAAAATTCCACTAGAGATGAACAAATAGCAACAAGTCAAATTCAATATAATCCTCTCGTAACATGTTAAAATGAGGCTTCCATGATTTCCACACCCTTAAAATCTTATTTTCACACCTCTATATATATACGGCCGTATAATTGATTGTTGCACAAAAATATGAGAAAATGTTTTTTTGTCTCCATGCATACGGGTCATATAACATTATACGATCCGTATAGAATGTTATATGACCCAAACCTCATATAATGTTATACCACTCGTATAATGTTATAACCCGTATAAACTGTTATACTACTCGTAAATGTTACCACGTATAAACTGTTATAACAGCCCGTATAAAATGTTATACGACTTAATATATTCTCCATATATACAAGCCTATAACATTATACGGCCCAATATTTGTCATGTTAGATTATTCTATACACGCCGTATAACATTATACGGCCCGTATACATGGTGTGAAATTAAGATTTTGAGGTGTGGCTTTATTAGAACCTTAAATTGAGTGTGTGTATATATATATACACACACACACCTTAATATATAAGGGAAGGATAAACGAAAACCATATGAATTAAAAAAAACCTAGAAAACCCTATGTACATTTTAATTTTTTTTCTAAAAAACAGGGAATGTAACATTAATAAATTTGAACATTTTTTTTTAAAATGTAAAAAGCGCCCCTAGTTTAAAAAAAAGTTCTAAATCTGTATCTTATATTTCCGCATCTTTGTGGTGTGTTTTTTTCACTTGGTTAAAAAAGCACTTTGTTTTACACTTTTAGTAGTTGTTTTTATGCATCGTGTTTTACGAATTACATGTGACTGCACGACCGTTGTGCGCCAATGCAATACGCGGCGAGTAAAATACTAGTTAAGAATAAAAGTAAATATTTTTTCTTTTCGAAAACACTAATTGGCAATTATCCATTTACCCCCTCCCAAAATAAATAAAAATACAAATACGAAAACAAAAAGGTGACCCAATGGGCCATGGCCGATAGACAATAATTCGAACTTCAATTAATGTGGCCTAATTCAAGGTGGGCTTATATATAAACTAATTTACCAGCTTCTAAAATCCCCTCCTTTCGCAATAAACTAAGCTTAACAAATTAGAGGGGTCAAAACTGGCTAATTAAAAAACTTTCGGGTCAAAATGGGTTATGACCAAGATAGGTTCGGATCAAAATGGATCATTTTAAGGGAAAAAATTAGTGATAAAAGTTATCAAAACATATGTGTAAACCTCCAAATGAATTATCATGCGCACCTAGGAATTCATTTCAAACCCTAAAGTCGTGATGTTCTTAGAACTCTTTATTATGAACATAGTTTAAACATTTATAATTCCAGTGTCGGATTGTCGCGTTGATTCATTATTCAGTGGAGCCAGTCAAGAACACTCAAATTAAGCCTGACAAAATTGGTGGATCAGGTCGGGTAATGGGCCATACTGAGCCGATTTAAAAATGGTTCCATTTGGTTGAATGGGTTGTCTGATGAAAATAGGTGCATTTCAAAATGGACCTTTAGAAAAGCATGATTACGTTCATAATGTTAACCATCTGAAGTTTGTCAAACTCTCTACATTTGATAAAGGAAAACCGCTGATCCATTCTACCCATAACCAGTTTCAAGTTGAAGTGCTTAACTTGCTCGTTCATGATTCAAACTATCCGATTAATTAGTCGAGTTTGGCTTATAATACATGGTTTTAACCCGTCGAGCAGGGCAGAACACTCCTTTTAAATTTTGATATCATTTTGGTCATCTCGACAGCCTGCAACTCGAATAGAAAGTGAACTTTAAAATAAAAAAATATACAATGCAGATGAGGTGTGTTCTAATATTATTTTTGTCAAATAGTTTAGAAAACAATAATAAACAGTTTACTAGCTTACTAGACATAGATTTTTCACAATGTGGTCCACTGTTAGAATTTCCGGGTCGGTTACCGATTGGGTCGGGTCGGGTCTATTAGCGGATGTATATCCGTTTTATAGTTTATGTATATCTATGTATTTCTTATGTATATCCGGTTTATATTTTATCTCTAAATTAGTTAGGAATTATCCCTGAATTAGTTAGGAGTTAGTTAGGTTCTTGTATTATATATTGTTCTCTTCTTCATCAATAGAAATCAAGGAATTCAGATTCAATTATATGGTATCAGAGCAGTAGGCTCTGATACCATATAATTGGTCCAGCATCAATTGGTCCGACCCAATGTCTGGAGCCCAGGTCCATCCCCCTACTGGCCACCATGGTGGGCTGCGGCCCCACCATGTCCCTACCCAACTCAGCCCAGTTGGCAGGCCCATCTTGGCCGATTGTTCCTGGTCAGCCTCCACAGGCCACTGGCCCAACTTCACGACAGCACCAGCCCTGGTCCACTCCACCTGCTCAGGCCCACTTGGCAGATGTAAACCCACTGGAACCATCAGAATTAGGGGCAACTTTCCAGGCGATGGCACTGAACTCGGGAGATGACAGTTGGGTTGCTGACACCGGTGCCTCTGATCATTTGACACACGAACCAGGTAATATTCACACTCCTTGTACTACTACTATTAATTCTGTATTTGTTGGAAATGGTAACCGTGTGCCAATTCACGGGTCTGGTCATACAACCATTCAATCACCCAATTCCCGGGTCCGCCCCTACACCCTTAAAAATGTCCTTTACACCCCAAATATTATCCGAAACCTTGTTTCAGTTCGTAAATTCACTACTGACAATATGGTTTCCATGTCTTTTGACCCTTTTGGCTTTTCTGTGAAGGACTACAAGAATGGAACGCTCCTGAGCCGCCACAATAGTACCGGCCCACTGTACTCCTTCAACACCAAAACCAACCAACCTGCTTCTGCTTTGCTTACTTCTTAGCTCTCTAATGTTTGGCATGATCGCCTTGGCCATCCTGGCAATTTTATTATGGATTTCTTAGTTTCTCGTAATTTAATTTCTTGTAATAAATCTAAGAACAATTTCTTTTGCAACTCTTGTCAAATTGCTAAACATAAGCGTTCACCATTTCATGATTCTGATTCCGTTACTTTTCAACCTTTTGACATCATACATTGTGACTTGTGGACTTCACCTATACCCAGCAACACAGGTTACAAATATTACATGGTCCTCATTGACGACCACACCCAATTTGTTTGGGCTTATCCACTCAAATATAAATCCGAAACCTTCACCAAATTTACTCAATTTCACCGCCTTGTCCAAACCCAATTTAATAAATATATCAAAACTTTTCAGTGTGACATGGGTGGTGAGTTTGATAATTCCAAATTTCAATCATTCGCTGTCACTCACGGCCTTCAATTTCGATTTTCATGTCCCCAAACTTCACAACAAAATGGTAAGGCGGTGTATGATCCGACGAATTAATGACATCATTATGTCCCTCCTTACCCATGCTTCCCTACCTTCCCATTTCTGGGTTGAAGCACTTCACACTGCCGTCTATTTACATAACATTCTTCCTACCAAACTCCATAACTTTCTAACCCCCACATACAAACTCTATCACCGGCATCCCACCTACACTCACCTTCGCACCTTCGGGTGTGCTTGTTTTCCAAATCACAATGCCACTCGACCCCACAAACTAGCCCGCCGTTCTACACCATGCATCTTTCTCGGATATCCAATGAATTATCGTGGATACCGATGCTTAGACCCCTCAACTGGACGTGTCTATTTATCACGTCACGTCACCTTTGACGAATCCACTTTTCCTTTCTCTACCCCACCTACACCTCATATCACCCCAAGCTCTCACCCTGATTCGGAACCTTCACCCATGAGTACCCCGTTTCATTTCACCTCCTCTCCTCCCACAACCGACACCATTACTACTTCCAAACCATCTAAACCACCCATAACCCACACCTACAGCCTACGAAACAGGTCTGACACAGCAACATCCAGACCCATTTTTTTTCCAGCCCATGCTTCCACACCAACCCCCACCCCCACGGTCTCACAGCCACATTCCCCACCCCTTACCCACACTTACAGCCGCAGAAACAGGTCTGATTCTACTGCATCCAGACCTGTTTTCTTCCCAGAACATGCACATACCACCCTAGCTCCGTCACAATCTAACCTGACACCGCCACCCTCTACCCACCCTATGCAAACCCGGTCTAAAACGGGTTCCCTACCCTCAACAGATCCCACCCTCTTAGCCACCTCCGAGCATAATATTTCCCCACTACCCAAATCCCACACCCAGGCCTTGACCGACCAGAACTGGCACTCGGCTATGACCGACGAATACCAGGCATTAATAGCTAATAATACATGGGAGCTTGTGCCAAGACCTGCAGATGCTCATATTATCAGATGTATGTGGCTATTTCGCCACAAATACCATGCCAATGGTACATTACAGCGCTACAAAGCGCGTTTGGTTGTAAATGGCAAATCTCAACAGGTGAGTGTTGATTGTGACGAGACATTCAGCCCAGTGGTTAAGCCCACTACGATTCGTACTGTCCTCAGCTTAGCAACTTCACGTTCTTGGCCCATTCATCAACTGGATGTCAAGAACGCTTTCCTACATGGGGACCTTAATGAAACTGTTTACATGTTTCAGCCACCTGGGTTTGTTGACAGTAAAAATCCAAAGCATGTTTGTCGACTTCAAAAGTCTTTATATGGGCTAAAACAAGCTCCACGTGCGTGGTACCTCAGATTTGCTTCCTATATACAAAAGTGTGGTTTTCGATCTACCACGAGTGATACTTCTTTGTTCGTCTACAAACAGGGTGATCAAATGGCATATTTACTTCTCTATGTAGACGACATCATCTTGACAGCCTCCAATCCGACACTTTTGCAGCACTTCATTGCCACTCTTTCCAGGGAATTTGCCATGTCTGATCTCGGACCACTACATCACTTTCTCGGGATTGCGGTAACCCGACGAAATGGTGGCCTGTTCTTATCTCAGACCACATATGCAGCAGAGATCTTAGCTCGTGCTAAAATGGAAAATTGTAAACCATGTGCCACACCTACTGACACTAATTCTAAACTAAGTGCAACTGCTGTGGAACCCTTCTCAGATGGTGCCTTATATCGTAGCCTTGCTGGTGCACTGCAGTATTTAACCTTCACACGACCTGATATATCATATGCGGTGCAACAACTATGTTTATTTATGCACTCCCCTCGAGATCCTCATTTCCAATTCATGAAACGGCTCCTTGGATACCTCAAGGGTACACTAGACTATGGAATCTCTATTTTACCATCCAAATCAGCTCATATCATAGCCTATTCTGATGCGGATTGGGGAGGCTGCCCTGATTCACGACGGTCTACTTCAGGTTACTGTGTCTTCCTCGGTGATAATCTGGTTTCTTGGTCCTCAAAACGTCAGGCGATTATCTCACGTTCCAGTGCCGAGGCTGAATACAGAGGTGTGGCCAACACTGTTGCAGAAACAACATGGCTCAGAAACCTGCTTCTCGAACTCCATCTTCCAATTACCCGGGCCACAGTTTTCTACTGTGACAATATCTCTGCTGTCTACTTATCTCAGAATCCGGTCCAACATCAACGATCCAAGCATATCGAGATTGACATTCATTTTGTTTGCGAGAAGGTTCGTATGGGTTCTGTCAAAGTTCTTCATGTTCCAGCAGACTATCAATACGCTGACATATTCACCAAGGGTCTTCCACGCCAGTTGTTTCAACGATTTCGGTCCAGTCTATGCATCGGAAGACCTACTGCTACGACTGCGGGGGCGTATTAGCGGATGTATATCCGTTTTATAGTTTATGTATATCTATGTATTTCTTATGTATATCCGGTTTATATTTTATCTCTAAATTAGTTGAGAATTATCCCTGAATTAGTTAGGAGTTAGTTAGGTTCTTGTATTATATATTGTTCTCTTCTTCATCAATAGAAATCAAGGAATTCAGATTCAATTATAGGGTCAAGGAACATAGTAAAATATAATATCATAATAAAAATATAGTGATATGAGGGGCATTTTAGGTGTTTGTGTTGATGCTCTTACAAAACACCAAAGAAAAGAAGAAAACACCAATGCCCCAACACATTATTCTAATTTTTAAGCAAATATACAGAAACCAAATGTCACCTTAATTACTAGAGCCGGGACCATAAATTTATACAAATCTGCAGCAGATAAAAGATAAGTTCAAAGTAGCTTTAAATAGTATAGATTGATAGCAACTACGTGGTAGGCTCGTTGGAGCTTCAACAACTTTGCATCAAACATCAACTGTTCGTCGCACGCTAAAGACTTGTGGGGACGAATACCAATCTTTTTTAGGAAAGGGGAACAACCAAGTAAACATGTAATCAAACATACTTCGTAATCTGAACCTTTCAAATCTATAAACATCGCACTCCGAAGCTGCAACGGCCCCATTGTTTTGTAGTCGACCTCTGGAAAACAAATTGCAGGTGTCGGACAACATTCGAAACACTAGTTGCTATGATTTCAAGGGTCTGCAAATTCGGTAACTGTCTAATTATCTCAAAAACACATGACAACATAGTACCATTGCTTAAATCTATTTCTGATAGTCTAAGAGCCCTAAGGCATGCAAAGGCGGTAGGAAACCTCTTTTTAGCACCATCTTCTGTCACCTTGCAGTATAGAAAATCCAGATCAAGCTCTTGAAGTTGTGGAAGATAACCCAGAAGCTCAAAGATAGTACAGGAACTTGTGATCGTCATCTTCTCAACGTTACACAAAAACAAAGATAATGTTTTGGGATTTGCAAGTTTTGCAATCTCATCTGGTTTCACTTTGCTTTTGGGATAATCGATAACACCCATCTTCAAATTCTCAAGTACTGGACACCGCGTAATAAACTCCCCAAATTGTCTTTGCCACAACTCTAAGCTCAATAGGTTTGGAAAACCATGAAAAGTAGTTGGAGGATGCATACAACAATTAACAAGCTTCACGTGTTTTAACCCTAAACAAGAGAAAAGATGGGTAGGCAACTTATGTAACGGAGACGATGTAACCTTCCCAAGACTGAGATCCTTAATATCTTCAACATCCACTACGTCGTTTATGGAGAGGACACACGTTGTAATGGCACCTCTAAGTTGAAGAAGAATACTACTTATAATTTTCACATGATTACTTTCGTCTTCTGTTTCTAACAAATACTCATGGAAGTCGCAATCCAATACGAGTTGGCTAAGCATAGTCCACTTAAACCTCCAGTTTCTCGACAGGACGTCAGTGCTGACAGCATCTTGTAACGGCAATCGGTCCAGAATATTAGTTATCACATTATCAGGCATGTTGCTAATAAATTCTTGGGGTGCAAACTTGGATGCTTTACGTGTCCCGTGAATGAGTTCCATTATTCTACACATATAACTCATAGATTAATGAAACAAATGGCAATCATAAACCATCCATCTGCACATACTCCATAGTTGCTTTTTATTTTCTAATGAACCAAAACAAAGATTTAAAATTCATTTTACTAAGTCGTCATCATCATCATACTCAGTAAATCCCACCCATACCAGTGAACTTGAACTAGATTACTACTTGCAACTGGTTACTGAAAGAAAAAGTGTTCGGTGAATTTTGTTTTCTACTTAAAGGGTGTTTTTTTCTTTCAAAGTTGGTCAAAACCGGTTCCGAAATCAATAATCTGTATAACCGAACTATTGTTATGCCACATCCGTTCTGCGAATATATCTTAGTTTGATAACATATATGTTTGTGTTTCGATTACTTGAACATACTACTCAAATAAAAATTACATCGAAACATAGGTAAAAATAAGTTCGTCACAGAGTAACTTTATTAAAGTCTAGAAGTTCAAAAGAGTAAAAATAAATAATTTTTCTTCCCCAAAAATATAGATAAGAAAAACAACCCAATGACCGAACTGGTTTGGTCCAAACCGAACCAGTGTTTAAGTTTCGGCTCAGACCAGTTTAGCCCAAATCGATTTCTGTTAAAAACCGGTTTAAGGTTTAAAACCCAAACCCATCCAAACCGTTTTGAATCGGGTTTAAAACCGGTTTTAGCATTAACTGTTTTTATTTATCAGTTTCCTTTAACGCGGGCTCAAACCAGTTCAGGTTGGAACCGATTCTGAACACAAAAAAAGAAACAAACCTGTTCGGGTTGGGTTGGAACCAAACCGTTGGTGACTCGGTGGGCCCAAACAGGTTTTTCTTTACACCTCTACCCAATACTCCAATAATCCAATAGTTCAATGTGGCCTAATTCAAAATGGGCTTATATCTGACCTAATTCATAGCTGCTGGGCTGAAGGTTTGCAAAATCATCTTCTTCGCGGACACAAGACTGTAACTCGAGGCTCTCTCTCCACCTCCATCGCCGGAGCACTTTTCAACTTCAGGTTAGATGAATCGCCGGTTTACTTTTCTCTGTCATTCAATACTACTAAACCCCACACGAACATCAACCATTTCAAACCCTCGAACAAATGGGTTCACTTTATTTAGGGCATTCATGTACACATCAACCCGGTTCAATAACAACAACAATTACAGCTACAGTTTTAGAAAAAATAATTTCAGCCCAGACCCAAATGACCCATCAACCCTAATGAAAGAAGATGGTGTATCAGTCTGTTCAGAGCTATGGATTGAAAGTTTTAGAAACCCTAATCAAACTGTTACCAATTTAACCAATTACTTAAGAAGATTTGAGTTATGGGTTTTAGCTTATCAGAAAGTTTGTGCTGATGAAATGGGTGCTTACATGCCGAAAAGCTCGGTACAAAGATCGGCACTTGAGGATTTACTCGCGCTTAGGAACGCGGTTCTTGATAACCGGTTTAGGTGGGGTGCGCGGTTGGAGTTTTTTATTAAGTCGCCGAAGGATAAGACGGAGTATGAGTCGTTGTCGAAGAGGAAGATTAGGGCGATTTTGACTACTACGCAGCCGAGCCCGTTTCAAGATAGGATTGTTCAGGAGGTTTTGTTGATGATTTTGGAGCCCGTGTTTGAAGCGCGGTTTTCGGAGAAGTCTTACGCATTTAGGCCTGGGAGGACTGCGCATACTGCGTTGAGGGTGATTAGGAGGAGTTTTGCGGGGTATTTGTGGTATATAAAAGGGGATTTGAGTACGGTTTTGGATGGGATGAAAGTCGGATTGGTGATTGGTGCGTTGATGAGGGATGTGAGGGATAAAATGGTGATTGATTTGGTGAAATCTGCGTTGACGACTCCTGTAATCACAAGCCCGCCTGTAGAAAAGAAGAGAATTCAGCGGAAGTATCAGAAAAAGCGGGTTTTAGCGGAAGATGAGCCGAAACCCGACCCGTATTGGTTAGAGTCGTTTTTCGGGTTTGCACCGGAAGAAGCTGAAAAGGTTCCTACTTGGGGGCATTGCGGGATTTTAAGCCCGTTACTTGCTAACATTTGTCTCGATGAATTAGACCGTTGGATGGAGGGTAAAATTAAGGAATTTTACCGACCGTCAAAGAGTGATGTAATATGGAATAGTCCGGAAGGAGAAGTTGACCAAGGGAATACATCGTGGCCCGAGTTCGTTCCAACTAGCGGGCCCGATAAAACTCGAAAAATTGATTATATACGGTTCGGTGGTCATTTCTTGATTGGAGTTCGTGGCCCGAGAGCTGATGCAGCCATTTTAAGAAAACAACTAATCGAATTTTGTGATGAGAAATACATGCTCAAACTCGATAACGAGTCGCTCCCGATTGAGCATATAACAAAAGGAATAATGTTTCTTGATCATGTTTTATGTAGAAGAGTTGTTTATCCGACTCTAAGATATACCGCAACGGGTGGTAAAATCATAAGTGAAAAAGGTGTTGGTACGTTATTATCCGTAACCGCGAGTCTCAAACAATGCATCAAACAGTTTAGAAAATTGGGATTTTTAAAAGGGGATAGAGATCCAGACCCACAACCGTGTTTCAGAATGTTTCACGCCACACAAGCGCATACTAACGCACAGATGAACAAGCTTTTGACGACAATGGTTGAGTGGTATCGATTTGCTGATAATCGAAAAAAGATAGTGAATTTTTGTTCTTATATTATTCGAGGTTCGCTTGCTAAACTCTACGCTGCCAAATATAAGCTTCGTTCGCGTGCGAAAGTTTATAAAATCGGTGATAGAACACTTCGACGCCCGTTAAAGGAGAAAAAAGGGCAGTCACCCGAGTATAATAATTTGTTAAGAATGGGTCTTGCGGAGTCGATTGAAGGGCTTCAGTATACGCGAATGTCTTTGGTGCCCGAGACTGATTACAGCCCGTTTCCAGTGGGCTGGAGGCCCTTTCACGAGAAGGCGTTGCTTGAATACATAAGACTGGACGATCCGAAAACATTTGAACAAAATCGTACGACGTTAATTGAAGAAGGTCTCATTTCACCTCAAGATTATGTTTCTATGCTTGTTTGGAATTATAAAAGAAGTGCAGCCATTAATGGTGTTAGTAACTCGGAAGAAGGTAAAATGTTGTTGGAATCGGGTAATGAAAAAGACGAGCGGGGTATAGAAGACGAAGAAGAACATGGAGAACAGTTACGTGCGACAAATGTTTGAGGTAATTCGTGTATTTTTGGTTTTTCATGTTGCACGAGAAATCTATAGGTTGAAAGGTTATAGATTAGCATGTATAATTTGATCTCCCTATAGTTCATATTAATATTAATACAGTCCTCTGTTTTATGCTGTGTCTATGTTTACAGCTTGCCTTGTAATATAATGCTATAATGTGTAAATTAATTTGATAGATATTAAGGCATATTTTTTCAAGGCATGGCAGCTCACATCATTTGCTTCAAGAAAAAATATTTTACAAACACACTTACTGACTAGCATCAAGCCTGCCAAAACGGGTGGGTCAGGTCGCGTAACGGGGCAAAACCGGGTAGAGTCAAACAGGTTATGATCAAAATAAGTTCGGGTCAAAACTGGTCATTTAAAAAATGTACTAATTTGGTTCGGGTCAAAATGAGTTGAACTGCTATCTTTATTTTTATAACGGTTAGTTGCAACGGCAACGGCTGAAGGTGGTGACGACGGCAGCGATGGTAGTGGTACTGTGACTCGATGGGGACAATTGTGGAGTTGCATTGCCTTGTGATCTAATTTTGGCACTGGGATACATCAAGGTCAGGTAGTAGTTTGACTATGGCTGCAATAAGAGTCAACAAAAAGATGGAATAATCAAAAAACAAGTCAACAGAAGATGGAAACATGTAAATTATTCTTAAGTTATTTACCATGGTGACTGCGACTAGCAGCTATATGCAAAGGACTAATTTGGAGCCTGATTGATCCGATTTTCCAGAAGCTGCAACTGCCAGTGCTGCAGCAGGTGTAGAAGATGGTGATGGATGGTAATGGATCAAAAAGGTTAGAATTCTGGTTTAGCTTTAATGAAGTTAAGAATTTCCTTCTCTACTTCTCTAGATGTACATTTCATTGGTGATGGCTGTGGTGGAGTGGCGGTGATGACCGCGGCAGTGGTGGCGGCCACTATGGCGTTGGACTATAGGTGGCAATCATGACCCATTGTTCAAAGAATGGGTTGATTTGGGCAAAATAAATTGTACATAGAACCATTGGTACATTTGGGTCCCCTCAAATTAGTTAACGGGTCAAATTGGGTCATCTCAAGTTAGTCAATGGGTCAATTTGGATCTAGTCAGATTAGTCAATGGCTATGATGCACTGGGACGGGTACGGGAACGGGGTACGGATACGGGGACGGGTACGGGAAACGGCAAAACTAAAAAATTCAAGAAGCGGGGACGGGACGGGTACGGGAATAAAAACATATAAAAAATAAATATATATCAAAGATAATGTAACACAAAACCCCAAAATAGTTATATATTGATGTAAAGCTCAAAAATCTCATTTCTTCCTAATTTAATGTAAGGTAGTGAAAATAGAGGGGTTAAATGTTAAAATACAAAAACTAATTTTACACTTTTTATGTAAGTTTTACAAGTTTTAATGACTAAAAGTAACCTAATGAAAGATATAGGGGTTCAATGTTAAAACTCTAAACTTATTTAACGCTAGAAAGGCTCAAACACAACAAAAAAGCAACCGCTCTTCTTCTTCACAGTTTCCAGCAAGTCTCCAGCAGGTTTCCGGCCAGAAGTCGACATCGGAATCCGCTATTTTCACGCTATTCAGTCGATAACTATGACCGGAAACTTGCAGGAAACGTTTCCTGCGCGTCCCCATACACCGTCCCCTTCTCCTGCACGCTTCCTGGCCGTTTCCTACCTGTCGGGGACGTTTCCCGGCCGTCCCCGTGCCGTTTCCGTCCCCTAGCAGTCCCCGGGACGGGAGACGGCACCTCCCAGGCGTTTCCGTGCTTCCGAGGTCAATGGGTCTAAACAGGCAACTATTATACAATTTGTTTACTTAGAAAGAGTCCAGATGGGTATGTACAACACATGACATTGTTTTTTCCACCACCTAGTCGTTGTCGCCGCCACCACCATCACAACAGCCACCACCGCCACTGCCGCCAGCACTGGCAAGATGGCTGGTCGATGGGTTAGTTAATGAGTTAAATGGCTTCGGGTTGAAATAGACCAGATTGGATTGGGTTGACCCACAAAAAAAAATAGTTTGAGTGATTATGTTTGCAAAAAAACAATGTTTCCATTAGTCATTCTATTCGACTTTAACAAATATTTATGAAACGATTGGTTAACTGCTTGGATTTGTGTTGTACGATGTTGACGACAATACTTTGGCATGCATTAGTGTATCATGTGGTTACATGGTCCTGGGACATTGGCTTCCGCCGACAGTGAACTATTAAAGAACCGAACTTATTTTGATCATAGGGTGTTGAATTGGAGTTGGAGATTTGAGGCACTTAAAATCCAAGGTAAACTTCTAAACATCTGGATGTTTGTTTTCTCTAACTTTGGTTTGACTTTGTTCTTGACTTTTCAGGGTGGACCATTTATATTCCTCTTCAACTTACATGGACATCAGCAGTTGTCAAAAGACATTTCTGGAATTGCTAGTCAACTAATAAGGTCAAACATGGCGATTTCAATGTTGTGAGTACATAAAATGCTGCTGCTGCTGCTGCTGCTGCTGATGTCTAATTTAAACCATAAGTTTTGCAGATAGTTAATTAGATGCCTATGAACAGACTTTTTTGTGGGATCCTACTATTGGTTGACATATTCAATTATTGACTTTAGAAAGTCAAACAGACTGAGATCACAATCTGGAATCCCTTACCTGTAATTTTACCATTTATTATTGAGATGCCTTATGCGAAATCCATATCTTGTTTCCGCAACAAACTTCCACAAAATCACAAATGCAATAGAATTGAGTTCGAACAATCAAGAACGCCAAGAACCAAATGAGGACAAATCAATGACGATTGGTTAAACGATACGGAGAGTAGCTCATAGCGTTACAAAAATAATGATCTTAGTTCATTACACATTCACAATATGTATCAAGTTGGATTAAAAGCAACCAAAACATGCTTTTAACGACCTAGCCTTAAGTAGCCAATTCTAATTCTCTCTTATAATCAGGGGCTTCAAATTGACAACCGTGTCAGTTGGAGGGTTGATTAGATAACCTATACGCGACCCATGTATAAATGCAGGTCAAACGCATTTACAAATTTCTCGTGTTCATGTTGTGTCTTGGGTTGACCCGTTTAATTTTCATTGCGAAATGTGAATGTGAGTAATATGTTGTGTGACCTCTGAACCTAATTAACCTAAGTAAGTAAATGGTTTTTGTTATGTATTTGTGTTCCGTTACTTCTTTGAAAGTTAAGAAACTTGGTTTTATATATTTAGGTTGAGACCACAGGAACAAGTGAAAAGATCGGACCATGGGTAGTCAGAAAAATAACAAAAAAGGGGTAACTTTGTAGAATAGTAACCAAGTTGATGAATGGTTAAAAAAGAAATTAATTTCACATGAAAATGAATAGTGAGAGAATTAAAATTACAAAGATAAAACTTTAGAGAGTAAAATGTCATTTTCATGCCTGAGATTTGAACATCTTTAAAATTTTCATTCAAATGTGTCGTTTCATCAAAAAAGTTTGAAGTCATGTCCTTTTCATCCATCATGAGTGTCAAATTTCTAAGGACGAAAGTTACAATAAACTGACAAACCTCAAGGATGAAAATGACAATAAAACGCAAAACCAAATGACTCAAATGCACAAAAATCATTTTGAATGAAACAACAAACATGACTAAACTCATAGACGATTTTGGCATTTTACTCAACTCTAAATTTGACACGTATGAATGTAACCATCCCTTAAATCTAAATATCAACTCATTTATTAATGGGTAGGGGCTGGGTCAAATTGGCAAAACCATTTAAGTTAGCGTGTTGCTGCATTGAGATCAAGGGTTCGAGCCCCGTCGATGGTGGATTTGGTATGATCTAAGTCGTTCGAAAAGACTCATTTATTAATAATGATTCAGTTGCATTAACCCATTCATTAAATGATTCAGCTTCGGGTTAAATGTTTAATAAAAACGGATTCTATTAGCCAATTTAAAACTTGATTATTTTTGTGTTATGTTTCAATGCATGTTAAAAATTGTTACCCCTAATAAATGGATTCTATTAGCCAATTTAAAACTTGATTATTTTTGTGTTATGTTTCAATGCATGTTAAAAATTGTTACCCCTACTTGTAACAAAAGCAAATTTGAACTTCAAATCGCAAAGTTGAATTTCAAATAGAAAAATCACATTAAAATTATAATATGTTTCTTTAAATTGGGCCAATTCGAGAACTTTAGATTCACCAACAAATATGATAACATTTAATTTTTAGATTTTCAAGCTTTATTTTAAAACTCGAGTTTGGCTCGTAAGTAGGTTTTCAAATTCTAGCTTAAAGATGAGCTCATAGAATAAACGAGTCCAATCTATACTTATCAAGTTGACTCATTAACCTAAACAAACTTGTTTATATTATAATATATATTTATTCATTATCGAGCTCGTTTAAGATAAGTCTGATTAAAACTTTTAATGAACTGATGAGATAGCTCATGAGTAGTTTGGCTCATTAACACTAGAGATGTAGCCGAGCCGAGCCCAGGCTCGGGCTCGGCTCATCATGCTTTTATGAAGCTCGAGTTCGAACCTACTATTTGAGATCGAGCTCGATTCGAAAGTAAAACTCAAGAGATCGAGTTAGGCTCGAGGTAATTTGCGAACAATTATAAACAATCTAAAAGATTCGGCTCAAGCTTGCTTCGATAGCTTAAATGAGCCAAAACTCGCCTTGAGATCAGCTCGGCATTGTCAAATAATAGGTGTAATATTATATATAAAAATAAATAGTATAAAATTTGTTTGGGCTCGTTTAGGTTCGCAAGACTAAACGAGTTTTGTATGTAAAGCTGGAGCTTGGGCTCGATAACTAGCTGAGTCATATTTCTGCCTCGAGTTCGGCTCGGGCTCGCTAAGGCTCGGCTCAGCTCATTCGAATTTTTTACCGATCCAATCCCGAGAAGCTCGAGCTCTCGGCTCATTCATGACTTGAACTGCGTTTGCTTAGAAACGGTCCAAACACCCACCGAAGACTCTAGAACCCTAGTGAAGAGTCCATACAAGTAGCCCTAACCCACCACCATCTACACTCACTTTCTCGTTGAAAAACCCAAGCTAAAATCTTATCTATCCATGGCGTCCTCAAGTTTCCTCACAGTAGCTAAACCTTTTTCTTCTTTCGTTACAGACCTTCGTTCTTCTTCTTACCTACTAAAACCACAAGTTTAGGTATTCTTCATCTGCTTTATTTTCATCACTTTCTTCTTTTATTATTTGCTCCATTTATTATCGTTTTTTTTTTCGAATTAATTGTGTTTTGATTAGGTCTACGAAAAAATTCATTCAAGGTTAATGCAATTGCAACCAAGTATGAGCCCTCGAAGGTAAATTATATGATTATTACTATAATTTGTTTCTATTTTCATTTTTGAAGATAATTAACCTAACATTCGGTCTTCTTAGCTGCTTATTGAATAGTGTTATATGAATTTGTAAGTAGTTAACTAAATTTTAGTAATTTAAAGCGTATGTAATTTATAGGTTCAAGTTGGAAGAGGTGGAATTTTTATAATGTGCATTGTGATTATTGAGTGTGTATTTGTGTTGTGTGTGTAATGTTTTTTTCTGTTATTGTATATTAGTATATTCATTGGTTTTTATATTGCTTTGTGTTAAAAGGTTAAAGCCGCAATCCGACAGAGTGCTTATTCGCCTGGAGGAGCTACCTGAGGTGATTATTCTTTTTTTTTTTTTGCTGTATTTCAATTAATGTTAAAATGTTATTATTTCACCTGAACATAGATTGAAACGACTGCACATTACACTTCGAAGTTCGAACTGCTTGTCGGTTTGAATAAGATTATTTTGGTTGCTATTATCTATTTATTGCAGTTACTTGCTTGTGCATTTTTCATGTAATCATGCATATGTTGTGTATATGATTCACACTACTAGGGCCTTTAGATAAAAAAAATTTATCATGGAATTACATCTGGAGTCTGTTGTCATTTGTTGAAGCATAAAACTTTTTACTCCCTTAGTCCAACGGCTCAATTGAAAATTATATCGTTTAGCATGATGAGATATGGGTGAGGCTGATTCTGGTCTACAAGTTTTCTCAACTTTGCTATGTTGGTTGTTTACCGTTGCATTTTTTTACCAATCTGAGTTAGTTTATCATCCATCCGAGTTGGTTTATCAGCTACTATTCTCAGTTGCATTTCTTAATGACATTTTATTAATATGTTCCATGAACGGCGTGAACTAGTTATTGTCTCTCACATTACGAGTCTTTCAGACATATGCATGTTAAAATGAACCTCATTTTTTCAAAGGTAATATTTTGTATTATATAGCATCCAGGCACCAACACTTAAAACTCATTTGTCTAACTCAATCTTTCATTGAGCTAGAATTCTATGTTACACCCTAAATATAAATAAGGATATATTAGACTTTTAGACACTTATACCTGATCTTCCTCTTTGTAAAATAATCAGAAATCTGCCGGTGGAGTTTTGTTGCCCAAATCAGCCGTCAAGTTTGAACGTTATCTTATGGGAGAGGTGAGTAATAGTCTAATTTCTCATATGATTTGCACTTATGTTTCAATGAAGAATGCCTAGTGTTTGCTTGTAATGTAATTATATTTATGTCATCTAACATAATCTGCATGTTCGTCCCAGATTCTTGCTGTCGGTTCCGAGGTAGGGGACTTAGAGGCTGGGAAAAAGGTATTTCATACAGTAGTTTTTCTAATATAAGATATCATGGAAGTAACAATGTCAACGACACCTTGTAGTGCTGGTGACGTCATTATTCATGGATTGACACGGGTTCTGTTTCCTCTGCACAGGTTCTTTTCTCTGACGTTAACGCTTATGAGGTAAATACTCTTCCCCTCCACACACAAAAAGGAAAGAAAAAAAAAGAAAGACAGTTGATAATAATAAGAAAGTTAAAATGTTGATAATATCCATATAACACGTTAAAGTGTTGCAAAGAAGTCATATTATCGTTATGTGAGTTGCAACAGGTGGATCTTGGAGAGGGAAAACACTGCTTCTGCAAAGCAGGAGACTTGCTGGCTGTGGTCGAGTAGACAAGTGTGAAATCACTTTATCTGTTCCCTGCAGCTCATAATTGATTGTAGCGAGTGTTATTTGATAAAAGTTTTGTTGGCAGTTAAAATACACAACAATTTGATTCAGATGATTGTTATTCAGAAGCACTGATTTAATCCTTCTTGTTTTTGTTTGGTACTAATGTAGTCGAATGAATAAAGCCGCTCTAGGAACAAAAGTTACAAGTCGATACGTTGCATTATAATGTAATATGATGATTAGAGAAACGAACTATTCAACAAAACCCTTTGCGTGGACTAGTTTTACAAGGCATTTTCCTACCACTACCATTTTATGTGTAAAGTTTGGTAGTCAACATGATATCCCACCATACTTGTAGTCGTAGATCCTTTTAGCCACACCCTAATCTATGCAATGTCATCGACGTGAGATGTTAGCCCCAAACTTTTATACTTGGGCACAACCCTCTAGATTAATTTGTGATACTGAAACATGACCGGGTCTTTAGAGGGTCTTCGCTTCACATTAGAGATATGTTTAGCGAACGCTTAATCATCTTAATCATTTCGTCATTGTTACAAGTCAGAAACAAGAGTTAACTTTCTTCAATTCCCTAATTTTAATTCACATTTCTTGCTTAAATGACATTTTACCATTGCATACACAAACTTGCATAGGTATGTGAAATATGTTTTGTAAGACTTCTTGCATTTTGGATTTTGAGGGAAATTCGAAACAGGTCATGTTAACATCTACAAATCTAATTATAGAAAAAAATACTGAAATAAAAGAGGCTTAGAGATTGAAAGCCAAAGGTTACAAATATGAGATCTAATCTCTATAAATGCACCAACACCACATTATTGTTGTTTGGTTGTTTCAATTTGTTTTTAAGTTATATCAGAAGTTGATTTTGCTTTCTTTACCCAAATAAGGAGGGTTCCATTTTGGCCTATACAATGCAATGATGAATACACTCATCTCTTTACCAAAAATTTTGGTAATACGAATGTTGAAGTGAGCATATGCACAATTGCAACAAAAAATTGAAATAACTTGCGCAACTTATAATCATGGTTATGTAAAACAAGGTCTCCAAGGCCGAGTACTCCCCGAGTAATCGCTCCAAGGTAGGCTGCCGAGACGACTTTCTTCATTCCATCTAATTACTCGGAGTCGATGAAACACGGTCAACCTCGGTCAGGATCAGATCTAGTAGGTCAATTTGGGCCGAGTTTGGCTTTATAAAAATAATACATTTTTTTCTATGCCTATTATATCAAAATGAATATCATTTTCACATATTTTGTTTTAAATTTTAGTAAATTTATGTTATTTGATATACATTTAATTTCTGAAAACTAATTTCTTTATAATTTAACATGTCAAGTACTCCCAGAGTACTTTCCGCCTAAGCCGAGTACTCTCAACTCCCCAATTAACCGACTAGAGAGCACCTAACGACTTTTACAACCATGCTTATAATTCACCTTCTAGGAAGGTAAACTACAGAGACCGGACTCTAAAATAATAACGTCAAATGTAATAAAAGTAGTAAGGTGTAAAACTGTAAAAGTGTGATGGTATGAGTCATATCATGTCACATATATATAGTTTTTGCTATGTAGTTACTATGGTTAACTACTTTGTAACTGTTTCAAATAAAATAGTATATACAGCGATGATTAGTTACTCATTTTGGTAGATGATTAATACCAAATAGTTTGCATTGCGTATGGTAAATATAAATAAATTCAGTAAACTAAAAAAAGTACTTACCTTTATTTTTCTTTCCTTACTGTACTGTTTCGATCTTTGCTTAAGTTTGTCTTTATAAAATCGCCGCCTTTAAAAAAAATCTTATTCTATATATCAAAAGAAAAAAAAATATTTGTCTATAAAAGGGGGCATAAATGTCAATTTATATCTCAATTAAAATTATAAATATTTAGAGTTAATTACACAGCTGGACCATGCGGTTTATAGCTAGTTTTGTCTTTGGGTACTAACTTTATTTTTTAACAGGTTTGAGGCTTGTGATTATCAGTTTGTAACGAGTTTAGATATTAACACTAAATTCTGTCAATTTTTCTGTTAAATCTAAGTAGAATGACTAAAATACCCTTTTAAACTATAAGGACCATTTATGGAATAAACCATTGTTGGTCCTTATAGTTACAAAAGGGTATTTTAGTCATTCTACTCAGATTTAACAGAAAAATTGACAGAAATTAGTGTTAATACTCAAACTCGTTACAAACTGATAATCACAAGCCTCAAACCTGTTAAAAAATAAAGAGAATACCCAAAGGCGAAACTAGCTATAAACCACAGGGTCCATCCGTGTAATTAACTCTAAATATTTTTCAGAATAAAGTTTGAAATAGGTGAACGACCAAAACATACCCCTTTTTCCTTCTATTTAAACCACTTCATTGATCCAAGAAGCATATAACATTATAAAAAAAATGTTTTCTCCTTACTCTCTTTCCCTTTTCATATTTTCCCTGTTCTTTCTTTCAACACATGCACAAACACTAATTCATAGCACTTGCAAAGTTTGCTCTCAACAAGTTCCAACAGTGAACTACCAATTTTGCACCATCTCTCTTGAAGCTGCCTCAGGAAGCCGCCATGCCGACGTTAGGCCTCGGGAAGATCTCACTTCGACTAACACGCGCGAATGTGAGTGACACAAGGTCTCACATCAAAAAGTTGTTGAAAAAGAAGGGCAATTCATCTCCAAAGATATATTTAGATGATTGTTTTAAACTTTACTCCAATGCGGTCACTGATATCAAACATGCCATGAAAAGTTACAGGTCGAAGCACTATAATGAGGCGAATGTGATTATAACCTCGGTTATGGATGCGGCTACCACTTGTGAAAATGGGTTCAAAGAGAAGCATAATGTGGTTTCGCCTTTAACCAAAGAAATAATGCGACTTTTGAATTGTGTGCGATGGGGCTTTCTATTATACATATTCTTCGAGTTGGTACTAAATAAACTTGAAGAAAGAAAATATAATACACAAAATTATTGATGAAATTATGTAAAGTTTGCTTATAAAGATTATTATTATTTGAATAGGCAATATTGTTAATTTATTCCAAATCATGGTTTTTGAGTTTCGTTTTTTTCTTGTTTGATTATTATAATAGTTTTCTTCCAATTATTAAATTTGGAAAAATATCCATTGCATGAGAAGTGTAAAGTTTGCTTCTAAAGATTATTATTATTTGAATAATCAATATTGTTAATTTATTCCACATCATGGTTTTTGAGTTTCGTGTTTTCTTGTTTGATTATTATAATAGTTTTCTTTCAATTATTAAATTTGGAAAAAATCCATTTTATGAGAAGTCCCATTCCTTCATATTCTTTGTGTGAATTGATTGTTGGTTGCGACTTTGGTTTTGAAGGATCTTTTATATGCCATCGAAACAATACATTTTAGAAATCTAGTTATCCACAATATTTATATATCGAAATAATATAAGTAAATAATATAAGTGTTGATAATTTTAGTGATATCAACGAATTTTAAGATATTGGATTAACTTGTTGATCAAGTAAATAATGTTAGAGATTAAACGAGCTTAGGTGACGCAGAAATGCAGACTCAATTTGATCCTAATATTATCTGAGTTTATTATGTAAATAATTTACATGAGCCTTGTAATTAATAATTAGTTTGTATTTAATTGTTTTTGGACTTTATATTATTATTGCTTGGTTAAATGTTAATTTCATTAAAGTCCATTAATTTATGGGATACATGTCCATTTACGTAGATTCATTGCTGGGACAAAGGTCATCACGATTTAGGAAAAGTCTATGAAGTTTAATAGACTTCAGTTACAAAATGTGATTTTTAATAAAATGGAGGTAGTTCTATCTTTTGAGAGGCAATCTCGATCTCATTTTTCATACACAGAAAAAAGAAACTTACGGTTACAGGTTTTCCATCCCTATTCATCATACACAGAATCATCAAATCCAATTCTAACAAGAGTGATCTCTGTCTAATCTGATAAATCATTGCGTGTAACCCGCAAATAGGTTTATTTGATAGTTCTCATATGATTCAAAAGTAATCCAGGTTTTATCACAAACTTTGCAATTTCAATTCGGTTCAAGGTTTGTATAATTATTCGAATTGAATTACTTGTTATAGACCAAATATACAACAAAGATAAACCTATTTAGGGTTCAATTTGGTTGTTGAACTTACTGCTACGTGGGTTTTGTTTCGGGTTCGTAACCGAATTTTGAAATTGTGGGTTCTTAGAATTAATTGTAAAAAAATATATCGTGATTTGGTTATAAATTGTTTGTTTAAATCAAAAGGATTTGAATTTTAAATTCATGGTGGACGATGAACGTGTTTGATATTAGGTGTATCATTTACTATTTCATTTAAAAATATTAATTGAGTTTGCTGTGTTGGAATTAGATCATGGACTACTAAGGATTTCAATAGGATTTATTGTTGTCTAACTGAATGATTTCAATTGACTATAAATTGATGGTTTAATGTTAGTGGTGATTATATGATTATGAGTAGGAAAGTTATATTTAATTCCATTCAATCATGAATTTTTTTGTCATTTATGACTGGATAAGAATTGGTGGATTAATTTTGAAGGATTAAGAATTCTGTTTAGTTTAACGATAAAGCAATCAAGATGGAACAATAAAGCTATCAAGATGAAAGATATATTTAGTGAGATAAATTCGGTGGGATTCTTGTGGTACAGATGTAGATCTAAAAATAAGAACATCTCTTGAGAAGATTGGTGTAAGTTTATAAATATGTAAGTTTATGTCTTGTGGTCGCCTCGTTTTGAGGTGGCGATGCGTTTGGTTAATAAAGTTTACTTTAATAAAAGAGAATTATTTTGGTGAACAGAAAATCATTTTATTTAATTAATTGAAAGTGGGGATTTAACTTGAATTAGATGGGTATTGTAGTTTATTTTAATTTGATCACCATTATATTTCAAAGTAAGTTGACTCAAAATGGTTAAACGTGATTAGAAAACTGTGAAGTTAAACAAGGGTAAGGGTGTTAAAAGAAAGTTTGATTGGGATAATAATGATTCCAACAAGAAACCAAAAGGGGGTTGTTGAAGATGTGGCAAACCGGGTCATTTCAAGAAAAATTGTCACGTAAAGCTTACAGGTGGAAACGAAGTTAACATAGCGGGTTCAAGTGGGTCGAAAGATCCAAATGCTTCACAAGGTACGCTTACTAATTCCACTTTTAGTTTGACAAAACTTATGAGTTTTGTCGTTGAGTCAATAAGTCTTTCGAGACATGTTAATTATTTACAAAACACACAAATTGGATTTGATCCAAAGAAAAAAAATAATTTGTGATTTGAATAATAAACAAATAAAAGGTAATGTTTCTAAATCAAACAAATTTAATACAAAGGTGGAACCCGTTGGCTGTGGTGGTATACACATGGAGCAATTGGGCCAAATTACTAGAAGTGTACAAGTCGGGAAAAATCCATTTGGGTGTGAAATAAATGAAACCCGGTCTTCGGGTTTGTTATTGGACTCAAATAGTCCAATGATATAAACATAATTCGGTTGAGAATTATGTATCATTTATTTTTTGAAACTTTTATGTACAGGATAATATGCTTGCATGGTGGGTAGACTCGGGTGCTACGACTCACGTGTGCAAGGATCTCAAATGGTTTGAGGAATTTGAACCAATTGAAGATTGATCTGTATTCACGTCTAGAAAACACTTGTTGTTAGATAATGTGCTGTATGTACCAGGGATTCGAAAGAATCTCTTATCTGGAATTGTGCTAAGCAGTTGTGCCTATAAACAGGCCACTGAGTCGGATAAGTTTATCTTGTCTCGACATGTAACCTTTGTTGGATCTGATATTTATATAATGGCATGTTTATGCTTAATATATTATTGTCCCATTTTCTGTTGAATCTGCATGTGTGGCATCTATTTCTTCTAGTAATGTTGAGAATGATTCACGTTAATGGCATGCTAGATTAGGTCATGTTAATTGTTATAGGATGAAAGATATGTCTAAAATGAGTCTAATACATGCCTTTGACATACAAAACTATAGTAAATGCCATACTTGCAAGTTGACTAATATTACTAGGAAACCGTTTAAAGATGTTAAAAGGGTTTCTAAGGTATTAGAATTAATTGATTCTGATTTATGTAACTTTCATAGTACGCCCTCACTTGGAAATAAAAAGTATTTTGTTACTTTTATTGATGATACCTCTAGGTTTCGTTATGTCTCCATCAAAGGAGTTAGAAAAGTTAGAGTTGTATTCACGTCTGGAAAACACTTGTTGTTAAATAATGTGTTGTATGTACCAGGGATTCAAAAGAATCTCTTATCTGGAATTGTGCTAAACAGTTGTGGCTACAAACAGGTCATTGAGTCGGATAAGTTTATCTTGTCTCGACATGGAACCTTTGTTTGGATTTGGATATTTATGTAATGGCATGTTTATGCTTAATATTAATGTCCCGTTAGCTGTTGAATCTGCATGTATGGTATCTACATCAAGTAATGTTGATAATGATTTAGGTCATGTTAATTATTATAGGATGAAAGATATGTCTAAAATGAGTCGAATATCTGCCTTTGACATGCAAAACTGTAGTGAATGTCATACTTGCAAGTTGACTAAAATTACTAGGAAGCCGTTTAAAGATGTTAAAATGAATTCTAAGGTATTAGAATTAATTCATTCTGATTTATGTGACTTTCATAGTACGCCCTCACTTGGAAATTAAAAGTATGTGGTTACTTTTATTGATGAAACCTCTAGGTTGTAACATCCGTAAAAAACGGATTTACCAAACCCGCTCCGTTTATCAACCGAACAGTCAGTCAAAAATTTCGTTGCGAATTAAATGCCCAAAATAATTTTAAACGATACATAATCAATTATTATACAAGAATATATAATTAGTTTTTGAAAAACTGTCAAAAATCGCAAAATAAAAATAAAATACCTCTGTCGGGTTTCGAACCCGGGTCAGTGAGCGGTCCGGAAACAAACTTAACACATAACACTGAACCACTGCGCCACGGATGTTGTTTGTTAAATATTAGAATTATTTAATTGATATCATGACGTTACGAATTCAAAACCGGCGCCCAAAAGTTCAGTCGTCGGAATCCCGGTAATCTCGCGAGCTTTTAACGATGTTTTCAGTTATAACGTAAACTATTATTAGGACATCGGTTATAACCGATGTTTGAGTCCGCGACCAAAGTCATAACCGCCGGAGTTTTTATAACCGACGAATCCAGTCGGAAATCAAACCAAATACATCTCGATTTTCCCTATAAATTCACCCACAACCCACTGCAAACCTTTTCGCTCAAAACCACACCTTTTCTCGGCGTAATTCCACTCGCCGGAATTTCTCTGCTCATCGCCGGAAAACCGGTTTCCTCAATTCCGAGCCTTTTTGAACCTCCTAAACTTATACCGAAGTTACCCACATATTTTGTAAACTTTCTGGAGACTCGCTGCTGCAAGACACACGTCGCCGGAGGTGATTACTGTCGCCGGAGTTTCTGCCGGAGAACAGAGGGTCCAGTCGGTATACCTCTTCGCTTATTTTCCTTTTCTTTTCACCTTTATCTCACCATAATGAACTGGAAAACACTAAATAACATGTTTTAAAAACCTCGAACCAGTCTGTTGTCGAGCCTGCTTAAAACTCATAGAAGAAGATGAAGTTCGGTATCTTATAAGTATAATTAAAATCAACTTATTAATCGGGTTAGACACACAGTCCAGCGGTGGACTGTGTGCACATAAAACGCAAACGTCTCGAGTTCGAATCCCGTTTCACACACGTCGCCTTAATAAAAATGATTTTTTTGATTAACCAAATCGGAGTCGCCACAGGTATATGTTAAGTATATTGATAATCGGAATAATAACCAAGTTAGACACACAGTCCAGCGGTGGACTGTGTGTATGTTTAAATCGCACGTCACGAGTTCGAGTCCGGTCTTCTGCATCGACCCGGACGATTATTAACCTTTTTAAATAAAGTCACAAATGAAAACAAATAACTTGTATTTAAGTATAATAAAAATTGGATTATATAACATGTTAAACACACAGTCCAGCGGTGGACTGTGTGTTAGTTTAAGCCACAGGTCCCGGGTTCGAGACCTGTGGAGCGCATCGCCAGAATAGATTAAACTGTTTTTAAAATAAAATGATTTTCGGTTTAAACTAATTAATATATATATATAATTAAAATCAGATATATAACGGGTTAGACACGTAGCTCAGTTGGTAGAGCTGCGTGCACGCGTACGGGAGGTCTCGGGTTCGAGCCTCACTCAGCGCACCTATATTCCGAATCGAACAGGTCAACGGTCAGGTCAACGGTCAGTCAAACGGTCAACGGTCAGGAAAAAAATAATTTTTTTTATTATTTTATTTAATTATTTTAATTAAAAATCAATTAAAAATACTTAAAAATAACATTTTTAAGATTTGAAAATAGCCTTAAACTCACAAAAATACACCCAACAATCCTACCAAAATAGATTAATAAAACCCGTTTACTTACAAAACCATAATGCGATTTATCTAGGTTAATCTCACTCGTGGTTAAAACCACTTCGCGTGCATTCAACGTCATCAACCGAACGCACCCACTGTGAGTGAATCTTACAACTCCCCTTTTAAATTATACGTTTTGGGGTGTGTCATGTGTTATGAAAATAATTAACTTATTTATTTAAACTTGTGCCATACCACATCATGACCTAAACTTAGATTGTTTATATTGTTGTGATTACTTATTTCCTTTTTGTCAAATTATATGAAACTCAATCATTAAGCCCATCAGTTCCTCGTGGGAGACGAGTTGAACAACGCGTGCCTCAAATCAAATTCATTATTGTTCATGTGTGTGTCATTGAGTTTATATTGTTTGTAGTTGTGTCATTCATATTATCATGTTCATGCAATTCATTCATTAGGCCCCTCAGTTCCTCGTGAGAGACGAGTTGAGCATCGCGTGCCTCTAAGTGTTCCATTATTGTTCATGTGTGTTTCATTTAATATCTTATGATTGTTGATTAAGTTTACATCTATTTTTACTCATGTTTGGTTGTGCACATATTTCATAATCAATTTAAATAAATTTGTTCAAATGTTTTCCATAGGATTCACTCGCCAACATTATGTTGATCCAAAAACCCTTTTACACATGATACAGGTGTACAGGTTGAAGCAAGGAAAACATAGGATATGCCTTAGAAGAGAACAAAGAAGTTTAGATTGTTAGTTAGAACATGTTGTAACATTTATTGTAATTTTCCATTTAATTTGTATTAATGAATATGAAACGCATAATAAATGTCATGAGCTTTGATGATAACCCAATCATGCCCCGATCACCTTTTCCGCTGCGGGTCGGGGTGTGACAGATTGGTATCAGAGCCATGACTATAGGGATATAGGATAGGTTATTAGACCCTTAGAGCCTATACTATAGTCTGCCTAAATTTTAATTGATTAGGTGGTTACATACAAACTTGTGATATTTATTTGTTTCATATTTGTTTACATTTACAGTCAAACATACATGCTTATATACATATTCATTATACATATATACATATTCATTATACATATATCGATGTTCATGTATTCAATTTATTTTCATACTCTCATTATCCAAAGATTTTGTGCAATTTTCAAATCTCATCAAAGTAAGTTCTGCGACGGGCATGTAGTAACTGGAAGGGTACAAGTACCGGTAGTCGGAACGTCCTGTCTAGGCTGGCATTCGTATAAATCCAATATAACGGACCAGTTTGCCTACCTGGGGACCAACGATGAGAGTACGAAGGACCTATTAGGCCAAACATGCCACACCAAACGTCGTTCGAACTAACCCTACTTTGAGTTGTCACTGTGTCCACACCTGGACACATTCCGAATATCACACGTTGTATACATATTTCTCGATTTTCTCCGGGTTTTTGTGCCGCAACCTGGCAAACCCGTGCGAACCATATGAAAAACCGGTATTCATGGGGGCCCACATGATTACACAAGTAAAGTATGGCGGCATGTAGGGCCTAACAGCGAGCAAAACCCAAGACATCTTATGGATGTAGTAGATTTATTTATTTATAATTATTTTATGAATGTTCATTCCTAATGCGACCCATGAACCCAAAAACATCCAGCTCATACTTTTGTCATGTATTCCTTGTAGATGTCTTCTAACCTCGCCCGTAGGAAGACGAGAGCAAGAAAAGCCCGCGAACGCATGGTTGCCTTAATCGCTCAACAAATGGCTGCCGTAATACCCAATATTGTAATCCAAGTCCAACAAGCACTTACCGCTAATCCTGTCAATCAAGCAAACCAAAACATTTTCAACTCTTCCCCAAATACCACTAAATGCACCTACAAGCATTTCAAATCATGCGACCCTTCGAAATACAAAGGGACTGAAGGCGTCACCGCACTCCTCCATTGGTTTGAAGAGATGGAGAACACTTTTCTAAATTGCGATTGCCCTGACGATCGCAAAGTGCGATATGCTACCGGTCGACTATATGGGATAGCACTTACTTGGTGGAACATAGAGAAGGCCAAACGAGGTGTGGAAGATGCTATGACCTTAACTTGGAACGAATTGAAGGAAATCATGACCAGACGTTTTTGCCCAAGGAGCGAAATCAAGAAATTAGAAGATGAATTTTATTCGTTAAAGCAAATGGAAGGAGACCACATCTCATACAACAAAAGGTTCCTCGAATTACATCAAATGGTTCCCAACATGTTTACTCCCCTCTACCGTTTGATCGAGCACTACATTCGTGGTCTTCCGTCAGATTCAAGACCCTGTAATAAGTACCAAGCCTGCAACTTTGGAAGCAGCAATGGAGCTAGCAACAGAGCTCACCGAGAACCGAATCCGAAACAAAGACTTCAAGGAGGAGAAGAAGAAGGATAAAGAATCGAATGAAACCTCCGACTCCACTCAAACCGAATCCCCTTCTCAACCCAATCCTAAGAGAAGAAGAGTCGGGCGACTTTTCGCTGCTACCCAACGAAATCAACCAATTATACACGCCATACCCATCCAAGCTATCCCAATCACCCAAGTGGCACCCAACTCAGCTTACCCAAATAAGAAACCATATCTTGGACCTCACCCTCGATGCAACAACTGTTTTTATCACCATCCCCATACCCTACCTTGTCGTCTATGTGCAACTTGTGGACGCTATGGTCATTTGAGCAATGTTTGTCGCACCTTTCAAAACCAAACCTTTTCCCCTACTCAAAACATGGCCCAAACTTATCACCAACCCCAATACCCCATGTCCCCATATGCTCGAGCTTGTTTCAATTTGGCGACCCTACCCACTTTAGAAACACATGCCCTCAATTGGTTAACGTTATCAACACTCAAGCCCAATCAAACCCAGTTAACCAAGTAAACCAAGAAAACCCAACCACTATGCCACCAGCAAGAGGAAGAGTCTTCAATATCAACGCCAATCCTGTCGAAGATAATGACGGCCCAAACGAAGATACTCAACTAGTCCTCTTCGCCGAAGATCCAGATTCAACTCCTATCGTTTAGTTTTATGTTTTTCTTTATCACATAGAACCAAACATAACTTAAAGATAAAGCCAATGAAACTTTGACGAGAATACGGTGGATACGCCGATGGTACTTCCTATATATAAGTATTCTTGTCAAAGGATCAGAAGCATTATCTGGCGGTTATGAGAGGTTCCATGTGTAGACTATTAGGGTAATTATTGTATATTGTTTTTAGTATATGCTTTTGCCGAGGCCGCAGCTCCCCATCCATGAGGTTGAGTTGGATCCCCATTTTATTATGTGGTTGATCTTGGCGTGCCCGCACGATCGGCTCCGTTTGATTGAGCCTTGATCGGTCATTTCATTTTACATTTCAATATATGCAATACGTTCGGCTCCGTTTGATTGAGCCTTGAGCGCACAGTTCAATTTACATTTCCAGTTCATGCAATACGTTCGGCTCCGTTTGATTGAGCCTTGAGCGCACATACAATTTCATTATCAGTATCTTGTGGTTGTGGTGTTTGTTGTAGAGTCGCATAGAACTAATCATAACTGGCGGATAAAGTCAATGAGAATTTGACAAGAGTACGGTGGATACGCCGCTGGTACTTCCTATATATAAGTATTCTTGTCAAAGGATCAGAGGCATTATCAGGCGGTTATGAGAGGTTCCATGCATAGGCTGTTTGTGTGATTGTTGTTTAGATTAAGTTGTTCAATTTCAGTACATTCAATATGTTCGGCTCCGTTTGATTGAGCCTTGAGCGCACATCCAATTTCATTTTCAGTACATGCAATACGTTCGGCTCCGTTTGATTGAGCCTTGAGCGCACAGTTCAATTTACATTTCCAGTTCATGCAATACGTTCGGCTCCGTTTGATTGAGCCTTGAGCGCACATACATTTTCATTATCAGTATCTTGTGGTTGTGTGTTTTGTAGTAGAGTCGCATAGAACTAATCATAACTTGCGGATAAAGTCAATGAGAATTTGACAAGAGTACGGTGGATACGCCGCTGGTACTTCCTATATATAAGTATTCTTGTCAAATGATCGGAGGCATTATCAGGCGGTTATGAGAGGTTCCATGCATAGGCTGTTTGTGTGATTAAGTTATTCATTTTCAGTACATGCAATACGCTCGGCTCCGTTTGATTGAGCCTTGAGCACACAGACAATTTCATTTTCAGTACATTCAATACGTTCGGCTCCGTTTGATTGAGCCTTGAGCGCACAGACATTTCATTTTCAGTACATGCAATACGATCGGCTCCGTTTGATTGAGCCTTGATCGCACAGATATATTTCATTTCAGTATTTTATGATTGTTGTATTGGTTGTAGAGTTATAGGACTAATCATAATTCACTGATAAAACCAATGAAAATTTGACAAGAATATGGTGGATACGCCGCTGGTACTTCCTATATATAAGTATTCTTGTCAAAGGATCAGAGGCATTATCGGACGGTTATGAGAAGTTCTATGTAGGATTTATTAGTTTCTTGGTAACTAATCATAACTTGTGGATAAAACTAATGAAAATTTGGCAAGAATATGGTGGATACGCCGCTGGTACTTCCTATATATAAGTATTCTTGCCAAAGGGTCAGAGGCATTATCAGGCGGTTATGAGAAGTTCCATGTAGGATTTAGTATTGCCTTGGTTGGAATTTATATCATCTTGCTATTTAAAGAGATTGGATTGTGTTCCATTTCTACATAAACTAACCTCTCCATCATAACAAACGAGAGAGGAACTTCCACTATTCAAACATATATGCAATCAGAATGTGGATTCAAATATTTGTTGTTGTGTTTATTCATGTTCGAATATTAGCTGTTGTGTTTATTTATGTTCAAATATCAGCTGTTGTGTTTTTATTTATTTTCCATGTAGGTTGTAGTGTTAGAAGTTTTGCCTTAGGATATAACCATACTTTCCCAAACGTATCTAAGCTCTTATGCATGATATCATTTTTAGCGAATCATTCCTGTTTATCAATACTCATACAGTAGGCAACAAAAAGCGATTCCTGGAATAGGGTACTTAACCCTTACAAGGAACGTTACCGCCTCGAACAAAAAAACCTAAACCCTTATTTTTCTAAGCTTATAACGGTCAAACTAAACACCATCATTCTTTTAGTCAAATATATCACAATTTAAATTTCGGGACGAAATTTCTAAAAAGCAGGGGATACTGTAACATCCGTCAAAAACGGATTTACCAAACCCGCTCCGTTTATCAACCGAACAGTCAGTCAAAAATTTCGTTGCGAATTAAATGCCCAAAATAATTTTAAACGATACATAATCAATTATTATACAAGAATATATAATTAGTTTTTGAAAAACTGTCAAAAATCGCAAAATAAAAATAAAATACCTCTGCCGGGTTTCGAACCCGGGTCAGTGAGCGGTCCGGAAACAAACTTAACACATAACACTGAACCACTGCGCCACGGATGTTGTTTGTTAAATATTAGAATTATTTAATTGATATCATGACGTTACGAATTCAAAACCGGCGCCCAAAAGTTCAGTCGTCGGAATCCCGGTAATCTCGCGAGCTTTTAACGATGTTTTCAGTTATAACGTAAACTATTATTAGGACATCGGTTATAACCGATGTTTGAGTCCGCGACCAAAGTCATAACCGCCGGAGTTTTTATAACCGACGAATCCAGTCGGAAATCAGACCAAATACATCTCGATTTTCCCTATAAATTCACCCACAACCCACTGCAAACCTTTTCGCTCAAAACCACACCTTTTCTCGGCGTAATTCCACTCGCCGGAATTTCTCTGCTCATCGCCGGAAAACCGGTTTCCTCAATTCCGAGCCTTTTTGAACCTCCTAAACTTATACCGAAGTTACCCACATATTTTGTAAACTTTCTGGAGACTCGCTGCTGCAAGACACACGTCGCCGGAGGTGATTACTGTCGCCGGAGTTTCTGCCGGAGAACAGAGGGTCCAGTCGGTATACCTCTTCGCTTATTTTCCTTTTCTTTTCACCTTTATCTCACCATAATGAACTGGAAAACACTAAATAACATGTTTTAAAAACCTCGAACCAGTCTGTTGTCGAGCCTGCTTAAAACTCATCGAAGAAGATGAAGTTCGGTATCTTATAAGTATAATTAAAATCAACTTATTAATCGGGTTAGACACACAGTCCAGCGGTGGACTGTGTGCACATAAAACGCAAACGTCTCGAGTTCGAATCCCGTTTCACACACGTCGCCTTAATAAAAATGATTTTTTTGATTAACCAAATCGGAGTCGCCACAGGTATATGTTAAGTATATTGATAATCGGAATAATAACCAAGTTAGACACACAGTCCAGCGGTGGACTGTGTGTATGTTTAAATCGCACGTCACGAGTTCGAGTCCGGTCTTCTGCATCGACCCGGACGATTATTAACCTTTTTAAATAAAGTCACAAATGAAAACAAATAACTTGTATTTAAGTATAATAAAAATTGGATTATATATACATGTTAAACACACAGTCCAGCGGTGGACTGTGTGTTAGTTTAAGCCACAGGTCCCGGGTTCGAGACCTGTGGAGCGCATCGCCAGAATAGATTAAACTGTTTTTAAAATAAAATGATTTTCGGTTTAAACTAATTAATATATATATATAATTAAAATCAGATATATAACGGGTTAGACACGTAGCTCAGTTGGTAGAGCTGCGTGCACGCGTACGGGAGGTCTCGGGTTCGAGCCTCACTCAGCGCACCTATATTCCGAATCGAACAGGTCAACGGTCAGGTCAACGGTCAGTCAAACGGTCAACGGTCAAGAAAAAATAATTTTTTTTTATTATTTTATTTAATTATTTTAATTAAAAATCAATTAAAAATACTTAAAAATAACATTTTTAAGGTTTGAAAATAGCCTTAAACTCACAAAAATACACCCAACAATCCTACCAAAATAGATTAATAAAACCCGTTTACTTACAAAACCATAATGCGATTTATCTAGGTTAATCTCACTCGTGGTTAAAACCACTTCGCGTGCATTCAACGTCATCAACCGAACGCACCCACTGTGAGTGAATCTTACAACTCCCCCTTTTAAATTATACGTTTTGGGGTGTGTCATGTGTTATGAAAATAATTAACTTATTTATTTAAACTTGTGCCATACCACATCATGACCTAAACTTAGATTGTTTATATTGTTGTGATTACTTATTTCCTTTTTGTCAAATTATGTGAAACTCAATCATTAAGCCCATCAGTTCCTCGTGGGAGACGAGTTGAACAACGCGTGCCTCAAATCAAATTCATTATTGTTCATGTGTGTGTCATTGAGTTTATATTGTTTGTAGTTGTGTCATTCATATTATCATGTTCATGCAATTCATTCATTAGGCCCCTCAGTTCCTCGTGAGAGACGAGTTGAGCATCGCGTGCCTCTAAGTGTTCCATTATTGTTCATGTGTGTTTCATTTAATATCTTATGATTGTTGATTAAGTTTACATCTATTTTTACTCATGTTTGGTTGTGCACATATTTCATAATCAATTTAAATAAATTTGTTCAAATGTTTTCCATAGGATTCACTCGCCAACATTATGTTGATCCAAAAACCCTTTTACACATGATACAGGTGTACAGGTTGAAGCAAGGAAAACATAGGATATGCCTTAGAAGAGAACAAAGAAGTTTAGATTGTTAGTTAGAACATGTTGTAACATTTATTGTAATTTTCCATTTAATTTGTATTAATGAATATGAAACGCATAATAAATGTCATGAGCTTTGATGATAACCCAATCATGCCCCGATCACCTTTTCCGCTGCGGGTCGGGGTGTGACAGATTGGTATCAGAGCCATGACTATAGGGATATAGGATAGGTTATTAGACCCTTAGAGCCTATACTATAGTCTGCCTAAATTTTAATTGATTAGGTGGTTACATACAAACTTGTGATATTTATTTGTTTCATATTTGTTTACATTTACAGTCAAACATACATGCTTATATACATATTCATTATACATATATACATATTCATTATACATATATCGATGTTCATGTATTCAATTTATTTTCATACTCTCATTATCCAAAGATTTTGTGCAATTTTCAAATCTCATCAAAGTAAGTTCTGCGACGGGCATGTAGTAACTGGAAGGGTACAAGTACCGGTAGTCGGAACGTCCTGTCTAGGCTGGCATTCGTATAAATCCAATATAACGGACCAGTTTGCCTACCTGGGGACCAACGATGAGAGTACGAAGGACCTATTAGGCCAAACATGCCACACCAAACGTCGTTCGAACTAACCCTACTTTGAGTTGTCACTGTGTCCACACCTGGACACATTCCGAATATCACACGTTGTATACATATTTCTCGATTTTCTCCGGGTTTTTGTGCCGCAACCTGGCAAACCCGTGCGAACCATATGAAAAACCGGTATTCATGGGGGCCCACATGATTACACAAGTAAAGTATGGCGGCATGTAGGGCCTAACAGCGAGCAAAACCCAAGACATCTTATGGATGTAGTAGATTTATTTATTTATAATTATTTTATGAATGTTCATTCCTAATGCGACCCATGAACCCAAAAACATCCAGCTCATACTTTTGTCATGTATTCCTTGTAGATGTCTTCTAACCTCGCCCGTAGGAAGACGAGAGCAAGAAAAGCCCGCGAACGCATGGTTGCCTTAATCGCTCAACAAATGGCTGCCGTAATACCCAATATTGTAATCCAAGTCCAACAAGCACTTACCGCTAATCCTGTCAATCAAGCAAACCAAAACATTTTCAACTCTTCCCCAAATACCACTAAATGCACCTACAAGCATTTCAAATCATGCGACCCTTCGAAATACAAAGGGACTGAAGGCGTCACCGCACTCCTCCATTGGTTTGAAGAGATGGAGAACACTTTTCTAAATTGCGATTGCCCTGACGATCGCAAAGTGCGATATGCTACCGGTCGACTATATGGGATAGCACTTACTTGGTGGAACATAGAGAAGGCCAAACGAGGTGTGGAAGATGCTATGACCTTAACTTGGAACGAATTGAAGGAAATCATGACCAGACGTTTTTGCCCAAGGAGCGAAATCAAGAAATTAGAAGATGAATTTTATTCGTTAAAGCAAATGGAAGGAGACCACATCTCATACAACAAAAGGTTCCTCGAATTACATCAAATGGTTCCCAACATGTTTACTCCCCTCTACCGTTTGATCGAGCACTACATTCGTGGTCTTCCGTCAGATTCAAGACCCTGTAATAAGTACCAAGCCTGCAACTTTGGAAGCAGCAATGGAGCTAGCAACAGAGCTCACCGAGAACCGAATCCGAAACAAAGACTTCAAGGAGGAGAAGAAGAAGGATAAAGAATCGAATGAAACCTCCGACTCCACTCAAACCGAATCCCCTTCTCAACCCAATCCTAAGAGAAGAAGAGTCGGGCGACTTTTCGCTGCTACCCAACGAAATCAACCAATTATACACGCCATACCCATCCAAGCTATCCCAATCACCCAAGTGGCACCCAACTCAGCTTACCCAAATAAGAAACCATATCTTGGACCTCACCCTCGATGCAACAACTGTTTTTATCACCATCCCCATACCCTACCTTGTCGTCTATGTGCAACTTGTGGACGCTATGGTCATTTGAGCAATGTTTGTCGCACCTTTCAAAACCAAACCTTTTCCCCTACTCAAAACATGGCCCAAACTTATCACCAACCCCAATACCCCATGTCCCCATATGCTCGAGCTTGTTTCAATTGTGGCGACCCTACCCACTTTAGAAACACATGCCCTCAATTGGTTAACGTTATCAACACTCAAGCCCAATCAAACCCAGTTAACCAAGTAAACCAAGAAAACCCAACCACTATGCCACCAGCAAGAGGAAGAGTCTTCAATATCAACGCCAATCCTGTCGAAGATAATGACGGCCCAAACGAAGATACTCAACTAGTCCTCTTCGCCGAAGATCCAGATTCAACTCCTATCGTTTAGTTTTATGTTTTTCTTTATCACATAGAACCAAACATAACTTAAAGATAAAGCCAATGAAACTTTGACGAGAATACGGTGGATACGCCGATGGTACTTCCTATATATAAGTATTCTTGTCAAAGGATCAGAAGCATTATCTGGCGGTTATGAGAGGTTCCATGTGTAGACTATTAGGGTAATTATTGTATATTGTTTTTAGTATATGCTTTTGCCGAGGCCGCAGCTCCCCATCCATGAGGTTGAGTTGGATCCCCATTTTATTATGTGGTTGATCTTGGCGTGCCCGCACGATCGGCTCCGTTTGATTGAGCCTTGATCGGTCATTTCATTTTACATTTCAATATATGCAATACGTTCGGCTCCGTTTGATTGAGCCTTGAGCGCACAGTTCAATTTACATTTCCAGTTCATGCAATACGTTCGGCTCCGTTTGATTGAGCCTTGAGCGCACATACAATTTCATTATCAGTATCTTGTGGTTGTGGTGTTTGTTGTAGAGTCGCATAGAACTAATCATAACTGGCGGATAAAGTCAATGAGAATTTGACAAGAGTACGGTGGATACGCCGCTGGTACTTCCTATATATAAGTATTCTTGTCAAAGGATCAGAGGCATTATCAGGCGGTTATGAGAGGTTCCATGCATAGGCTGTTTGTGTGATTGTTGTTTAGATTAAGTTGTTCAATTTCAGTACATTCAATATGTTCGGCTCCGTTTGATTGAGCCTTGAGCGCACATCCAATTTCATTTTCAGTACATGCAATACGTTCGGCTCCGTTTGATTGAGCCTTGAGCGCACAGTTCAATTTACATTTCCAGTTCATGCAATACGTTCGGCTCCGTTTGATTGAGCCTTGAGCGCACATACATTTTCATTATCAGTATCTTGTGGTTGTGGTGTTTGTAGTAGAGTCGCATAGAACTAATCATAACTTGCGGATAAAGTCAATGAGAATTTGACAAGAGTACGGTGGATACGCCGCTGGTACTTCCTATATATAAGTATTCTTGTCAAATGATCGGAGGCATTATCAGGCGGTTATGAGAGGTTCCATGCATAGGCTGTTTGTGTGATTAAGTTATTCATTTTCAGTACATGCAATACGCTCGGCTCCGTTTGATTGAGCCTTGAGCACACAGACAATTTCATTTTCAGTACATTCAATACGTTCGGCTCCGTTTGATTGAGCCTTGAGCGCACAGACATTTCATTTTCAGTACATGCAATACGATCGGCTCCGTTTGATTGAGCCTTGATCGCACAGATATATTTCATTTCAGTATTTTATGATTGTTGTATTGGTTGTAGAGTTATAGGACTAATCATAATTCACTGATAAAACCAATGAAAATTTGACAAGAATATGGTGGATACGCCGCTGGTACTTCCTATATATAAGTATTCTTGTCAAAGGATCAGAGGCATTATCGGACGGTTATGAGAAGTTCTATGTAGGATTTATTAGTTTCTTGGTAACTAATCATAACTTGTGGATAAAACTAATGAAAATTTGGCAAGAATATGGTGGATACGCCGCTGGTACTTCCTATATATAAGTATTCTTGCCAAAGGGTCAGAGGCATTATCAGGCGGTTATGAGAAGTTCCATGTAGGATTTAGTATTGCCTTGGTTGGAATTTATATCATCTTGCTATTTAAAGAGATTGGATTGTGTTCCATTTCTACATAAACTAACCTCTCCATCATAACAAACGAGAGAGGAACTTCCACTATTCAAACATATATGCAATCAGAATGTGGATTCAAATATTTGTTGTTGTGTTTATTCATGTTCGAATATTAGCTGTTGTGTTTATTTATGTTCAAATATCAGCTGTTGTGTTTTTATTTATTTTCCATGTAGGTTGTAGTGTTAGAAGTTTTGCCTTAGGATATAACCATACTTTCCCAAACGTATCTAAGCTCTTATGCATGATATCATTTTTAGCGAATCATTCCTGTTTATCAATACTCATACAGTAGGCAACAAAAAGCGATTCCTGGAATAGGGTACTTAACCCTTACAAGGAACGTTACCGCCTCGAAAAAAAAACCTAAACCCTTATTTTTCTAAGCTTATAACGGTCAAACTAAACACCATCATTCTTTTAGTCAAATATATCACAATTTAAATTTCGGGACGAAATTTCTAAAAAGCAGGGGATACTGTAACATCCGTCAAAAACGGATTTACCAAACCCGCTCCGTTTATCAACCGAACAGTCAGTCAAAAATTTCGTTGCGAATTAAATGCCCAAAATAATTTTAAACGATACATAATCAATTATTATACAAGAATATATAATTAGTTTTTGAAAAACTGTCAAAAATCGCAAAATAAAAATAAAATACCTCTGCCGGGTTTCGAACCCGGGTCAGTGAGCGGTCCGGAAACAAACTTAACACATAACACTGAACCACTGCGCCACGGATGTTGTTTGTTAAATATTAGAATTATTTAATTGATATCATGACGTTACGAATTCAAAACCGGCGCCCAAAAGTTCAGTCGTCGGAATCCCGGTAATCTCGCGAGCTTTTAACGATGTTTTCAGTTATAACGTAAACTATTATTAGGACATCGGTTATAACCGATGTTTGAGTCCGCGACCAAAGTCATAACCGCCGGAGTTTTTATAACCGACGAATCCAGTCGGAAATCAGACCAAATACATCTCGATTTTCCCTATAAATTCACCCACAACCCACTGCAAACCTTTTCGCTCAAAACCACACCTTTTCTCGGCGTAATTCCACTCGCCGGAATTTCTCTGCTCATCGCCGGAAAACCGGTTTCCTCAATTCCGAGCCTTTTTGAACCTCCTAAACTTATACCGAAGTTACCCACATATTTTGTAAACTTTCTGGAGACTCGCTGCTGCAAGACACACGTCGCCGGAGGTGATTACTGTCGCCGGAGTTTCTGCCGGAGAACAGAGGGTCCAGTCGGTATACCTCTTCGCTTATTTTCCTTTTCTTTTCACCTTTATCTCACCATAATGAACTGGAAAACACTAAATAACATGTTTTAAAAACCTCGAACCAGTCTGTTGTCGAGCCTGCTTAAAACTCATCGAAGAAGATGAAGTTCGGTATCTTATAAGTATAATTAAAATCAACTTATTAATCGGGTTAGACACACAGTCCAGCGGTGGACTGTGTGCACATAAAACGCAAACGTCTCGAGTTCGAATCCCGTTTCACACACGTCGCCTTAATAAAAATGATTTTTTTGATTAACCAAATCGGAGTCGCCACAGGTATATGTTAAGTATATTGATAATCGGAATAATAACCAAGTTAGACACACAGTCCAGCGGTGGACTGTGTGTATGTTTAAATCGCACGTCACGAGTTCGAGTCCGGTCTTCTGCATCGACCCGGACGATTATTAACCTTTTTAAATAAAGTCACAAATGAAAACAAATAACTTGTATTTAAGTATAATAAAAATTGGATTATATAACATGTTAAACACACAGTCCAGCGGTGGACTATGTGTTAGTTTAAGCCACAGGTCCCGGGTTCGAGACCTGTGGAGCGCATCGCCAGAATAGATTAAACTGTTTTTAAAATAAAATGATTTTCGGTTTAAACTAATTAATATATATATATAATTAAAATCAGATATATAACGGGTTAGACACGTAGCTCAGTTGGTAGAGCTGCGTGCACGCGTACGGGAGGTCTCGGGTTCGAGCCTCACTCAGCGCACCTATATTCCGAATCGAACAGGTCAACGGTCAGGTCAACGGTCAGTCAAACGGTCAACGGTCAGAAAAAAATAATTTTTTTTTATTATTTTATTTAATTATTTTAATTAAAAATCAATTAAAAATACTTAAAAATAACATTTTTAAGGTTTGAAAATAGCCTTAAACTCACAAAAATACACCCAACAATCCTACCAAAATAGATTAATAAAACCCGTTTACTTACAAAACCATAATGCGATTTATCTAGGTTAATCTCACTCGTGGTTAAAACCACTTCGCGTGCATTCAACGTCATCAACCGAACGCACCCACTGTGAGTGAATCTTACAACTCCCCCTTTTAAATTATACGTTTTGGGGTGTGTCATGTGTTATGAAAATAATTAACTTATTTATTTAAACTTGTGCCATACCACATCATGACCTAAACTTAGATTGTTTATATTGTTGTGATTACTTATTTCCTTTTTGTCAAATTATATGAAACTCAATCATTAAGCCCATCAGTTCCTCGTGGGAGACGAGTTGAACAACGCGTGCCTCAAATCAAATTCATTATTGTTCATGTGTGTGTCATTGAGTTTATATTGTTTGTAGTTGTGTCATTCATATTATCATGTTCATGCAATTCATTCATTAGGCCCCTCAGTTCCTCGTGAGAGACGAGTTGAGCATCGCGTGCCTCTAAGTGTTCCATTATTGTTCATGTGTGTTTCATTTAATATCTTATGATTGTTGATTAAGTTTACATCTATTTTTACTCATGTTTGGTTGTGCACATATTTCATAATCAATTTAAATAAATTTGTTCAAATGTTTTCCATAGGATTCACTCGCCAACATTATGTTGATCCAAAAACCCTTTTACACATGATACAGGTGTACAGGTTGAAGCAAGGAAAACATAGGATATGCCTTAGAAGAGAACAAAGAAGTTTAGATTGTTAGTTAGAACATGTTGTAACATTTATTGTAATTTTCCATTTAATTTGTATTAATGAATATGAAACGCATAATAAATGTCATGAGCTTTGATGATAACCCAATCATGCCCCGATCACCTTTTCCGCTGCGGGTCGGGGTGTGACATAGGTTTTGTTATGTCTATTTGTTGAATTCAAAAGATGAAGCTCTTGATAAATTAAAAATTTATAAACAAGAGGTAGAGCGACGTCAAAGTTGTTTGATAAAGAACCTTCGCCTGATAGAGGTGGAGAGTATTATGATCCAGTTTACTTTCAGTCTACTAGTATAATACATCAAAGTTATTTGATAAAGAACCTTCGCTTGATAGAGGTGGAGAGTATTATGATCCAGTTTACTTTCATTCTACTAGTATAATACATCAAATCACTGCTCCTTATACACCACAATAAAACGGTGTATCAGATAGGAAAAATTGGATTTTGAAAGAAATTGTTAATTCCATGTTATCCTATTCTGGGTTAAGTGAAGGATTATGGGGTGAGACTATGTTAACAACCTATTATTTGTTGAATAGAGTTCCTAATAAAAAGTCTAAAGTAACCCCACATGAACTCTGGTACAGAAGGGCACATAACTTAAGTCATCTTAGAGTTTGGAGTTGTAGAGCTGTTGTAAGGCTTACTGAACCAAAAATGAGAAACATAGGTGAAAGAGGCATTGATTACATTTTTATTGGGTATGGTGAGCATTTCCCTGTTCAATGGTTCTATGTCATAGAACCAAATGACTATGTTTCTGTTCGCACTGTCATTGGGTCAAGAATTGCTGATTTTGGCAATGAGGATAGATTTTCTTATGTGCCTAGACTAAAGGATATGCCTTATAGTTTGAAAACATCAGCTGTAACTGAGTTTGGTAGTAACTCTTCTAGTACCAAAGATGTACCATTTACTAGTACTGAACCCAGGAAAGGTACTAGGGTCTGGAAAGCCAAGTCCTTTCGCTCTGATTCCATCTTTAGTTGGTGGAAGGAACCAGGAATTGGGTTGAATATCAATATCAATATTGTTTCAATATTGAGGAGGATCCTAAGACATACAATCAGTCATGCATAATAATACATGGAAATTGACTGATATGCCTCCTAGTTGCAAACCATAGGGGTTGTAAATGGATCTTTAAAAGAAAGATTAAAGTGGATGGCAGCATAGATAAGTTTAAAGCCAGGTTGGTTATCCAAGGCTTTTGTCAAAAAGGAAGGGATAGATTTCTTTGATACCTATGCTCCTGTTGCAAGAATTTCCACCATAAGGCTTCTTTTAGCTCTTGCTTCAATTCATAACTTGATAATTCACCAAATAGATGTCAAGACTGTATTCTTGAATGGTGAATTGGATGAAGAGGTATATATGAAACAACCTGAGGGTTTTGTATTACCTGGACAAGAACACAAGGTGTGTAAACTCATCAAATCATTATATGGTTTGAAACAAGCACCTAAGCAATGGCATCAAAAATTTGATGAGGTGATCTTATCTCATGGTTTTCGTCTAAACCAAGCTGATAAGTGTGTCTATAGTAGATTTGAATCCTCTGGTAAAGGAGTGATTATTTGTCTGTATGTAGATGATATGTTGATCTTTGGCACTGACCAAGTTCAGGTTGATAAGACAGAGAAAGTGTTGTCTCCTATTTTTGAAACGAATGATATAGGGAGGCGGATGTGATCCTTGGAATAAGGATTAAAAGGAATAACAATGGTATAACCATGACACAGTCTCATTACATTGAGAAAGTGTTGAAGAAATTCAATCATTATAATTGTTCTCATGTTTGCATTCCTCTAGATACTAGCATCCGGTTAATGCCTAATTCTGGTGAAATTTCACAATCACAGTATTCTAAGGTCATTGGATGCTTAATGTATGCTATGATTAGCACAAGGCCTGACATAGCTTATGTTGTGGTAAGTTAAGCAAATTTACTAGAAATCATAGTGCTCAACACTGGCAAGCAATGAATAGACTGCTTAAGTACCTAAAAGAAATCATGAACTTTGGTTTATGCTATTCCGGTTTTCCTTCAGTTATAGAAGGGTACTCTGATGCAAGTTGGATAACAAATAGAGAAGATCACTCTTCTACAAGTGGGTAGGTATTCCTACTTAGAAGAGGAGCAATTTCTTGGGCTTCAAGGAAACAAACTTGCATCACTGACTCAACTATGGAATCTGTGTTTGTGGCTTTAGCTCAAGCTGGTAAAGAAGCCGAGTGGCTCAGAAATTTGATCTATAAGATTCCATTATGGCTAAAACCGATATCACCAATCTCTATTAAGTGCGATAGTGCAACTACCTTGGCTAAGGCATATAGTCAAGTGTACAAAGGGAAGTCTAGACACTCAGGTGTTAGACACAGTATGATTAGAGAGCTAATCAGGAATGGAGTGATATCCCTTGAGTTTATTAGATCTGAGCTTAATTTAGCTGATCATCTAACCAAAGGGTTAGGAAGAGATCTCGTAAGAAATCGGCTAAAGGGATGGGTTTAAAGTCCATTTAAATAGTCAAGACACCGAATTCCCATCTAATACAACGTTAGATGCAGAATTCAATGCGGAAGCTTGTCATAATGATATGGGAACACATTAGTAAATCATCCCAATGTATGTGTTCAGACTGCAAGATAAAGTAGGTTGAAGTTGAACTTGTTAAAATTTCATTGATAAATTGCAGTGTAGGTGCAAGAGTAATGAACTACCTATAAGAATATGAAGTTTATCCGCTTCAAGAAGCTTTGGGCTTGACTTGAGCTTTGATATATTCTTTGAAGGATTAGAACACAGGCTAGTAAAACATTGTGTCAAGTGGAATTTGGATTTGTAAACGTTTGTATATAATACCTACATGTATTTAAATGGAGAACATGGGTTCAATCCATATAGACACCCTATTATTCTAAATATTTTTAACGTGTAATATACTAAGTGAAAATTCAATCCTCAAGACATTTTCATTATGCATGTGTTTGTGCTTCTGTGAGGATGGTTAAGTTAATCATGGATACCACTAAAATGGGGGGGGGGGGGGGGGTTGTTGGTAATTTTATTGTTATCAATGGATTTTAGGGTATTGGATTAACTTGTCGATCGATGAAATAATGTTAGAGATTAAACGAGTTAGGTGACGCGAAAGTACGGACTCAATTTAATCCTAATATTATTTGAGTTTATTATGTAAATAATTTACATAGGCCTTGTAATTAATAATTAGTTTGCATTTAATTGTTTTTGGACCTTATATTATTATTGTTTGGTTAAATGTTAAATTCCATTAAAGTCCATTAATTTATGGGATAAATGTCCATTTGCGTAGATTCATTTTGTTGGGCCAAAGGCCATCATGATTTGGAAAAGCCTATGGAGTTTAATAGACTTCAGTTCACAAACGTGATTTTTAATAAAAGGCCGCATGTAGTTCTATCTTTTGAGAGGCAATCTCGATTGCATTTTTCATACACATAAAAAAGAAACTTACGGTTACAGGTTTCTCGATTGCATTGTATGATGAATAAGGATTCATCATACACAGAATCATCAAACTCAATTCCAACAAGAGTGATCTATGTCTAATCCGATAAATCATTGCGTGTAACCCGCAAATAGGTTTATCTGATAGTTCTCATACGATTCACATATTAATCCAGATTTTATCACAAACTTTGCAATTTCAATTCGAGTCAAGATTTGTTTAATTATTTGAATTACTTGTTATAGACCAAATTACAACAATAAGTATCGTTTAAGGAACCAAAAACTAATTACTTTTTCGTCAAAAAATAAATGTCTAGCGACCATGGCTATATTTTGGTTTGTCCCAACATATGTCTACCTCTATATTAGTTATCACTTATTAAACTGGCCTAATAAGATATTTCTAAATCTTTTTTTGAACGGCTAACTAATCCTCCAAATAGGCTACTGGTAAAATTCACCACATCGAGATACACTCGCCTCGGAACCGAGACTCCGAACCGGGAAAAACCCTCACCTAGGGCCGAAGCCCGTGAACACTTACCCGAAGGCATGATAGTGCGATGAGGTAAAACCCGCTTAGTTCAAGGATCGAACTAGCGATCTTCGCCTACTCGCATAGTTTCGAGTTTTTTGCTGAAATAATGCCAATTTCCAAAAAATTCACAACTAACGCCTTCCTCCAAAAAATTTCACAACTAATGCTATTAGCAATTACAAATGGTGATTTTTCACAATAACTAGGCCTTGGTAGAAAATATAAACTTTTTAATCATTGGTTTTGCAGAAGTTTCCATTGAGAATGGCAATTTCCATTGGTAATGGCGATTTCTGATTGGTTTTCCATTAAGAATGGTGATTTCTACACAATTTTCCATTATAAATGGTGATTTTCTGCATACCTCCACTCACAATGGCGATTTCTGCTAACGTTTCCAATTATAATGGCGATTTCTGCTAATTAATGTTAAATCTTTGGACTTTTGTTTTTTGAATGGTGTGTGTGTGTGTGTGTGTATATATATATATAAGGGAATGTTCATTTGAGAAGAAACATTTATTTAGAAGAAAAAGAACAAAAGGGTACAAATGGAAAATATTAAATAATTTTTTTTCTCATCTCATTTATTATTATGTTTGACTAATTAATTAGTCATAAAGACTATCATCCTCCACACTAATTTTTTTTTGCCTACACACATCAAAAGTTATCCTACACATTTTGAAATATATTCTACACATATTGAAATTTATCCTACACAACTCATAATTTATCCTACACACCTCATATTTATCCTACACTATAAATGTATTTTTATTTATATTTTTTGAGAAAAAACATATATCTTAAAAATAAGTTACAAATATAATATAGTCAGTTATTAAAGATGAAACTACCAATTAATGATGTATGTAAGTTTACCAATATACCCTTATTGCTACATTAAGTACAAATATTAAATGAAGTCTAATGAAGCATTCCTATTGGTTGAAATTTCTTCTTTTTTCTTCTTAAAAAGAATTTCTTCTTATTCGAAACCTCCACTATATATATATATATATATATATATATATATATATATATATATATATATAAGGCCCCTCTTGGGCCGGTCAACCCGTGCCGATGTCCGAGGCCTAAATTTTCAAAGGGCCCGAAAAGTCTTTATAAGCTTTTATTTATTTAATTATATATTTAGCATATCATCCATTTATTATGTAAAAAAAGGCTGGTAGTGTAGTGAAAAACAAACATCTCAAGATGATGTAAAGGGTCTCAAATTTAAGTCTTCGTTCCAACACTAAAGTTTATTTTTTTAATTCATTTTCCCTTAACTACAATTTTGGGCCCAATTCTTTTATACACCCTAAGTCTAAAGTTTTTTGAGAGTTTTCAGGGACGGCTCTCTCTCTCTCTCTCTATATATATATATATATAGGGTAGGGTGGGTAAGGATCCTAAGAGAAATCCACCCTAATTGAGAAACTTAAGAAGTATTTTGGACCATCCATGTATAGTCTAAAATTTACTATATACATATATGTATATTGACAAATCTTGAATTATACACATATGTATGTAGTCAATTTTAAACTATACATATGTATAACGACAAACTTAAGGAAAATGTGTGATCCACAATGCTTCTCAAGTTTCTCAATTAACCTAGTGCTTCTCACACGATCCTAAGCCTATATATAAAAATATATATTTATATAGGAGAATGATCCGCTAAGAACCACCCTTTATTGCGAGAACCAATGTGAACACAACCAAAAAAATCTAAAAAACATATATTTTTTTAAATATTTTTAATAAAGAAATCGTTGGTTTTCGTCATCAATTTTTTTTTATGATTACGAAACCAACAATTTTTTATAAAAAATATTAAAATATGTTTTGAATTTTTTATAGAGTTAAATGTCGTTTTAGTCCTTATAGTTTTGGACTATTTTGGCAGTTTAGTCGAAATATTTCATTTTTCGCATGTGGGTCCAAAAAGGTTTCACCGTCGCCGTTTTAGTCCACTGTGCTAACTTCATCCATTTTTTGTTAACGAAAAGGGCAATTCGGTCCTTTTATATGTAATTCTGTTAACTAGAAAGGCAATTTGGCCATATAAAATGATCGAATTGCCCTTCTCGTTAACAAAAAAACGGATGAAGTTAACTCATTGGACTAAAATGGCAACAATGAAACCTTTTTGGACCAACAGACAAAAAATAATATATTTGGACTAAATTCAAACCGCAAAGACTAAAATGGCATTTAACTCTTTTATAATAACAAAAGTTTAACATAAGAAAAATGAAAAAAAATGTTATACATAAGACCGCTGGGTGTGGGCGGGGGAGTGTAGCGTGGCTAGCCAGGTAACGCCGCTACAGCTACACGAGCCAGCGTGGCCACCGGCGTTGCCCCGCTAGCGTGGTAACTTGGCCTGGCGTGGGGCGGGTTGGGGAGCGGAGGTGGCATCATTTCATTGGATGGCTGAAAGTAGCCGTTGGGCCATTAAAAAAATTCATCATATATAGCCCAACTCATACACAATTAGTTTTATCCTAACTTTGATATTCAATTTCCACCATGATACATGCGATGCGTTCTTCAAGTTCAAGCGAATCGTCTACGTCTTCGTCTGAGTGTTATGAATCGTCATCCTCTTCGGATGCGGGGGCATAATTACTGTTAACATCGGTGGCGAAGATTCTGAAAGCTGTCGTTGGCGATTCCGAAAACAGTCGTTTGGTGTGTTACAAAAAAGGTGGAAGATATTAAGCATTCCTTGTCGATTATATGAAAAAGATCAAATAGGAAACGTGATGTACACGTGTATCAGTCTACAAAACATGATTTTAGAGGATGAAGGGCGTGCGGTTGTTGAATATTATCCCGATGATACCGAGCCATATAACAAAGATATTAGTAACAAGGAAAGAGTGCTAAACAAACATTTAATCCAGTCAAGACAAATAAGTTCTAATCTTCGATCTGAATTGGTAGAGCATGTTTCGACGCTTCCTAGATTCACCACATCGACAACGAAAGCGAAAGCGAAGATGATAGATTTTTTTAGTAATGTAAAATATAATACTTTCATTTATTTTTTTAATTGTTTATTCTAAATAAAATTGTTGTTATGAAAATTTAATTAAATTTAAAAAATACAAAATTACACTTGGCTTGGCCACACCAGCCCACACCCATCAAAATGCCACGCCAGCCATCTCTTCGACTGGACCTCACCTCCGCCACATGTCATCCTATGCTCCCAACCCAAGCCCCACCACACCCCATAGTCTAAGTCACAAATGCAAACAAAAAGCAAAAATATTACCAAAACCATGATTTAGAGAATTATGTTCATGCATATTTCAGTTAACTAACAAGCAAGTATAATGATGGAAGTCACAAATGCTTCTAATTATTTTCCTGGTCAAATTAAAGTTGACTTCAACTTATACAGCAAAAGCAAGCATCACAATACAAAGTGAAACCAAAAAAACAAATCAAATGCTGGAATGTTGTATAAAGTTTTAGATAGCCATTGGATGATTATATACATACGCAATTGCAAGTGCACACGAGTCAATCTTATCAGCTTCTTTGTCAGCAATCTCCAACTTAAACTCCTCTTCAATGGCCATTATTATCTCCACATTAGGCCATCCGTAGTTATAAAGCCCCTTTGTGGGCGTTATGCGACATGTGTCGTGCCATGTCACAAGGGGACATTATATCAATAGAGCCCGTAATCATAAAGCCCCTACCTCATCATTACCCAATACCCCTTAAAATATACATACATATGTATGTATTGTCACACCCCAACCGATGGCGGAAACACCGAGGCAAGACTAAAAAGATTGCTCATTGCTCCTAACGCTAATAGTGACAATAATTAATTAAACCGAATTTCATTTTATAAATGAATTGTCGTCACAAGGAAAATTCAAATAACAACAATGATATGACAACATTTGATACAACATGGATAAACCTAAACGCCTATGTGTGTATCTAGTCTCAACGCTACTTCGATTTCATAGCATCATCTTCATCAACATTTAACATGTTTTAAAATAGAGTTCAATGCAAAAGCAAAGACGAGTACACAAGTTTAAACAAAAGCATGCGTATACGAATAAGGTTTAAAACGGATCCACATGGCAACTAAGTTTATTACGGTAGCATTATACATGGCATGCAATATTTATAGTCAATCCTCTTGCTTACGCGAAATAACGATAATTTAACATGACCACTAGATTCACGATTGGGCGGTGCGCTACTCCTATAGCACTATACATTTAAAATGGAGGCTTTAGATAAGCTAATGACTATGGTATTACATAAGAATGGTCCAAGCATAATCACGAGTAATGTATCAAAGTATTCATGTATAATGGATTGTTTTCGTGCATTTAGAATAAGCATAAGTCGTGTGATTTTGATCATGTAAACATGTTACAACCCAAAGTGACGAAAATGTAAAATGGGTCATGTGTACTCACGGTTTTGCAAGCTTTCCGACTTGACGATTCCGTGAAGAGTTGTTTGTTTGCGGGTGGAACACCGAGTTATCCTACAAGAGGGAAACGTAGGTGTGAGTACTCAGAGTTGATGGAAGATTCGGGATTTTGGACTAAGGCATAACAAAGTAAGTATACGAAAGTATTCACTAAGGTCTAGCACTCGTTTTGACACTATGGGAACCCATTAGGGTTTATTGTGATTTCATAGGTTGTAACACCTTTAGAATCATAACAAGGAACTAAACTCTTCTAGTGATTAAACTTAGTAACTTGACACATATTATATAGTCATTATCAAGGTTTCAGTTTTTAAGTATATATATTATATAGTTTTTAATAAGTAATCATAAATTATCATAAGTCCAATCATGGATATCATAGAAGTCATGTAGGAGGTAGGTATAACCATCCATTTAGGAACCTCATGAGAGTTCACCACTACACAAGTTATTATAGACAACAAGGAGGGTCTAGAACAAGATTAATAATAATTAGGAAATGGAATACATGTTATCTCTACACTAAGTAGCCAAGTAAGCTACAACTCGGTGAGCAGGCGTCAACACACGTCGAAGGCTAGACGGGGTTGTGTCACTTTAAACTAGCAAACTACTTAGGATGGAATGAGAAAACATCAAGTGTTGTGTGGACTTAGATGTAGGATTGCCCAAACTAACCTTGTAGTCACACTAGCTTCAAGTTCAAGACTTGGCAACACTTTGTGAGCTTAAAGCTCTTTGAAAACAAAAATTTAAGGGTGTAAAAACAGCCCTTAGTTCATGTAAACAAGCTTGGTTAGGCTTCAATAATCATAAACTTGATTAGGAGCTCAAGAACACAAGGTTGATTGAAGTATAACATAAGTTTTCAAAAGATTTAATCAAAACAGTAAGTTTGGAGCTCTTTAGGTGAACTTCCAGGTCTGGATTCTCCAAGGAGAATCTGTGGAATCAGACCTAAGGTTTATCCAAGCAACTAGAAAGAAGAATCAAGTGAAATCGTTAAGAAATGAGCAAGTTATGCTCACTTTTGTGAAGTAGGATGAACCTGCCTGAATTCTAAAGTTGCTAGAGATTTTGATGTGTTTTGGGAGAGATTGGAGAGTGTTTAAAGTGTGAAAAAGCTTGGAGAAGGTGTGGTATTTATAGGGGATGAGTTTAGGGTTTGGTGTTTAATGGAGGTTTGGAGGTGATTGGTGGAGGTTTAGAGGTGTGGATCCGTGCAATCCCGCGGCTGATTCAAACTGGTGCCCGCCAGACCCCCATGCGGACCGTATGGGTCTGGCCATGCGGTCCACAAGGCCTGGTCAGGTCACCCAGCTTTATTTTTTGTTGTTTTAATGAATGGGCCTTGCATAGTTTGTTATATAAAACGTGTTTTGGGCTATATTAAGACTTTTAAGCATATGTAACACGTACCAATGGCCTTGTAAGTATAAAACGATTATGATTAGATATGAACGTCATGTATAAGTCTCGTATAAGGTATAAATGTCACGTAGTTATAAGTTTGTCACACGTTTACGAATATCAAGTAGTATGAGTACGAGTGTATGAATATGCATAAGTATAAAATGATTGCGAATAAGTATAACATGAATAGGAATAAAATGCGAGTTTTCATTATGATTCAAGTCTCGGATTACAATGATTACAACGATTACAATGAAAGTACGTATACAAGATTACAATGGTTTCCAAAAATAGAAATCCAACGCGAGCTTTCTAAATATGGAAAGTATGAAAAAGCGATGCGTTACAGTCTCCCCTCCTTTAGGAAATTTCGTCCCGAAATTTAGGAAGATGCAACGAAGAGATGCGGATACTTAGTCTTCATATCACTCTCGAGTTCCCAAGTAAATTCAGCACCACGTTTTCCTTCCTATCGAACCTTGACGATAGGAATTCGACTGCGCCTCAATTGTTTGATTCCTCGGTCCATGATTTCAACTGGTTTTTCCACAAAATGCAATGTCTTGTTGATTTGAAGATCTTCGAGTGGAACTTGAAGTCCTTCTTCAGCTAAACATTCCTTGAGATTTGAAACATGTGTTGGTACAATTTTGTGTCTGTAGCTTGTTCTTAGCTTTTGGTAGTATGTACGGTCTTCATTGTACGTGTCTGTAATGTTTTGGTCGAGTCGGCCAAGTCAAGATATCCTCCTATCTTGACTTAGCACAACGTTTGTTTAGTTCCTATGTTGTAAAACAGTTTGTATGATGCAACTGTTAGTTTTTATGTGCTATATTATCTTGGTGAATTGTGTTGACTGTCTGTACAAGGGTAACCTACGAAGAATCCACATTTTTCGTAGGACAGCATGCATAACAAACAACTGATTGTTCATTGATCAAGAAGGCCACAAAGAACTATTCTTCGTGGTATTGATGGTTTGTTGTGAATACCCACGAAGAATCATTCTTCATGGGATGTCCAGTTGTTCGTTGGCCAGCAGCCTTCTTCATAGGGCTGCTGGTTTACCTTGCCTATATATACAGAACCACTTTGCTCAGTTTCACCAAGAGAGCACTTAGAGAGTTTGTTCAATGTGTGTATGTGGAAACTTGTTCTCTTCCATTAATCTAAAGATAATGAATCTTTTGGTTACTTGTGTTTGCTTTACATACGGTGTTTTGCTTCGGTTTGCATTCACACTTGGATTCCGCACTAGTGTGTGTGTTAACAAACAAGGAAGTAGGCTATCTTGATCCTCCAAGTGGACCTACAAGTGGTATCAGAGATTGGCTCTCTTCCTTGTTCAAAACTGAGGAGAACCTTGTATGTGAGCCTGTTTGTGAAGTGTTCTTGAAGGATTTTTGAACTTGAAAGCTAGAAAACTTAGTTTTTCCAGAAATATTGCTCAAAAGTCTGTGTTAAACTTGATATTTGAAGATAATCTTTACTAAAACTTGACTAAAACAAGTGTAGACATGTTAAGGTTTAGTTTTCCTTAAGAATTTCGTTCAAATTTTGTGTTCGACAAATTTTTCGGCAAGAGTTTCACCGGAAAAGTCACCGGAAAAAGGTTGGTGAAGATAAGGTGTTCAAAGGATCCACTGGACAATAGGTTGTTTGAAATCTTACATTTTTAACTAAAACTGGAAACAAAATCTTTGCTTTATTCTTTGTCAGAAAAAAGAATGTTTCTATTTTAGGAAAAATCTCACCAACCAGATCCCTGCGAAGAACCATTAGCAGCGAACAATCAAATACCTGCGAACAATCACTCGACGAAGAATAATCCTTCGTCGGTTTCTAACTGACGAAGAATCATTATTCTTCGTTGATCAAGTCTCCAACGAAGAACCAGTTCTTCGTGGACACTGATTCTTCGTAGACAACTGTTGTTCGTGGATATACATTCTTCGTCCACTGTTTCTTCGTTGAAAGTGTGTTATAGTATTTTCACAGAGAGTTCATAACTTGCTCAAATTTAACAACTTTGAATTTTCAAGTTAATATCTTGTTTTAAATAATCAAAATGAGCTCTAATCCTTGGAAGTCAAGGTACTTCACAATCAAGCCCCAACATGTCATGGGTCAAAGGACTTATACCTCAATAAGCCTTAGTGATTACCGATAGTCAGTGGGCTTGTGTCGCAAACCAAAACCAGAGCGTTCAAACTTTACTGATAAGCGAAAGTGAAGCGGGTAGTAACAATCGTCCACCCAAACTGAATCATATGAATGATTATCCCGCATGGAAAGGACGTTTTCATACATATGTCCTTGGTCAAATACTGAGTTATGGACATCTTTTACCACGCCTTACAATGTCACACTGGAAAAAGCTAGTTCTAACCCAACTATATTGGCAAGCATGACCGAATCGGACAAGAAGGCTTATGACCTTGAGAAGAAGACCTTTGCAGTTCTCACACAAGCTCTTCACAAAGATATCTATCATCAGTTCATCTATTGTACTTTCACCAAGAACTGGTGGGATACATTAGAAGCAAGAGGTGAGGGAAATGCAGCTACACAAAAAGTTCGGCACGACTTGCTGAAGAAGGAGTTTGAAGGTTTCCTGTTTATGGAAAATGAAACGCTAAATGATATGACAACTCGATTCTATCACTTGTTAAGTGAAATGTACTCATATCACGTGAATGCATCTCAATAGGAAATAGTATCAAGGTTTGCTGATGCGTTGCCACCAAAGTGGGGTCAATCCATATATTTGCTCAAACACACTGGAGTGTTAGATTCAATTACAATATATGAATTCATTCAGAAGTTGGAAAACAAGGATGAAGAGGAAATTCGAAAAGCAAAAGGGTTCCAGTTCCTCAGAATCCGGAAATGTATTTTGGCGGAATCAACGCAGGTGTTGGTACTTCTTCGCAACCGAAATTACAAACGAAATTTGTATCAAATGCAAATCCGTTCATGCCAACCAGATCAATCAACCCAATCATACAGTCAAGGATTTGATCCTAGTGCTTTCTTACCAAAACCTCAAGATTTTGGTGCTCAACAAGCAACACAACAAGCCTGTTATGGCAACAATTTCCAAACTCAAAGTCCCAACACTGTTAGATTTGATACCTCACACCTTTCCAAGGTGAGTGTAGAAGTTGCTAAGGAACACATGGAACTTCTAAACACCATGGTTAGTGCTTATTGTGGTTTGGTAGCTGGTCAAATTGGAAACGTTAATTTGAAGAATGAGGACTACCAACAAATCGACAAAGACGAGATGGATCTTATGGATATCAAATGGTCTTTTGCGAGTGCAGTTCGAAGAGCAAAGGATTATATGGCTAGAACGGGGAGAACAAGTCTGGAAAGCAAAAAGGATACTAAGTACGGCTTTGATAAGGATGCCGTTACTTGTTTCAATTGTGGTGAGAAAGGACATTTCAAACGAGAATGCACAAGACCTGCGAAGCAAGGAAACCAAAACCCTTTCAGAAACCAAACTACATCCAACACCACCCAAGTGAATAATGAAAGAGGAATAGTGGCTGTCAACAACCCAAATCAAGCAGGGTCTTCCAATACAAACCGAGCATTAGTGGTACAAGCTGATGAAGGATGCGACTGGTCTGTTCAACTGGGTGATGGTAATCAAGGGGGTCCTGCCTGCTATGCCAAAGTCATCAATCATGTGCAATCGGTCCAAAGGGATGAAGCTTCCGAAGATAATGACAGTTCAGGTTACAACGGTACTTCAGATGTAGAAAGTTCAAGCGTTGGAGGGTATGGTTCGGATCTTGAAGTAAAATTGGATATTGATGCTGAGGTTGAGGGTCTACTGAAAGAAGCTGAGAAGCTGAACAACCAGAAGTCGGTGCTAGTCAAGAAGGCTGAAGTTGCAGCAATGGAAGTTGAAAAGCTATTCAACAAGGATGGATCTTTCTCTTGCAACACCGCATTTATGGCAAATGTGTCAGCCTCAACAAGTCAGGTACAATCTCATACTACTCAAGTCTGCAATGATTGCTCTATTCTAAAACAGAAGTTTGAAACAACAAATTTTCATAATCACAATTTAGTAATTGAACTGTCGAAATGCAAAGAAGATAACTTGGCCTTAACAAGAAACGAAAAGGATTTCAAAGATGTAATTGATACATTAAAAAGAAGCGTTTCTGAGTTAACCAAAACGGTTTTAAACAAGCAAAAAGGTATTAATAACTATATTAATATCATTGAAGAAACCAAGGAGGAGTTAGCAATTGCAACTTGTGAATATGAAGCGATCAAGCTCAAACTGGAAAGTTACTCAAATTCCCAGTATGTGCTTGATCACATCATCAATGTTCAAAAGCTAAAAGGAAATGTGACATGCATCGGATATCAGTCGTGTCCGCCCCCTTTAAGACACAACTATTCCAAGATGCCCAATGAAGAGGAAATGCCTCGATTTAAACCTTCTGTACCACTCAATCCTGATGAGTTTGCAGCAGGGTTAGGGTTCGAATTAGATGAGTTTTCTAATGAAATCAAGCAGTCTGATAAGTCATCCTCTGAACAAAGTCCTCCGGTAGTTGAGGATCCCGAAACATCAGACGATGAATCAGACTGATCGAGCAAGACCAATCTCTTGACAATAAGAAGGGAGTGGAAATTCCAGTTGAGAATCACATCTTATGTGATCCTCCCACTCCAGTTGTTAAGTCTGTTGTTAAACAAGAGATTGATCCTGTTAAGTCAGTTGAAGCGCTCATTGCTACCTTTGAAAGTAACAAATTGCTCTATACGTTGGTTGATGATGAGAGAGTTTACTCAAACAAGGACTTCCCTATCAGAAATGTCAATCCAACCTTGATTGATCAAGTTTTCAAAAACTCAACAAATAAGTTTTTGGGAAAGAAAAGTTCGAATGTTATCGAAACTCAATGCGAAAAATTACCTCTCAAACCTCAACAACCAACAGCTTCCAAAGGAAAGCAACAAGAAAATGGAGTCGATAACTCTAAGGTCTCAAAACCTAAGGGTAATCGGAAATCGACTCGAAACAAGAAGAAGCAAAAGGATGTAAAATTTGTGAGTTCAATGGGTACTGATAAAATCGAGACTTTTGAAAACTCATCTAATACGGATTTTGTTAACAAAGTCACGATTTTGAAACAAAATGAACAAAACAATTACACCCAACATACCAACGGGTGTGATAGTGAACCAAGTACCTCACGGCCAACAAGTTCTACATCCAGTCAGAAAAATTCATCTCCTAAGTTTGTTGAGAGGAGATCGTGTTTTAGATGTGGTGAGTTTGGACACATCATAAAAAATTGTACAAACTCACCCAAACCAAAGTTTGTGGATAATGCTCCACCTGAGAAAGTAGAACAGCGACGATCGGTATCTCCTAAACAAGATAAATGAGTCGTTAAAGAATAAGAAGCTAAACAAAAACGAAAAGATGTTAAAGCTTTTGAAAAGGCATTAAAACCGGAAGTTGTTAAAAGGGAACCAAGTTCATCAAATGTGTCAAAACCAGAATCTTCAAAATCTGTAAATTATACAAATAAATCTGGTAAGTCACATAAGTCATCTTGGAAACCTAAGTCAGATACAATCTCAGGGGGATGGAATTCATTTCCAAATCATCAAGAAATTGAAATTACATTTCTAGATGATAAGGGGCGACCCAAGACCACTAAGGCTTGGGTCCCCATCTCCAACTAATTGTGTAATCACATGTGCAGGGTGCTTCAGGAGGAACTATTAACAGTCATTGGTCGTTGATAGTGGGGCATCTAGGCACATGACAGGCGATCTTAGACTTCTGTATGATGTGAAAAACATTAGAGGAGGCTATGTCGCTTTTGCTGGAGACAAAGGTGAATACATCACTGGGGAGGGTATGATCTCCAATGGCGTAGTGAGTTTCGACAAGATCAATTATGTGCAACAAATTGATCACAATCTTCTTCGTGTGTCTCAAATTTGCGACAAGAAGTTTACTGTGCATTTTGATGATGCTTGCTGCTATGTGTTGAAACCCAATTTTAAAATCCCAAAGGAATGGATTCTTCTGTCGGCTCCAAGGATAAATGACTTGTATATCCTTGATATGAGCCAAGCGATTACGACGACTGCACAAGTTACCTGTTTCGTTTCTAAAGCTACCGAGAATGAGTCTATCTCATGGCACAGACGGATGGGACATATTCACTTGAGGAAGATGAATCATCTGGTGAAGAACAATCTTGTGAATGGTGTGCATGTCAAAAACTTTCATCTTCAAGACGTCTGTGTATCATGCCAGAAAGGAAAGCAAGCGAAGAAATCACACCCTATCAAGAAAGTCAATATTGTTAACATGCCATTGGAACATCTTCATATGGACCTCTTTGGACCTATGAAACACAAGACAACTTTTGGTGATGCTTACTGTTTGGTAGTTACTGACGACTACTCAAGATTCTCATGGATTGCGGTGATGGCACACAAGAGCGAGACTCCAGATATTCTAAAGAATCTCTTTACCCTCATAGAAAACTTGTACAACTTGAAGATAAGGAGGATTCGAAGCGACAACGGCACTGAGTTTAAGAATAGGGTTATGGATGAGTATTGTGTTTCCAAAGGTATTTTGCACGAATACAGTTCTCGCTATACTCCTCAACAGAACGGTATTGCTGAAAGGAAGAATCGCACACTTATAGAAACTGCTAGAACTATGTTAGTGGAATCACAAATTCCAGTTCAATTTTGGGGGGAGGCTGTGGCAACTGCGTGTTATACACTAAAAGTTCTTACAGTAAAGAGACATGGTAAAACTTGCTTTAAACTGCTGCACCGTCGGAAACCTCATGTATCTTATTTGGAACCTTTTAGATCTCCATGCACTATGATCGAGCAAACTGAAAAATTTGGGGCAAAGGCGATCGAAGGCTTTTTCCTTGGGTATGCTACTCCAAATTTTAGTGTCTGGAATTTATCTACTCGAAAGATAGAGGAATGGTGTGAAGTAAAGGTTTAGCGATACACTGAGTCTGTTAGGGCTCTGGGAGATCCGTGGATGTTTGACTATGATGGTCTTTTTGGTTCCTTTAATCTGCCAACTTTTGATGAAGCCTCTGCAGCAGCACAGATGTTATTGGAAAGTGATACTGCAATTGATTCGTCATTGGTGAGACCGATTATTGTTAATCCTCAAGCTTCGTCATCAGTTAACAATATTGGTCACAATGAGGTTTGAAGATGCAGCAGATTACAATGTTTCGTCTGAAGATGAAGAGTATCACGATGCAAATGAAGCTACATTAGTTCCTGTTCAAGGTGTCTCTGAAGGTGCTTCTGTGGATAACAATGTAGGTACTGGTGAAGGTAATGCTTCAACGTCTTCGGCGATGCCAGATATTGATCTGGTAGTTGATTTGAACTTCAACAATTTGGGTATCAATGCTCATGTTCCTGATGTGCCAGAAACTCGAATTCATAATACTCATCCTCAGCAGAATATTATAGGAAATGTTCAAAGCGGTGTGAAGACACGTAACCAGATGAGAAACAATCAGAATGCTGGATTGTATGCAGCTATCAGAGAATCCGGGAGCAAAACGATTGGTCTTTCGCATGCTATGTTTGCCAAGTGGAACCAAAGTCTTGGAAAGAAGCATTGAAGGAAGATTCATGAGTGGAAACCATGCAGGAAGAACTTCAACAGTTCCAGAAGTTAGGAGTATGGAAACTGGTTGACAGACCTGAGAACTATAAGAAGATTGGCACAAGATGGGTGTTCAAGTGCAAACGGGATGACCGAGGTGTTGTTATGCGTAACAAGGCAAGATTGGTTGTTCATGGCTTTGCACAGGTAAAAGGCATTGAGTATAATGAAGGTTACGCACCAGTGGCACGTCTTGAGACAATAAAAATTTTCTTGGCTTATGCGTCCTACAAGAAGTTCACTGTGTATAAAATGGATGTGAAAAGTGCATTTCTTCATGGTGTGGTTGAAGAAGAGGTATATGTTGAGCAACCGACTGGTTTTGAAGATCCACATTCTTTTGTAGGACAGCATGCATAACGAACAACTGATTGTTCATTGATCAAGAAGGCCGCGAAGAACTATTCTTCGTGGTATTGATGGTTCGTTGTGAATACCCACGGAGAATCATTCTTCATGGGATGTCCAGTTGTTCGTTGGCCAGCAGCCTTCTTCGTAGGGCTGCTTGTTTACCTTGCCTATATATACAGAACCACATTGCTCAGTTTCACCAGGAGAGCACTTAGAGAGTTTGTTCACTGTGTGTATGTGTAAACTTGTTCTCTTCCATTAATCTAAAGATAGTAAATCTTTTGGTTACTTGTGTTTGCTTTACATACGGTGTTTTGCTTCGGTTTGCATTCACACTTGGATTCTGCACTCGTGTGTGTGTTAACAGACAAGGAAGTAGGTTATCTTGATCCTCCAAGTGGACCTACAACATGGAAGACAGGATGAACGTTGTTGAGTTCTTGAGGTAGGTCCAGTCGATACGCAACCTTGCCAATCCTTTCCAAAATCTTGAAGGGACCTACATAGCGAGGAGCGAGTTTGCCTTTCTTACCAAATCGAACAACACCCTTCCAAGGGGATACCTTGAGAAGTACGAAATCACCTATGTTGAATTCCAGAGGCTTGCGTCTTTTGTCAGCATAACTCTTTTGTCAGCTTCGAGCTTTGAGAAGATTATCACGGATTTGTAGAATCTTGTCTGTTGTCTCTTGTATCAGTTCGGGACCGGTGATTTGAGAGTCTCCGATCTCGTGCCAACAAATAGGCGAACGACACTTACGACCATACAATGCTTCAAATGGAGCCATTTGAATACTAGCGTGATAACTATTGTTGTACGAGAATTCTACCAAGGGTAAATGCGAATCCCGGTTGCCGCCAAAATCGATTACGCATGAATGAAGCATATCCTCTAGAGTTTGGATAGTACACTCGGTTTGACCATTGGATTGAGGGTGAAAAGCGGTGCTAAGATTGAGACGAGTGCCAAGGGCAGATTGAAACGTTTGCCAAAGGCGGGAGGTAAAACGAGTATCGGAATCTGAAATGATGTCAACGGGGTACCATGACGGCTAATGACTTCATCCGTGTAGATACGAGCCAATTTCTCGACTTTGTAATCTTCACGAATGGTGAGGTAATGAGCGGATTGGTCAATCGATCAATGATGACCCATATGCTGTCATGACCAAACGAAGTACGAGGAAGCTTGGTAATGAAATCCATAGCAATACTCTCCTATTTCCATACAGTAATTTCTGGTTGTTCGAGTAAGCCAGAGGGGCGTTGATGTTCAGCTTTAACTTTGGAACAAGTTAGACACTTCGAGACGTACAGGGCGATATCTTTCTTCATCCCAGGCCACCAATATGATGAACGAAGATCATGGTACATCTTGTCAGCACCAGGATGAACGGAGTATCAGGATTTGTGGGCTTCATCCATCAAGGTGGTTTGAAGGTTGAGACGATTGGGAATCCAAATGCGATCACGGTAGTAAAGAAAACCATCAGGTTTAGCTTCGAGTGGGTTTTTGACTACACAATTCAACTCGTTATCGAGGTTACCCTCGTTAATGACGGCAAATTGTGCTTGGCGAATTAGCTCATGAAGCTTTCCCATGATTTGGTGACAACGAATACTCTTGACATGAGTTTTATGACCAAGTGCATTGGCCACAACATTCGCTTTACCAGGGTGGTGAATATTACAGTCGTAGTCCTTTAACAATTCTACCCAACGACGTTGACGCATGTTGAGTTCCTTTTGATCAAAGATATGTTGTAGGCTCTTGTGGTCGGTGAAGACCGTACACTTAGTACCATAAACGTAGTGTCGCCAAATCTTTAATGCAAAAACAACTGCACCAAGTTCAAGGTCGTGTATAGTATAGTTTTTCTCATGGATCTTGAGTTGTCTCGACGCGTAAGCGATAACCTTGTCCCGTTGCATAAGGACGCAACCAAGACCTTGGTTTGAAGCATCGCAATACACGATGAAATCGTCGTTTCCATCGGGAAGTGTAAGGATAGGAGCATTACAAAGCATGTCCTTGAGGGTTTGAAAAGACTCCTCTTGTTCGGGACCCCAAACAAAAGGTTTATCTTTTTTAGTCAAAGACTAAGAGGGACGGCGATCTTGGAAAAGTTCGAGATGAAGCGAAGATAGTACCCAGCTAGGCCAAGAAACGAACGAATTTCAGAAGGCGATTTAGGTGCAATCCAATTCTTCACAGTTTCTATCTTTGCGGGGTCATCGTGAATACCGAGTTCATTGACGGTGTGACCAAGGAATTGAACCTCTTTTAGCCAAAATTCACACTTAGAGAATTTGGTGTAAAGATGTTCGGTACGCAAAAGCTGAAGGATAAGTTGCAAATGTCGCCCATGTTCTTCTTTCGTCTTGGAGTAGATGAGAATATCGTCGATGAATATGATTACGAAGCGATCCAGAAAAGGCTTACACACGCGGTTCATTAAATCCATGAATACTGCAGGCGCGTTAGTCAAACCAAAAGGCATGACCACGAACTCGTAGTCTCCATAACGTGTGTGAAATGCGGTTTTTGGTACATCTTCCTCGAGAACTCGAAGTCGATAATAGCCAGAACGAAGGTTGATTTTCGAGAAACAGGTCGCACCTTGAAGTTGATCGAAGAGGTCGTCAATACGAGGAAGTGGGTATCGGTTTTTTACTGTAAGTTTGTTGAGTTCATGATAGTCAATGCACATGAAAAGACCCATCTTTCTTCTTAACGAACAAAACGGGAGCGCCCCAATGAGAAGTATTAGGGTGTATAAAACTTTTATCAAGAATTTCTTGAAGCTGGCTTGATAGCTCTTGCATTTTCAAGGGAGCTAAACGGTAAGGAGCTTTCGCAACAGGAGTTGTGCCAGGAATGAGGTCAATACGAAAATCAACAGAACGAGGAGGAGGAGGACTAGGCAGATCCTCGGGGAAGACATCGGGAAAATCGCAAACAACAGGAACGTCACTCACGCTCGGACTCTTGTCTTTCTTTTCCACAATGTGGGCCAGAAAGGCGAAGTATTCCTTACGCAAATATTTGTTTGCTTGGATACACGACATTAGCTTAAGACCTTTAGAAGGTTTTTCGCCGTAGACGTGCAAAGAGACGCCGTTTGGAAGAGGGAGGCGAATGAACTTCTCGGAGCAAACAACTTCAGGACGAACTCGCCTAAGCCAATCCATGCCTATTGTGATGTCGAAGCTTCCCAATTGCATGGGTATAAGATCAATTAAGAACGTATGATCGTTAAGATTTAAAGAGCAATAAGAAAGGACAAAATCAACAGTGGCGGATTTACCGTTAGCGACTTCGACTGCGAATGGATTGGGCAACTTAGATCGTACGCACTTAAGAAAGGGTTCAAATTCTATAGACACAAAACTTCTATCTGCGCCATTATCAAAAAGACATGAAGCATAGACATGGTTTACAAGAAACGCACCCGTTATAACGTCGTTTGCGTTTTGTGCCTGAGCGGCGGTGAGAGCGAAGCTCTACCTCAAGCTGGTTGAGGTTGCTGCTGTTGTTGCTGGTTGTTGACGCGTTGGGCAAACATTGGCGAAATGGTTAGGTTCGCCGCATGTGTAACATGCTCGCATAAGAGCAGCTTGAGGTTGAGCTTGAGCAGGGTTAGGGTTTGGCACGATGGCTTGGTTTTGCTGGAGTTGGGGTTGAGGGAAGTTCCGGAAATGGTTAGTAAAATGCCCCAATCTTTGACATTGGGCGCACTTGTGACACGGGTGTTGGTAGGATGGTGGTAGGAGCAGTTAGCACACTGGGATGAGGTCCAGTGTAGCCACGTTTGGGTTGCTCAGGGTTGGTAGGGGTAACGGCTGCAAGGGTTTGGATGGGTTGAGGGTTTGGCGGAGTAACAACCACGCAATTTTGAACAGGAGCCTTCCGCTTCTTGTTCTTGGGGTTATTGTTTCTTGGGGGTTTGGTGAGGGTTCAACGGTGGCGGTGGTATCGGCGGTGGCTTGGTGAGCACTCTTCGTGGAGACCTTGTCGTAGTCCCCATGAAGAATACAGTTGTTCTTAAGCTCGATTGCGATACTGTAGGGTTCTTCAACGGTTTTAGGGTTGGCTGAAGCTACATGGTTAATAAAAACGGAAGGTAAGAAACAGATGAATTTGGCGATGGCTTTGGGGGTGGTATCGACTTGACCGGGGCAGAGGATGCTGAGTTGCTTGAAGAGTGCAACTAAACCAGTAGTGTCGCTCGCGACTTGCTTCAGATTCCAAAACTCATTATCGAGTTTCTGAAGTTCGTGTGGAGGACAAAACTCGCCCTTCATCAGCTCCTTTAGTTATGCCTAAGGAAAGGCGTGGGCTTCTTCGTTTCCCCTCTTGTTAAGCTCGGAGGTCCACCACTCGAGGGCTCTCGAGCGAAACACCCCCTGCATCAGGCTTCGTAGGTCGTCGGGACATCCACTTTGCATGAAGGGGAGTTCGATCGCGTCGAACCAATTCATCATGGCGGTTGCGCCATCATTGCCCGTAAACTCCATGGGCTTACAAGCCATGAACTGCTTGAATTGGAATGTCTCTTTGGGGGGGTTCACCTTTGAGTCGACGGAGGACTTGGGGGTATCATGGATGGTTTGAATTTGGCTCACGATGTTGGGGATAATCTTAGCCATTTGCTCGGCCATTTGTTCCGCGACTAACCCTATGAGTTCTTGCTTCAAAATAGAGTCTCCATGGTTGTTGGAACCCTTATTGGAACCCTTGGATTTCTTGGATGAGTTTGGAGATGACATCTAGAGTTGAAATAGTAAAAAAGGATGAGACTTGATCATAATGTAAAAATAAGTTTTGCATGTACAAGCATGGGTATGTTCACGTATGATTCACATAGTTTGCATGTTTTCATCAAATATTGGCATGTATAAGCACGTATGAATGTGTATAAAGAGTATAAATTTAGTTTGTTCACGGGGATTATTATTGTTTTTGATTGCGATAAACGTGCGAATTGTGTAAAGGTTCGAAACGAATAAGGTATCAAGTATGAAATCACATAATAATTGAGATAACATAAAAGATTGGCTCAATAAAACATTTGAATGTTTCGGGTAGAGAAACGTCGACTATTCCAAAGTGATTCGTAAGGGAACATGCTTTGGCCTAATAGGTAAAATACTCTCTTCGAGAAGCGATTAACGGTATTTTACCCTTCCAGTTACTACATGTCCCTAGTCGATCTAAAATTCGAGACTTTGGCGAGATTGAAAATCGAGGAACGGGACTTAACCGACAAGGTGCGGGTTTCACCCCTAACTTGACGATTTCGTACCCTAAGTGTGGTTGTTTCTTACTAAACGAGGAGCATATTCTGACTCGTTAGTAAGATCCACTGGAGTATGAAGTGAAAGTTTTCCATCAAGGTGTGGATGTCACTCCTAACTTGATGGTGTAACTTCGTGAAAAATTGAATACGCGGAGTGAGGGACTTCACCAAAAATTGTAAGCCATTGGGCCTATCTTGGTGCAAATCGCCTCGTTTGCATCACGAGTGTCTTCAAGTGTATTGTGTAAATGTCTTAGGAAAGACATTATGTAAATTTTAAGACCAAAAGATAAGGGAGAAGCAATGAAGTAAGAATAAAGTTTTAAGCATGATAATAGAATGGTAAAAACGGGATGCTTAAACTATAGACTAGGTCGAACATGGCAATTCTACCTAATTCCCTACAGTTATGGCTCTGATACCAATCTGTTACACCCCAACCGATGGCGGAAACATCAAGGTGGGACGAAAAAGATTGCTCATTGCTCACAACGCTAATAGTGACAATAATTAAGTAAACAAAATTTCATTTCATAAGTGAATTTTCGTTACAATACAAGGAAAATTCAAATAACAACAATGATATGACAAAATTTGATACAACATGGATAAACCTAAACGTCTATATGTGTATCTAGTCTCAACGCTACTTCGATTTCATAGCATCATCTTCATCAACCTGTAACATGTTTTAAAATAGAGTTCAATGCAAAAGCAAAGGCGAGTACACAAGTTTAAACATAAGCATGCGTATACGGATAAGGTTTAAAACGAATCCACATGGCAACTAAGTTATTACGAGAGCATTATACATGGCATGCAATATTTCTAGTCAATCCTCTTGCTTACGCGAAATACGATAATTTAACATGACCACTAGATTCACGATTGGGCGGTGCTTACTCCTATAGCGCTATACATGTCAAATGGAGGCTTAAAATAAGCTAATGACTATGGTATTACATAAGAATGGTCCAAGCATAATCACGAGTAATGTATCAAAGTATTCATGTATAATGGATTGTTTTCGTTCATTTAGAATAAGCATAAGTCGTGTGATTTTGATCATGTAAACATGTTATAAGCCAAAGTGACGAAAATGTAAAATTGGTCATGTGTACTCATGATTTTCCAAGCTTTCCGCCTTGACGATTCCGTGAAGAGTTGTTTGTTTGCAGGAGGAACACCGAGTTATCCTACAAGAGGAAAACGTAGGTGTGAGTACTCAGAGTTGCTGGAAGATTCGGGATTTTGGAACAAGGCATAACAAAATAAGTATACGAAAGTATTCACTAAGGTCTAGCACTCGTTTTGACACTATGGGAACCCATTAGGGTTTTTTGTGATTTCATAGGTTGTAACACCTATTAGAATCGTAACGAGGAACTAAACTCTTCTAGTGATTAAACTTAGTAACTTGACACATGATTATATAGTCATTATCAAGGTTTCGGTTTTTAAGTATATATATTATATAGTTTATAATAAGTAATCGTATTATATCATAAGTCCAATCATGGATATCATAGAAGTCATGTAGGAGGTAGGATGTATAACCATCCATTTAGGAACCTCATGAGAGTTCACCACTACACAAGTTGTCATAGACAACAAGGAGGGTCTAGAACAAGATTAATAATAAGGAAATGGAATACATGTTATCTCTACACTAAGTAGCCAAGTAAGCTACAACCCGGTGAGCCAGCGTTGACACAAGTCGAAGGCTAGACGGGGTTGTGTCACTTTAAACTAGCAAACTACTTAGGATGGAATGAGAAAACATCAAGTGTTGTGTGGACTTAGATGTAGGATAGCCCAAACTAACCTTGTAGTCATGCTAGTTTCAAGTTCAAGACTTGGCAACACTTTGTTAGCTTAAAGCTCTTTGAAAACAGAAAGTTTAGGGTGTAAAAACAACCCTTAGTTCATGTAAACAAGCTTGGTTAGGCTTCACTAATCATAAACTTGATTAGGAGCTCAAGAACACAAGGTTGATTGAGGTATAACATAAGTTTTCTTAAGATTTAATCAAAATAGTAAGTTTGGAGCCATTTAGGTGAACTTTCATGTCTGGATTCGTGGAATCAAACCTAAGGTTTATCCAAGCAATTAGAAAGAAGAATCAAGTAAAATGGTTAAGAAATGAGCAAGCAATTAATTGTTTATTCTAAATAAAATTATTATGAAAATTTAATTAAATTTAAAAAAAAATACAAAATTACACTTGGTTTGGCCACGCCAACCCACACCCACCAAAATGTCATGCCAGCCATCCCCGGCTGGACCCCACCTCCGCCACATGTCATCCCATGCCCCCAACCCAAGCCCCACTACACCCATAGTCTAAGTCGCAAATGCAAACAAAAAGCAAAGGCATTACCAAAACCATGATTTAGAGAATTATGTTCATGCATATTTCAGTTAACAAACATGCAAGTATAATGATGGAAGTCACAAATGCTTTTAATTATTTTCCTGGTCAAATTAAAGTTGACTTCAACTTATACAGCAAAAGCAAGCATCACAATACAAAGTGAAACCAAAAAAACAGATCAAATGCTGGAATGTTTTATAAAGTTTTAGCTAGCCATTGGATGATTATATACATACTCAATTGCAAGCGCACACGAGTCAATCTTATCAGCTTCTTTGTCAGGAATCTCCAACTTAAACTCCACTTCAACGGCCATTATTATCTCCACATTAGGCCATCTATAGTCATAAAGCCCCTTTGTGCGCGTTATGCGACACATGTCGTGTCACGTCACACGGGGGTGTTATATCAATAGAGCCCGTAGTCTAAAGCCCTACCTCATCATTACCCAATACCCCTTAAATTATACATACATATGTATGTATGTATATATGTGTGTGTGAGTGGAGAGAAATCCATGGCGCCGCGATGTTGATAGCTGCCATCCTTTTTTTGCCCGATAAAGCCCCCGTCGTGGTGTGGAGGGCGCCATATGAGCGCTATGGCCACACAAAACACCCCACTACAGGTAGACTTGTCTAAGCTGTCCAACCCCAAATCTTTCTGGAAATGGACATCAGGAGTCACCTGCACATGTTTCAATTTGAAGGGTTTCAACTTTACGGTCTATTCAGTTTTTCATCACTAAATTATCACAAGGTTCATAATCAGTTTGAAGACCTTCAGCACCAAGTCATAGATGTTAGATCATCGAAAGAATCATCAATACAAAATTTTTCTCTATGTTGCATACCCTTTTAACCATGGTTGCAAAAGTCGTTAGGCGCTCCCTAGTCGGTCGACCGGGGAGTTGAGAGTACTCGGTCTAGGCGGAGAGTACACAGGGAGTACTCGGACATGTTAAATTATAAAGAAATTACTTTTTGGAGATTAAATATATGTCAAATAATATAAATTTACTGATATTTATAACAAAATACGTGAAAATAATATTCATTCTTTAATATGATAGGCATAGAAATTATGTTTTATTATTATTTAAGTCAAACTAAGCTTGATTTGACCTACTAGATCCGATTCTGGCCGAGGTTGACAGCGTGTGACTGACTCCGAGTAATTAGGCGGAGTCGAAGAAAGTCGTCTCGGCAGCCTACCTTGTAGCGACTACTCGGGGAGTAGTCGGCCTTGGAAACCTTGTTTTACAACCATGCTTTTAACACAGTCTGATCTAATAACTTGCAATATGCCAATGAAGTAGTGGTAGAGTGGTTGGGGAAAGACTTGGTGTTCCTTGTGACTCAGGTTCGACTCCCACTCTCCCCACTATTTTCTGCGGCATCCAGGTGAAGGGCGAATACGGGTGGCGCCGGTTCGTCTTGGATGGGAGGCGAGGTTTTACCGATTATTCCACTGTCGTGCCTTCGGGCGGGTGGAGGTCGGGATTTCACGCATCTGGGAGAGCCAAGGGGCTGGCGGCAGTCGAGTAGTCGACCTTGGCCACAGCTTACGGTGTCATGGTGATTGGCACGTTGTTCCTTGCCTATAAAAAAAATAACTTGCAATATAATGGTAAATTTTAAAGGTTTCACTAAGGCGATCATAGATGAGAGGATTCACGGAATAAGTGAAATTACTAATAGATTACATTATATTTACCAAATAGCATGAGAACTTAAAGTAGATTTTCCCGTTTGTCGACACCTTTGTATTACACTATTTGTGCAAGTAAAATAGAAGAATCATACAAATTATTATATATAACAAGTTAACGACTTAAATTAAGACATGATTCATCCTCACCAATCACAATTACCAGTTTAGATATCCTCAAAATTGAGTTTATTTTCCAAACTAGTGTTGGTGGACAAAATATTTACCAAAATAATGTTTGTTGAAAACTATTTACCAAAATGGTATTCCTTATTTATTTTGTATTTATCTTTTCATTTTTAACCAACATATTAAACTTTATTAATATTTCTTTTAAATTACTCAAGTATCTATAGCTTATTCTTTAATGATTTACATTTTTTCAGTCAATCCAATTTTTTTTATCTGTTTTATTTCTAACGTAATTATAAATTATTTAAATTCCGCTTTTTGATTGAAAAAAAACTAATGGTATGACCGACTTGTAGTATATTTTCTTCAGTTTTCTCAAGTGTTATTTTATCTAAACCGGTTGTAGTATATTTTCTTCAATTTTCTCAAGTGTTATTTATCTAAACCGTTTATAATTACTAAACTTACATTATAAGAAAAATGTCATTTAGACTCAACTTTAAACCTTTTTTAAAAAAGCACAACAATTCTTTTCTTAGTAGTTCCAAGTTCGGAATATTTTATTCAAGTTCATTATAAAAAAAAACAAATAAAGTTAAACCCAACGGTCTGAACGTAATAATAATAAGATTTGATTTATTTTATAACGAGTTAATAGAAGAAACCAATGAAATAAAAAAAACGTATTGTTTTAATTGAAAAAATATATAAATCATAAAAGAATACAAAAAATACATGCTTGTTTTACTTAATAGAATTATTATAAAAATTTAATTCATAAAAGAATACAAAAAATACATGCTTGATTTACTTAATAGAATTAATAGTTTAAGTTCCCGTGTGTTACATGGGTTGTACAAAGAAAATACTTCTTATAAATCTATTTGTTTAATAAATTAAATAAAGATGTAGATGTTACTATGCTTATAATTGGTTTTGGTGTGTTACGATTATTAACATATTCCCCATCACACAATAATTACTTATATTTTCAAAACACAGTAATGATTCCCAAGACACACCCAATAAGCAATTTAAAAGGCAATCCCAAGCAGACTTAAGTTGACCAAGTTCTACTCCAAAGCAAAATGGTTTACAACGATGAATGCTAATGTAAGGTTCTTGGCTTCAAGGATGATATCATGTTACACCTCCTTATAAGTGAGATAAGAAAAATAAACACTCGACCCGCTTAAAAAATCACATGCTTGGCCACCTTAGCACTCCTCTCAACAGATTCATCAGCCTGGCTGTACCCATCCATGACCAACACCTTTGAATATCTTCTTCACAAAGCTCTCAATCTAGCTTTTGTCAAAAACTACAAAATTTTATTCACTCAACTTTAAACCCCTAACCCCAAACAAATAAAAATATAACCCTTCCTATCTAGTCCTATAAATCATGGATTTTCTAATAAAATATTCCCATGTTTGACTTCTTCTTGTCAAGCTCACCTTCTAATATGGCAGCTAAAACCTTAATCTCTGAAACAAAAATTAAAGTTAAAGTGACAGTTTCAATCTCTAGCGAGTCAAACCAAATAATATATTTGAAAAAAAACAAACAAACTATATCAGAAGGGGTCAACGGGCAGAACAGGTCGACCCACTCGCCCATTTGACCACATCTAAGAGAAACAAACCTTTAACATCATTGTCTTTCAAGGGACCATAACAGCAGCCTTAATGTCATTATTTTTGCTAGTTTAATTAATAGCCATCATCCCAATAATTACATATAAATTAGTTTTAAGTCTACTAAAAAAATCATAATCCTCTACCAATAATAATTAATAATGAGAACTTTTGCACAAAGTTGTAAAGATATTTACAATTTAACCAACACTTAAGAGGATACTTTTTTTTCTTTCGAACGGCCAATTTCATCTTAAATTATTTAGAATCATTATATAAAACCATAAAAGAGTGATGATACTCACTATTGTTTGCTGAAATGCTAGGCATCATGCTTCATACAACCTGCATCAAGTTCATCACAATGCTTCTGTATTGGGCATCCACTTTATAATATCCCACAGTACTTTCCATATCTTAACAATAGTGAAAGTGTCAATTCAAATATAGGCGTTGTTTTCATTTTTTCCAAAACTAGTTTGTTTTTATCCTCCAAACTCATATAATATAAATAGGAAAACTTATTATCATGAACTATCAACTTTACCATGATGTTTATGTTACTAAAACAATTACTATATGCAGCAAATTTAGCCAAAAAGACACTGCAATAGGTTTGATATTACAATAGTAATGCAATCCATAATTTTTTGTTCTTAAACAGCAAAAAAAAAAATTGAGGACACATAATGGATTGAGTTTTTGTTTATCTTAATAAACCAAGATTCGATGGTTGTTTCAGTGATCGAAATAGATAAGGTACTTGCACCAACTAGAGCAGAATCATTGCATCGAACGCCAGCCATTGTTTACCAAGCAAACATGCTTTTATGAGCGAAGTGTATTGTCGTCTACACAAACGGCAGACGAGTTCAAAGACATCGAGTTCTACTCAGAGCTAGTGGGCTAAGTGCATTTCATGAGCGAAGGTTCAAAGGGTAACACCTACCTATCGTATGCAAAACTCAACTGTCGAGGTTCCATTGGAAATTTTATGTGTTTTGAACGTTCTCCATTCATGTGGGGGATTGTTGGAAATTTGGTAAATGGATATTTAATATATTTATAATTTCATTAAATTATAAATATTAATTAGAATCTTCATTTGGTAAATAAAAGAGAAACTCTTGAGTAGAGCTTCTAAATGACATTTAATTAGTTTTATTAGAGTTTTTAAGTCTCTAATTAAGTGACTAATTAAGTGAAACCTTTCACTAGTCCTTAACTATTGTACAAATAGTAGGCTATGTGCTTCTTTTGAGGAACAAGAATATGGTATTGCTTCATACGTGAAGAATACTAGAATGAGGATGAGCACTTGAAGACCAACTAGAGAGATGAGTACTCTCTACTTGTTTTCCATACATGAGTTCAAACACTATAATTTTATCCGGTGTAACCTCGGGCGGGTGGCCATCTCCGGCAGTAATACTGCTTCGGCTGTTGTACCCTGGGAAACAGTCGCGTCGTCTTTAGTAGAGGCACGAAATCTGTTTTAAGGGAAGCGTGTTGAACACGTGCCTCAACCAAAACTGTCAACATTTTTGTTTGTCTTGCAGCGGAGATTCTTACAACAAGGTACGGTTGAACTTTTCCAAAGACGTCGACTTGAATCAAGATTGGTACAATGTATTTGTATTTCATTTATTTCATATAGTTTTGTAACCGGATTGTACTATCATATTTCCTATGAATAACGAGAGTCTCTTTATTATATATTTCGTTATATATTTTAATAAAAGTGAACCTAGTTCCTACAATTTCAATGAACCTTGTATACCAAAGGATCCATTAGGTTCAGATGATATAATACAGTGTAAATGTTTATTCCATTCAAAGGTATAATAAAATCATTTCATTTAGATCCATGGAGTTATATTCAAGAAATGATTCATTCCATCAACTAACAGAAAGCAAATTGAAAGAAAAAATTACGCCGTTAGTCCTTGGGGTTTCCACAAAATTTCAATGTTGGGTACTAATAAATTTTTGTTGCACAATCAGGTATTAACATTCTAATTTGTAACAATCCTAGGCTTTAAGCCTTAACACCGTCACTGACTAGTCCAAGACCCTCGCGTGCAGAAAATGTGAGGGTATTTTCGTCTTTTTCCACTTTTGTTTGAAAAACCCTTATAAAACCCCATGCCCTTTATTTTCACACCTGGTTCATCATCTTCAACATCAAGGCATTCACCCAAAAGCTATGGTTCTGTGCAAATGTGGAAGCCAAGCAACAATGAAAACTTACTGAAAGTAATCCTTGGCGACGGTTTTACACTTGCCCTCAGCTGGTATGTATTTATAGCCCTAATTTTAACAACTTTATTCAATCCCTAATTTTTACATTTGCATTCAGTGGTCTAGGTGCAAATTCTTCGCATGGCTTGATCCTCCATTGTGTAATCGTGCTAGCCAAGTCATCACAAGCCTACTAAATTCCAAGAATGTGCTTGAACTCAAAGTTACGGATCTAAAAGATCAAGTGCAGATGTACAAGTTGCAAGTCACAGAAATGGAAATGAAGCATTCCAGGGCTGTTCGTAAGAGGGATGCATGTTTGATAATCAATTGGATTATGTTTATCTTAGTTGTATTTGTCTTTGCAAGTTAATGTGCCTTGTATTGTAGGATATGGTACTAATGCTACTTATGGTTTTTTGGACTTTCTTGTTGTCTGGTTTGTAATGTATGGGAAATTCTCTTTTTTGGAATTGTATGGTAGTTTGACATGTTTAATTTGACAATGAGTTGGTATAACAAGTTAAAAGTTATATAAACTGAAGTTTGACTTTAAAAGTCAAACTGCACAATCAAGTTAACAAAACAGGTGAAATGTTATATAAACTGCAGTTTGACTTTAAAAGTCAAACTGGAAAATCAGGTTACAAAGCATGCAATATATGACCATTTTATGCAGGTTGACCTAATAAAGTCAAACTGGACAATCAAAACTATATATGACCACTACAAGGACTCGCAACCTCAACAAATATGACCATCTAGTGCAGTTGACTTTAAAAGTCAAACTGCACAATCAAAATTATATATGACCACTACAAGGACTCGCAGCCTCAACAAAAATGACCATCTAGTGCAATTGACTTTAAAAGTCAGACTGCACAATCAAAACTGTCTGTGACCATGTGCAGTATGTGCAGTTGACTTTAAAAGTCAAACTGCACTAGATAAACTATATGTGACCATGTACAATGGACTTTAAAAGTCAAATTAAACAATTTGTAACATGATTAAAAGTAAAAAAAAAAATCAAAAGAGACCATAAACAGGTTCATACATGTCCCAAAAAAGGCAATAAAAGTTAACCATAAGTAACCACAACCAAAAGAGACCACAAACAGGTTCATACATCCCAAAAAAATATAAACTGCTAGAAATTGAAATTAGATCTTTCTTTTCTTTGAAGTTCCAGCCCTTGATGTTGCAGCCTTTCTTTGCTTGTTAGTAGCACTTGATATTTCACCACCTTGACCTCTACAACCCCTCTTATTATGTCCTTTGTTTCCACAACTTCCACATGTGGTTGTCTTCAACTTTCTAGTTAGTTTGTTACCCTTATACACATCTTCTTTCTCCAAAGCATCCTTTCTTCTCACCTTCTTGGCCTTCCAATTGGTTTGTGATACCTTGGTTGGACTAGCTTAGTTGGACACTCAGATCTAGGCCACATCCTTTTGCCACTGATAGGCCCTATCTTATGTGAGTAGACTTCTTTCCATGTAGATAGCCAGTAACAGGGATCCACCCACTTTTCTGGTATGTCTACCTTTTCACCATGTAATACCATGTCCCAGTTAGTGGCCACAGCATGTTTGCAGGGGATTCCGGTTAACTCCCATTTCCTACAAGAGCATGACTTCTCTTGCACATCCACCACACACTGTTCCTCACAAAAGCTACTGTTAGAAACTTGAAATTTGGAACCACCATGCCATTTCACAATTAACTTGGCAGCATCTTTCTTTAATCAAACTTTTCACTAACTTTAGGAGTTAGGACACCATCAGTCTTCTCAATTACTTTGCAAACATTTACTATCCTTTTCATCAAGTATTCTCTAACAAACTCCAAACCTGTTGGCATGTGTATTATATTTGGAGGTTAGAAAACATAAATGTAAATACAGAATGTCATATGCATGTATAATCATACCATCAACCAATCTTCCATTTAGACATTCACAAAGGTTGTTCAATAGCACATCTGTCTTCGCTCTACCTATAACAAATCACAAAGGATGTTTAAAACCACAAATTGCACAAATTAAACTAAACTTTAAAGGTTACCTGTAAAGTGGCTTCTTGTCCAGTACACAGCTGGTATTTGGCTTAACCAGTGGTGACATTCAGGACTCATCAATTGTAGTTCCACCATCTTATCTTGATACTCTTGCACTGTTGTAGCAGAAGCTATGGACCATAACATATCCTTGAATGCTTTTCCCCTCCATTGCAGTTGCATGTTTTGATTTATGTGTCTCACACAGTATCTATGTTCAGCTCTAGGGAATAGATCTTCTATGGCTGGAATTAAGCCTTTTTGTCTGTCAGAGATGAATGTTAGATTTGTGGTCACCAAATCTCCTAAATCATCCCTAAGGGTATTCAAAAACCAACTCCATGATGCTCTTGTCTCAGCTTCAACAATCCTATAAGCAAGTGGATACAGTCCATTATTAGAATCCATCCCCACAGCAGTAAGTAATTGTCCTGGAAATGGGCCCTTCATGAAAGCTCCATCTAGACCAATTATCTCCCTTTTACAGGCTTTAAACCCCTCCTTTAGTGGTCCTAAACAGACATATATCCTCCTAAATACCCTAGTATCAGAAGCTGGATTAGGCTCTGGCTCAACATCTATCTTCACAGTTGTGTTTGGATTTGTTCTCATCAACTCAAGTGCATAATCCCTTAACAATTTGTACTGATTTTGGTGATCACCCATGACCTGTTTTGAAGCTTGTGCTTTTGCCCTGAAAGCCTTCATTTTTGAAACTCCCATTAAAGACTTCTTCTGCATTTGATCTTGAATGGCCTTTACAGCCCTTACCTTTCTTGGTCATTCCTATAGAAGCCTATTCCCCTCCTGGTTTCTACTGCATGTTTCTTTATCAACGCCTTGACTTCAGCATTATCCCCAAAGGTTTGACCCACATAGAACATGCACTTTTCATCAGCTCTTTCTTGTTTTTTTCTCAGTCTTCTTATTGCCTTTTTCCTAAGCTTGTCAATACAATCATCCTCTTCTGATCAGATGTCCCAAATGAATCATTACTTAAACAATCATCATCTACATCTTGTTCACTAACTGCATGAATATCACTCGCTTCATCTGTAGTAGCAAATATTTTGGTACCTTGAAAGTTTGACATGTCTACTTCTACCTCAAACATTACATTATCAGTATCAAATATGTCGTCTTCGTCTATATTAGGAATGATGAATTTTGGTTCAGTTTTCACTGCTTCTTCAACCATACCTTTACCTTTTTTATCCTCCACTTTTTCCTTATCCTTAGGTTTTGGGTCTGGAACATCCTTCCCAGTTTGTCCATCATGTACAGTTTCCACACAACTTTCTATGTCTACAGGTTCATAACAGCATCAAAGTACTTTTCAAATACTGCATCTATAATTTCTACTTGTCCTACATTCATGGGAGCCCTCATAACAGGTTTCTTCAAACCAAACTTTTTCACAAGTTTGTTCATTCCAATCCCAACCCTACTATCCCCCTCTTCAATGTACACATTAAATTCCCTATGAACAACGGGGGTATGTTTCAACAAACTAATCACATCTTCAAACTTACATAAAGGTCTCAAACCATAATCTAGGTCATGATAGGGAATAGGTAATGGTAGTTCAAAACTGAGCCATCTTTATAACCTAACTTTTGTGTAATATCATGCAACTGCATAAGTGTAAAATGGTCCCTGTTTAGCAAATCAATGTAGTCAAACTTACCTCCCTTATAAACCCTATTAGGAAAATCAGTAAACTTTCCACCATGAAAAAGCTTGAAGCAGAACGCTCTTCATATATGCCTGAAAAACACAATGAATTTTTTAGGAACATTCAAATTTTGCTCTGTTTTATATCACAAGTTGTGCTTACCGTAAATGTCCTTGTGATACCCGTCATCATCCGCTCTGATGTGCCAATCGGCAAGCATTTTTGCCCTAATCATCGTGTTCTTTGATGATCGTTGTGTGTGTGATTCAATTTGATCAGGAAGTTTGAGAATGTGAAAGGGTTTTGCAGTTTTGATCGTTTGTATGGACTTTGAGAGGTTTTTAAAGAAAAGACGAAAATACCCTCACGTTTTCTGCACGTGAGGGTCTTGGACGTTAGTCAGTGACGGTGTTAAGGCTTAAAGCCTAGGATTGTTACAAATTAGAATGTTAATACCTGATTGTGCAACAAAAATTTATTAGTACCCAACATTAAAATTTTGTGGAAACCACAAGGACTAACGGCGTAATTTTTTCAAATTGAAATAAAAGCTCAAAAAGTTTACTGAGATATTTACCCAAATAGTGGTGTCCATTAATGTGTGACTAATTAAAATCAATAAAAAATAAGATCACCAATAAAACACCAAATATATGTTTCCATATCTTATCAAAATCCCCAAATAGGGTTTAATTTTCAAAAATCTACATAATGAACATACGTTATGAATGAGCGAATGATAAATTAAAATCACGAAAAATCTCAAACACGGTCAATTACTTCAGAAGAAATAAACGGACAAACATTACGGATATATATGATCGACAACATCAATCACGATTCGAGAGGATCGAGAAGAAACATACCTGGTTAAGAAGCCGGTTCACAACAATGAGAATGCACTGCATTGAAAAAGTTAGTAAAAAAATTAGAACAAAAAAACTTTAAAATTAAAACTTCAACATAATTAATGTCTTTTAAAACATCTGGTGGGCAAACTCTACATATTAAAGTTTAAGAACTAACAAAAAAACCATGCACAATCAAACTATTAAGACCCAGATCTCTTTTAGTGGGAATCAGTAAAAAATAGAACAATAAAGCTTAAAATGTCAACTTTAACATAAGTGATGACTTTTAAAACACACCTGGTGCTCCTGATGGGCAAACTCCTCAAGCTATAATTGAAGAACTTACAAAGAAACGGAACGTAATCAAACTATCAAGTCCCACTACCTTTTCAAGTCAGAAATAAGTAAAAACAATAGATCAGATAAACTTCAAAATGCCAACTTTAACATAATTGAAGACTTTTATCAAATACCTGGTGGGCGGACTCTTCATACTAAAATTAAAGAACTAACAAAAAAAACTAAACATAATCAAACTATCAAGTTAATTCAAAATGAATAGAACACAACCCAAATTGACCCGTTTATGTAAAAAAATATCATACTTTATAGTCTACATACCTTTATTTCTTCAATTCCACCGGTACCTAACCTTGATTCCACATCACATAGCAAATGAAAAATCAAATCCCTAGCCACTTTTGAAAATTTTTGTTCCTTTGGGACTTTCAAACACGTAAACCTAGAGAAAATTGCAAAAATCATAAAAAGAAGATGAGGGTTAAAAGAGTTTTAAGTGTTCATCAAAGGGGAAAATGCTTCAAACAAAAAGACACAATACCGTTCTCATCATATATGTAGATATTGAGGAAGATGATATAAGTACAGATGGGTAGACGTTGAAGATTGATCATAACCTGTTTCAATCATAGACCGAACAACAGTACCATAATTTTCTCATCTCATTTAATACTTTTCATATGATTTGTAATTAAAAAAAACTTAATTAAGAAATACTTATTCAATACATCATAGAATCAACGACAAACATCTACATAAACTAAAATAAAATCAAATCAAATTGCAAAACATAAATGAGCCAAATCATGAGCAGTGAATTTGGAAACATTAATAGCCAGAGAACACAACTGGGACCCAACCAGCCAAAAGTTGAGTCCGACCGGCAAATGAATACCCACTTCTCATAAAATTTAACAAAGATAACAAAATCAGAGATGAAAGTAACGAAACACCCACACCTCTCTTCACGAAAATTGCCCTTAATAAGCTAAAAAGATTGAAAATATTCAGAACATAAACCCTAAATCCCAATTGTTACCATCAAAATCGAACAACTTACTACATGCTGAACCATCAAAATCATCAGGATGTCACCAGCGGAACCTACACCGGCAGCCGTCAGGGTCACAGAGAAACCCTAGACCACCGTTGTTGTGTACCAAAATTGTCATCAACATCACCCTTAGTCGCCGCCGCTGTCATCAAAGGACATTCGTTTACAACAGCAAAGAATAAGAAGAAAACATATTAGTTTACAACATCAAAGATTAAGAATAAAACATACCTTGATTTAGGGTTTATGAGAGTTAAAAAAGATAAGATCTTGTAAAAAAGGAAAACAGTCAGTCTTGAATGCCACTAGGGTTAGGAAAGCGTATGAGAGACGGAACGAACGTGAGAGATGGATAAAGGAGAGCAGAGGAAAAGAGAATGGCGCCCAAAATGAATTCTCTGGCCTTGAGAGGTGTTCCCTTCAACAAAATGATTGGCTAAGATTTATTCTTTTATATAGCAGATAGATTTTAATATGTTGGTTAAGAACGAAAAGGCAAACATAAACTAAACAGGAACACTATTTTGATAAATAGTTTTTAAAAAATACTAATTTGATGAATATTTTTTCCACCAACACTAATTTAAGAAAAAACTCCATCAAAGTTAAGAAAATAGATACATAAATGGTCAAACCTAAGGTTTTTACATTGAATTTGTAACTCGGTTTTATGGTCATTTCATTGCATCCCAAAGGAATAATAAGCCATGACGTCAATGACCTCTAGCTCAAGTGGTAAGAGAGTTTGAGTTTTTCTGTGAAGACTTAAGTTCAATTCTCACTTGGTGCAATAAGGAGTGAGGCACTGGTGGGCAATGATAGGAGACCCAGGGAAACCTGGGTTCGATCCTTGAGCCAAATGGGTTTTACTGGTAATTTCACCGTCGTGCCTGGGATTACCGGGTTTTCCCCGGAAGTGGTGGTGGACGACTCAGGTTACTCTCGGAGTACTCCGTTTGTCCAGTGGGTGCCCCGAGAGTACTCGGGATTGATTTGTTGACCGTTCAAAAAAAATAAGCCATTACAACAAACTCTCATTAGGACTGTTTTATCAATTTCCAATGTCGCATTCAGTAAAGATTTATGATACATGTATCGGGTGTACTCAATGTGTCCGAGTCCATTGTCACATAATATATTTCATTACTACTGAAAGAATTAACAAAACCTTGATTTCCATGTCCCAATCCAGAATAGCTGAAAACTTTTGAGTTTCTTACTCTTAGAGTCTAACACCATGTGGTCGCATGACTCATATCATGTCATATATTTTGATTTCTTTTGCTATGTAGTTACCATGATTAACTACTTTGCGACTGTTTTAAGTAAAATACCAAATACTTTGATAACTAGTTACTCATTTTGGTAGATGATTAATACCAAATAATTTGCGTCAAGTGTGGTATATATCAAAGAAAATTCTATAAATTGAAACACCACTTAACTATCTATATATCAAAGTTATAATTATAAAAATAAATAAAGTAAATTACTTTTTTTGAGTCCGTGTGTTTTAATAGTTTTAACCTTGAATCCAAAATCAAAAGGTTTAACGTCTTGAGTTCTTAACAGCTCATTTTATAATGTTTTGAGTCTAATTTTTAACACTTGTACTTTTGATTTTGGACTCAAGTGGTTAAAATCACTCAAACATAGGAACTCAAAACGTTATAAAATGAGCAGTCAGTGACTCGGATTGTTCAACTTTTTGATATTGAAATTAAATGGGTAAAACCACTAAAACACTAGTACTCAAAAAGTAATTTACTCAAATATATACATGTATATGTTTTCAAAATTAAAAGCATATATAAAAAAAGGAATAAATGTCAGTTTCAATCTCAATTAAAATACCAAAAAACTTTCAAAATAAAGTTCGAAATTTGTTGAACGACCAAAACACACCCATTTTCTCCTACTTAAACCAAATTCATTTCTTAAAAATCCAAGAAGCATCTGCCATAAAAGAAATGTTTTCTCCTTCTTGCTCTCTTCCATTCTTCCTCTTTGCCATCTTCTTTCTTTCAATCCATGCACAAACACTAATTCATGGCACTTGCAAAGTTTGCTCTCAACAAGATCCAACGGTGAACTACCAATTTTGCACCACCTCTCTTGAAGCTGCCTCAGGAAGCCGTCATGCTGACGTTAGAGGCCTCGGGAAGATCTCACTTCGACTAACACACACGAATGTGAGTGACACAAGGTCTCACATCAAAAACTTATTGAAAAAGAAGGGCAGTTCATCTCAAAAGATGCCTTTAGATGATTGTTTTGAACTTTACTCCAACGCGGTCACTGATATCAAACATGCCATGAAAAGTTACAAGTCGAAGCACTATGACGAGGCGAATGTACTTATAAGCTCGGTTATGGATGCGGCTACCACTTGTGAAAATGGGTTCAAAGAGAAGCGTAATGTTGTTTCGCCTTTAACCCAAAGAAATAATGCAACTTTTGAATTGTGTGGGATAGGGCTTTATATTATACATATTCTTCGAGTTGGTACTAAATAAACTTGAAGAAAGAAAATATAATACACAAAATTATAGATTAAATCATGTAAAGTTTGCTTATAAAGATTATTATTTGAATAATCAATATTGTTAATTTATTCCAAATCATGGTTTTTGAGTTTAGTTTTTTCTTTTTTTGATTATTATAATAGTTTTCTTCAAAATATTAAATTGGAAAAAAATCTATTGCATGAGAAGTCCCATTACTTCATATTCGTTGTGTGAATTGATTGTTGGTTGTGATTCTGGCTTTTAAGGATCTTTCATAGCCATCAAAACATTACATTTTTAACATCTAATTATCCACTATTTTTATATATCTATCAAAAAGTGATTACTTTTTCGTCATAATACAAATGTCTAGCGACTATTGTTATATTTTAGTTTCTCCCAACATATGCCTACCTCTAAATTAGTTATCACTTATTAATCTGGAGTAGTTAGATACTTCTAAATCTACAAGCATTTTATAAGGATAAAATAATATTTAATTATCATAGAATGTGCAAACACCTTTTTTTCTAGGTATTTGTCGGGCTTTATGATATCATTTTACATGTGTTCAGTTAAGATATGGGCATTGCATATATCCCACACGCAATCATCCATTTTCCAAGTTTTCATCATATAATTTGGGACCAATAACAAACAGCCCATAAATAGGTGCAGTTTGTAAAACCAAACGATTTTGGATTGTTTTAATTATCTTTATACCATGAGATTGAAAGATGATTAAAGTAGAATATGTTGACATTTTCAAAATTAGTTTTAAATTTGATTAGAACGCTAAAGCTTGCGCAGAGAACCAGCATGTCTTTGTCCCTTTTGCCTTTGATACTTTTGGTTCCCTAGCGACAGAAGCTATCCATTTCTTTACGAGGGTTCAACGGGTCGTCCACAGCAATTGTCCAACCCCAAGGGGGCAGGGGTTTGTGTTTGGAAGATTAGGGTTTGCAATTCAGAAAGGGTTGGTGATGCAGCTTGTTGCCGTCTACCTTTTGTTTTGATGTAACTTGACAAGTTTTCTAATTTATACATAAAACATGATTTGTTTGATCTCTAAAAAATGATTGTGTTACAAAAGTTATTGGAGCTAAAGCTCTTGTTTCGGCAAAGTTCTCAAGTCTTGTTAACAGAAAGATTCTTTTTTTTTTCATCGAGAGAGCGGCTTGAATACCGAAACCTTTCAAAAGAGAAATTACTTAGCAACTCATGTCACAATCGAAATGTTATATACTTCTGGTCTATATAGAGATACGTTTAAGCACACGAAACGTTTAAGCGCACGAGTTCTGGTCACTTTTGCATATCTGATAGAGCCGGATTCGAGATCGGTGGTCTCCCAAACAAATTAATAACGAGACTGTAAATATAACATAAACTAAAACAAACTTTTTGCCAACTTTTTTCTCTCCTCTTTCTTGGAATGAAACTTACAATTTAAAGGATGAAAATAATCATGCAATTCTAACTAATCGGAAATAATGCAAATTACAAGATAGTGGAAACATGGGTAACTAAACTACTCCTACATGCATGCAAATAAAACGTGCAACACTTGAATATGTTATGGAATCATGGGTCAGGTTGTGTCAAGAGTCGGGTCGTATCAATATCTGTAGGAAAGTCTGATGATCAAGGAAAGATACATATCAAAAGCGTCTACACTTCTCAACACTCCACTAGTCGAGAGCTAGATCGCCCCCCAGAAGAGTTTAATACAGAAGGAAACAAGTGAAACTCGTACGTTGGACAAAATGGCTTGTCCTTGTTGATTCGAGAACATCAACAAGTGACAAAAAGCTTTCATTTCAATTTATATCTTTCAAATGTATACAAATAGTCAGAAAGCGAAAGCTTTTATTTGTATTGAAATGCTAGTTAGAATAATTATAAAAGAACATAAAATACAGCCTTAAATTGCAAAAACAATGTGGATATTCAACGAATTTGATTTACTGCAAGCTCCATTTCCAAGTGCTACTACAACGCAGCTTCGCAATTAGGAGCTTTTAGCGGTGTAATTAGAAGAATAGAAAAATCAGCTCTCACATCCAAACATGTTTTTATAATAACAAAAGTTTTAACATGAGAAAAATGAAATAACATGTTATGCATAAGTCACAAATGCAAACAAAAAGCAAAAGCATTACCAAAACCATGATATAAGGAATTATGTTCATGAATATTTCAGTTAACAAACATGCAAGTATAATGATGGAAGTCACAAATGCTTCTAATTATTTTCCTGGTCAAATTAAAGTTGACTTCAACTTATACAGCAAAAGCAAGCATCACAATACAAATTGAAACCAAAAAACAGATCAATGCTGGAAACTTTTCTAAAGTTTTAGCTAGCCATTGGGATGATTATATACATACTCAATTGCAAGCGCACATGAGTCAATCTTATCAGCTTCTTTGTCAGGAATCTCCAACTTAAACTCCTCTTCAATGGCCATTATTATCTCCACATTATCTAAGCTGTCCAACCCCAGATCCTTCTGGAAATGGACATCAGGAGTCACCTGCACATGTTTCAGTTCATTATCACAAGGTTCATAATCAGTTTGTAGGGATTTCCGCACCAATTTATAATTTTTACATCATCTAAAGAACCGTCGATAAAAAATTTACTTTATGTTGTGTACCCTTTTAACTCCGTTGGATCTAACTTGCAATACAATAGAAAAATTGACAGATGAGAGGATTCAAGGAATAAGTAAAAGTGCCAATACATTACAAATAGCATGAGAACTTAAGCTAGATTTTCCCATTTCGACACCTTGTATCACACTATTTGACTATTTATGCAAGAAAATAAAATAAAAATATAATTTATCATATATAATGGCTGAAGTTAAGACAAGATCCGTTCTCGCTAATTAAAATTACCAGTTCAGATATCATAAAAAACTCAACACACACACACACTATCCTAAGGTTCTGATATTGAGTTTGTAACTCAGTTTTATTGTCATTTCATGTACCCAATGGAATAGTAAGCCATAACAACAAACTCTCATTGGTCCCATTATCACATAAGACTATCTCCAATGCATCTATTGGAGGGATCCCTTGAAGGCCCTTACAAGCCCTTAGCATTGTGTGATTTTGTCCATAGACGCCCTTAGCATCTAAGCCCTTCCACAAAGGCTTTGTTTGTGTAAGTGAGTGGGCCCAAAGTAAAAAAACAAAATGTTTTATTTGAATATTTGTGTTAGTGGGTAGGTAATGAGGTGGAGATTATGAAGGGTAAGGATATTTGTAGGGTTGGAGATGAAATAAGGGGTTTTAAGGATGTGTAAGGATACGACGTGGCAAATGACGTGGCAGCTAAGGATAGTCTAATACAACCTTCCATTAGTACCGAAAGAATTAACAAAATATTGATTACCATGTCCCAATCCAGAATAACTGAAACAATCTGACTCTTGCAGTCTAGCGCTGTATTTATTTTAGGGACAAACTGACATTTCAAAGATCGACATTTAAATATTTCAAAAAATATAGTAGAGGCCCCTCTATTTGTCACTTATCTTAATCAAAATAAACATAGAGAAAATATTTCAAAAAATATAGTAGAGGCCCCTCTAAGCGCTGCGCATAAGCCGTTGAAGATAAGCTGATCAGCATTTCCAGAACATAAACTAACAAGAAGTTTGTAACCAAACATACCAGATTTAGGCCAGTAACTGTAAGTCATAGACTCATAGTGCAACTATCAAACTTATAAAACCAAATCAACTGAAATTAGCACCAGATAACAATACATCGATTTCGTATCAAAACAATAGCACATTTGATCATAACAATCACAAGCTTATCATCAATTTAAATAACGGAACACACAAATCATCTACACGATCTAGGTCAAATAAAAACAAAATAAAATTAAAGCTGAGCGTTAATCAAATAACTAAGATTAAAAGCTGAATCTGAGAAGAGTGAAGAGTGAGGATACCTTAGAAGGATCGACTTTAGGGAAGCTCTTAACGATATCGAGGATTCTATCGATGACTTGAGTCTTTTCGAGATGATCATCGTGAGATGACATTGAGCGAACGGAGGTGGTCCATAGAGGAGTGAGAAGCTTGGATCCGTTAGCCACCACGGGGACTCGTAGGTGCCCTAGGATTGCTGCTCTCAACGCCGACGCCATTTTTGCACCTTCGTCTTCCTGATCTTCTCTCACCTAAAAACAAAATGTTCAGAAGGGTGTGTGGTGTGGACTGTGGTGTAGTGTATCGAGGATTATTGGGCTATTCTTACACCCCTAAAGCCCAAACTAACCCAACTAATGATAAATATATGACGGTCCAAATCAGAGTTCACAAATAAGATTTTTAGCTCAAACCTGTTTGGGTTAAAACCGGGTAGGGTTGGGTCAAGAAAGTTGAACCCGGTTTTGGTGAAACCGGTCTGGATTCTAACCTGGTTTTTTAAGGGGAAAGAATCGTGTTTGCCCGCTTAGGTTGGGCTTGGCTAGTTTAAAAACTGGTTCAACGCATAGGGTCCCAACTCGATTTCAACCCTACGGATTGGTTGGACTTGGAGTTCAAAACCGGGTTTGATTCCAAACTAGTTTTTTATTTTTTTATTTTGTCACTTCTAGGCGTAACTATAATCAATATATGGCACTTGTTCAAAATAAAGTATAACTTTATAATCAAGTAGCCCATGGCTTAGTGGCATCTTGAGGGTGAGATAAAACTTTAAGACCAATAGGTCATGGGTTCGATTCCCACAAGAGGGGGTTTTTCTTCTGAATTGGTGTATAGACATTATAACTAGTAGAGATGGATATGATCAGGTCACTGATCCAAATTTGTTGTTCAAAACATTAAAAAACTTTATAATCAAGTAAAAATGTGATTACTAAAACGAATTAATTACCCAAAAACATTGTGATTTAGGAAACACTATATTTACAGTTTCACCAAACACGTTCAAGTGATAAAAATTTTAGATTTTTAGAAAAAAAGAAAAAAAAAGTTGAGCATATGCAATTGTTCTCTTATATTTGTGTTGCATATCTATTCTAAATTTTATATTACTCTTACCATGTACAAAATCAACTGTCACCAAAAGAACTAATACAAGAAAACCAGACCAAATAATTGGTTAATCTAAAAGAAAAATAAACAGTGCCTATGTTCATAAAGTTTATAAAGTGATTAGCTTTTGGCTACATATAAACACAAAAAAACCTGTACAATTTACTTGAACACAATCCTTCAACACACAATTGCAATAATCCTTGCATCAATTCAAATACACCATTTAAATTAAGACTGATTGTGCACCAAAATCCGCCTACAGAACCCAGATTTCCTTCAGTCGGTTTAGGAAGATCATGCACGATAAAAACGATTGCAGATAAACTGCATCAACTGTCATCACATATCACCTTATTATGCAGGTAGAGGCTCCTCCATAACTGTATTTTTGTTTGTCCAAGAATGACCAAAAAACGTGATATTGTAAGATTTCAATCTAAGTTATAAGTATGGACCAAGAAACAAAAGTTACTAAAACTAAGTACAAGTGTCGAATAGCTAAATTTTCTTCTTATGTTTTTGAAGACTTTGATGAATGTGAAATGTTGATTGATATTCTTATTATGTTTTTGCACGGAAACATTAAGAACTGAAAATTTACAAATTTAACCATATGCGTCTGCTTAATATTCTTATTTGATCATCGCTTAATTGGAAAGTATATACGAAAAATAATAAAATTAGAGAAAAATAGACCTTTTGTTTTCACAGGTTGAGATTCCTCAGCAACAATCTCAGGTGCTTTTGTTGGTACATCAGGTAGATCCAATTTTTCTTCATCTTGTGTGGAAACAGGAGCTTCTGGAAGATCTTGAATTGTCAACTGTAACATCAAATAGCAAGAATTATAGTACAAATCATAGCAAGTAAAAAAACCATGTCAGCGTCTTGCAATACTTATGTGTTAGATATTTTAGTGTAATCGGGATTAACTTGGTGACCAAATGGAATTATAATTTACATCGAGCAAGTTAGGAGGTGCGGGAGTGCACGCTTGTTCGTGTTTTATAATTCCAAGTATTCGGGCGGAGCCCCGAAAGGGGGTTCCAAGGGAGCAACGGCCCCTTGGCGGGGGTCCGGGGGCAGCGCCCCTGGGAGCAGGGGTCCAAGGGGCGGCAGCCCCTGGCGGGGTCCAAGGGGCAGAGCCCCTGGCTGGGGTCGAGCTAATTTTTCAGACAAAAATTCAAGGCAGTTTTAATTAAATTCGAATTACACCCTAAAATTCGAATACAGTTTTTCCGGTCTCACAATCTGGTTCATATGAATTCACTGTTGTTCCAATTCTCGAAATCAGAGTTGTATCCGATTGAATTATTCGGTAGAACCACCGAAATAATTTGATCTGAGAGTGAACACACGCCTCTCTGATCATCCAGTTATTACAAATTCCCCAACATTATGCAGGAGTAATAACCAATCAATTATACACAACATAAATAAAAAAAATTAATTAAAACATACCTGAGCTTCCAGGTTTTCAAATTCTGCTAAAACATCCTCTTCATCCTCAGCAGATAACCTCTCTCCCAAAATTGCATTTATTTCCTGACCACAAACCAAAGTTTCAAAATATAGTATGTTCGTAAAATTAGGTTAATTAAAAAGGGAAAAATAACGCACATCTTGGTATGCTTTGGCTTCCGCTGTATCATCCATCAATTTTTGAACATCATCCAAATTAATTTCACCTTGGATTGCCTTCATTGCATTATTGCCTGCTTTCAAACTCTCAAACACAGCTTTCTGCTTGCTTGCCAATTCAATATCTGCCAACTAAATATTTGATACAATCTAAGTTACTATTTTATTGCAAAAGCCATGGAAATAAAAATGAATATAAATAACTGCTTACTTGCTGCTCAACATTAGTAAGCCATGCATCAACTTGTTTCAATAAATCTTCTTGTACTTTCTTCTTCTTTAGTGCTAACAATGCCCTTTCTTTCTTCTTTTCACGAAGCAAATCTTTTGCAGCTTGTTTTTCAGCTTCGATTACTTTATCAAGCTAATGATATAACATGCCAAAATAGAAAGTGTCTCATTACATTGATTGTATTGGTTCTTATGAGTTATGAAACAATTTTGGTTGGCCATTTAGATTTAAAGTCATCTTTGGAGGCAGTCTTGAACACTCCTAGTTAAGCAAATATTGTTGCAATAGATCTTCTTAAAAGTATAGCTGCATATGAGCGAGTGTTCTTCAAAGTAATAGATTATATAAGGTAGGCAAAAGATTCTCCAATAATAATCTCTGTATAAGGTTGCTAAGGTAAATTTTTTTCCAAAAACGTGTCAATGTTGATTGGTTTTCACTATCAAGCACAGATCACATTCACATCAACTAGAAATATCTCAGTTGGCTAGACTCTACTCATACCCTAACATTAGTTCACAAAATAATGGCTCTGACTTCCGGCTTATGTCCGTTAAAAGAAGAACATGCTCCGAATAGGGCTGGAGTGGTATAGGATTTTTCTTGAGAAGGATAGAAGACTTTCTGTAAAACCATCGTTGGAAAGATGAGGCTTTTGACAAAAGCACGTGACATATTTGTTTGATACCTTGAGGTAGTTGAATAGTTGTACACATATCATACTTCGCCATAGTTAAGGTGAAAGGAAAAACAGAGGCAGAGGAGAACACGCCCGTGGAGTACAAATCACTAAAGACGACAACACAATGCATCAGGGGACATGATGACGTAAGTACGTCTGGCCATGATCAACGTTCAAATAATATATATCTAGATACATTTTTTAGATAAGGAAACACTATAAACTACAAAACCTCGAGCCAAACTTGAGGACCGACAGCAGGATGAAACTTAACATCCGGACAAACCTTAGCATCTGAACCAACCAGTCCGGAGCAAACTCAACATCCATATGAACCATAACATCCGCACAAACCTTAAGTCCTTAACATCCCAACGAACAATAAAATTAAGACATAGCATCCCAATGAACTGTAACCTCCTGACGTACCTTAGCACATGGAACTAACAGAATACAAAGTATGTACAATGCTAATAAAGAATATTAAATGCTACAGTACAGCACACACAAACTCGCAAAGCGGTAACATCCTAACGTTTATATCATGCCTGACAAGACGATGACATTCCTTGTCCAAATGATGCATGAACAGTAAACGACAGCGACGCTAAACCATCGCCTAATGTCTATCACTCAATTGATACATATTTATTCATCTCAACAACCAAACAGATACACATTCATTATCTTGTAATTAGTCTCATACTTACCAATCCTCTCGGTACTCAACCGCCACACAAATACTTACTCAGGTACTCTCATCAAGCCCTACAGCTAAACAGTATTACAACAGTGGTATTCAGCTATTTATCCACCTATGAATCATATGTTTCAATACAAACTATTCAGAACAAGATATCATGAATGCAGGCATTGAAGCTAAATGAGTTCATTGGTTAAAACTAAATTCATACAAATATTTAATACCCGTTGCTGATATTGAGCAAGCTTACGCCTCTGCGTTTTAAGAGAGAGAATTGCTCGATCAACTTCAGTGATCTTCGGTTTCTTCACAAATACATTTCCCATGCCTAAAAAGAATTAGTTTAGGGTTTATAATCTGTAGGATTAACTGATAAGCCGTGGTCCTGTGGGACCGGAAATCAGTATCGGTGATGTAACCTGCACCGATTCATAGATTGCGAGATTAGGGTTTTCGATTGATGATTTGGGGATACAGAAGCAAGTTTTTGGGTTTTGAAGATGACTTATGAAGAAACTAAATATGTTTGTGTGGATCAAAATTGGGTTTTCTACATGATCCGAATTGGATCCCTGTAAATTATGGATCCGGACTCCCAAGTATCAAGAAGTTACGAGTCAATGAGACCCAGGATATTATTATTTGTTATTTGTAACTTGTAACCATAGAATATATTGTTACAAAAACAAGGTTAGTTATTTATACAACCCTGACCAAGTGGTCTAGTCGTGAGGTGTTTGTCATAAGCCCTCTAATCAGAAGTGTGTCTATGTGTCACCTATTTAGTAGTACTTTTTCTCAAAACCCCATAACATATAGCTTGATAATGATATGGTTTCAAATCCTTAGCAAATGCAAAGTTAGTTCATATTTAGATATAAAAATTGTTTGTTAAGGTTGTGTTGTGGGATAACTAAAAAGTGAATAACACCTGGCCACGTATGCAATGGGGTTTAATTAAGGGGTTGTTTGTTTACCTCTTAACGAGGCTTTAGCGGTTCAGAACTCTTATGGGTTCAGCACTTAATGGTTCAAACTGTTTGTTTCACGAACGAGCAAATATTTGAATGGTTCAAACATTTGCATCTGAATGGTTAAGCATTATACTGAGTCTGAATGATTAAGACCTCTAATCTGAATTGGTCAGACATTTGCCTCTGAACAGTTAAGCATTATATTGGCTCTTCGTGGTTCAGACCTCTTATTGGTTCAGCACTTCATCATTCAAAAGTTGCCGAACAGCCTCTAACCCACCCTTTAACTATCACACTATGGTTTAACTAAAAGTTAAATTAAAAAAAATGTGACTGGTTGATTTGGGATGCACTCCATCTCATTATTTTCTCACGGGCATTAATGAATTGGCGCCTCGCATTTTGACGCCAGACTTTAACATGCTCATTTTTGTGTTTGGAAACTAAAGGTGGTGATGTGACTTTGGCGCCGGTAGGTTTAAAGGCCACAACATGTCGCCTAAAATAATGTTGCTATTTGTATAAAGCTTAGGTTTGCCATAAGGGGATATTTCGGTGATAAAGTGACTCAGAATCAAAAGTTTGAGAATTTAGATTTTGCAGGGTGTACATTTGATGTGATGTATTAATCTTAGAGATATTGGAATTGTTACTCAAAATTTTTTTTATACAAAATTAGGTTAAAAGATATTTTTATATAAAATAAAAATTGGGTTAGTTTTAATGAAATTTACTATATCATAAAGGAAAAGGTTTTGTTACCGACCAAAACACCCCTAAACTTTTAACAAAGGATGAAAAATATCCCCCAAACTTTCAACATAGGACCAAAACAACCCCAAACTTTCCCAACTACACACCCTTTTCTTTAAGTAAGTTACACATTCACTTTTAACTTCTGGTAATTGACAACTTTGACCATTCAAACTTTTCCACTTAATAACATGACACTTCTTTTTGTTTACATTACTTCTACGACTTCACACCGCAACGTGCGGCACCTTATTATACCTTTTAATGTATGTCTAAACACGTTAATACCTAAATTACTTTTAAGACTTTACATCGCTGTCTAAACTACTTTTACAAATGTACACCACAACGACCGAGATATACAAGGTTAAAACAATTGAAGAAAGAAATTGAGAAAGGGTATTTTGGTCCTTTCTCATTTGAAGTCTTCCCCCTTTGATTTTTAAGCGGCTATAACTTTTTCATACGTTAATATTTTTTTTAAATTACACCGTATTAACGAGCATTCCGTTCTCTTTGATTCGAGCAGCCTATTGCTATAGTTTTCTTAAAAAAAATACACGATTTTGAATACCCATCACATGACTGCGTGATTTCGAATACCGATTACGTGATTTCATTATAGAATGTGAAACTATAGTAAGTGATTACGTAACGTAACAATAGTTGACTATGTATTATTAAGCGACTACGTGATTTTGAATACCCATTTCGTGATTACATGATTTCATTATAATATTTTATTTGAAACCCACTGAGTTATTACGTTAAAAGCATAATTGTAATAACATTCGTTATAACAAATCATATTGAAGGTATAATCAAGTAATGCATTTATATTGAAAGTGTAATCACGTAATGGTTTATGTTGAATGTGTAATCACGTAATGAGTATTCAAAATCACGTAGTCATGTGTTTGGTATTCAAAATCACATAATCACGTAATGAACTAATGTGTATTCAAAATCATGTAATTTATTTTTTTAGAAAACTATAGCAATAGGCTGCTCGAATTAAAGAGAATGAAATGCTCGTTAATATGGTGTAATTTTTTTAAAAAAATAATAACGTATGAAAAAGTTATAACCATTTAAAAATCAATACGGGAAGTTGTTTAAAGGAGAAATGACTAAATTATCTTTCAAGCTAATGCCAATTGTCCTTTCTCCATATCTCCTACCTTCTAATCTTGTGTTGACTATTAAAATAAAAGGCGTTAATTTCGTGTACACAACAAGATAGCTTTTATCCCTTCCTACTTAAAATCATAGTTAGGGTAAACGGTATGAAGTGTAATGATTATATGCATCTTCAAGATACAGATATTAAACGTTATCATTCACTAGTTTTTGCAATTTTCCTTCTATGTACCTATATTCTATAATGTGTTACCTTTGAGTGCAATTTTTTTTATATGTAGTACATTACTTTCATGTGCAATTCCTCCTACTACGTACGAACTTGCAAATGGGACATTTTGGTACAATACTACGATATGAAATGGAAGAAAAGATAGGAAACAACACTACCCAACTTACTAGCGAGATTGAGAGAACCTCTCATTGAGAGCGGAAATGGGGTCCCTTTCACATAGACCACTCGTTACTCTTGAATGTTGAAACCATGATTATCAAAACGATAGTCGTGTCATCTTAATAATGGGACAACCTTAAAGCTTAGGGTAAAATAGTAAATTCCTTGCTTAATCAGGCGCCAAAATTTTCTAGGGCAAGAGTTATTTACATGGTTTTTGTTTTTCAGATGTAAAAGGTCTGTAGTCTGCGGACCACATCTGCAGACGTCTGCACGAGAAGAGGTGGACCAAATGTCTGCAGAATGTAATAAAAAGAGTGTTTGATTATCTTGCCTCTTTTTAAAACCCACATCTGCAACAGAGCTTCATCCACCACCACCATCTCCCACCTCAGCCACCACCACTTCATCCTTCACCGTCTACCACCGTCCCCCACCACCATTTCATCCTTCACCGTCAGCCTTCACCGTCCCCCACCACCACTTCAGCCTTCACCGTCCCCCACCACCACTTCAGCCTTCAGCGCCGACAACACCCATCGTCTCCACAACCACTTCAGCCTTCACCGTCGCCCACAACCACCTTTACCGAAATCCCCTACGCCACTGCCACCGCCTACAACACAACCACCTCCACTTCAGCCTTCATCATCGTCACCCCCTACGCCACCACCCACAACCACCTCCACCAAAACCCTAATTTCGCCCACAACCACCTCCGCCGAAACCCTAATCTCGCCTAAGGGCTTCGCCGGAGACCTGCAGATCTTCATCTTCAAGGGAGAGAGGGTTGGAAGAGGTGGGAAGACATTGAACCATGTCTGCATGGGGAAGAGGACGCGCAGAGGTTTGAAGACATTTTTTTAATGAAATGTCTTTTAAAAAACAAACGGTCTGCAGAGCTAAACGTTTGCGCGTGCTCTGCGCGGCGCAGACATAAGAGGCCAGAAGAGGTTTTTCTTAAAAAACAAACACCCCTTTAGTATATAGGGGTGTTAAGGTCACCACATCTGGAATCCTAATGGAAAAAATAAACCACATGATCCACAATCGTGTTATCTAAGCATGATCTTTGATTTCTCTTGCCTTCGTGGTTGTCCCTCGCTTTAGACCTTAATAGATTAAGCCGCCCCTCATAATTGAGAAGGATGAAGGGTTCCTGAAAATAGAAGGGAGAAACTAAAGAGATACATTGGGTGAGAAGTTGGTCGAGTCCTATTGTTGGGGGAGGGGGATCTCATGCAAAGGAAGCAATGTTTTTAACCACCACCTGATACGCTGAGCATGACTTAAAATAATTTTGAGTTATTTCATCCTAGTAGGTGATACAATAATCATAGAAAGAAAAATCATATTCCTTTTTTGTTATATAAGGGATTAATGGTTATAGTTCTTCCTGCATTTCAAAGATAAATCAAAATACGTAAACTTTTCTACTTAGAAAAAAGTATCGCGAGCTTTAACTAAGTCAAATGCGAAAGGAGTTCCCACAGCCTCAAGGACATACTTGAAAAATCTCCGTTAAGCTCAAGCGGATTAAGAGAACTATAGGCAACTACCACCCAAATAGAAGATGTCGAACCTTGTTCCAATTGTTCTTTTGGACAATCGGATCGACACTCATTGCTCATGTGTTAGTCTATATTTCCTTCACTTCCCTTTCATTTTTTGAACGACAACCAAACATACTTCTTAATACTCATCATGGTTATAAAAGAAGGTCTCAATGGTCGAGTACTCTCCAAGTAAGCGCTACAAGATAGCATGCTGAGGCGACTTTCTTCAACTCCACCTAATTACTCAGTATCGATCAAATGTAGTCAACCTTAGTCATAATCAAATCTAGTAGGTCAACTCGGGCTAAGTTTGACTTAAAAAATTAATAAAACATAATTTCTATGTTTATCATATTATGTTTGAAGAAACGTAGACTTAACAGATCGGAATCTGGTCAGATCTAGGGTTTAGTTTCTTGAATAAAAATGGCTAATCGTTCGTTTGATTTCGAGATGATGATCGCAACTAACTCCCAAAGATACCTACAAAACAGAACGTTGTTAGCCTCGCCACGGGGAGAAGGGGTGTTCTCTTCGTGACCACCCTCCAGCGTGAGAATAAGTATCGGTACTTGGGGAAATAGTTCCAGTGAAGTAAGAAAGAGAGTAAGTGAGTGAATACCTTTCCTTGAAGCCGAAGTTATTTATAGCCAGATTTGCTCGCCAAAAGGGAGAGATGGAAACTTAACGGAATCTTTGTCATTCCGTTAAATGTTGCTGTTACCGTTAATGCACACGGATTGACTTATCGTCAATTGTTGATGCATATGTTTGTTGCCTACCTCATCGTATAATATCGAGTCTGTATTTAGAAGTGAAATGTCGAAGTTTATTAAAGTTTATAGCCAAGTTCGCTTGGATTGTGATGTTAGAGTCAAGTTGGGCCGAACTTGACTAAGCAAGTTCGCCCGAACTTGCACTCCCCAAGCGAACTTGTGATTATTTAAAATAGGTGTCCTGTCATTTCATTTGTAAGATTCAGATATTTTGTCACAAGAGAGGCGAAGCTCGTCCAAGTGTTTCCAGGATCTATAAAGTCTACACATTAATGAAACAGTGATTAAACAATAAAGAACTTGTCTACAATGTCGCCTATGCAAACAGATTCCGCACGTTTACCTTAGGTTTACCAAATTAGGACCAGAAAGATCCGTACAATGGACCCTCAATTGGTATCAGAGCAGGATTGCCTAATTTGAAGACATTGGACATAGAACATCTCATCTTCTACTCATTTCTTCTATTTTTAACTTTTTTGGACAATCCACGGACAAAATGGACTGATTTTCAAGTATATACGTAAAATCCATAATAATAAAACCCTTGAAAAGATCAGAGCTTAAAACAAACGAATTCATGTCGAAAAATTAAAAAAATCATGTTTTGTAACTCAAGTTCGCTCGAACATAGCATCAAGTTCGCTCGAACTTGATTGAAAAACTCACCTTTTCAGTGATTTTTCATCAAGTTCGCTCGAACTTGATTGTTTTTTCAGTGATTTTTGTATAAGTTCGCTCGAACTTGTAATTTTTCATCAAAATTTAATCAAGTTCGCCCGAACTTGTTCAAATTTTGTTAAAATCTACTACAAGTTCACCCGGGCTTGCAATTTTTCTTGAAATCCAACATAAGTTCGCTCGAACTTAACCTTTAGGGAAATTTTCATAAAATCTATAACAAGTTCGACCGAACTTGTTAATAAGCTGATCTTCACAAGCTTTGACAAGTTCGCCCGAACTTGTCTAAGAGACTAAACAAAGGCATGAAAATCCCGAAAAACGTCTCAGACATTATATATCGTTATATTCGTATTGACGAGACGAGTTTAAAGCTCTAATCTGGTAAAAACAGTTTTCCGAAAAATTTTAAACGTTTTTTAGCAAACCGATACGTTAATATTGTCGGTTAAAAAGTCAAATTTTTACTAAAATTGTTTGTTTGCTAATTATTTTTCAAGTGTATTGAACGACAGATTAGTTTGGAAAACGAAATGGGGTCTGTGAAGCCGCCAATGGTTATGAGATTAGAAGAGTATGAAGTTTGGAAAGGAAAATTTGAGAGCTGGGTCCAAGCTATGCATTTTCGCAGTTGGGTCGCGATTGAGACAGGTTATGTCGTTCCTAGAGATGAGAATCAGAAAATTCTGGAGAAGTGCAAATATTCTACTCAACAGAAAGATGATTATTTTGCTGAAAAGAAAATGATTAATCTTATCCAGTAATCGGTTAAGGAAGACATCCTGATACTTTTACCAGAATACAAGACTGCGAAAGAATTATGGACATCTCTGAAAAATAAGTTTCAAGAGAGTATAGTGGTTAATAACTGTGAAGCTCTAGTTTCAAGTATATCCACAAATGAGTCTTCAAGTTCTATACCAGTCTGCCCGGTCTATGATGTAGACAATTATCACGCAGATAATGCCAGACTCTTGAATGAGATTGAGAGTTTGACATTAGAAAATAAAAAATTAAAAGAAAATGAAAAGAATTTTGAAAACAAAATAAAAATTTTAGAAAATGAAAAACTACAAATGGTAGTAGATTTTCAAAATGAAATAAAAATGTTTAAAAATGAAAAATTGTTTTTGAAAAATTAAATATAGAAAATCAAAAAGCAATAAATTCTCATGTTGAGAAAATTGTTTAACTTGAAAAAGAAGTTGAGACTGTTAAAAATAAAGCTGTTAATTCAGAAAAATTATTGAAAGGTTTTGTGACCTCCTCATTAAAATTAGATCATAAATGTCCAAAACCGATCAATAATAATAAAAGGAAAAATCCAATAAGTGACAATGTCACAAATTATGACGATGTCATAATTAAGGATTGTGATGATGATACCGATGATGAAAATGTTAGAAAAGAGAAAAATGAAATATATTTAAAACTAAAAGAAAATTTTCAACAAACTGTTCTACAATCTACTGAAAAAGGTGAATGCTCAACGCAAAAACATTCTAAGCAGCATGAATAACAAAACAAAGTTTTAAAAATTTTCAAAACAAAAATAAAAGCTCATCGGAACAATCATCCAATCATTATAAAAATTCAAAAAAACTTGAAAAACAAAACTCACAAAAATTTGAAAATAAGTAGTACAGGTCGAACAACAGTGCTTCAACGTCAAATCAAAGGAACAGGAGAAGCAGAAAAGATTGCTACCACACATCAAATCAATGTTATGATTTGAGTTTATGTTTGATAAAAAAGATTGATATGAGAACAGTAAGTGTCATAAATGTGGAGTAACTGGACACATTGCTAGTAAATGTTTACAAATTAAACCTAATCCTACTCATATTGATAACAAAATTCTGGAGTACCAACTCAGGTTTTGAAACAATGTACAGAAACTACAAACAAGGTGAAACCAATTATTACTAAGTTTTCAAATCTTGAAACTGGTGAATCCTCGAGTTGTAATGAATAAAAAGTTTCTACATTGTATTTCAAGAAAGCTTTTCAGAAAAATCAAACATGGTTGGTAAAAGAAAAAGAGGTTACACAATCAGTGAAAATTGAAAGTTTAGAGGACTTTCTGAAATTTAAGAAAGTTCAAAATAAACCTGATTGTGAAACGGAAGTCAAAATTAAGGTTGAAGAAACAACACCTAAGATTGCAAAGACTTGGTTGTCACTATTCAACTAATTGTTTGAATTTTTGTGCAGGAACTTCTGAGATGAAAGTAAATTTCGGAGAATGGAGTTCCGTGGCACACAATGAAAAAGGGCCGGGTTATCAAGTTTTATATAAAAAGGCCATTTTTACAAAATTTGAAATTCAAATAACGTTTACTTTACAATTTTATTTGAAAAATTTTTGGAGAAAATTTTTCGAAAACATGTTTTAATAACGTTTACTTGAAAATTTTTACAAAATTTTTGAAGAAAATTTGAAAACTATCATAGAACCCTCACTGTTGAACAGACAAAACTCAGGGATATAAATATTTTATTAACATAAAGGTGTCAAGGTTTTTGTCATCATGAGGGGGAGAGGATTTAAATGAAATTTGTGAAGCAGTAATGAATGGAGAATTAAAGTGATTCTCATCAGTTGGTCAATGTTTTTCCGTAAATAAAAAATTCCAAAAATATGTTTTTAAATTTTAGGAGGAGAAAAAATTTTCAGAAAATCCAAAAATATATTAAATGCAAAAAGTACAAAAACATGAAAAAGGCAAAAAGAGTTTTTGTGGATAAAAGGAAATGATAGTACATCAGTGGACTATCACAGTATGCTAAAGATTTGTAAAGTTTAAAAGCGATAAACAAGTCTTACTGTGGATGTGTCGATAGAATTTACAGGTTCAGTAAATTGTTTCTGAGATATAAACTAAATTTTACAACTGCTTAATCTTGTGGATTAACATCTCTCGGATATATGGACTTAGTACTTCGAAATTTCGTTTGAGAGATTACCTGATTCTAAGATACGAGGTCTTTATAGATGGTTGATATCTGAGGTATTATACAAGTTCTTCTGATTCTGCGGAAGCAATGTTCTAGAACTTGTAGAATACTTTTGCTAAAAAAAACCCTAAAACTGCATTCAATTGAAAATATCGAAAGATACTACAATTGCAGTACAAAAAGATTCCATTTTGAAACACTACCTTATAAGTCGAGCCTTCATCTCTCTGTCGGTACGGTAGTACTAACCTGAGCTCTCAAGGTCTCGCATAACCCAGATACAGATATCAATTACACTATATTCACCTGTAAGATGAAATCTATGGAATCTTGATGCGGGAGTATATTATGAGATGAGAACCATAATTAAGTCAGGTTTCTTAATTATACATAACGTATCTTGGAACAATTGAGAAATGTATTAAATTTTAAGAGGACAAATATATCGACAATCTAGGTAAATTTGTTTAAAACTTAGTGTCATGAAGAGATCAATGGTACTTGTGATATGTCTCAAATAACTGATATGATCCTTTAACACAAACTCAACAAAAAAATGTTTGTAAATATGTTTGTACATACTTAGAGTTTGATATTCATTACATAAAAACAAAAAGATTATATTATCTTTTATTTTTGACCACTAATGATGAAATGCTGATTTTCAAAATCTAAAGCTGCTGATCAAAAGTTTGTAAATTTCAAATTGATCTGAAAAGTTTAAAAGTTCATTAAGTTGAAACTTACATTTGAATAAATGTGTCTGTTTAGTGTCAAAACGTCTAATAAAGATCATTAAGTTGAACTTGATACATGAATCAGATATTCAAAGTCATTAATTTGGACTTGAATAACCGAGAGAGTTTAAAAACTGAAGAGGAGTTTAAAATTTGAAATGTTTGTGTTTAAGAATTTCAAAGTTTGAATCTGAAATGTTTATTTGAATGTTTGAGGAACTTTGAAATAGGAAGTTGATTTTAAGGGGGAGCTGGATAAAACACGTTGATTGAAGATATCAGAAAGCTCAAAGCAAGGGGGAGCATGGTGATTCAATGTTTTATCAAGACAAGCTCAAGAAAAGAGAAAAGGATTGTAGACGATATGAAGATCATGGAACTTAAAGTTATTGATGTATTGATCATGGAACTTAAAGTTATTGATGTATTGTAAAACACATCGTTTATTCGTGTATAGTTTGTATGATCTTTATCAGTTTTAGTTTCGTTTTCCGTAGAACAAATAGTCTTTTGATCCAATTGCGTTTGCAGGTCATATGAGCTTAAAGTAGCTGAAAAGCGTGAAAATTGAGTAGAAATACGAATTGGTAAAGTCCTGGAGCGAATTGGAGAGCTTGGATGCTGAAATGAATAAAATTCTGGAAAAAATGCCTTCTGGCGGGCCGCACTAGCTGGACCATTGCTTCTCGCCACCCGCGAGAAGCTCATGTGATGCTGACGTCATTAACACGGTGGCGGGCCGCGACTTCATGGCAAATACCCTCTCGCTGCCAGCGAGAGGGTGTTATCTGCATATGGTTTTGAATTCAGCTGAGATTTTGGGGTATTTAATCAATTTTATCATAATGAAACCTTAGTTACGAATATTGGGAGTTCTTGCAGCCGTTTTGGAGCCGTATTAGCAAAGTTTGAAGGTTTTGAAGCTCTGGAATCATTGGATCAAGCGAAGATTGACGATTAGAGACTTTCTCGGGTTTACACGATCCTTGTTTGTCTTGTTTTCTCTTTTCTGAGCTTGTATTGATGAATTCTACTTTTATTACTTTTGTTTTGTTTTCGTTATTGACTATGCTTGGATAAACGTTTAACTGTCTAGACTATGATGAATGGATTGATATAAAGTTTACACCTTTTTCGTTAATTACATGTTTGTTATGGATTAATTGTGCTCTGTAAGCAGTTTGTTTATCTGGCTTGGTTTGTATGCATGCTTTGATTTGGTTTTCTGTATTCTATTACTTCATATGATTCTTGGTGACTGTCTATATCACGGAATAGAGTCATATTAGGTTGTGAATTTTGGTGAGTGTCTATATCATAGAATAAGTTCGTAATCTTTAGGGTTAAGTGGCCATTTAACCTTAGAGGTCATCGTTAACAGGTTACTAGATTTTAGTGTTCTACTAGTCCTAGTACCTGGAAAGTGAGGGGCTATTGATAGGTCTTACCCGGCGAATTGCTATAGTCGGTCTTTGGAAAAAGTCCATGCCTTTGTTGACCTGTCGGTTTATTAGTCTATCAAGTCAAGTTTAGATACTCAAACTACCCTAGATCTATAATTGGAAAAGAGTAGGTCGTCATTAGGGTACTCACACAATATTAGACAACTGGAAAGATGTCTAATCAACCGGTAGGATTAACGGCCTAGGTAGCGCCATAAGTTTCACCTCGAGAAGGGTTGAGGGGCTTAGCTGGTGTTTAATAGGTTTAGTATCGTAAGATACCTGTTCCAGAAAATGAGTAATTGACTTAATCGGTAAACACTTAAAATCAATCCAGGATTCTAGTCTATGTAGTCTTCTTTACCGCTCGAGAACAACTTCCGTCCTTAGTTCGTATTAGTTAATTTAGTCGTTAATTGGATTTAATATAGATTTCCGTAGATTTTCCGGTACCCCCCCCCCCAAAAAAAAAACAATTAAAACAGTTTGAGTTGTGTCTGTCTGAGTCTTTCAGAGTCTAAATTAGCATAATTCGTAGAGTCCTGTGGGTTCGATATCCGGACTTACTTAGGTTATACTACATTGATCGGTACACTTGCCAATTGTGTGGTTTAGGTTTAAGTCGAGTCTAGAATTTAAAGCTTTCTAGTGTTGAGTCTATAGTGTCTTAGTCAATTGATTTTTACAGTCTGTTTAGCACACATCAAGTTTTTTGCGCCGTTGCCGGGGACTCTTGGTAATTGCGTTTATTAACCTTGATTGAATGCATTGACATATATGTGCTAAGTGTTTTATTTTGTTTTAGTCTTTTCTTTCTTATTTGAGTCTTATTAATCTATTGTCTGTTTCTCTTTGGTAGGTGTTCTTTGCTTGCAGTGGATGTCACATCTGCGCTCACAGGGACCTCCACCAAAGCCACCGACGGACAAATCCACCTTATCTTCTTCATCTTCCCAGGTAAGTACATCACTTCCTTCATCTTCCACCCATTCTGACTCTACCCTCCAATCTAAACTACCAAACTTTGACTTCACACCGAAGTCTTCACCCCATAATTCCCCACCGCCTTCCCGTCCACAAAGCCCACTCGTCGTCCAAATGGCCGACCAAAGACAAACCGTCCACCAACAACCCACCCAAGGTTTCACGGGTCTCGCCTCACCCATCACTGTTCTACCCATAGTGAACCAAAACTCATGGCAAATACCCTCATACGCCATGACAGCCATCACCAATACCATTCAGTTCCATGGTCGCGATGACGAGGATGCACCCGCTCACATAAATCGTTTCTCTCGCATGCTCGCTACCTTTAGCCTCCATGGAGCACCCGAAGATGCCACATATCTTCAGCTTTTCCCGTTTTTGCTTGCAGGCGTGCAGCTACATGGTTGGACTCTCAGCCAACCCGTACTTTCACCACTTGGGCAGCCCTTCGTCAAGCCTTTCTGAACAAGTATTTCCCGCCTGCTAAAGCTTCACATCTTCGCGATCAAATTCACTCCTTCCGCATGGAGCCTGATGAGCCATATTACCTTGCTTGGGAGCTCTTCCAAAACATAGTCGCCCGTTGCTCCCAACATGGTCCTTCCAATTGGGCTCTTTGTGAGAAATTTTACAACGGTCTCACCCCGGAGAGTCGTGATCGTTTTGACACTAATGCGGAAGGTCACATGATGGGAATACTTACTGTCGCCGAGTGTTTAGAGCGTTTCAAAAGCTTTGCCCAATCTCAAGCTCAGTCGCAATCTGACTGCCGGTATTCAAGTGGTAATTCAAATACCACTACCAGTGCACCCACTCGAGGGATGAACCAGGTCAACCTGGATCCTAGTGTAGCCGTTGTGTTAGAAAACCTCACTCGCGAGCTTAAAGAGATCAAGGAAAAGTTGATAGGTGTGAGTATTGTCGAGGAGGTCATGATACTAGTGCGTGTCCATTGTTGATTGGTGAGGAACAGGTCGATTTCGTAGGAGGAGGTCTAGGTAGAGGTCAGGGTAGTGGTTTCAGTAGCAATTTTAACTAAGGGTGCCGTAACCATTATAATAACTTCAATAATAATAACTTTCGTTCCACTGGTAACACCCCTGGTTTCCAAGTAGCTCAAAATCCCAACAGGGGGTAGGGTTCATTCTATGGTGGGGGGTCAAATGGGCAGTTCAATAAGGGGTTCAATGGTCAGACTGGGGGTGAGGGTTCAAGTAGTCAGGTTCAACCAAATCAGGGGTCAAATAGTGATGTAGGGGGTCATCTTCAGCGTTTAGCAGCCATGATGAGTCAAATACTCGTCAAAGACCAAACCACTCAAAAGGTTCCCACCAAACATGACCTTCTTCTTAAGAACCACCAATCTTCACTCCACAACATTGAAAGAGTCATGGGTGATATGTCTAGGAAACTCGAGGAGAGATCACCCGGTCAGTTCTGGGGTACGACCCGGCAGAACCCTAATGCTCAAGCCAAAGCCATTACCACCCGTAGTATCAAAACCGTAGGGAGCCCGAGAGTAGAGGAGAGAGTTGAGAGTGAGGATGAGGAGATAGTGGATGAGGAGATTGAGATGGAGGCGCCGGGCAAAGTTCAAACTAGGCTAGTCCCAGCAAGTACCGCACCGCCCGGTGAGCCTGTAGGAGAGAAGAGAGTAGAGAGACCACCAGTTGACGTTAGGCCATCTCCACTCGTAGATCACTCACGTGTCCCGTTTCCTTCACGTCTTAGGAATCAAAAGTACTCTAAGGAATACAGGCACTTCTTAGATATCTTCAAACAGTTGAAGATCAATCTACCCTTCATAGAGGCACTCCAGTCCATGCCTAAGTACGCCAAGTTCTTAAAGGACATTCTTAGAAATAAGGAGAAATTAGGGGAGTTGTCTAATGTCCCGTTGAATGGAGGGTGTTCCGCCGTCGTTTTGAACAAGCTTCCCGAAAAGCTCACCGATCCCGGTATCTTTACCATCCCATGTCTCTTCGGTAGTAACAACGAGACACGAGCCTTAGCCGACCTAGGTGCTAGCATCAACTTGATGCCCTTTTCTCTTTACGAGAAGCTAGACTTAGGCGAGCTTTCACCTACCCGTATGACATTATCCTTAGCCGATCGGTCCGTGAAGTACCCAAGGGGTATTGTCGAGAACTTGCTAGTTAAGGTCGACAAATTCGTTTTTCCCGCCGATTTCGTTATTCTTGATATGGAAGCTGATGCGCGAGTTCCTATCATTTTAGGTCGTCCTTTCTTGCGTACCGCCAAAGCTCTCATAGATGTCTATTATGGGAAAATTACTCTTAGAGTTGGTGAGGAGAGAGTTACTTTCGAGATTGATCGTTCCATGAGCCACCCGAGTAGTTCCGATGATTATAGTGGTCCATGTCATTCCGTCTATTTCTTGAATTCGTTCATCTCATGTGTAGACCACTGTCTAGAGTTCATTAGTGGTGCCGACTTGGTAGGAGGAGAGGTAGTTGAGGAGAAAGTGTTAGAGGTAGAGGAGATAGCATATGAGGGGATTTCGATAATACCCGAAGTGTTAGAGGTTAGTGATGACACCACCCAACCACCACCCTTAGAGCTTAAGGTCCTTCCGTCTCACTTAGAGTATGCCTATTTAGGAGAGGGATCCGAGCTACCCGTTGTCATATCATCAAAATTAGGTTATGGTGAGAAGTTGAAGTTGTTGGATGTGTTGAGGGCCAACAAAGAGGCCATTGCATGGAGGTCGTCCGACATTAAGGGTATATGCCCTTCTTATTGCACCCACCGGATTCTCATGGAGGACAATTTTAAACCGGTGGTACAACCTTAGAGACGCCTCAATCCTAATATGCAAGATGTAGTGAAGAAGGAGGTGATGAAACTCTTAGATGCCGGGATGATTTATCCATTTCCGATTCACCATGGGTGAGCCCCACTCAAGTTGTCCCTAAGAAGGGAGGGATGACCGTTGTCATGAATTCAAAGAATGAGCCTATCCCTTCTTGCACGGTCACGGGTTGGCGCGTATGCATCGATTATCGCAAATTGAATGATGCCACTGGAAAAGACCATTTCCCATTGCCCTTTATCGATCAGATGTTGGAGCGTCTCGCGGGTCAGCAGTTTTACTTTTTTCTCGACGGCTTTTCCGGTTATTTCCAGATCCCTATCGCACCAGAGGATCAGGATAAAACCACGTTCACATGCCCCTATGGCACTTTCGCGTACCGACGCATGCCATTTGGGTTGTGTAACGCTCCAGCTACCTTTCAGCGATGCATGGTCGCCATTTTTCAGGATATGATAGAGAGTTCCATGGAAGTTTTCATGGACGATTTTTCAGTGTACGGCGATTCGTTCGAGCAGTGTTTGGTGAACCTCGAGAGGATGTTGAAGAGGTGTGTTGAACCGAAGTTGATGCTTAATTGGGAAAAGTGTCACTTCATGGTGACCGAGGGGATTGTTTTAGGTCACAAGATTTTGAGGGATGGTATAGAGGTAGATAGGGCAAAGATTGACACTATTAATAGGTTGCCCCCACCCACGAGCGTGAAGTCGATCCGTAGTTTCTTAGGTCATGCGGGGTTCTATAGACGTTTCATTAGGGATTTCTCTAAGATCACACGAATCCGTTTGCTAGAGAAGGATGTTCCATTCGTCTTTGACGAGGAGTGTCTCAAAGCCTTCAACTTTTTGAAGGAACAACTTGTTAGTGCACCCATTCTTATCTCGCCCGACTGGAGCCTACCCTTTGAGCTCATGTGCGATGCGAGTGACTATGCCGTAGGAGCAGTTTTAGGACAAAGAAGGGAAAAGCACTTCCACCCGATCTACTACGCGAGTAAGACATTAAATGACGCTCAAGAGAATTACACCATGACGGAAAAGGAGCTCTTAGCCGTCGTTTTCGCTTTCGACAAATTCTGCTCGTACCTCGTTCTCTCTAAAACCATAGTCTTCACCAATCACTCAGCGTTGCGTTTTCTGTTCCAAAAGAAAGATGCGAAACCTAGACTTATCCGTTGGATCCTCTTACTTTCCGAATTCGACATCTAAATTAGAGATAAGAGCGGGGCCGAGAACGTGGCCGCCGACCACCTGTCACGTTTAGAGGATCCCAAGAGAGAGGAGATTCGTGAGGAGGAGATAGGGACACATTCCCTCACGAGTCGATAGAGTTTGTAAATGCCGAGGAAGAAGGATTGCCGTGGTTTTGTGACTTAGCGAATTATTTATCAAGCGAAAATATTGTTAAAGAAATGAACACACAACAACGTAGGAGGTTTCTTAGTGAGGCTAGGAAGTATTTGTGGGATGACCCATTCCTTTATAGGATAGGAAGAGATAGGATACTTAGGCGTTGTGTGTCTAGAGAAGAGGGTATGAACATCCTTACACATGTGCATGAGGGTCTAACGAGAGGCCACCACGAAGCTCATACGACCGCACAAAAGGTGTTCAATTGTGGTTTTTATTGGCCCACCGTACTTCGTGATGCCGAGGGGTTTGTGAAAGCATGCGATGCTTGTCAACGAACCGGAAACATTTCGGCCAAAGATGAGATGCCTCAAAACCCAATCCAAGTGGTAGAAGTATTTGATGTTTGGGGAATAGACTTCATGGGACCGTTCCCCACCTCGAAAGGGAACCGATATATTCTCGTGGCGATTGACTATGTGTCAAAGTTGGTTGAGGCTCAAGCTGTTCCCACAAATGAAACCCGAGTAGTGTTGAATTTCCTTAAGAAACTCTTTTGTCGTTTTGGTACACCTAAAGCTCTAATTATTGACTGTGGCACTCACTTTTGCAATGCATTGATGGAGAAGTTGCTTGCACGCTACGGGATCACTCATCGTTTGTCCACCGCCTATCATCCAAAAACGAGTGGACAAGTGGAGAACGTAAATTGGGGTGTCAAACGCATTTTAGAGAAAACCGTGGGGAAGTATAGGAAGGATTGGTCCGATAAGCTTGACGATGCATTGTGGGCATTTAGAACCGCCTACAAAACACCTCTAGGTACCACGCCATTCATGATCGTCTACGGAAAAGCGTGTCATCTTCCCGTCGAGTTAGAACATCGTGCTCTTTGGGCTTTGAAAACCGTTAACCTTGACATGACTGAAGCCGCTAGGAAACGTTTCTTTCAAATTCATGAGCTAGAGGAGCTTAGGGATGCGGCTTATGCTAGATCGTGGAGTATTAAGGAGAAAACCAAAGCCCTACACGATCGCAAGTTGAAAAAGATTAAGGAGTTTAGCAAGGGCGATCGAGTGCTACTGTACAATTCTAGGTTGAAGTTGTTTGCAGGGAAGTTAAAGTCGAAGTGGTCGGGTCCTTACACGGTACATGATGTGTTTCCGTATGGAGCGGTTGAGATTATGAACGAGTTCGATGGCCGAAGTTGGAAGTTGAATGGCCATCGTTTGAAGCACTACATTGGCGGACCACTAGATCGGAATGAGAGGGAGGACACTCCTCTCGAAATTTCGCCGAACACCACCACTTAGTGTTTTGGGTGAGAACCCAAGTGTACCGTTTGTACCTTTTGTATATGAGCCGTAGTTATTTATTTTTCGTAGCTAATGGTTTTCTTGGGTAGTTTGTCGGTTTTTGTTTGTGTTCTTGAGTCATTTTGCAGGAATTCTATACCAAGGATGTGCAGGGAATGAGGAGAAAAACGAGTCCAGGTAAGTTCCAGAGTTAGAAAAATTTTGGGTTGTGTTTTGGGGGGTTTGGTTAAATGTTGGAAATTTTTCTAAGGCATGAACTAGTGAAAATTTCGAAACTTTCTGTTAAAAATGCCATCTAGCGTGGCGCGAGAGGTTTTACCTCCTCTTTTGGCGGCCCGCGAGAAGTCACTGAATCATGACGTCACCAATGCGGTCGCGGGGCGCGACTAGTTTCCTTAAAGGCCTCGCGGCCCGCGAGTCAACCTACCTGCAGCCCCACTTCGTAAAAACCCTAAAGTTCATCCATTTTGCCTATCTTCCTTCTCTACATCGGCCCAAAACCACTTCTCACCACCATCAACCACCGAGATTCGCCATCTACTCACCAAATCTGCAACCCCACATCGTTTACACACATTAGCCCACTGATTTTCACCATCATACTTCATCCTTTTACCACAAACACGGGGTTTTCACGAGGGTTTCAAGTTACAACCAGAATTATCATACTTTCTCTTGTCTAACTCATATCCAAGGTATGTTTCTTGTAATCTTTGTACTATGAGTCGATTATCTCAGTTTTTATTTAATTTAGGGTTCAATTTTGTGTCGGGTCTTGTTCTAGTCTTGTGTTTGGGTATGTTTAGTGCTTATTTGAGGTTGCGGGTGTTTCGGTGTGGGTAGTTTAGCATAATGCAGGTTGCGGAACGGTTGGTTTGGGTTGATTGGTTTTGTGTTTGTGACTGCCATAGGTTTGAGGTGTAATAACATTGAGTGTGGGGATTCGGATTGGTCATTTCTTTAAGCTTCTTGTGTTTATAGCTTCACTTTTAACCCGATTCGCTGATTATGACGTTAAAGCTTTCAACTTTAGCACTCAATGTTAGTTTGTTTTGGGTTTTAATTGAGGACAATTAAAGTGCCGGAAGGGGGTAGTGTACATTGAGTCGTGTAATTGAGTTGAGTAGTCTTAATGTTAGTCGGTCATGGGTTTACTTATATGCACGTACAGGTACAAAACACCTCGCCCGAACTCAATCTCCATTCGGGCAAGGTTGTTTATGACTTATGCTTTTGTAACGGTAACCCAATTTTTATTTTTTGTTTAGTGTCGGTATCAATCGCGAAAGAAATGCTATACGGTTGATATGTATAAAGTTTACTTAAAAAATCCCAAAAATAGTTTGTGACTTCTAATGTTCTGCTTTGCTTTGTTTGTCAAATATAATTGTTTTGCATATGTCAGGTGAATGCTCGTTAAGTAAGAGGGGCAGGAAACGGGGTTTGTGAGTATGAAGGATCTTCAGGCTGCTAATATTCTGACTTATTCTGACCCACCAGAGTGGGATTATTCGACTCAGCAGTCAAAGGGCACACCGGCTTCAGGGACTGGTACATCTGCATCTGTGCAAGGGGCTACACCAGCTCGTTATCAGCAGAGGACCAGACAACGGATGCCTCAGCCTCAGTCTCCACCCAAGCAGCCAGTTATTGATCCACCTACTTTTCAATCTCCACCTATACCGCCACGTCCTAACCCGCTTACTTTGGACTCTTTGTATGACCGGATGGAGACCGGTTTTGGCGATTTGCAGGGTTATGTGGATACTCAGTTTGGAGGTGTTAGGCAGGTGATGATGGAGAGTCGTCGGATGCACGAGCAGGGTCAGCAGAGGTTAGAGGATGGTATGAGGTACATGATGGAGGGTATGCATCTCGCGGTTCCCCGTTCTTTAGGCAGCCACAACTAGGACCAAGTGATTTGGCAGGGGTTGAGCCGTATCATGTTTACCAGCAGGGATCGAAGGAGTCAGATGATGATGAGTGATTGTAGGCAGCGACAGTGGTGTTTTATCTAGTATCTTTTATTTTTCGTTTATGTTGTTTTTAATGTAACTCGGTCTATATCCCTAATTTTGAATACTTTGGTTCTTGGTTGGGTTGGGTTGGGGGTAGGATGTTTTCGATAGTTGTTGGATGTGTTAAACACTGTTACTTTTATTATGCTATGTAGTAATGTGGTTTGATTATAGGTATGGTGTTTATTTTTGCCGCTTCCGTTCGCGTGTCCGAGAGTTAGGAATCTGGTCTGATCTAGGGTTTAGTTTCTTGCATAAAAATGGTTAATCCTTCGTTTGGTTTCGAGATGATGATCGCAACTAACTCCCGAAGATACCTACAAAACAAAACGCCGTTAGCCTCGCCACGGGGAGAAGGGGTGTTCTCTCTGTGACCACCCTCCGGCGTGAGAATAAGTATCGGTATTTGGGGAAATAGTTCCAGTGAAGTAAGAAAGATAGTAAGTGAGAGTGAATACCTTTCTTTGAAGCCGAAGTTACTTATTTATAGCCAGATTTGGGCGCCAAAAGGGAGAGATGAAAACTTAACGGAATCTTTGCAATTCCATTAAGTGTTGTTGTTACCGTTAATGCACACGGATTGACTTATCGTCAACGGTTAGGGAGATGCCACGTGTCATCGTGAGATCACTTATGCTTTCTTGAGGTGACCATGCCATCACTGTGATCTACTTGATTATCTAAGATGCTGTCACGTGGCATTCAGTTGTAACAGAAAGGTGCCCTTGCACGATTGAACATTAAATGCTTCTAGATGTTTCACAGCTGTAGCCCTTTATGGCCTTCTGCCACATGTGCATTCTGTTATAACAGAAAGATTCTTTTTGCCTCTACACCATATCTTGTAACCATAAGTTTTTTGCTAAGGGAAAGTCTTTCAAGGTTAACTGTTTCCTTGCGCGGGGGCACGAGGTAGTTAAATGATCCTTCTCCCTTCTAGATGCCTAGCGCAGAGAATTGTGAACTTTCTCTATTGTGTTGTGGCCCGCACAGGGTTTCTGGGAACCAACAATGACAAGGAATTCTCAAGATTAGCTATCCTTTTTACGCGCGCTGATGCAAGGCAGCTAAATGATCTTTCCCCTTCTTTGCTATATAGCGCAGAGCTTGTTAAGTTCCCTCTTCGGTGCAAATGTCTGCGCAAGGTTTCCTTGGCAGTTGATAGCGGGTATGGTTTTCTTGCTTGGCGCAAGGTTTTTTGCGGCCATACCCTTCAATGTTATTTATAATAAATAACATATTTAATGAATATAATTTTCACGTATTTTGTTATAAATATTAATAAAGTTATGTTGTTTGAAACAAATTTAATTTCCAAAAACTAATTTCTTTATAATTTACATGTCCAAGTACTCTCAACTCTCCGGTCGACCGACTAGGGGACGCCTAGTTACTTTTACAACCATGATACTCATTACATGCATTTTGCAGGTTTTGAACCCTCCATATCTTGGATAGAGATTATACATCTTATCATCACACAAGGCCCCACAACGACCACTTACCTTCTATTTAGTTCTTGTAATAACTCTCCAAAACACCCCAAATCGAGCCGAAACGACAAACCGGACACGCGAATCGAGACGCGGCATGCAAAACGAGACAGGCTCACCTGGAAAGCCCAGGCGCCACGCGCCAGAGACACCAGTCTCTGTCGCGACGCGCGGGAGGTATCAAGGTGACGTGTCACCGTTTCGCGCCATCTGGAAACCCTACACTTGTGACCAGGCTGACGTAGCCTAGCTAGGCATCTCAGGCGCCACGCGAGAGGGAACCCAGTATCCCGCGCGACACGTAAGGGAGGTCAAATTCGGGTATAAAAGGAGCGGGTTGGGACTGAAATCTTCGCTCACTTTCGATCTTCTGAATTGATCATATACTCTCTGAATCTTTGTTTCTGTCAAAACCCCCTCCCCCTAAACCCCTAAACCCCTAAACCTGCGAAGCGCTACCCGCCGTAAGTATCTTAACCCCCGATCACTAATTCGTTCCCTACCCGAGTTAGAACCCGCCAACGCATGTCAAGGCTCTGCCCGACTGAGTACGTTATGGTTCTATCTTGTGCATTCTCCGTAGGAATTTTCAAGAATTTTCACCAGGAACTCCGTAAGAATACCTAAGTTTTCAAAGTGAGTACATTCTATTTTTGTAAACCTTTTTGTGAGTCAAAATATTTTAATTATGCTTAACAGTGATTGAGTATATGTATTCTACAATTATTGCCGGTATGTTGGGGTTTTGTATACGAAATTTGAATCCGTTACCGTTGGACAAATGGATTTTTGCCAGTGGGTAACATGACCCACCAGTCAGGAGTGACAGTACTGATTGGGTAATGCTGTAGATATAAACATTGTAAATGCGGATGCTCTCAATAACTGTAAAGCAATAAAACTTGTTTTGATTATACTGGGATGTATTCACCAGTATTTCTTGCTGATAAAATCTTTTTAAAATGTGTTTCAGGTAACTTAATGTGAAGCTAATAGAAGCCAGCTGGAGAGCACTAAATGCTTAGAAAACTGGCTATAAAAGTTACCTAAATAAACGGAGTTTATGTTTTCCGTAACTCAGGGTTTATCCCTACAAATGTATTGCAATTGAAACTTGGGTTTTAACCCATTTTGTGTAATATAAAAGTTTGGTATTTTAAAACTCTGATCAATTATTTCCTAACTACGATCCTGATGTTGTAATTCCGCTGCTAAACAAATAAACATCGGTACCACCAGCTCTGTGTCTCGCGGCTCCCGTTCCCGGGGTAGGGGTCGGGGGTTGCGACAGAAAGTGGTATCAGAGCTATGCCACTGGTTTAAGCCATTTAGGTGCTCTTCTAAATACCTAAATTATATCCTATTGTGTTAGGAAATATCCATAACTTCCATGATTATTTTGTGTTAATTTGACAAATTTTGTTAATTACAGTATGAGTGATCAGGGTACTTCTGACGCTTATCGTCACCTACCTCATTCTCCCATAGATGAAGGAACCTCCCAGTCAACCGCTGGATCCACTACCGATTCCGAGGGAATTTTTGTTTTCAAAGCCAAAGCTTTAGAACCTTTTCCCCCTAAAAAGAGAGGTTGGTTTAGTCGAGGCCATGGAGAGAGGAGGAAAAGATTAAGACAAGCCCAACAGCAAGCCATAGCAGTTAGAAATACCCAAAACCCGGAAGTTAGACCATTATAGGAAGAAGAGTTGGATAGACAAGCAGCAAATCCAGAACCACAGATACTTGTATGGAAATATAGGAGGAGAGCCTAATTTCAACCAAGCAGCAAATCCAGAACCACAGATACTTCCTTTATTTCCCAACCAACCCATGAATCTAGACCAGAACCAGGGGAACCAATTTCCAATCCCAGCCTTTGACCCCAACGAGGAACCGGAGATTCCAGCACCAAATCCTCTAAACCTATGGTGGGCCAACAACTGGGAAATACAGCAATTACTAGAAAACCCATTCCCCTACAAAGAACCAGTTCCACCTTACCCTGAACCAGTGCCAGCCTCAGTGCTACCCATGGAGCATGTGGAAGAACTCCGCCAGCGTGGGGATGAACTGGTGGAGGAAGGAAACCGAATTCGCCAAATCGGAGAGAAGCTCGTCTTGAAGTATGACGAGCGGGAAATGCAATTTTAAGCAACCCCCACCTACTATATATGTATATATATGTGTGTATTTTGTTACATAGTTAAAAAAAACTAAAATATATATAAACTATATACCACCTATATACATATATCGATGCATAGTTACTAATATTTGATTTTCAGTTATGTTTGTAATAGGCGCATATATATGAAAGGAGTAAAAGTCGCAATGCTCGACGATTTTGGTACACTGGGTTGTGTGATTTTTATTCTGTGATATTAATACCTGATAAATGTTTACAATTCAGATGTCAGATGAAGTAAATCAGGAAATCTAGAATAACGATAATAACGAGAATCAAATGAATAAAAGTGTCATCGAACACATAGTAGCCCAAGGAATCATAGATGCTATGCCCTATATTATCGATACTATTAAAAAGGCAGAAAACGATAAATCCGGAAAAGGAAGTAAACGTGTATCCTCTGAACCAAATCATAGCATGAACGGAAATCATGAACTATTAATCCAAGCTCATGTTCCAAAAAGAAGAAGAACCATCTCATATGGTTGTTCTTATAAAGAATTCTTATCATGCAAACCGATAGAATTCTCAGGCAGTGAAGAAGCCATTTTAGCCTTGCGCTGGATAGAAAAAACAGAAGCAGTTTTAAAAATAAGTAAGTGTGCCAATGAGGATAAAGTTATGTATGCTTCTAATCTTTTTATAGATGCAGCTTTAGAATGGTGGAATACCATTCTTCAGTCCAGAGGAAGTGACATGGTTTACAGTATGGAATGGAACAACTTTAAAGAAATAGTTGAAAGGGAATTCTGTCCTCCTAATGAAAAGGAACAGATTGCTAACAAGTCCTAAATCATAGAATGATTGGGTTAAATTGCAAAGATTATACCACCACATTCTTTGAATATGCTAGGATTGTACCAACCCTGGCCTCCCCAGAACCAGTATTAATCTCCCGTTACATTTAGGGATTAATCAGTGAAATCAGACATGTGGTTAAGGCAGCTAAACCACAAACTATTGAAGAAGCAGTAGAACTAGCAAACACCTTGACAGATGAATTGGTACGTACGCAAGAAGAAAACCAGCAAAGGAACCTAGCTCAAAAGATTACTCAGGAACTGCGTTATGGTAATTCCTATCACGGAAAAGGGGCAAGTTCTTCGTCACCCCTATGTAAGTACTGCAAAAAGAAGCATTCCGGGAAATGCTCTACATACTGCAATTTCTACAAATTCCCAGGGCATAAGGAAGAAGACTGTAGAAAGAAACCGAATAATAGGCTATGCTACAATTGTGGAGAAGCCGGTCATATTAAAACCAACTGCCCGAAACTAGCTCTAGCGGCAAACAACAAAGCAAGGACGATGGAAGGACCCGAGAAGACTTCCAGAGCGTTCGTGCTGACTGCTGAAGAAGCCAAGATGATTCCGGATGTGATTGCCGGTACGTTTTTAGTTAATGATGTTTATGCAAAAGTATTATTTGACTCTGGTGCAAACCAAAGTTTCATAAATACTTCCTTCTGCAATTTTCTTAATCAACCATTAACTAAACTCCACCAAGACTGTTTGGTGGAGACGGCAGATGGGTCTTCTATACAAATAAGCGAAATCCTGCAGGGAGCTAAGATAGAACTTTTAAGTCAAAATTTTTCTGCTAACCCTTTTTCAATGGATCTAGCCGGATTCGATGTCGTGCTAGGAATGGATTTGTTGGTAACCAATCAGGCACGAATATTGTGTGATCAAAAATCTGTAGAAGTGATTGCGCCATCTGGCGAGAGGATCACAATTAAGGGAGATAAGTCGACAAGATCGACAAAGTTCATCTCCGTGATTAAAGCGGCAAGTTATACACGAAAAGGAAAAATGGTGTATATAATTTCCATAATCATCAACACTAAAGGAAAAGAATTAAAAGATATTCCTGTAATAACAAATTTCTCTGATGTCTCTCCAGAAGACTTGCCTGGATTGCCGCCAGATCGAGAGGTTGAATTTAGAATTCACCTAATACCAGGAACGACACCGATTGCCAAAGCACCCTATCGCCTAGCACCGATGGAGATGCATGAACTGAAGAAACAACTGGACGAATTACTAGAGAAGGGTTTCATACAACCTAGCTCATCACCATGGGGAGCACCGGTGTTATTTGTTAAGAAGAAGGACGGATCAATGCGTATGTGCATTGATTACAGGGAATTGAACAAAGTTACGATAAAAAATCGGTACCCGTTACCAAGAATCGATGATCTGTTTGATCAACTCCAAGGAGCCCGATTCTTTTCTAAGATCGACTTACGCTCAGGATATCATCAGCTGAAAGTACAGGAAGAGGACATTCCTAAAACTGCTTTCAGAACGAGATATGGTTATTATGAATTTACAGTTATGCCATTTGGTTTAACCAATGCCCCAGCTGCATTTATGGACATGATGAACAGGATATGTAAACCATACCTGGACAAATTCATAATTGTCTTTATAGATGATATTCTAATTTACTCTAAGAGTAAGGAGATCACGCAGGGCATTTGCATATCCTCCTGTCATTGCTAAGGAAGGAAAAGCTTTACGCTAAATTCTCGAAGTGTGAATTTTGGTTACAAGAAGTACAATTCCTTGGACATTTGGTTAACCATGAAGGAATTCATGTGGATCCCACAAAGATCGAGGCGATTACCCGATGGGAAGTCCCCAAGTCACCTACGGAATAAGAAGTTTTCTTGGATTAGCAGGATATTATAGACGCTTTATTCAAGATTTTTCTAGAATAGCTATTCCATTAACCAAGCTAACTTGCAAATTAGTTAAATTTGAATGGGGACCAAAGCAGGAAAAAGCATTCAGGATTTTAAAGCACAAGTTAACCAACGCACCAATACTCGCATTGCCAGAAGGGAAGGAACTGAAGACTTCATAGTTTATTGTGACACGTCTAAATTAGGATATGGATGTGTGCTAATGCAACGTCAAAAAGTAATTGCTTATGCCTCTAGACAACTCAAGAAGCATGAAGAAAATTATACTACACATGATCTGGAATTAGGAGCAATAATTTTTGCCCTTAAAATTTGGAGACACTATCTGTATGGTAGTAAGTTTGTGATATTCACAGATCATAAGAGTTTAAGATATGTCTTTGGACAAAAGGAATTAAACATGAGACAGAGGCGACGGATGGAAATCCTTAGTGATTATGATTGTGATATCCAATATTATGCAGGAAAAGCTAACATAGTAGCAGACGCTTTAAGTCGAAAGTATCACGAGAACCCAAAAAGAGTACGCTCTCTTAGACTAAATCTTCAGATAGATTTAAATGAGAAAATTAAACAGGTTCAGGAAACAGCCATCAAGGACGATGCTGAAAGATTAAAAGGAATGATTAAGGAATTAGAAAAAGGAACCGATGGAGTTTGGAGATTCCATAAGAAAAGAATTTGGATTCCTATTCAAGGAGACCTGCGAAATCGAATTTTAGAGGAAGCCCATAAGACTAAGTATACAATGCATCCTGGAAGTGATAAGATATATAAAGATTTAAGAAATAATTTCTGGTGGATAGGTATGAAAATGATGTAGCAACCTACGTTGCTAAATGTCTAACATGTTCACAGGTTAAGGATGAACATCAAAAACCTTCAGGACTGTTGCAACAATTGGAGATGCCAATTTGGAAATGGGAATTAATAACAATGGACTTTGTTACAAAACTACCCAGGACGCAAAAAGGTAATGATACAATCTGGGTGATTGTAGACAGATTAACCAAATCTGATCATTTCTTACCAATGAATGAAACCTTCAGTATGGAACAGCTAGCTAAATTATATGTAAATGAAATAGTTTCATTGCATGGAATTCCTTTATCTATTGTGTCTGACAGGGACAACCGGTTTACTTCGCATTTTTGGACAAGTTTCCAAAAAGCAATGGGAACTAAACTAAATTTAAGTACAACATATCATCCTCAAACAGACGGTCAAAGTGAAAGGACAATCCAAACAATGGAAGATATGCTTAGAGCCTGTGTAATTGATTTTGGAGGAAATTGGGATGAACATTTACCTTTGATAGAGTTTTCCTATAACAATAGTTACCATACTAGCATCAATGCTGTAACATCCGTCGAAAAACGGGTTTTCCAAACCCGCTTCGTTTATTAATCGAATAATCAGTTTCATATTTTGTTGCTCATTTAATGCTTATTTTAATTTTAAACAATACATAACTAATAAACATTTTAGAATATGGAAATTAAAATTTTTAGAAAATAAAAATAAGACAATTAAAAATAAAAATGGGCTGCCGGGTTTCGAACCCGGGTCAGCCGGGATACCTTAACACCAAACACACAACCACTCCGCCACTAGCTGTCTTTGTGTAATCTAGGAATCAAATAAAACATAAGTGCAACCGTGAATCAACCTGTTTGCGCCAAACTGAAACCGATATCGGCTTCCAAACATCCAGGGATTTTTGAGTGATCGCGGATTCTTGATTATAACCGATACATTCTTAATCAATTCAGCCTTTAATGAACTTGAATTCATGTGATGTTCGGGTTTAATAACCGAAAACATTCACTTCCTGAATTACTCCAACAATATCATCATCTCGCGACTCAGAATCATCCACAGAACCTCCAATTTCACTTTCCTCTATTTTCAGTTCGTCGGAAACGCTTTTTGAACTCGCCGGACTTTCGTCGGAAAACCGTGTCTTTCATCAAAACGGTAAATTTCTAAATTCTTTCATCTTCTATCTGTTGTTAGACTTTTACTTACTCAAACCCTCCAATCAGAATCGGTCCCAGACGACGATATCGGATAATCTGCAGTCGCCGGAAAACTTCTGAAAATTCCTAAATCGCGCTGTGAAACGGTATTATCATTTAAACTTTTGATAACTCTTGTTTAGTCCTTCAATTCCACAATTAGTTAATCAAAAACTGTTGATTGGTTCGCTCAGACGGAATTCATAAAAACAGAGCCGACGACTTTGCCGGAATTCTGAGAAAAGTCATCATTTCGGTATGTTGATTCCCAAAACCTTTCCTATCCGTTACATTTTAATCACTTATATGTCTGTTAATTGAATTGAACAAGTTCAGTCGAAAATCAGTTGTCTGGGTTATTGTAACGAAGAAGATGAAGTTAGTCTGTATATAAATTTAATATAAATTGGATTATATCTCGGGTTAGACACACAGTCCAGCGGTGGACTGTGTGCAATTGAAACATAGCGATACCGGGTTCGAGTCCGTTCTTGTTCCGATTCGTCACAATATTCAGACTTTTTATAAAACTCAAATATGAAAACTTTCAGTTAGTTTATAAGAGAAATAAAAACAAGTGTTATAACCAGGTTAGACACACAGTCCAGCGGTGGACTGTGTGCAACGTTAATCAACAGGTCCCGGGTTCGAAACCTGTTACGCACGCCGGTTCGATAATTAAAATCCTTTTTAAAAATAAATGAATTTTGAATAAATTAAAATAGTATATAAATATAATTAAAAACAGAAATATTTCGGGTTAGACACGTAGCTCAGTTGGTAGAGCTGCGTGCACGCGTACGGGAGGTCACAAGTTCGAACCTCACTCAGTGCAAACAATATAAACGACCGAACCGGTAAACAAGTCAAAGTCAAATAGTCAACGGTCAACCCAAAAAGTCAACACTTTTTTTTATATTTTTATTTATTTATTTAATTTAAAAATCAATTAAAAATACTTAAAAATAATGTTTTTAAAGTTAGAAAATAGCCTTAAACTCACAAAAATATATCTAAAAATCCTATTAAAATTATTAATAAAATCCACTCATTTACCATACTTTTTCGTTATTATTTAGGTTAGTTAATCCTCGTCGATCAATCCTCTAAACTCGCCTTCAACATCTTCAACCGAACGCACCCAATGTGAGTGAATATCAACAAATTCCCCGTTTTAATCACGTTTTTTGGGTGTATCATGTGTCTTATTATTTATTACATTTAAACAATTGTGCATCCATCATATCCATGATCAAATGTGTATTCAATATGTATCAACTGTTTGTGTGGTTATTGTTTAGATTAAATTTATCATTTTCAGTACATACATTATCATAGGCCGCCGCTCCCCATTACCTATGAGCGTGAGCCGTTCCTCATTACCTACGAGCGTGAACGAGGCGTTGCCAACATACGATCGGCTCCGTTTGATTGAGCCTTGATCGCACATACATTTCATCATAGGCCGTCTGCTCCCCATTACCTATGAGCGTGAGCCGTTCCCCATTATCTATGAGCGTTAACAAGACATTGCCAACATTTACATTATCATTCATGTTATATATTCATGCAAGGTGGTTTGTTATTGTATGTATTGTTATTTATTGTTATTGTTATTGTATGTTTATTTACGTTTGCTCACATATGATTATTGCACAATTTTCCATAATAAATATAACAAGAAATCAATAATAAATGTTTTCTAACAAGGTTCACTCGCCAACTTTTGTTGACCCAAAAACCCCCATTTTTACACATGATACAGGTGATCCAGTTGCAGCAAGAAACATATAGGATGGCTTAGAAGAATAAACCGGTTTAGACTTTGGATTGTTTAGTTAGTTATTTTCTTTGTAATTGTATGAACATGTTTGGAATATTGAGGATGTAATTTTGAATTTAATAAATATGAAACATATTGGTAAACATCATGAGCTTTGGTGATAACCCAATTATGCCCCGACTCTTATTCCGCTGCGGGTCGGGGTGTGACAGATTGGTATCAGAGCCATGACTATAGGGATATAGGATAGGTTATTAGACCCTTAGAGCCTATACTATAGTTGATTAGAATTTTTAAATTGTTTGTGTGTTACATGCAAAATTCAAGATGTTTATATGCTTTATGTTTATTGTTACATTCAATGTTATGCAAGCATGTTCATAAGTACATATTATTATACAATGCCTATCATGAATCATATTCTCATAACATATCATATCCATGAGAGCACACACCACACAATTTCCATGACTTTTGCAACGATTTTTGTATTTTCAAATCACATCAAAGTGAGTCCTCATGACGGGCATGTAGTAACTGGAAGGGTACAAGTACCGGTAGTCGGAACGTCCTGTCTAGGCTTGGCATTCGTATAAATCCAAAATAAAGGACCAATTTGCCTACCTGGGGACTAACGATGAGAGTACGAAGGACTTATTAGGCCAAAGCATGCTATACCAAACGTCGTGTGAGCTAACCCCACTTTGAGTTGTCATTGTGTCTACACCTGGACACCCTCCGACCATACATCTCGCAAACATATTTCATGGTTTTCATTCGGGTGATGCGAGTGTTAAACCGCCAATACCAATGTGAATCCTACTAAGCCAATAGCCATGGGGGCCCACATGACTATACAGGTGAAGGTATGGGGGACATTTGAGGCCCAAACATGAGCAAACCCAAGACATCATATGGATGTAGTTGCATTATTGATGTTTATGTTATTTTTATTATTTTTAACGACACATGACACCTAAAAACTTCTTAAACTCACAATCTTCCTATGTACGTTCCTGTAGATGTCGACTAGGCAACTACGTGGAGGTAGAAGGTCAGGAAGGTCAAACGAACGCTTGGCCACTCAAATCGCAAAACAAATGGCCGCGGTGCTTCCTGACATCGTAATTCAAGTCCAACAAGCTCTCGCCGCAAATCCCATCAATCCTCCCCAGCAAGAAGACCAGAACGTCGATAACCCTCCCCCCAAAAAGTGCTCATACAAACATTTCAAATCCTGCGATCCCCCGAAATTTGAAGGGACCGAAGGTGTCACTGCTCTCCTCCACTGGTTTGAGGAAATGGAAAACAACTTCCTCAATTGCGATTGTCCCGAGGATCGCAAGGTACGTTACGCAACCGGGAGACTATTTGGAGTAGCCCTGACCTGGTGGAACACAGAGAAGGGTAAGAGAGGAGTCGAAGATGCTATGGCCTTAACATGGGAAGAGTTAAGGGAAATAATGACAAGACGCTTCTGTCCAAGAAGCGAAATCAAGAAGTTGGAAGATGAATTCCACTCGTTAAAACAAAAGGAAGGAGATCATACTTCCTACAACAAAAGGATTCTAGAATTGAACCAAATGATCCCCAACTTGTTCACCCCAGTGTACCGCTTGGTTGAACACTACATTCGAGGCCTCCCCTCAAAAATTCAAGACTCAGTTCTAAGCACTTCGCCTACGACACTTGAAGCCGTAATGGAACTAGCTACCGAACTTACCGGAAATCGCATTCGAAACGGTAAATTCAAAGAGGAGAAAAAGAAAGCCCCCATTGAGGCTCAAACTTCAAACCATTCTGGCTCCTCTTCGAAGTTTACTGGTAAAAGGAACCGAAACACCAGAAACTTTGCTGTTACACAAACAAATTTCCCTATCCCTGCTGCACCCATCACTCAAGTCGCCCCCTCACCTGCACCATACAAAAAGCCCCCTCACCTGCGAAGCACTGCCCGCTGTAAGTATCTTAACCCCCGATCACTAATTCGTAACCCTACCCGAGTTAGAACCCGCCAACGCATGTCAAGGCTCTGCCCGACTGAGTACATTGGGGTTCTATCTTGTGCTATATGGTTATCCTACCTGATTGATTTAGGACCCACCGACGCATGTCAAGGCCCTGCCTGACTACGCACGCTGGGGTTATGTCTCGGTTGTATGGCTAAAAGTGACCTGGGTTAATTTACTAACGCATGTGCATTGTATGTTTTAAATAGAAATTTCCAGGAAGTAATCAAGAATTTTCACCAGGAACTCCGTAGGAATACCTAAGTTTTCAAAGTGAGTACATTCTCTTTTTGTAAACCTTTTTGTGAGTCAAAATATTTTAATTATGCTTAATAGTGATTGAGTATATGTATTCTACAATTACTGCCGGTATGTTGGGGTTTTGTATACGAAATTTGAATCCGTTACCGTTGGACAAATGGATTTTTGCCAATGGGTAACATGACCCACCAGTCAGGAGTGACAGTACTGATTGGGTAATGCTGTAGATATAAACATTGTAAATGCGGATGCTCTCAATAACTGTAAAGCTATAAAACTTGTTTTGATTATACTGGGATGTATTCACCAGTATTTCTTGCTGATAAAATCTTTTTAAAATGTGTTTCAGGTAACTTAATGTGAAGCTAATAGAAGCCAGCTGGAGAGCACTGAAGGCTTAGAAAACTGGCTATAAAAGTTACCTAAATAAACGGAGTTTATGTTTTCCATAAGTCAGGGTTTATCCCTACAAATGTATTGCAATTGAAACTTGGGTTTTAACCCATTTTGTGTAATATAAAAGTTTGGTGTTTTGAAACTCTGATCAATTATTTCCTAACTACGATCCTGATGTTGTAATTCCGCTACTAAACAAATAAACATCGGTACCACCAGCTCTGTGTCTCGCGGCTCCCGCTCCCGGGGGTAGGGGTCGGGGGTTGCGACAGTTCTCTTTGCTTTAACTCATGAAAACAAAAAATGTTTCTATAGCTCTCTCTTTTCTCTCCCTTTCATTTTCTCATCTTTCTAACTAAGAAAATGAAAATACAAAGTAAATGAAGTGTATATAATTTATTTCAAACAAATTAAAAAAAGAAAACCCTTCAAGAATAAGTTAGAAACCAAGTATAAGAAATGACACTAACCCAAAGTAGTAATGTCTCATTTAATATGCAACAATGTATCACATGGTAATGATTGTGTAGGGTGTAATGTTTTCACTTCTGATAAGAAGAGCATCTATCAATGTCTCTTTAAATCAAACAATTTCATACCGACAATCTTCATTGACACTTCATGTCTCATTCAATTGCATACCTTTTTCGCCCTTAAAAAACTTCATCAATTTGGGTTAGATTACCGTAGGGTGTGTACCATTCGGGTTGGTTTTATCTCATAACCAAACCAACCATAATCGAAAGTTTCGGGCATTGAAATTGTGTAACCAATCAGTTTGGTTAAGTTCCGTCTTAAAGATATATAAAATGGTTCAGTATGGTTAGGTTCATTTTAGATTTGTCTTACTTAGGGCAATTTAATTTATTGGGTTCTATGTATATAACGTACACAGACGTATGTAAACAGTAAAAGCTTTAAAAAAATTGAATCATTAATAAAAAAACTAACGATTTGAGTTTCTTCTCCCTTTTAGCGCACTGATTTTTTCATCTAAAATGAACTACCCTCAACACCAAAAAGAATAAGCATCTAATTAACAAAAGCATAACATATCACTTTGGTTTGGTTGTTCAGTTATGGCATAAGTGATAACCGAAACCACACCATTAGTTAGAGATGTAAAAATAACTATTTGTGAACCGAAACCGAATTTCAACCTAAACTGAAACAGGTTTGGAACTGCTATCCAAAGTAACCGGTTTGAGGTTGATAAAAACCGTAGCTTTAGGACCAGTTTATAATCCGACCCCTTGAAATTGGTTTGAAACTTTAGTACCGATAAAAAAAGGTTCAACAAACTGAAATAACTTGAACCGGAACCGTTTTGTTGACTTTCGTGGATCAACCTAAATCGGTTTAGTGTTGACTTTTCGTGGATCAACCTAAATTGGTTTAGTGTTTGAAGCCGATTAAGCACCTCTGCCATTGGTTATATGTTTGGTTTTGACACGCCATAATGGAAATCGAACCCTAAAATATGTTTTTAGAAAATGGTTAACTGAATCATTGGTTATTTGTTTGATTCAGTTTTTCAATTATTTATTTTTTTCAACTCAATATCTGTTAGAAACAAATATGTTAAATATTATTATTTTTTTTTAAATTTAAATATAGCATTAAAATAACTTTTAACTCTCTTTCATAATCAATATTATGTTTCTAATCAAAATAAGACAAAATTTTAATTGGCTAGGTTAAACTGTCACCTTCCGTAAAAGTTATGCACGTTGTCTTTTATCCCTTGTTTCGTGCATCTTTTTAGTCTACGTTTATTTATTTTCATATTTTATCAGATTCTGTTATCTTTTAAACAATTATTTTCCAACTCTCATTTTCATTTGTATATCACTTACCTTTATTATATTACAATTTAGAGAAAAGCTTAAAAGCTTTTAACAATTTTAAAGAAAGTTTCAACAGTCTTTTGTTTGTATTTTTAGTCACTTTATGATTACCTTTCATGGAATGTAATTAGCTTTACCTTAGTTGTCAATCTATATATGTAATAAACATCGAAATTTATTGTGTACATCTCACATAATAAAACAGTATTCTTTTATCAATTTACTAGGTTAAGTACTCGTGTGATACACTGGCTTAGAAAGGGAACATATCGTGAATGATCAAAAAATAGGAAACATCTTTTTAAAACTGTATTCTTTTATCATTTTATGTGACAAGTTATCCATGTTTCACGTAACCAGATTATTTTTAGTTTTTATTTGTTTTCTGAATATAGTTGTTATCATAACCATTTACAATGAAATAAAGTTCAAGAAGTAATAGTACTCTAATGCCTTTGGAGTTTTGAGAATCGAACGCCACAATATTGACAACTATTTCACAATATCTCCACCGCCCACATCCCTCTGGTTAACACCTCCCAACGCTATAAGGGTGGATGCGGGTGGGATGTTTGTGACTGAGAATGCAAAATGGAAATCACTACAAAGGTGAACTATGGAGCGAAAAGGCAAAAGAATACATTTCCACCGCTACCTTACTAGTGTTGGCTCTCCTTATTTATGTTTTCTAACAATACACACAACTACACTAATTCATTGTTGTTAGTTTTGCAAGAAACATCTAGTTTGCCGGCGATAAACATTGTCACCACCGCCTCTTCCTCATCATCACTGGTTTTCTTACTTATATGTGAAATCCATTTCCTTGCAAGTTGTTTATGTTTGCTTTGTTCTAACTACATTTATCAACCATTTCAATATTGATAATTATGAGGAGATTGGAAGCAATGTTGCTTATTGCAAAGACTTCTAGGAAGCTAGCAAAGATTTGGAGGGCTTACATGTCTAAAGTGTATTCTTCATGGGTCGAGGAATGAATTCTAAAAGTTGGAAGACTAGTCTTGTAAATTTCTGAATGAGGGCTTACATAATAGTGAGGAGTCTCAAAGGGGACATCATGGTTGTAATTAAGTGGTGTACTCCACAACCTCATTTGGGAGTTTAACTCTTGCAGGTGTGTGTACATATCCTAGAAAACCTAGGAATTGTTGTTAAAAAAAAAGTGAGGAACCACTTCCATTGTTGAAGGGAGAGCTCATATGGAGATATGCATTGCTCGATATAGTTATCTCGTCCATTCAATCATCGATCAAATTTTGTCATATTTATTCTCTCGCTTTGTTGAGTTCTCATTAGCACAGTTCGGGTTTCAACTATACGTTGAAGTTTGTGAGTAGTCTCGTGAGAGATTTGTTGAGATAGATATCTCATTCTTGTTATAAGAAAAATGTTTTATCACATCGGTGAAGTCATTGTTTAGGGTTTAGATATATGTGTTAAATCTGTAATAGTTTGATTGAGTTTTATATGTGTTGGTTAAGTATCTTGAATATTATCGGTTTTTTGTATGCTTTACTTTTGGTTTCTCTTTCTGTTTTTATTTTTTTGATGACCATGGTGTTGCAAGTACTGGAGCCCCGTAGAGTGAATGTTGTAGTGATACCGACGATTGGTAGGTGGCAACAATGCAACATGGACCATTTGTATATGGTGGCAACGACGACAGAGGAGATGGCGGCCGATAAATGGAAGGCGGTGATGAAAAGGATTCATGATGCAAGTTTGAAAGAAGAAAACCAACCATGAGTTATCACTTTTCATTTCTTAGATGTGTCGTGTTTTAGTGTTCTATGCGTTTCACTTCTTCAAAACCTAATAACAAAAGGTTATGACTTATTTTGACTAGATTCAAAGAACAATAGTTTGTGTGTATATCACCCTAAAAGCATTAAATAGCAGTGGCGAAGCTTGCCGTCGAAAACCGGGAGGGGGAGGCGCCCCCTCCCGCCGCTACAATCTTGCGCCAAAAAATAGTAACGGTAATAATTGGTATTTAAGATAAATAAGATTACGATCTACTTGCTTGCTGGATTATTTAGAAAAAAGAAAAATGAATTTTAATAATCGTATATTGTAAACCAATGGACCTTTATTAAACCAAAAAGATTAGAGGACAAAAATAAATTAAGATTCTGTTAGTAAAGGTCCAATAGTTTACAATATGTGAAAAGGTGGGACCACCACTGGTTAATTTTGAAGTTGGTATCGTTGCCAGCCAATGACTAATAGTTTGGATTATTAAAATCTATTATTCCTTTAGAATAAGGAATGATGTTTTCTCAAATGGTGCGGAGGACCCAGTTAAGTTGTTACAGGAAGTTAAATCAGTGGGGTTCTTGTGGGTAAAATTGAGCTAATCGTGGGTAAAAGATTGAGCTAGTCTTCCGTCCTTTTAATGTGAAAATTGGTGTAACTTCGTTGTTTATTCATTTCTTAAAAAAGAAGTTAGGTTAGGTCTAAGACCGTGAGGTATGGTGGGGCGGGGGTTTGGGACATGAGTTGACACGTGGGCTGGATGGGCTCCACTGGCAAGACCCAAAAATTGGGGTATGGTGGGGCTTGGGTTTGGGACGTGGCTTGGCCAAATTCCTTTTATTTTTTCTTTTTTTTTTAAATTAATGGATAAACCATAGGGTAAGGTGCACCCAATGTCCACCCGTAAGCTCAGATGGGTAGCCCCGCCCAACGCCCGGCTGAAACCCCGTCCAAAGGACCACACCCAAACCCACCCGGATGGTCACATGAACGTGAGCCAACCCACACCCGAGCCCTCGCCTCTTACCCCATAGTCTAATATACCTTTTCAGAACACTCTAATTTACCTTTAAAATAGCTAAGGTCTTATTTACTTTTTCACTACACCCTCAAATTTACCTTTTCAATAGATGAGGTCTAATTTACCCTTTCAGTACACTCTAATTTACCTTTTCAGCAGATAAGGTCAATCGTTTTCTTCAAATTTTGGAAAATGGTGTTAACAAAAAGTAACACATTGTCACATAGTTAGTCACTTCTCAGGTCAATTTTGATCATAATCGTAAACTAAACAGTTCCAATTTACCTTCTTAGTGTTTTTTAACCAAATCAAACCAAACATGTCGATTTCAAGTTGCTTTCACGATGACCGTCCATATTATATTACATATATTTTTAAACCCTAAACAAATTATCTCATTACAAATATACAAGCAACATCAACATTTAATTATAAATAAATCCAATCATCTGATTTAATAATTATTAAAATACGAAATGATTTAACAACTTTGTCTTATGTATTAACCTCGTGTAATTCAAAAAGTTTAAACAAGATGGGCTTTAAAATTTTAAATTAATTCAGATTTGTCATAGTAATTCACTAATTCGATCTAAAGCTGCAACAAAATCATAATTCACAAAAATTCAAAAAGTAAATTATTAACATAAAAATAACAAAAATAAAATATTAACACGAAATAATATACCAAAAGGTGGTGAAACTGTGAAAGTCAACGGTTTGGATACGACCTCCCGAAATCAGCAAGTTTCCGTGATCTATTAGCATATAACGATTTAACATTAGATATATGCGGCCGAATATCGCCGTTAACTCCGCCGTCCAACTGAGGTTTTCCTTTCATGCTCCATAACCGATTAGGACTCGCACGCACTAACGGACTCAAACAGAATATCAACTCCGAAACACTCCGCTGTGCGCCGCCGCGCCGGACCGTCGGATGCGATGGCGTCTTCTTCGGCGTCTGTTTAAACGACTCCGCCTCCGCCGATTCGTAACCGCTTGATCCGTCGCTGAAATCCTCTCCACCGCCGTCGTCGTCGGAGGTTCTCACCGGCGACATTCCTCGATCTCGAACAAACACACCGTTGCTTCCGTACAGCGGCGGTTGATGAAGATTCGGTTACGTAAACCGATTTATTCTTCTGACGACGATCGGAAACTGGACGAGCCTTCGAGAACCACAACGGAGATGACGTCACCGACGTCGGCTTAGCAGCGACGCCGCTTGGCTTGCCGGAAGTGGAAACGGAAGCTCCGTGAATCGAATCGGAGTCTCCGTCACGTCCGTTAGATCTAAACAGATTTGAAAACGATGAAAACTTAATGAAACTCTTCTTCTTATTGTTCGATGAAGTAGCAGTAGCACCACCGATGTAACCGCCGGAAGTAACCGCTATCTGCGGTGAGTTGTAGAACCCTTGATCTGAGAGGCTGTAGTTCAGATGAGGTTTGTTAGAAGGTTGTTGGACAGTTGTAACAGAATTCTGTTGCTGTACGGATTTCCGGTGGATGTACGGAGAAACAGAACGCGGTAACGGTGGATTGGAGTTTGAATTACAGTGATTCTGTGATTGGGCTTGGGCTTGGAGTTGGTCCTGGGCTTCAGCTTGTTTCTGAGCGAGGATTAGTTTGAAGAGGCGTTCACGGAGACAAGAAGCGCAGACGCCGTTGATGCTGCTGAGATCGGTGTTGTGTTTTTTACACCTCATCTATAGATATATGGTATATGATATATGAGGTTGTGTCTGTGTATTGATATGTATTGCATACATATATATCTATATAGATGAGTGTTTTGATGGTGGAAGTGATGGCAGTGGTGGTGGTGCTGCCGCTTCCGCCGGCGGTGTTGGTTGGGGTGAGCTGGTGAGGTGTGAAGAATGAGATTCTATGGTTTTGGTATGTATGGTAGTATAAAAAGGGATAGTGTTACACTTTGCCCCCTTATGGTTTTGTTTTTGTTGTATTACTAATGTTCTAATTTCATCATTGGATTTGGGCAAATTACACAAATGGTCCATGTAGAGTGTGGTATAGGGATGAGCAAACAGTACCGGTATCGATTTTCTCAAATCGAAATATTTCAGTACTGACTTTTGCCTTTTCGGTACTGGTTTGGTATCTGTATTTACCAGTTTTTACCTTCAAATATCGGTTTCGGTACCGAATCGTACTGTACTGATGTGTACCCATGTTCCCATGCACACCACTCTTCCACATTCCATGAATGAAAATATAAAAAAGAGAGTTATCTCAAATCTGGTTTCTTATTAGTTTCTTTGAGCTTGATCCACTCAACGGATTATTTATCACAAATCCGATTGGTACATATCAATTGGTATCAGAGCGGTCTTGATCCACTTCTATGGACGCTCAAGAATGGAATGCATCGTTGGATCGAATCGAGCCAATAATTGTTGAGACGATCGATTTTTTCAAGAACCGAACTCGATTACCACCACTCGCCCCATTACCCATTGTCATTTCCTCCTCACAACCACCAACAGCTCCCGTCAAACCACCACAACCAAACATCGTACCACCATCATACACCGCCTCGAAGTCGGCACCCTCAGCCCCGAAACCAACCCCGACCCACAACAAATCATCACCTCGCAACACCAACTCCTCAACTTGGGTTGCACCGCCGTTAAAAAGGACGTCACTCAACCCACTACTAGTCCTGGTGCGGGTAGGAGCAGCCACAATCATGGCCACTACTCTCGTTACAATGGGTGGAACGAAGACCGTTAGAACCACGTTGAAGGTGGTTGTGACTTCAGAGATAAAGAAGAAATTGAAATCGTTCGTAGGTGCAACCGGAAGGCGCGAGTGGCACCCACCATGGCGTTCCATTGACACTAGTCCGAATGTCACCGGAAGACTCGAGTGGTGGCCTTCGTGGCATATCTGCAAGCATTTTGCATCTCCATCCTTAAGGACAAGGATAGTTTGAGCTGGAAGGATTGATGTGTACCCATGTTCCCATGCACACCACTCTTCCACATTCCATGAATGAAAAATATAATAAAAGAGAGTTATCTCAAATCTGGTTTCTTACTAGTTTCTTTGAGCTTGATCCACTCAACGGATTATTTATCACAAATCTGATTGGTACATATCACGTACTGGGTATTTTCGGTAGCGGTACCCGTTTTTAGGGATTTTTGGTACCGGTTGATACCCAGCTCATCCCTGATATCTTTCATTTGTGGTTTGGTGTTCCAACTTTGAAAAATTGCGGACTTAGACTAATGTTTTGTAGGCGGGTAATGTGGTTGGTCTCTCGAGTAGATGGTTGTCTATTTGAGTCTTAAGTTAGCTATGTGTCCCTCACACTAAGGGTACATTTGTCTTTTCAAACCGTACTACATATTTACATTAAGTGTTCTAAACCATCTTAAGTCACACTCCATATATGTCCATTATCGATTGTAGTGATTGTTGATCGTGTTCTTCATCTTAGAACACCACCGTTCTCAAATCATTACCCTCCCTTCAATCATATATTAAGAGGTTTTTGGTTTTTGGTTTTTGTTTGACATTGTCCAAAATCGAACAAGTTTTTTTTTTCCTTTTTTTGTTATTATTTTTGGTTTTTTCTTTGATTCACAGCGGGTTACCAAGTTTATTCTCTCTGTAGATTCCTCTTAGGGATGCATATGGGAGGGTTTCTTTCGTTGATATATTTGATATTAATAAGTTTTCAATCCATGAAATATAATTTATGATGTAAGAGTCAGGATTGATTGAAGTGGGAGTTTTTTTTCCAATTTTTTTATCATTTGTGATTCCATGTATAGACTTCGACAGCCGACTAGCTTTAATCAATGGTCATGATGTACAAATTTGGGCAAGTACGTAAAAAACACAAGCTGTAGATGTTTATATTGAACATTTTGATACTAGAATAAACCATGTTACCCTACTTGCAAGCTAGTATTGTTCTTAACATGTAAAGTTGGGAACCAAAACTGTAATTTGAGCATACCAAATGGACCATACATATAATTTACTCTTTAGCTTTTATATTTAGCAACTCAAATGTAAGTTTCATAATCGAAGGGACTGAATATTAAATTAGATGAAACATTAGAGGGTTGTGTAAAACTTCACTTGTATAAGTTAAGGATAATATTTAGAAAAAAGCCTTAGGTCATCGCCTCATCTTACTCTTGTAGTGTCAAATATGAATTAAGACGACTTTTAGAAAGGAATTTAGGATGACATTATTTTTAGAAGGTTACACTGAGTTCTTTGATTATCCGAAAACAACATTACATTTCATTTCATGAACAAAATATCATTGATGATTCATGAACAAAATATATTGTTGACACAACTTAAATTTAGAACGTATCGGATTAGACTCAGAAATAATTTAACCGGTTGAACTGCAATTAACCCTATAAATCCATAAAAGATCATTTCAACTCAAAAAATAAACCTACATCATTCGATTATAAATTTTTGTCCAAAAGTTGATTCATAATCAAAAAATATTCAAAAGTTCATGATTAAATACCAATTATATAACAATTAGCAAACACTATAACAATTAACAACGTAATGATTGAACAAAAGTCAAAAGAAGGTACACCTGGATGATCGGTTGAAGAACTTAATTTGAAAAACCTAATACTTTTCTATCTTTGAGTGAGGAAGAACTTTGATCGATCTTAATTGTCAATTTTGGGCACTAAATTTTACACTTTATTGTAACACCTCGCAAGATCGTGTCCAATAATGCGAAGACAGTGTCCTAAACCCTATTCATTTGAAAAGTTATCTTAAAGGGGTAAAAGCGTCAACAAGCGAAACTAGTGCCTTCGGGTGGTCTACCGGTGAACCGGGAATCTTAAAATGTTCAATTATACTCCGCTATATGCCTAATATCAGCTTGTGATGGCATTACACAAGTTACAAGACCCTAAATACGATTATATAAGTTGAGGGGCCAAACTTATCAATTTTAAAAATCTGGTTCGATGACAGACTGCTTACGGACCGTAAGGGTCCCATGCTTACGGTCCGTAAGGCCTGGTACTGGGCGAATTTTTGCTTGTTCCCCACACATAAGCTTCCAAAACCATCCTCTCGAAACAAGGGGCTGCATGCTTGCTCAATACTCGTTTAGGGACACCTAGAGACATCCTAGAATACCTTGCAACACCTGGAAAAGATCTTGAGAGGGTCCTTTGCACTAGAAATAAATAGGTCCTTCATGTTGCCCTTCATTCTTGCACCTTTCAAAAATCCTTTCTTTTTCTCTTGGTTGCATTCTTTGGGGTTCCTGATCAAAAAGGAAGCTCTCCTAAGTCTAATCTTCGAGCTAGGATCTGTAGTAAGTGTTCTTAGCCACTCTAGTTCGGTTTTTATGCATTTAAAGACCGAAAGTCAAAGTTGCCGCAAAACGGATTTGACCTTCGGTTTAGACCTAAACGGTCCAGCCATTGTTCGAGGCGAAATGGCTACTGATCATAATTAGGTAGGTGTTGATTCCTCAAAATGGCACCTCCTAATTACTACGTTTACTTAGTTAATTGTCGGGTCAAAATAAATAAATAAAAAGTCAAACTAGTCATATTTTAAATAAAAATCAAATCTGATAATGTGAAGGTTATAAAACATGTTTTATCACTTTAATAACTTGGTAAACATTATTAGAACATGTCTAAACTTGTTCAACCCGACAATTCTAAGTTTAAGCTCGGTTCGCAACCGAAAGTCGCAAAAGCTTGACTTTTACTTTGACTTTCAGTTCTGACCCGAATTAGCGTATTTCCTTTATGCATTAGGATTCCTTTAGGACCATATTATGTTGTAGCATAACCCTCTGAGGTTATATTACATGGTCCCTTAGTAATCTGAGATCATATGCTTATTTCCGTTATTATGCTTTATGTTAACTAGTATGTCCTTTTTGTCAAAAATAAGGATTCTTAAGATAAAAGGTCATACAAATGGACTAGGTGTTGATTAGTAAACATAGTTAGAATATTTTGATGTTTACAATCTGGTCATAAACTGAAGTCATGTAATAGATCGAAATTTCACCTTTATAAGGACTAAGATGCCCTTTAAGCATATAAATCAAGTTTTTTAACATAACTTTGACATAAAACTCTTTACCTACTGTTGTGATATCACATTTAGGATTTATTGGAATGTTGGGTCAGATTTTATATTGACATTAGCTTTGAGTTCTTGCATAAAGCTCATAAATGAGATAATACCCTTTTTGCAAATAAAATGAGTTCTATATATAATTAACATGCAAAACCTTTTGCTACTGATGCATATGAAAAATAAAATATTTTAACACTTTAAAGCTGGTCAAAATCTCAGAATCACTCTAACTTCGAAATTATTGTCATTTATCGACTTTTACGCTAATTAGCTGCATAGTATAGTTTTAAATCATATCTAGCACCCAAGACTTGATACCTACTGAATTTATAAATGATTTTAAGTGTTTTTACAGTAGGGATAAGTCATGAACTCAAATCCCAAATAAGTCCTTAAAACTATGTTATATGACCAAAATGCCCATTCGAAGCATAGTTTGGCCATAAATCATGAATCACATATATGTATGATATCCTACTGTTTTAAAATAATATATTAAATTTTTTACAAACGTTTATGACCAGAACTTCAGTTTACATATAAACATATTTTATAAACCTTAAAATGACCAAAATGCCCTTTCGGGGCCTACTACGGTTTTAAAACCTTTATAGGCATACGTGTTGATATCCTACTGATATCATAACATAAATTGAGCATAATAACATATGGAACTTGTATATGACTCCTTCGGTTACCCGTTGTGCTTATACGCGTTCGGTTCAGTTTATGGAACCGGTTTGCAATAATTAACCGACACGGGTTTAACCTTGTCATCTAAACTTCAAAATCCAGAATGTATTTAGTTTACCCTTATTATACAAGTCTTCATATTTGTTGGGTCTAAATTAAATTCCTTTCCGGTCACCGCTTAATCTAGCGTTTTGTACCGTAAATCATTTTTAAACTAACCGATCTAAGTCTTTGATGAGACCCGTTAGTATCCTGATAGGTTAATAAAACCTTCCTTTCAGATTAGGTAGCCCAGTAGAAGATACCTTCATAAAGTCTTAGTGACATACAGCTGAGTAAGTTGCTTGCACTTAAACTCAGGTAAATACATTTAACTTATGTTCCCTTATACGGGCTTGGGATACGGTAAATTATTGCCGCTTGGTCGGGTATGGGATCCTTTAGTCGGATTGTAATAATAAATCCGCATAACCCGTTTTTAATCTGTTTTGTTTGATAACATAAGCTTTGGGGTTAACGACCATGTCCTGAATATCCTTGGCTCATTTAAGTTATTAATGGCCACGACCTATGCACGAGGTGTAGGCATACACCTGACAGATGTAAAATGCTAAATAAACTACCCACAAGAATTGGGAAATAACTCCTTTGTGGGTTTTATTAGTGGTGAGTCAGTTAATCATGACCAGTTTCCGAACCGCCCCAAAAGTATGACAAACATGTAAAACTGTATACAAGATTATAAATCTAATTGTCCCATGTTATAAATGGGCCTAGTGCATCTAAATTAACATTTTTAAATGTTTACAAAATGAGTCAGGTATTTGTATTTACTAGTGAAACTGACGTATTTTCCAAAGACTAAGTGACAAGTACCTCACGAAATAGGCTGGAGCTACTTGGCATTAAATAAGAGAATCATGCAAATCCCTAGATGCCTTAAGTCTGTGGAACTTCGTTTTATGTATTCATTTATAGATCCGCCTGTGGATTCTTTTTACAACCGTCTGTATATTATTTTATTGTACTTTAAACTTTCGGGTTGTAATAGTAATTTCCTTCCAAGCCTTCCGTTATACTATAACTGTGTTTAATTGACTATGATAATATCAACTACGTCATGATACTCCCACCGGGCCCACCGGACTATGTGGATATATCGGGTGTGACACTTTAACTAAGAAGGTAAATAGTCAAATTTTTTACGCACCTAAAAATTAAAAGTTTAAAATTTAACCTTTGACCCGGTATGAACCAGTACCGTATATCGGTTTAAATCGGTATAACCCAATTTACCGGCGGTACAATTTCTTTGTCGTTTCCTTAGTTTACCAGTATGATTCGTGCCGGCCAAACATCTGGCATCCGGTTTAACCGGCTCAACCGACCGGTTTAAATCGGTTTTTAAAACATTGTATAAAATGGTAAAATATAAGAATGCTAAAGTATAATTGTATTGCTTAAAAATCTATTATTAGAAGGTATTTTTGGCATTTTAAATCTATAGACAATCTAAAGGATGTGAAGAAAAGAACATTTTTTTTCATTTTATAATTTTCCAAAATTTCTAGTCGAAATTGACAGAAAGACAAAGAGTAATAAATCATGTTGTTAATATGTATAGTCAGTAGCTGGTGAATATAATATTGAAAAGACATGTTGTTTACGTGTAATCAAAATATAGTTTCAGCATATGAACATTATTTTGTTATTTATATGCTATTGAAGTTTATTTATGATGACATGTCTATTTAATGCATGCTACTTGAAATCCAGTTATAAAGCACCAAAGAACTAGATGTATCTACGGCGCTACGGGGATGAAATGACAACAAATAATCTAGTCAACGACCAAAGACTAGATTTATAAGACTAAATGTAACTGAAACCGTCAAAATGATAAACTTAATATCAATAAAATAAACGATCTACTAAAACATTAAGACTATGATGATAATGCCCCATCCTATGGCGTTTTGCGTCACGTGTAATCCTAATCATCAAAGAGGCTTTTCTCACAAAGGGGCGTAGTGATGATACTGCTCCGTCAATCATTACACAATCATTAATTTTTTTTAATTCAAACTAAATAAAAAAATTAAAAACCGGAATTAATAAAAAACGGAAACAAATAAATAAATAAAAAACGAAACAAAGCTAGAGATTGTATTTTTGACAGATTTGTTCCCGACACATTTGGCTAGGATCAACGCGTCGCCTGTGAGATGGTCGATGGGTTTAGCAAAAAATTCGATATATTTTGCCATTTGTCTTGTTTCTTGTATCGCGACAAACTTTTTATTTTCGACGTTTCTTTCGTCGATACTTTGTAAACGCCTATGACCGAGATCCTGAATGTCTTGAAGACGTTGATTCATCTCTTTGAAATCTTGGTGCAATATATCTTAATTAGAAGAAGAGGACTCTGCTTTTTTCCGTTATTTTTGGCAGTTCTTCTACCCGGCGGTCGTTCCAACTCCAATTCTTCCTCGTTGTCTACAATAATATTTAAATTGACGTTGCGGGCATCGCGGTTGGTGTGTCCGGGTCAACCGAGATGATGTTTTTGACCGCTTCGATTTACGTCTAACGCCAGACGTCATCGTTGGTACTGTAACAACTCGTAAATTTCGTTGTTATTTTGTTCCTGTTTACTTCGTTTGTATTTGTATTCACACTCCAAGATTCGATTATGGAAAAGTTTATGTTAAGTAGTTATGTTTTGTCACAACTTTATCGCATCTAATCGCTTATTAAACTCAACGCTAATTCATCACCATCACAAGTAACTGTGTTACTTTAATAGTCCAAGTGGGTTATTGTTTAATGAACACTTGTGCCAATCGCATCGCTTATCTCATCCATCGCAAAATGCAGTTAATTATGTGGAATTATGTTTTATGTGTGTTATATTTGTTTATGTTATGGTTACAATCGCTATCGCAACACTCTCACACGCACGAATCCCTAAATCGTACTATTATATCAATTATAACGCTTAATAACCATCTAATACGAACTGAATCACCAAACGAACTCTTAACGCGAAATAATCAAACAAAAGTTGGCCACTAGGTCAAGTTCGGCCGAACTTGTGCATCACAAGTTCGCCCGAACTTGTCTAGTGCACCTGATCCTTCAAGATCCAGCAAGTCCGCCCGGACTTGTCCTAAAACTCAGGAAAACAAACAACCCGAACTTGATACAAGTTCGCCCGAACTGATGTTCCCAGCCCACTTCTCCTCCTCACCTATAAATACTCAGCTCCTCTTCTCATTTGAACTTGCTGCAAGTTCGCCCGGAGCTCCCCAAAACCGAAACCCTTTTGCTTTCTAAGTAAGATTCAACCCGTTTTCAAGCTACAACAACGTTTTACAATGATTCTGCACAAGGATTTGCCTTCGTTTTCATCACATCTCTTCTATTTACGAAAATCTTCATCTTTTTATACAAAACTTCTATTTTTCACTTAAATCTATGCCTAGATCTAAGTAAAACCTTTCAAACATCGATTTTTACACAAGATTCGGACTAAATGACGTATGTTTCGTTCACTTTGAAGTGGAACGAGGCGTTGTCAAGCAAGATCTCAGATCCGGAAGCACAAGGACGAAATCGTCACTTTACACAAGCTGGAGTAACCCGTACGAACCTTCAAGTTTGCCCGGATTCGCTTGAGTTTCTGTAAAATGGCTAAACTCACTCCAAAATACCTCTCCAGCCTAAGTTTTACTCAGTGGCTTAAGGTTGGAGGGATGGACACTCGATTTCCTCAGCAAACGACACGAAAACGCACGATTTGGATGCCAAAACAGTCAAGTTCGCTCGGAATATAGCAAGTTCGCTTGAACTTGTCACCAGAAAGGTGACCAAGTTCGCCCGAACTTGCCTTAAACTTCAACAAATCAGACAAGTTCGCCTGAACTTGTCCAATTCCCAAAAGAATTAGACAAGTTCGCCCGAACTCGCATTACCCCTCAACAAATAGGGCAAGTTCGCCCGAACTTGTCCCGTTTCTCAGGAAACCAGACAAGTTCGTCCGAACTTGTACCTCCAGTAAGTCAAACATACAAGTTCGCCCGAACTTGTACCCCAAAGTACAAGTTCGCCCGAACTTGTCTGCTGTTCTTCACCCGTTCACTGTTTCAGCATTTCGGAAGACTGATGCACTTTTGTTCGCTTACATGCTGATCCGGCGCTCTCCTCAACTCATATCAGATCCCGTCTCTTCTCTCAAAATGCATCGACTGTGAGTATACTTGAACCCTTTTTCGCTTAAACACACTTTTGGGTGTCACATATGTTGCTATATAACAAATCTCAAATGCTTATTCGCAACCCGCTATTACTTGATATTACGTGAAATCTGCTGAACTGTATGTATTACTTGATTGCTTGTACGCCACCCTTAACATGATAGTATACTAGAGGTTGACCCGCCACCCGGAGGCCCTGGGTTGTTAAGGCTCGCATTTTTATTTCTCATTTATTTTCTCTTTAGGATGTGGACACTTGTTCGCATGCCTCGATCAATCGCGGTTTGTTGGTTTGCTTGAATCTATGTAGTTACATAATTCACATCTCTTACGTATGTCATGCGGTGTATGCTAAACGCTTTTATATCTATTATGTACGCAAACCTGCATGCTCACCTTTACTTAATTGTATTGACGTTATATTTTAACATATGTGGCATGTTGAGGATATTTGCTATAGATGCTTAGTCGTAGGTTTTGCCTTAGAATATCATGTAATAAATCTAGAGAAGATCGAATCGGATGTTATGTTTAAGAGATTGTTTTAATTATGTAATGATTGTTTGAGGATTATATGAGTTTGATAGTACGGGATGTTGGACGTTGAATATTGTCACTTAAATAATTGTTATGGAATCTCTTGATCAATCTGATTCGCCTAGTGCCACGCCCCGATGTTTCCGCCATCGGTTGAGGTGTGACAGATTGGTATCAGAGCCATAACTATAGGGAAAATTAGGTAGAACTGCCATGTTTGACCTAGTCTATAGTTAGGATACCAAATCAGACCGTTACGCATCGATTGAACGCTTGAAACTAACACGAACAGACAAGTTTGCCCGAACTTGGGGGCAAGTTCGCTCGAAATTGATCAAGTTCGCCCGAACTTGAGCAAGTCCGCCCGAACTTGTCAGTCCTCTCAAACATCAACAAGTTCATCTGGATTGATCAAGTTCGCTTGAACTTGACCAAAATCCTTAAAGTTGAACTTTTAAGCAACGCTTTTCCTAAAGCTACCACAATACACGCTGGAAAACGCTCGTATCACACAAACGAGTGATCAAGTTGAGATTAGGTGTGAAAACCAAGAACTCTCGATGAGATCATTCACTCCGCGTATTCTCTATTGCACGAGATACATTCGTTGAGTTAGGAGTGATATCCAAACCTCGACGAACATCTCCCTTTCTATCTAGTAGGAACTCCCGATTTGATCGGTGAGCACAACCACAATTAGGAATGAAGTTATTAAGTTAGGGGTGAAACCCGCATCTTAATAACTAGTTCCACTCCTCGATTTTCAATCTCACCAAAGTCTCGATTATTTCGATGACCCGAAACACGACGTAACTGGAAGCATAAATGTCGTTAACTGTTGTACGGCGAGAGCATTTGTCTATTAGGCCAAATCGTGTGTCCGAACTCAGAGAATTTTTGAACCACTTTGGGTAGTCGTTGTCTCAAAACCCAGGACGCTCCAAGTTGATTTAAGCCTGCAATCGTCGATTTTACGCATCATCGAGTTTATTTATTATTTATGTGTTTAAGACTATGGATTTTACGCTTATTTTAATTTTACGCTTTATCGATTTCTCATATTCTCGATTTGTCACTTTTATGCTCTAACGAAGTATGCACAACTCGCACAGCTCTCGTAATCTAAAACGCTAATTAATTCACCAACCAAACTAATCGCGCAACTTATCTACGCTCATGAGGGCATTCATGCCTCATACGCAGCTTTACTCGCTTATTACGCTTATATCTCGCATCTCGAGCGCGCTATGCTTTACTTATAAGAAGGTGAATACGTGCAAAGTATATGCTTACGTGAATTATGTGCTATGTGCTTATGTGCCTACGTGTTTACCTGCCTACGTGTTTACCTGCCTACGTGTTTACTTGCCTATGTATTTACGTGATTTTGTGCCTTACTTGAATAAAATAATAATAAACCATTAAACATACACCTACTATAATCGAATCTCATCCAATCAAATCCTTCATGTAGATGTCTTCCATGGGATCTCGCACGCGGAGGAACATCCAGCGCAACAACGCTGATAAGCGCATCGCTTCACTGGTAGCCAAGCAGATAGCTAAAGTCATTCCCCAAATTGTTAGCGAGATCTATGCTGCCAGCAGCAATATGTCCATTGATTCCAAGGCCGACACGCCAAAGACTTCGTTCAGCTTCAAACAATTTAAAGCATGTGGACCTCTTACTTTCTCTGGCATTGAAGGACCAAGTGCTATGTTTCATTGGTTCGATTCTATCGAGGTTACCTTCCGCCAGAGTGGATACCCGAAGCCCTGCGCACTATCAACGCTACCGGCTTGTTCCAATCAAGAGCTCTTGATTGGTGGACAGCGGAGTGCAACAAGCGCGGGAACGACGAAGCTTACGGGCTCACTTGGGAAGAACTCAAGGAAATCATGGTGAAAGAGTTCTGTCCTCCACATGAGGTTGAAAAGTTGGAGAATGAATTCTGGGACATCAAACAAGAGGGTCCCGGCAACGCTGGTCTAACAGCTCGTTTCAAGCAGTTGAGCATTATTTGTCCCGGTCAAGTGGACACTACTGAGAAAGCAATCAAGAAATACCTCCGTGCTCTACCGGATTGCGTCGCTGATTTTGTTCAAGCAGCGCATCCTGTCACCATTGAGGAAACTTATCAGCTTGCCGCAGAGATCGATGACAAGCGCGTTCAAGCTGGTTACTTTAAAAGCAGCAAAGTCGCGAATCAAGCTATCACCGAATCAGCAGCTCCCTCCGATCAGTCTCGAGAATCAAAGTCCAGTCGCCGAGGTCGCAAGGGAGAAAACCCGAGCAAGAACTGTGCACTTACTGCTCCACCGAACCCTCAGCCGCTTCAGCCAGCGCACCAAACGTACCTCCAGCAAAGCGTGCGTGTACTGGTCCTAATCCTTTGTGCTCAAAGTGCACTTATCATCACACAGTTGGAGGCAATTGTCGTTTCTGTACCAACTGCAACATCTACAACCATTTCACTATCAGCTATCGTAGTGGTCCTCGTCAGCCAGCTCCTCAAGCTCCAACAGCACCAGCTCTACCAGCTCCACCTCGCACTCCTTAGGCAATCAGCAGCAGTTCCAGCAGCAAGCGCCAGCCCCAAAGGCCCGTGCTTGCTACACTTGTGGTGATCCAAACTACTTCAGCAATGTCTGCCCAAACAAAGCCATGAATCAAGAGCCTAGCAGCAGCCTCAGCCAGAGCCACCGCGGCCTCAGCAGCAGCAACCACAAGCTGCGCGTGGGAGAGCCTTCAATCTAACCATCGCCAGGCTCAGAAAGACAACCAATATTGTCAATGGTACGTTCCTTGTTAATGGTATTTACGCTTCATGTTTATTTGATACTGGTGCCGATAATTGTTTTGTATCGTTAGAATTCGAAAAGGTTTTCAAAATGTAAGCGCGCTAAACTCCCAAAGACTTTCGATGTTGAAGTGGCCACCAGAAGAACCATTCCTGTTAACTCTGTCCTACGTGGTTGTACTCTCGATCTCAACAGCCATATCTTCTCGATCAATCTCATACCTATGCAGTTTGGTAGCTTCGATATCATAGTAGGTATGGATTTCTTCGTGAAAATCATGCTGAAGTTGTTTGCTTCAATAAAATGATTCGTATCCCCCTTCCTAACGATGATCAACTCCATGTTTACGGTGAAACTTTCTCAAAGAAGTTGATGCTTATGTCATGTACCCGAGCAAACAAGTGCTTATGTAAGCAATGTGTTGCTTTTCTAGCCCATATCGTGAACCCGGATAAAGAGAAGAAAACCTTTAAAGATGTTCCCGTTGTTTGTGAATTCCCTAAGGTCTTTCCCGACGATTACCTGGTTTACCCCCTACCCGTGATGTCGAATTCCGTATCGATCTAGTTCCCGGTGCTAATCCTGTTGCTAAAGCTCCCTATCGCCTTGCACCATCCGAAATGCGCGAGCTATCTAGCCAACTTCAAGCGCTTCTTGATAAAGGTTTCATACGCCCGAGCACTTCGCCATGGGGCGCACCCGTTATTTTTGTGAAAAAGAAAATTGGGACGTTCCGAATGTGCATCGACTATCGCGAACTTAATAAGCTTACGATAAAGAACCGTTACCCTCTTCCCCGAATCGATGATTTGTTTGATCAGCTTCAAGGTGCTACTTGTTTTTCTAAGATCGATTTACGTTCCGGGTATCATCAGTTACGCGTATTGGAAGAAATATTCCGAAAACCGCCTTTCGTACTCCTTATGGCCATTTCGAATTCGTGGTCATGCCTTTTGGTCTTACAAATGCACCCGCGGTCTTCATGGATTTGATGAACCGTGTGTGTAAAGCCTTCTTAGATCGTTTCGTCATTGTGTTTATCGATGACATCTTTATTTACTCGAAGTCGAGAGACGAACACGCGCGCCATCTCTGTTTAGTCCTCGAACTTCTCCAAGGTAATCGCATTTATGCTAAATTCTCTAAATGTGAATTCTGGCTCGAAGAAGTCCAATTTCTCGGTCATATCGTTAGTAGTCAAGGAATTCACGTCGACCCTGCAAAGATCGAAGCTGTAAAGAGTTGGATTATGCCGAAGAATGCATCCGAAATCCGTTCTTTTCTTGGATTGGTGGGTTACTACCATCGATTCATCGTCGACTTTTCTGAAAATCGTCGTTCCGCTTACTGCTTTAACTCATAAGGACAACCCTTTCGTTTGGGACTCCAAACAAGAGGAATCCTTTCAAAATCTCAAGCATATGCTATGCAACGCTCCTGTACTCGCTCTACCCGACGGAAGCGACGATTTCGTTGTTTACTGCGATGCCTCTAATCTTGGTCTTGGTTGTGTTCTTATGCAACGAGACAAGGTGATCGCGTATGCGTCTCGACAACTCAAGATCCACGAGAAGAACTACACAACCTACGATATCGAACTCGGTGCAGTTGTTATTTGCATTAAAGATATGGCGACACTACCTTTACGGTACTAAGTATACGGTCTTCACCGATCATAAAAGCTTACAACATATCTTTAATCAAAAGGAACTGAACATGCGCCAACGCAGATGGGTTGAACTTCTCAACGATTACGATTGTGAGATACGCTACCATCCCGGCAAAGCAAACGTCGTAGCCGATGCTCTCAGTCGCCGAAGATGTGTTTATAGTGTTCGTGACTCTCAAGTTTTTAATAATCTCGAAATTCTGATTCGCTCCGTCCAATTTGCTTGTTTTAACGAGAATACCCTGCATGAAGAAATGAAATGTGGTGCCGAAACTCAGCTCGTTGTTAAACCTAATGGTATTTATTATTTTCTCGATCGTATTTGGATTCCTAGCCGTGATAATCTTTGAGAGTTGCTAATGACCGAAGCTCATAAATCTCGATACTCCATTCATCCCGGAGCCGACAAGATGTACCAGGACCTTCATCCTAAAACTGGTGGTCAGGCATGATAAAGGATATCGCTGTTTACGTCTCAAAGTGCTTAACTTGTTCGAAAGTTAAAGCCGAGTATCAAAGGCCCTCTGGTTTACTCGAACAACCCGAAATCCCGATGTGGAAGTGGGAGAGTATAGCCATGGACTTCGTTATGAAACTCCCTCGCACCTCCTCTGGTCACGATAGTATTTGGGTTATCGTCGACCATCTTACTAAATCTGCGCACTTTATTACTGTACAAGAAGACTTTAAGGTAGAACGATTAGCACGAATCTATACCGACGAAGTCATGTGTCGACACGGGACACCTCGTGACATCATCTCTGACCATGATGGTCGCTTTACCTCGCGTCTCTGGGAGACTTTTCAATCCGCTCTCGGTACTACACTTAATCTCAGTACCGCTTTTCACCCTCAAACCGACGGTCAGACTGAGCGCACGATCCACACCCTCGAAGTCATGCTTCGTGCGTGCATCATAGATTTCGGTGGTAACTGGGATACGCATTTTCCTTTAATTGAATTCTCGTACAATAATATTTATCATACCAGCATTCAAATGGCTCCTTTTGAGGCACTGTATAGAAGAAAATGTCGATCGCCTATTGCATGGCACGAGACCGGAGAAGCACAAATCACCGGTCCGGAGCTAATTCAAGAAATGACAGACAAAATTCTCAAAATCAGAGACAATCTCTTGAAAGCTCGGAGTTGTCAAAAGAGTTATGCCGATAAACGCCGCAAGCCCCTATAGTTTGAAGTGGGAGATCACGTTCTCTTAAAGGTTGCACCTTGAAAAGGAGTGATCCGCTTCGGAAAGAAAGGGAAACTAGCGCTACGATACGTGGGTCCCTTTAAGATTCTGGAAAGAATTGGCAAAGTGGCCTACCGACTCGAATTACCGGAGGAACTCAACAACGTCCATCCGACTTTCCACGTGTCAAACCTCAAGAAATGCCTAGCTGAAGAAAATCTCCATGTACCTCTCGAGGATTTGCAAATCAACGAGACTCTCCATTTCGTGGAAAAGCCAGTCGAAATCATGGACCGAGAGACCAAGAAACTACGACGCTATCGCATTCCTATTGTGAAGGTTCGATAGGAAGGCAAACGCGGTGCCGAGTTCACTTGGGAATTGGAAAGTGATATGAAGGCCAAATATCCACATCTCTTTGTTACGGCCACTACTTAAATTTCGAGACAAAATTTCCTAAAGTAGGGGTGACTGTAACAACTCGTAAATTTCGTTGTTATTTTGTTCCTGTTTACTTCGTTTGTATTTGTATTCACACTCCAAGATTCGATTATGGAAAAGTTTATGTTAAGTAATTATGTTTTGTCACAACTTTATCGCATCTAATCGCTTATTAAACTCAACGCTAATTCATCGCAATCACAAGTAACTGTGTCACTTTAATAGCCAAGTGGGTTATTGTTTAACGAACACTTGTGCCAATCGCATCGCTTATCTCATCGTATCGCAAAACGCAGTTAATTATGTATGTTATGGTTACAATCGCTATCACAACGCTCTCCACACGCACGAATCGCTAAATCGCACTATTATATCAATTATAACGCTTAATATAACCATCTAATACGAACCGAATTGCCAAACGAACTCTTAAAGTGAAATAATCAAACAAAACTTGGCCACTAGGTCAAGTTCGGCCGAACTTGTGCATCATAAGTTCGCCCGAACTTGTCTAGTGCACCTGATCCTTCAAAATCCAGCAAGTCCGCCCGGACTTGTCCTAAACTCAGGAAAACAAACAAGTTCGCTCGAACTTGTAGCAAGTTCGCCCGAACTTATTGTTCCCAGCCCACTTCTCCTCCTCACCTTTAAAGTAAAAGTTCGCCCGAACTTGTACCTCAAAGTACAAGTTCGCCCGAACTTGGTACTGTTCTTTCACCCGTTCACCGTTTCAGCATTTCAGAAGACTGATGCACTTCTGTTCGCTTACAGGCTGATCTGGCGCTCTCCTCAACTCATCTCAGATCTCGTATCTTCTCTCAAAACGCACCGACTGTGAGTATACTTGAACTCTTTTTCGCTTAAACGCACTTTTGGGTGTCACATATGTTCCTATATCAAATCACCTCACACAAATCTCAAATGCTTATTCGTAACCCGCTATTACTTGATATTACGTGAAATCTGCCGAATTGTATGTATTACTTGATTGCTTGTAGACCACCCTTAACATGATAGTATACTAGAGGTTGACCCGCCACCTGGAGGCCCAGGGTTGTTAAGGCTCGCATTTTTATTTCTCATTTATTTTCTCTTTAGGATGTGGACACTTGTTCGCATGCCTCGATCAATCGCGGTTTGTTGGTTTTCTTGAATCTAAGTAGTTACATAATTCCATGCCTCGATCAATCGCGGTTTGTTGGTTTTCTTGAATCTAAGTAGTTACATAATTCACATCGCTTACGTATGTAACATTTGTAAAAATCGGGTCTCCAAAACCCGCTCCGTTTTGTAATCTTGAACCAAGTTATAAAAATTTCGTTAATTATTTATGATTATTTTGAGTTAAAATTTTACATAATTAATAAATAAACTAAAGTATAAAAATCATATTTGATAAAAAGTTAAAATAAAACAAATAAAAAAATATGTGAAGCTGCCGGGACTCGAACCCGGGTCAGCTGAGTCACTACAACCGTCTTAACATCCATTCCCTAAACCACTCCGCCACAATGTGTTTTTTGTTAACTTTAGGAAAACAAATGAAACTTATACACAAACTCAGCTTAACCGATGATACCATCTGAAAACCGGTAATCGGCAAACCAATCGTCAAATCGATTGTTTACCTCACAATGTCAGTTATAACCGATGTGCGACGGTTTCTAATTAAGTCAGAATTGATTGAACTTAAAGCTTCATCATTTTCGGTATTTGAAACCGAAAATTCATCAAGGTTCTGATTTAATTCAAGCTCCAGATCATTCTCACGATTCAGAACTATCACAACAATATCCAATTTCATTTTCGTCGCATTTGTGAACCATAAGATCATCTGAAACAGTTCGCCGGAAAAATTCTGCAAGTCACCGGAAAACCGGGACTCACATTCTCACGGTAATTCCTCCGACTCTTTCTGTTTAAAACATGTGATTAGTCAGTCTCTAACACAACTCCATCATCAGAATCGATCCTAGTCAACGTTTATCAAAAATCTTATCTTCGCCGGAAAATCTCTGAGACTACCGGAATCACACTGTGAACTGGTATGATATCCTAAACTTCTTTTAAACCTTGTTTAAGCGACTCAACTTTATGAATAATCGATCAACGCTGTTAATTGGTTCAACAGCCGGAGTTCATTTCCAGTACCGACGAACCTCCGCCGGATTTCTGTGAATAACATCAATCGGTATATTCTGTTCCTTAAACTCTCTCCATTCTTTACTTTTGAATTACTGATAATGTCGGAGAACTTTGTAAATCACAAATCAATCATAACCAGTCGAATTATGTTGTCTGTATAAATCGGTGAAGAAGATGAAGTTATAACAGAACATAAGTTTAATTAAAAACGGTATTTTAAACGGGTTAGACACACAGTCCAGCGGTGGACTGTGTGCAAATTTCACACACATGTCCCGAGTTCGATCCTTGCTACGCGCACGCCTTGTGTAATAACATGCCTTTTTAATCATGAACTAAACCGGGTTAAAACGGATAGTTGTTAAGTATAATAAAAACTAAGAATATAACCGGGTTAGACACACAGTCCAGCGGTGGACTGTGTGCATCATGAACTTCACGTCGCGCGTTCGAATCTCGTCACGAGCACCGGTCAAATTGAATTAAAACGTTTTTGCAAATAAAGGAATATTCGGTTAATTCAAATAAGTATATAAATATAATTAGAAACGAGTTTATAACGGGTTAGACACGTAGCTCAGTTGGTAGAGCTGCGTGCACGCGAACGGGAGGTCTCGGGTTCGAGCCTCACCCGGCGCATACATTTACACAATAAAACCGGTCAACAGTCAACGGTCAACATTAAAAAAAATAATATTTTTTTATATATTTATTTATTTAATTTAATTTAAAAATCAATTAAAAATACTTAAAAATAACATTTTTAAAGATAGAAAATAGCCATAAACTCACAAAAATATATCTAAAAATTTCATTAAAATCTTTAATAACATCCATCCATTTAATATATTTTTCCATTATTATTTAGGTTAGTATTCCTCGTCGACTCGCTCATCTAAATCGTGCGCATCTCACCATCTCAAATTCAACGCACCCAATGTGAGTGAATCTTTCAAATTCCACGTTTTAATCACGTTTTTGGGGTGTATCATGTGTCTTTGTTTATATACATATTATAACTAAACCATTGTGCATACATCATATCATGACATATGTATTTAGTTTATTGCTGTTAAGTAGTTAATATTGGATGCAAATTATTATTTCAATACATGCAATTTCATAGGCCGCCGCTCCCCATTTATGAGGTTGAGCCTGTTCCCCATTCTATTATGCGGTTGAACCTGGCGTGCCCGCAACGATCGGCTCCGTTTGATTGAGCCTTGATCGCACAGTTCAATTTACATTTCCAGTTCATGCAATACGATCGGCTCCGTTTGGTTGAGCCTTGATCGCACGGTTCAATTTACATTTCCAGTTCATGCAATACGATCGGCTCCGTTTGATTGAGCCTTGATCGCACAGTTCAGTTATGTTAGTTATCGTATGATATTGGTATATTCATGTATGCTATCAAGTGTTAATGTATGTTATAATTGTAACTGCTATTTGCCAATGCTTGATTACTTACATTTGCTCTTTATGATTATGCACAATATTTCATTGATAAACTAACCATAAAATCATTATCAAATGTTTATCTAATAAGGTTCACTCGCCAACTTATGTTGACCCAAAAACTCCCATTTTACACATGATACAGGTGAACCGGCAGCAGCTAGGAACACATAGGACCTGGATTAGAAGAATAAAACGATTTAGTATTGGGATTGTTATGTTTGTTTATTTCCTTTGTATTAAATGAACATGTTTGGATGTTTGAAAATGTAACTTTGACTTTATTAATTATGAAACATAATAGTAAATGTCATGTGCTTTGGTGATAACCCAATTATGCCCCGACTCTTATTTCCGTTGCGGGTCGGGGTGTGACAACGTATGTCATGCGGTGTATGCTAAACGCTTTTATATCTATTATCTATGCAAACCTGTATGCTCACCTTTACTTAATTGTATTGACGTTTTGTTTGAACGTATGTGGCTGGTTGAGGATATTTGCTATAGATGCTTAGTCGTAGGTTTTGCCTTAGAATACCATGTAATAAATCTAGGGAAGATCGAACCGGATGTTATGTTTAAGAGATTGTTTTAATTATGTAATGATTGTTTGAGGATTATATGAGTTTGATAGTATGAGATGTTGGACGTTGAATATTGTGTCTTAAATAATTGTTATGGAATCTCTTGATCAATCTGATTCACCTAGTGCCACGCCCCGATGTTTCCGCCATCGGTTGGGGTGTGACAGGTATGCTTGCCCATTTGGGACTTCCTCTTAAAAGCTCCCAACATCTAAAATAAGTGAAACTGCCTTTCGTTTTAGTGTATTCTTCCAACGCTTTTGTTATAACATTAGCGTCGTTTTCGCCGCTTTCCCTGGTGTCCTAATTGCGTTGAATGACCTCTTGAAACTGATGGCATTTCCAGTTGATATCGGTCTATTTGCTCGAAAGGGAATCTTGTTTGCGGTAGTCCTCTAGGATGGAACTGTTTTTTTCATCTAAATAAATATCACCTGAATTTGTATTTTTAAGAATTTTAACTTATATACCATTTTTGTTAGAGCAAGCATCAATTAATGATATCAATAACTCACTAGGTCATAAGTTAATGTTTCGTAAAGACATTAACTTTTTTCGCGCGTATAACATCTAAAGTTACGAAGGCTATCAACGACGTCCATGTTTCGTTTCTCTTATATAAATTCACGTATGTTGACGTTTCGATGTTACTATTTCATGGTTTGACGTTATCTTTTTCTTTTGTTAAATTGAGTTCCGATATCATATTGATATCGTAACGAAACAAATCAATAATAACCAAGTCTCACCACAACATGCGGGATAATATACTAGTTAATATCATAAAACTTAATTTACAACAATTCAGATGGATTTGGTTTATAAAAATTACTAACAACTATATACTTTTCTTTTCATGTGTTAATTTTATTTTTATTTTATGGCATTAGGACGGGTAATTACTAACAATAAAAATGCTTAGAGGTTGTTTCGTAGCCTCTTGATTACATTAAGAGCTTACCTCTGAATCGGTCAACATTAAGTATGTTTGGTTTATGGATATGACAATAAATCAGTTAGTAAGCCTCTTACCCATTAAGTTTCAAAATGATGTTGAATTGAAATTTTATCCCTTGTATCCATTCACCTGTGTTCATAACCCTTAGCGGGCCACTCAGCACCACCTCCTCGACGTCCCACCACAACCAACCAAGTCAGTTCTCTTATTGATTCAGAGACACTTATCCAATCAGACCTCTTAATAGTGCAACGCTTACAACCACCAATTCATTATACAACTAGATCACTAGGTCATAAGTAAATGTTTCGTGAAGACGTTAATTTACGCTACAACATCTGAAGTTACAAAGATTATCAACGACGCCCATGTTTCGTTTCTCTTATATAAAGTTACGTATGTGGATGTTTCAATGTTAATATTTTCATGGTTTTAAGTTATCTATTTCTTTTGTTATATTGAGTTCCGGTATCATATTGATATCGTAGCGAAACAAATCAATAATAACTAAATTCTCACCACAACGTGCGGGATAATATACTAATTAATATCATAAAACTAATTTACAACAATTCAAATGAATTTGGTATATAAAAATTATTAACAACTATATACTTCTCTTTTCATGCGCTAAATTTTATTTTTATTTTATGGCATTAGTACGGGTAATTACTAACAATAAAAATGCTTAGAGGCTATTTGGTAGCCTCTTGATTCCATTAAGAGCTTATATCTGAATCACTCAGCATTAAGTATGATTCACTGACAGGACAATAAATCATTTAGTAAGTCTCTTACTCATTAAGTTTCAAAATGATGCTGAATAAAAATTTATCTCTTTATCCAGTCACCTGTATTCATAACCCATAGCCTACCACTCACGCACCACCTCCACGACTCCCAACACAACCAACCAAGTCACACCCTTTATTGGTTCAGAGTAGGGTGTTCAAAAAGCTCGGAGCTCGAGCTCGCTCGAAGCTCGCTCGGATTTAGCTCGGGAAAAGCTAGCTCGATTTAGCTCGATTTGAAAGTGAGCCGAGCCAGCTCGGCTCGACTCGAACGAGCCGGATTAGCTCTGTTTGGCTCGTTTGTTAGCTCGGCTTGGTTTAGCTCAGATTATTTTACTTATAATATATTTTATTTTTCACTATTACATTTTATTTACATATATTTAGGTTTGTAATTTGATATCTATTATACATTATAATATATTACAAAAACTAATTAATTATTTACATAATTAGGTTTGTAATTTGATATCTATGACTTATTAGAATGTTAATGAACTAATAATGTATTTTGTCGAAGTTTAAAACTTATTTTTTGTTGTTTACTTGATTTTGGCTTGTGACGTATTAGGTTGAACTTATTTTGGATATGTTATTTTAAAGTATTGAATAATATTTTAGAGTACTTAATTTTTAGAGTCTATATATTAATTTTTATTTTTAAAATCGGGCCAAATCAAGCCTAGCCGAGCTAGCTCGGTTTAAAACCAAGCCGAGCCCGAGCTTTGATTTTCAGCTCGGTTTCGAATCCGAGCCGAGCACAGCTCGGTTTATAATCGAGCCGAGTCTGAGCTTGGCCTAGCTCGGCTCGGGCTCGGCTCATGAACAGCCCTAGTTCAGAGTCACTTTTCCATTAGACATCTTAACGATGCAACACTAATTAGTACAGAGGTTACCAAACAATCCCTTACATCATTGGCATGCTTTCATCTTTAACTAGTCTCAAACGAATTATCTATCATTTTCTTGTTATACATTTACATTTTTACTTTTGATTTAATTGTAAATTTCTACTTACACCTCTCATTTTGATAATCTACTAAAGTTATCATAATCCACTAAACTTTAACAAAATTATTTTTTACTCTTTTTTACAACTATAACGAGTTCTAGTTTTTACAACTTAACGTTTTCTTTTTTACGATATAGAATTAAGATTAGTAATTCTTGTCTTTTAGTGTAACTTTAAGTTTAACCACTCTATTTTTTTTTCCTTTTTTTTCCTACTTAGCAACCCATTTATTTCAATAAATACAACTCCTAAAACTTCAATAAAGTTATTTTTTTTACCAATACAACCAAACTCGTGGTAAAATACTAGTTAGAATTAAAGGTATAATCAATATGAGTATGACAGCATACTATGTGACAAACCATTATTGTCTTTCGCCAACGAAATTAAAAAAATTATTGTGATGATAATGTAGTTATTATTTTCTGTTAATGTTAAATTCTTTAAATCACCAATTCAAATACATGTATGTTTTAGAAAACTGATTGCGAACTTTGTATGGATATAAATAGTAAAATAGTTTACCATTTGGATCTTTAAGCTGGAAATTTGTCGACATCTAGAATTATGGTGGTTGGGCTTTCAGAAACAGATTATTATTTTCTTATAACAATACAAAGAACACACCAAAAAGTTATAAAAATACGTCACATTTTTTTATTGATGCAACTATAATTTATAACCAATAAGATTTATAAATTTGACTGGTTTATATCTATTTGAGGGATCAAAAGTTTTTTTTTTCATAAAAAACTACCTGAATCATGTTTGCAAACTATAAACCATATCAACAGTTAAACTCACAGCTTCAATAGTTAGCCGATTTAGTTGGTTGATCATATCTTAAAAACTTTTCAGCCATATACAGTAGTGCAACAATTTTTCTCTCACTTTTAACCTAGGTAGTTAATACGGTAAAATATCGGATATCGCCAAGGACCGATATTTGAGATATCGGTTATCAAGGTGGGATATCGGCGGGACATCAGTAATTTTAATATCATGCTAAATTTATATATATAGCAATTTAACACTAACATTTCAGTATACTTTCCTACTGTTAACAAATAAATCTTTTGCAACTAAAAAACGCTAACAATTGTAGCAAGTAGGAACTGAGTAAGACTTAAAACACTAATATTTAACAGTAACAACTAACAGTTAATACTTAAAACACTAATAGCGGTAATGAAAAGAAAGTCGAATGGTAGAAATAAGGAGAAATGTACTGATATCGGGAAAATCGGTGATATATTGGTCAAATATCGGTTCAATATCGGTCAAATAACGGTCAATGTCGCCGATATTATCGGTACCGATATTTTGCACCGTTATCTCGGAGGGGACCGATAATCGATATATCACTAATATATCGGGTGATATATCAGGATATTAACTACACAGCTTTTAACCGGTTCTCAACCGGTTTCGTCTCCAAAACATGAGAGTTCACTTGCGCTTAGCCTGTTAACTTGTAATCACTGTTGTAAGAATCGCTAGGCTCTAGTCAGTCGATGGGTTACCGACTAGCAATTAATCGGGATTAATCGGAATTAGTTGGATCGGGAGTTCTATATGTAATTTTTAGTTATATATACACATAGACAATTTTAGATATAGTTTTTTTAAAGTAGACATGTTTTAACCTCTTATTGACGCAATTTTTTAAGTAAATGACTGTATTTTATAAGGTTTGATCGAAATTTGGCTGGGATCTGGCCAGGATAGGATCATCATTGACCGCCTAGCGATATATCGGTCGTTAATCAGTGAACCTCCGATTAGTGATTAATCAGAAACTACTCAAAGACTAGTCAGGATTTTTACAAGACTGCTCGTAAATTAACAAAAGACCACAGTGATTTCGGTTTAATGATCCAGAATGACGGATACTCTTACACTAGTCATGTTATTGTCTTGTATCTTCCCAATAATGATTATTAAATTGTGTTTTAGCATTGATATATACATACACGTATATAAAATATATACACACGATTTTCTTTCTTTATTTTAATAATTGTGAGAATGTGTGTAGTCAGCCAAATATAATAACATTTAAGTATATAATGTGTATTTTACATCGCCGATAAAACAGTGCTATCAGTTCATCATACACCATATTCTATTTTCAAAGGTTATCTTTTTTAAAATATCACAAAATGTTAGAAGAGAATAAAAGAGGGAATGGAATGTAAATACAATATTTTTCTTCGTTTATGTTTATCAAACATGACAATACATCATAATCAAATCGTTTGGCTTACTATTAATCTAATCCTTGCCAGCCTTGTGATACAAGTATTTTAATTAAATAAAAACTAAGAATATTTATCCATACCAATGCAATTTTTTGTTGTTAGTTAAACTTACTTGTCAAGTATGCATTTTATTGGGAAAATATTATTATTTATAAAATAATGATATAACACAAATGAATATATGTCGAAATATTTAGAACCTAGTGGTCTATTTAAGTCAAAAGGTTAGGCTGAGTTGACATTTACAAAGTTATTGGGTTGAAAAAAATGTACGTTTTTCTTCATTCGTGTAATCAATAAGTAAATATTGCTTAACGTTAGTCAATAATGGTTCATTGGCATAAACAAACAGTTTAGAATGGAATGTCTTGGGTTCAAGTCTTATGAACGATAGAGAATAAAAGAAATTTTTCGTTCAAAAAAATACTGGTTAATGTTAATTCTTCAAAAGTAATTGATCAATGTTTCGATAAAGTATGATCGCCTAAACCATCCTGCTTATCAGTTGGACCGGTCAGATTTATCAAACCAATTGTAAAAAGGTGAAAAACACCTTAGATAATTAAGAACTTAAAAATATTAAAAATATATAGTTATATAACTAACTTAAAACAAAATATACGACTAATATATATTTTTGTGTGGATATACATTATTAAAAATACACGACACTGGTATTATTAAGATATGAAATTTGAATTACTCAATGAAGTTTTGAAAAGAGAAGAAACAAGAAGAATTTACACTGAAATTGGTTCGATCACTCTTTTTGGTTCAACGGATGAACCTGGCTTGACCGGTTCAAATAGACTCAAGTCTCTAATTCATACCGGTTATGTTTTTGGTTTCCGCATGGCCGGTCTGTCCAGTTTTGAAAGGACCATGCTATTCACACACTCACCATCTTATTTTCACACCCTGAAGCGCCAAGCTTGGCCAAAGCTTGGCACTTCAGGGGCAGACCTATATGCCAAGCTTTAGCCAAAGCTTGGCGCTTCAGGGCCAATACTCTTAGTTTTGGCCAAAGCTTGACGTTTTGGTGGTTTTTTATTTTTTTAAATTTGTTTTTAATTAAAAAACGCACCTATACTTGTCGATTTTTGACGTATTTTGTTATTACACGTCATTTTATAAAGTATATGGTCTTTACGGCACGTTCCGAATGAGTTGGGTTATGTGTGTTTCCGTATTCCATGATTTCATGTGATTCTGTTTTACTTTCACTAGTAGTCCAACGTGTCGTTTTGTATGTATATGCATTCTACCGGATCAATACTTGACGTATTTTGTCATTTAATGTCGTAGTATGACGTGTATTGTCACTATTGTTCCGTACTATCGTATATTTTGGTCGTACGGGTCGTTTTGGTGACATTCGGTATAGTGACGTTTATTGTCTGTAAGTGTCGTATTAGTTTATTTAGATTTAGGATTTGACTAGATCATATTGTAAAAAATCATATTCAGTAACAAATAAGTGCATTTTTCAAAATAATGTGACAAATTTGTTTTTGACACTGTCCAGTGACTAATAACAGTTTTCCAAAAGAAAACATTTTGTTTCCATATGACATGAACGTGAATTTTCTCTTTTAAGCAAGTTTCATTTAGCTTTAAATATTTATCGGAATTTTCAAAACCTATAGAAAATATAAATTTTGCTTTTTATGGTTCTTAAGGAAACAATTTGCACACAGATACCATATGCTTCATGAGAAAACACCTTCTACATACATGATGAGTGTAGATTTTTTAAATAACAAATTCAAGATTTTTTAGGATAAATATATCACACATGCACTGTATAGTATTTGAATTCTAAACTTTTTAGCTATGAAGTATACCACTTATCAACACTATTTGAATTCTAAATTTTTTAGTTATTAAGTAAACTTTTTAGTTATGAAGTATACCACTTTTTAGTTTGAAAAATGCACTTTTTGTAAGATCAACATACTCTCTAGTCAAATCCTAAATCTAAATAAACTAATACGACATTTACAGACAATAAACGTCACTATACCGAATGTCACCAACAAGACCCGTACAGCCAAAATACGTGATAGTACAAAACAATAGTGACAATACACGTCATACTACGAAATTAAATGACAAAATACGTCAAGTACTGATCCGCTAGGATGCGTAGACATACAAAACGGCACGTTGGACTACTAGTGAAAGTAAAACAGAATCACATGAAATCATGGAATACGGAAACACACGTAACCGAACTTATCCGGAACGTGCCGCATAGACCATATACCTCATAAAATGACGTGTAATAACAAAATACGTCAAAACTCGACAAGTATAGGTGCGTTTTTTAATTGAAAACAAATTAAAAAAATAAAAAAACCACAAAAACGCCAAGCTTTGGCCAAAACTCGGAGTATTGCCCCTGAAGCGCCAAGCTTAGCATATAGGTCTGCCCCTGAAGCGCCAAGCTTTGGCCAAAATAAAGAGAAAATAAATATTTGTCCTCGTCACTAGCTCGCCTTTAGGGGTAGAATAGCTTATTAGTAAGGGTAACACGTGTCACCCCTCAACTTTTCTGACGTAGTACGATATTTATTTTTTATTTTATTTACGTTTTTGTATTTTGTTATGCTTGAAAGAAAATTACGTTACCTTTGAGATTATTTTAGACTATCCTATAAAAAATTGGGCTTTTATGAGAAGCCTAACCGTAAATTTATCATTAAAAGCTCAATAATAAATGGTTAAAAGACCACTATAATGAAAACTCAATAGCCCACATAACTAAAATAGAAAAACCAACATGTGGTTGGTTAAAAGTCCAAATGATTTGGGATTGATTTTGAACGTAACAAACTATAGCGGCACACAGCGCGCAACATCATCAAATCACTGACCTCACCTCATGTCGCCTCCACCTTCGCTCTCCTTCCCCTGCTACTCCGCCTCCCACTGACCCACTGCCGATTGTCGAATGCCTCCAAATCTCAAATCTCCAATAATAATCACAAGTTAAGGCTTTGCTTTAGAGAATAATCACAAGTTAGGATTTAATGGAGAGATTCGTTTAGGGATTGATTGAGAAAGATAAAAAACGCTTAGGATATCGTTACCAAATTAATCATCAGATTTATTATAATAGAAAAAGTCGAACGTATGTATGTTATCTTGATGTTAAAGTAGGACGAGGATGAAATAAACTAGCTTTATATTTGATAGACAATTAAGACGACCTAAGTATCTTATCAACACTAAATATTCTCTAAGACTCCATGGTATGGAGGCGTGGTTGTGGTGTGGAGGCCCCACCACGTCGGCACAGGGCCCCATGCCATGGTGTGGTGTTGTCGTGGAGGCTTTGGCGTGGAGTTTTTCACCGGCGTAGAGGGGCTATTGGGTGGTTAAGTGGAACAATGTGATTGGTTGGTGGTGAGGTGGAGCGATGTGATTGGTTGGATTTGTAATTGTTTATTATTGTTATTGTTGTTGTTGTGGTTGTGGTTGATTGGATTTGTAATTGTTTATTATTATTGTTTTTTTTAAACGTCCCCTTTCAAGCCCCTTCAACTCTTGTATTTTTATCACGCCTCCTTGTTGACGTAACTAGCACGTGACTCTTTATGCCTCTCCTACATTATGTAGTCTAAGTATGAACATACAAAACCAAATTCACCCTTCATCCTCATACTTTGAGTCCTTGAGACTATTAGTTTCTTTAGTTTGAATAAACTACGTCCAGCCTCACTTATTTCCATGAATAATACCTTGTGAGAGGGAAACAATATTCACTAATTTATTATATTATTTTTAGAGTTAATTACATCGTTAGTGCCAGTGATTTTGTCAAAATAATAACATTGGGTACTAACGTTTTTATGTTTCAACATTGAGTTCTATGATTTTATTTTTGTAACAATGTTGGGTATTAAGGTAAACTTTAGTTAAAAACTAACAATAAAGCATGGGTATTATGGGTTATGATATAATAGGAAGTTTCTTTGGGTAGGAAGGATAGAAAGTAATCTTGTCCATCAATTTAGTAATCAAGGGTTAAGATTAAATGAATAAAATTGCATAAAAAAAGGAGGCACGTGAGTTTTGTAGGGGCATTCTAGTTAATCCAAAACAATAGTTTATTTCTCCTCCAATTCCCCCATGTTTTTTAAACGTTAATAACTCTTTCATACGGTATTATTTTTTATAAAAATTGCACCATAAAAACGAGCGTTTTTTTAATCTTTAAAACGAGCACACTATTGCTATACTTTCGAAAAAAAATGTTTTCGATAACCCAGATGCGTAAAACGCAATGAACAAAAAACGTAATTTTTTTTCATTTTTATAAAACTGAATGGACTAAAAAACACAAAATAAAGTGTTTTTTCTAAAAGGCAATGGACAAAAAACACAAAAGACAATGTTTTTTTTATCTAAAAAGCAATTATTTAAAATACAAAACAAAGTTTTGTTTCTAAAACGCAAATAACTAAAAATATAAAAGAAAGTGAGTTTGTTCAAAGTTACACTGCATTGCGTTTTATACCTTATATTCTGTTTTACTAATTTTTGTCAGTTTATTTTTTTTATGAAAAAGAAATGAAATTCTAGTATATGTAGACCTCTAGTGGAAACCATGTGTCATTATCTGGTTGACTTTTAGATTATATTGGGTTTATTCAAAGTTACAGTGCATTGCGTTTTATACCTTATATTATGTTTTACTAGTTTTTGTCAGTTTATTCTTTTTTATGAAAGAAAAATGAAATTCTATATGTCAGCTTGTGTTTTATATTATATTTGTTAGTTGTCTCTTTTAAGTTGAACCTTTTAACATTGGAATATAATTTATTACTGGAACATACCTCTCTGCAAGATGGTATGCTATCGTTTCATTTTTGCTTAACAAATGACACTTATATGCTGAATGCGTTTTATTTAGTTTAGTGTGTTTCACTATTTTTCAACTTTTTCGGCTGAATTTTAAAAACGCAATAAGTTAATTATTATAAATTGTCCCCAATGAATAAAAATATAAAAGAAAGTGTCTTTCTAAAACACAATAGACTAAAATCACAAAAGAAAAGTGTTTTTGTAAAACGCAATGGACAAAAAACTGTGTTTTTCATTATTTTGTAAAACGCAATGGACAAAAAAACACACAAAAAATGTGTTTTTTCATTCTTTGTAAAATGCAATGGATAAAAAACATAAAACAAAGTGTTCTTTCTAAAACGCAATAGGCTAAAAAACAATAAAAATGTGTTTTTCCTAAAACGCAATGAACAAAAACATAAAAGAAAGTGTTTTTTTTTTCCTAAAACACAATGGACTAAAACACATAAAAATGTGTTTTTCTAAAACGCAATGAATCAAAATAACATTAAAATGTGTTTATCCTAAAACGCAATAGACTAAAAACACAAAAAAATGTGTTTTTTTTAAACGCAATAGACTTAAAACATTAAAAATGTTTTTTTTTTCAAAGCAATGTAGAAACAAAACCAATAAATGTGTTTTTTTTCTAAAAAGCAATGGAATAAAAAAAGAAAAAAAATGTGTTTTTATAAAATGTAATAAACTAAAACATAAAAAGGTGTTTTTTTAATAAAACGCAATGCATTAATAAAGTAATGAACTACAAACACCACACTTATTTTAATTATTTCTTAATGTAACAATATATAAATATGTTTGAAATATACCAAAAAATTATAGGCAACAAACAAACCACTTTTCATGTATTTGACTTTATTGCGTTTTATCAAATTACTGAAAAAAAACATTTTTTTTATTCTAAAAACAAAAGAATTAAAAAGGAAACAAAACAAATCACTACATGGACTTTTATATTGCATTCAATTGGAAAAGTCTATTACTTTCAAATTGGAAGTAATCATCTCAAAAGATACAGACCTGTTTACTTTTCCATAAAACGCAATAATCACCTCCGTTGTTCTCTTATTTCAAAATGCAAAATCCTTTCAATTCGATCGGTGGTGTTGTCGGAGACAAGCGAACGCGATGAAGACGGTGGTGATGGTTCTGATAATCAGAAATGGTGTCCGGTAATAGTGATGATGTGGTGACAGTGCAGGTAATCGGTGATAGTGAAATGGTGGGTGTGTTGATGTGTCGGATACGGTTGTTGTGGCGGCGAACGATGGTAGGGAAAAACGGCAGTGTAATGTTAAGGTGAGTGGGTACGGTGATGGCGGAGTCGTGGTCCGGCGGCAACGGTTGTGGGGGAAGAGTGTGTTGGTACGGAGGTGGAATAACGGTTGTAATGGTGGTGAAATCGAGGTGGAGAGGCGGGTTGCAGGTTGTAGGGCGGTAGAGGATGGTGCGGCGGTGACTGTGGGTCTCCGGTTGTGGACAAGGGTGGTGACGAGGGGTCAAGGTTATGGTTGTTGCAGGTGGTTTTCACATTGTGATGATGGTACATAGGTACGACGGTAGGTGGCGGTTGTGTCGTTTCCGATGGCGGAGGGAAGGGTGGTGGAGTGGTGGTGTTGTGGAGGTTGAATGAACTATGAAACTGGGTTTTCTTTAAATCTATGGTTATATGGAATTAATTGTGTTTGACTAAAATACCTTCCTCATGTTTTTTATTTTGCCACATATTCTCATATTATTGCTTTCTAAATAAACTTCCTATTTGATCTCTGTGGTATTATTGCCATTACACTAAAGCATTTAATATTATAATTCCCCCTCTTTACCCTCTTAATCTAAACTGTTTAATATATATATATATATTAATATTTGTTATAAAATATATTATTTAACAACAAAAAAACGTTGTTAGGGTCAAGGAGGAACGTCATCCGCAAACTAATGAAGTTGTCCCACTTTCACGTTATAGTGTTTTGATGTTACAGTGAATTTTCAGTTTTAGTTTTTGATGTTTAATAGTCATTTGGAACTACTTTTAAGTATTTTGGCATATTTTACATTATAAAATCGCTCTTTCCCTTTCTATTGGTTTATATCTTTTGTTGGTTTCAGTTGGCAGACTTCATTGCTTTTAGTGTAATGGCAATAATACCTATGCTTTATTGTTAGTTTTTAATTAAAGTATATTTTAATACCCAACATTATTACAAAAATAAAACCATAGAACTCAATATTGAAACAAAAAAATGTTAGTATCTAATGTTGTTATTTTGACAAAACCACCAAGACTAACAGTGTAATTAACTCTAAGGCCACTCACATTTTATACACTATCTCTTACCCTGTTAACAAAGACCCACACATTTACCCCAAATCTAAAAAAATATTATTCGTCCTTATATGATATCTTTTACACACCCACACATATATTGACATACACATACATATTTATATATTATATATATAAAGAAACGTGGAAAAAATAATTGAAAGTAAGATAAAAAATTATAAGAAAAATGATATATAGACATGTATGCTGAATGTGATGCGGAGTTTTTGTTTTTTATTTTATTTTATTAAATTATAGATAAATTTTGAAAAGTATAAATTTTAGTTAAATCCAAGTTAAATTATAGGGTGAATAATGACGGGGAATGCTAATGCTCTAGCGGGTGGATCCAAACTATCAAAGCTATCTTAAGATCCGTATTTGAAGGGGTATGGTCCCAAAGAGCGTGTGTATGCTCGCACCCAAAGGATCATACCATTTTAGAAACTTCGTTGTCTAGATAGATCTAGAACGTCGATAGACAAACCTAGGGACAGACGTGGGCACCACTAACAACGACATGGAGAGCACTAGCGACAACTAAGGAAAAAGACACCACGTGGTACCATAGTTATTAAAGGCACTAGGCGCACTCAAGGCGCATAGCCCTCACCTGGGGCCTAGGCGCAAGGCGCAAAAAAAGCAAGAGCCTAAGAAAATAAAAGCGCACAATGAAAAAATTTAAAAACATATTATGTATTAGAAAAATAATAATATTCTACAAATAAAATAAACAAAACCTATTATATAATATTTAATATCATCTATTTAGTTTCAAAAGTTCTAAAATACTAATGTATTGGTGTAGAAACATGGTTTTCTTTAGATAAAAGTAAAAATGTGCCTGGAATCTTGCCGGAATTCAGAGAATTTTGTTGGAAACTATCAAGGAATCTAGGAATCGCGTCGGAACCTATGTGTGAATCATCACTTGAAGAATTAAAGCGCAATTGTCTTGAATCAAGGCGCAATTGCCTCGCCTTGCCTGAAAAATAGGCCTAGGCGCAAGAGGCGACGTCTTTTAACAACTATGTGTGGCACCAATCATTGGTTGTCAGACTCTGCCGCTGAATCTCCAAGAGACAGCTAGCGACAACCCAACAAGAAGTACTCAGGGACGCTGAGGTGGAGCGAATAACATCGTGCCACGTCATCCCTTGTACAGATTAAAGGTCCTGTCATGTCATAGGGAACAAAACGGATACTCCCCACGATTGACAGCTGGCGAAGGACCAGCTGGTTCCTACCTCCTTCACAACCCTTCGGCTATAAATAAAGGACTTCACTATCAGGTTAAAGGATCGCTTCTCTTGCTCTCTCACTATATACACAATTTATTTCCTCAAAATGAGTTATTATTCTCACGTCGGAAGGTGATTACGATGAAAACCCCCAACCTCTTCTCCTTGTAACGAGTTCACTGGTGTTTTTTCGTTTTGTAGGACCGATAAAAGATAGCTAAGCCATTTGTGGAGGAAAGAATAGAGACTAACCATCATAAACGAGACAACTTCCCTAAGCCTAACCATGTGTTAACTTAGTGTTTCTTCTTCGTTAAATTCCAATTTTGGTTAATTGCTTCTATAATTTTGTTTTTATTATCTATACTATATAATAATAGAAATCAATAAAATGATACTTGGCATTATTCTAGACCATCTACACTTATAATTATTATTTAATTAAATTATTAAACTATTTAATTTAAATTATTAAATTAATATATATATTTCAAACATTTAAGAAAGTACGGATAAAATTCCATAAAATATCTTATTATTTATTTGTATTACTTATTGGTTATTTACAAGATTTAGTCGCCCTAACAACTAAAAGGTTACCGTCAACTTATCGATGCATTAGCATCTTTAAAACCTTATCATAATCACTAGACCATATTTTTATATTACAACATACACAATATATTTTAACTAATTTATTTAATTTTAAAATTAAATTAACTATGTTTAAACAGTTATAAAATTTAGTAATTCGTTATAAATTTAGATTTATTAAATAATTCTAATATGAAAACTTATTAAAAGTAAACATTGTCAAAGTTTTATGATAGTTTAAATTTAAAGGAAAACTAAAATGGTCCACATTTTATAATAGTATGTTGATGAATGAATTAGTCAAAAGTTTAAAAGAGTAAAAAAAATGATAACAGGCTTTCAGACACTTGTTATTATTCTAGACTATCTACTCTTATAATTATTATTTAATTTAAATTATTAAATTTAATATATGTTTCAAATATTTAAAAAATTACGGATAAAGTTGCATAAAATATCTTATTATTTAATTATATTATTATTTATTTTGATATTTTTAAAATACAAGAAAACTAATAACTATATTTATCATACGAATAATTTATCCAAAAACAACCAAACTTTTAACATGCAACTTACATCCAGATATTTAAAATTTAAAGTTATATAATTTAATAATTACCGGTAATTTATACTTATCTAATTAATTTAAATATTATTTTGTAGCTATAAGTTTTTCTAATTGGTTAATTACTATATGCCTATCTAAACATTTCAACAATATTTTTAGAACTAATAAATTAAGACCACTATTATTTAAATAAAACTTGGCTTATTAAATGTATGTTCACGTCGTAAGAAAGTCGATGCACAGTTTGTCTTCAAATCGATGGTTCAAATGCTTTCATATTTATATACTTGACAAACATCACAGGTTTTGATGATACATGATACAAATATCGTTTTATAATTGTTAAATCTTCGCTATTAGCTATTTGATTTTTTATTTATTTAACCAGTGTAATACACGAGGTTATAACCTAGTTATATAAATATAATAATATTATGCAAGAGTTGAGATGTAGCTTCTCCCACAATCCCTCATAAACATCTGTTACGCACTTCTACTCTGCCTCAACATTACTAATGATAAGCTTTAAGGGTTCAAAATTTTGAATCCACAACACAAAGTCACAAACTACTAAACACTAATGATGACTTTTCCAAGGCAAATACGTAATTCACCAACAAACGAATGAAAAATTTAGGTGGGAATGTAACTAAAACCTTATTCTCAAATTAGCAATGGATTACGGATCGACCGAATTTCCATAAGCAAAAAGTTACCACACAACATGAAAATCATCCCAACTTACCCATGTTGGATGCATGTTTGCTAGTCCTTTTCTTTTCTTCTGGTTGTGGTGTATGTTTGTATCAACGACAGACTATCAATGTTTTTTTTGTAATACTGTTTAGATTTTTATTGGGATTCATCGGTTAATAAGCGCGGGATCCCCGTGTAAAAAGTCAGCAATGATACTTCTGTTAAATATATTAACGTATAGTATCTCAGTTTTAATACTTTGTTCTTCTCATATTACATATATTTAATATTGTTACTTATGTTTATTGCAAGATGATTGGGCCCTGGGTTTATGGCTGCTTATTGCTGATGTTGCGGTTTTGGATGTGGGCTGCTTATTGGTTTATCTTGGCGAGACAGGCTTTGGAGTATACGGAAGCGGTAAAGGCTCTGCTAGGGTTCGTGTCTTTATCTAATTAACATGACACCTTCGCCTGTGTTAAATGGTAGGTCTCCTTATGAGTTACTTTTTGGATTTGAACCTTCTCTTAGTCACTTGATGAAAGAGCTGAAAAATGTATTTTATGGGGTATTCAAATTTGAAAAAGGGTTATAGAGTTTGGAGTCTATATCAAAAGAAATTTATTTTTTCTAGAGATGTTACTTTTTATGAGAATGTTTTCCCATAAAGCTAAGCTGTTTTCAAAATAAATAATTCTATTTTTTTTATAAATTTTATGAATCTTCAAGTGATGTAAATCCTGATGATGATGAGAAGGTCAAACGATTCAGGAACGGTGATTCAGCAACATAGTAGTTCTGATGAATCAACACCACTTGTTGATACTCAGGAGCCATCCTCTGATGATGGCATGGCTAATAATCGACAAGTGTATGAGTCGGAGAATAATCCTGTGATGGTTGAATCTAGCAGTAGCAATGAAGAATCAAACCTTTCTGAGGGTATTCATACTGCTACTAGAAAGTCTTCTAGGTCTGTGTCTATTCCTAAAAATTTTGGTGATTATGTGGTTGAAGGGAAAGTTAAATTTGGTTATGAAAGAGTTGTTAATTATGCTAACTTACCTTTTGATAATGTTTGTTTTGCTTCAAATGTTAATAAAATTTTTGAACCTAGTTCTTATCAAGAAGCTGTCAAGGATAGTAATTGGGTAAATGCTATGAATGAAGAGCTTAGGGCTCTTCGTAGAAATGACACTTGGTCTGTTGTTGATCTTCCCAAAGACAGAAAGCCTATAGGTTGTAAGTGGGTCTTTAGGGTTAAATATAAATCTAGCGGAGAAGTTGAGAGGTATAAAGCTAGGTTAGTAGCTAAAGGGTTTAATCAAAAGGAGGGTATAGATTTTGATGAAATGTTTTCACCTGCGGTGAAAATGGTAACTGTTAGGTGTATAATTAGTCTATCTGTTCAGAATGATTGGTCTCTTTATCAACTCGATGTGAATAATGTGTTCCTTTATGAGAATTTAAAAGAGGAAGTTTATGTCTATGCCTGATGGTTTGAATGGAAGTTATCAAAATAAAGTTTCTAAGTTGAATAATACTTTATATGGTTTAAAGCAAGCTCCATGTATGTGGAATGAAAGGTTTGTAGTGTTCTTCTAAAAATTGGGTTTCATCAATCAAAATGTGATTATTCTATGTTAATTAAATCTGATAAAAATATGTTTATTACTATGCTAGTGTATGTGGATGATATCATTCTAACTAGTAATAGTAAACAAGAAATTGATAATGTGAAAAGTTTGTTACAGTCTGAGTATAAAATCAAAGATTTGGGTTTTTTAAAGTTTTTCCTTAGAATTGGAGTTATTAAAACTTAAGAGGGTATATGTTTATCTCAAAGAAAGTACTATATGGATGTATTAAATGAATTTGGTATGAGTGGATGTAAACCAGTTTCATGTCCTATTAAGCCAAATTATGTGGTTACAAATTTGTGTAAAAAGGAAGAAAATAACTTTGTTAATATTAATGAATATCAAAGGCTGGTCGGGAAACTAATTTACTTGTCCCATATCAGACCTGCATAGCTTATGTTGTTCATTTTCTTTCTCAATATATGCATAAGCCAACTTTGGCTCATTCTCAAATCGCATTCAAGTTGTTAAGGTATTTAAAGGGAGCACCTAGTGCTGGCTTAATGTTTAACAAGGGGATAGTTTTGAGTTGTCTGCATTTGCAGACTCAGATTAGGCTAAGTGCATTGATAGTAGAAGGTCAGTTACAAGATTTTGCGTATTTCTGGGAAAATCTTTGATTTCCTGGAAACGTAAAAAGCAAAGTGTTGTATCTAGGTCTTCTGCTGAAGCAAAATACAGATCTATGTGTGCTGCATTATGTGAGATAATGTGGCTGGTAAATGTTTTACAAGAATTGCAAGTTAATGTTGATTTGCCTGTTGAGTTAAAGTGTGATAATACTGCTGCTCTGTCTATAGCAGTGAATCCGGTGTTTCATGACAAAACTAAACATTTTGAGATTGATTTATTTTTTCTTCGTGAAAAAATTGCATCTGGTATGGTCAAAATTGTTGGTGTTTCATCTTTGGATCAATATGCGGATATTTTTACTAAAGGTCAGCTGATCATCTCAAAATGTGTAAGTTTTTGAGTCTTTCTAATCTTTTTAGTATTAACACTGAGGGGGTGTTAAAGATATTAACGTATAGTATCTCAGTTTTAATACTTTGTTCTTCTCATATTACATATATATAATATTGTTACTTATGTTTATTGCAAGATGTTTGCGCCCCGTGTTTATGGCTGCTTATTGCTGATGTTGCGGTCTTGGATGTGGGCTGCTTATTGGGCTTATCTTGGCGAGACAGGCTTTGGAGTATACGGAAGCTGTAAAGGCTCTGCTAGGGTTCGTGTCTCTATATAACTAGTGGTCTTGAGAGGAGTCAACGTATGCTCTCATCTGCACATTCACAAGTCACACATTCTTTCTCTTTTCTTCTTGCAAGTTGTTTGTAAGAGAAATTAGGGTTTCTTATTTTGTCATCACTTTGATGATCTTTGCTTTCTATCAGTCAGTCAATTTGTGATGACTGATTCTTTTGTATTGTGAGATTATTCGAATAAAGTTCTTAAAGTTGTGATCAAAGTTCTGTTATATTGAGTTCTCTAATAACTTCTTAGACCGTGTGTCGTGAAGACAACAAAGCCTCCAAATCACACCTGAACCAGCGCCAGACGTTGCCCCACTGCCAATTTGGGGCACCAAAGGTGCTCCCCGCCATGGGCGTAAGAGAAGGAGTGGGGCCATAGGGCATCTCAAGTCTCAACCAACCAATCACGTTTTTTCTTTTTTCCTTGATGTATTTTTTAGTTAAACTGCTTTATCAATGTGAATGCGTGAACTTTTTAATGATTTGGCAATGACATGGACCTTTTAGTTATTTCACTATACTTTTCTTAGTCCATCCATAGTGGGCTGTATGTAGCCCCCCACCCCCCCCCCCCCCCCACACACACACCTTAAAACGCCATATGGCGCCCAACTACACCAACCCTAAGGGCGCTATGCCCCTTCCTCCCCTACTTCCAGCGAAAATTATAACAGTGTGATGATTTGTTTGTCTCTTACACAACATATATTTACATACATATGTATGTATAATTGAAGGGGTTATGTAACTCCTTTTCTACTATACATTCAAGTTATATAACCGCCATTTCTTACACATTTTGTCATTTGTCACATCCCGACTATACACATGGCCGCAAAATGCATCGTTATGAAATTGATGGTGCTACTTAAAAATTGCTATATTATAAATGCCCCTATAAAAAGTTATAAAATATACGATAAAAGTTACGTGTAATAGATCCTCTATAAAAAGTTATAAGATATAAATAAAAGTTACGTGATGTAAACAAGTAGCTTAGCAATGGCTTATTATTTCGGTTTACTTCTACTTTCAGGGAAGCCAGAGTTGGAAAATTATAGGATAGCTAATTATCTAGTTTTAGTCCAAACTAATAAAAAATACAACAATTAAAAATGAGATTATCCAATTGGACATGAACGAACATCCGTACCCTTCAAGATTATTAATATTATACTCTTTATATGGTTTCAATGTAAATTCGTGATGTACAATACTAATTACTTCATATTGGGTTATAGGACATAAAAACTACATTTTGATATAAAGAAGTTAAAAAGGAGTAAAATTTAGAAGAAATGATGTAGTCTGTTAAATTGGACACGTGAACATCATGTGAAGCTAAGCGCGTGATATTGCGCTCAAAAAACCGTGTAAAGTTGAAGGATTAAACATCAGGTTGTGAGAAACATACGTATAGTGAATGGCGAATGACGCCATCTATGTAATTTCAGGATGATTCTACGGTTCTTGAAGATATAATTTAGCTACAAATGCATAGGTTTTCTAGAAGTTGAATGATAATAAAATTCGACATAAGTTTGTACTCTTTTTAGTTGCTTTGTAGTTGCAACTTGCATCTTGTTTGTTTAGTTTAGCGAACATTATAAAAAGTGACCATTTTTAATCATCTAACCACGATTTGAAATACCAAAAGTTTTAGAGGATTTCATCTTGATACCCGTCCTCACCCATAATTCTTAACTAAGAGATCCATTTTTATTTCCAATCTGTATGAAAATATAAATATGTATCATGTGCTAGACCAAATCAGATGTTGAACCACAGTTTCAGAAGTTCATCAGTTGGTCAAAAGAAATTCGGCCAACAATTAAAGGACGCCATAATCAACAATTTGCCATCATATTTGACCCGTTTCAGCAATTGGATCCCGTTCTTCGAAACAAACCGGGTTTAATTGTGCCCATGTTGTTAACTCGCTATATAACTTATCACGATCTTGATGGTTCTTGTTTAACCTTTGTTTTTTTTTGTTTTTTATTATTTTACAAATTGGTCATGAATTCATGACACTGTCAATATTATTACATAGAAAATTAAACTTTAGCATTATATATATACATATGCGTTTATAAATATACACGCGAAGCACAACTCCTTTGTCTCATTTCTTTATTTTTCTGTTGCGTATGGTCGATCAAAGGTGGGTCAGTTAAATATAATAAGATTTTAATTTTAATTAAATAATATGTATTTTACATCCAAAATAAAATAGTGTTACCAGCCTATTATTAAATTTGTGATACAAGTAAACATGACACCGCATCATGTTCAAATATTTTTGGTTTACTATTTAATCTAATATATATATTTGCCTCTTATAATACAAGTAATTTATTTTAATAAAAACTAGAACATTGATGTCAAGTACGAATGTTAAGGTCTGCAACAAAATTATATCTGCAGTCTAATAAATCAAACTCATCCGTAATTAGCCAAGGTGATTTGATCATAAGAACGTTATTTTTCTTAATTTATTTTATTATATAGGCCATCACTAAAAATCAAGTACCAACGAATTTTTTAATTTTGGCTTCTCTTCTATTTTTTTTTTTTTGGGTTTTTATTTATCGTTGGTATACGTCTTTCGGTTTTTTTTCCCTATAGTATGTTTTTATCGTAATAATATTACTTTTACATAAGATATCTAGCACAAAATACAACGTGTTGAATTAGGTTTTCTTTGACCCCTTTATACCTTTTATTATCTTTTTATATTTTATAAGTAATCAACAATTAGTAAGTATGATTTGGATAATTACTAGAGAGACATAAACGGGTGACAATGGAAACTAGATTAACGGAATGGGAATGTAGACAAAACCCAATTTCAACAACAGAGCCGGAAGATCTACAGCATTTATCGGACATGTTAAGTGAAGCTAGATTGAACCGAGATAACAACAAGTGGGTGTGGACGCTATCAAAAGACAGTCTCTTTTCAGTTTCATCTTTTTGGTCAGAATTGAACAGATATGCGGTGCCTTTTTACCCTTACGATTGGGAAAAAGGAGTGCCAAAAAGATCAACATTTTTGGATGGCAAGGAATTCAAAATCGATTAGCAACACTGGGCGGTCTAAAGAGGCGGGGTATGCTGCAAGGCTCAGCAACATGCAGACTTTGTGGGGGAACAAGATGAAGATGCTGATCATTTATTTACGGCGTGTCATGTGGCGTCAGTTCTATGGTACAAAGTGAGCAAGTGGTGCAAAATACAACAAATCTTCGCTTTCAACATGAAGGATTTACTAGAATTCTACAAGCAAAGCAAAATTGATGCTTGGAAAAGACGTTTCACAAAAACAATAATTTTGACAACGTGTTGGACCATTTAGAAGGCGAGGAATGATCTCATTTTTAACGGAAAGAAGGTGAATTTGGAGGCAATATTTGGCAAAATGCAGGTGACATCTTACTCTTGGATCAAGTGCGGGGAAAAAGTCAAACATGGAATGGAATAAATGGTTAAATTTCGAATTTAGATAGGAAGAACTGTAAAATGTTTACTTATATGTAATATTCGGTGATGTTTGCTCAGGTGGTTGGCTAGTTTCTTACTAACCATTTGAATATTTTTTCGTGATGTAAATTTTAATGTGGAATGAAAGTATTGTTTGCCGTTAAAAAATACACTATTTTTAGTTTAACTATTTTAAATTTTCTTTATTAATAACGTGTAATACCTTATTTTTTTCAATAATTTTTACATTCATCTTTTGTCCAAACTTCAAAGAATTTGGAGCATCATTAATTCTGGAGTAACTTTTGAGTTACAATAACATATATATACGGGTGAGGGAAAAACCAAAATGATTGAACCGTAACTGAAATAATCGAAAAAACTGAACCGAAAAAAATTGACCCATCGGGTTTTGGATTTTTAATAACCTTTCGGTTCGGTTTTCGCATAACCATTTCAATAACCGAAAAAAAAAACGAGTCGACGAGTTACAATAATAGGCCCATCCATATATGTTATGGTTAAGTTTAAGTTGTTTGAGTGTTTAACTCATGCTAGTAGGTTTATTCTTAAATATTAAGTATTTATAATTTAAAACGTGAATATGTTTATTTATAACTGAAATGGTTTATCTATTGCCTTCAAGAAATAACAAATTCAATATAAAAATTAAATAATGTTCAAAGTATTATAAAAGAAAATGACTTAATAAAAACTTTAGAGAAACATAAAAATATATTAGAATGTTAGGTTTATGTGAACAATATTAATCAGACAGGTTAAATATAATAACTTAAATGTAAACATCTAAGAAAGATTTTTAAATATTGGATTATAATTTTAAATTAAATAACGTTCAAAGTATAATAAAAGAAAATGTCTTAATAAAGCTTTGGAGAAACATAATAGATTAGAATGTTAGGTTTATGTGAACAATATTAATTAGACATGTTAAACATAATAACTTAAATGTAAACATCTAAGAATGATTTTTAAATATTGGATTATAATTTTTATTTTTGAATCTTACGTAATTTTGTTCCAAAACCCAAAAAACCAACGTTGCTAAGACCGAGAAAATCGAAGCCGAACTGTTTTCAAAAACTGAAAACCGAACATTTCAATTACGATTTCGGTTTTACCATAAAACCAAACCGTAACACACACTTGGATATAGGTGTAGTCTGAAAAGTAAATCCAACATAATTCTAAAGTATTCAACCTGGTTTTTCAAATGGTAACTCGTGAATTAAATGACACAACGAAATCTTGTAATTTAACTAATAATAATAATAAGATTTGTTTTTAAATCATGTGTGATAATTCGATTCTTCCATTCTTCATTAAAATTTCAAAATTTAATAAGAAAACTTAGAATTATATAATTATAATCATAATATATTGTTTTGCTACCTTCTAGACTTACTTAAAAATAAGTAAAAGTTGTTTGACCATTTAATATCATAAAAAATATGTCCCTTGACAATTAACATCTTATGCTTCCTATAACTTTTGTCCAATAATAGGATTTTCAAACTAAATGACATGGGAGGGTTTGTTTTGTATATATCAATATTATGTTATAGCCCATGAGGAGGTACATGCTGATTTATTAAAACTAACCTCCATTTTCATATTTTATTCCCAAAAGTTTTTGAAAGCTTGGTATCAAATATGTTATTTTAATATTTAAACTTCCACTTTTTAAAATATTACCTTTGACCAGAATAGATATATCACTTTAGGCACACTTTTTTTCTAAAGCTAGTAAAAGTGAACTAACTTATTTACACTTTTATATAGGTAAAAAGGTTACACATTAAAATCATCAATTTTCTTTTAGATATTTTAGTGTAATCGAGATTAACTTAGTGACCAAAGAGATTTATGACATACATCGAACAAGTTAGGAGGTGTGAGAACGCACACTTATTCGAGTTTTTTATAATTTGAAGTATTCGGGCGGAGCCCCGAAAGAGGGTTCCAAGGGGCCTTGGCTGGGGTCCGGGGGCAGCGTCCCTGCGAGCAGGGTCCAAGGGGCGGCAACACCTGGCTAGGGTCGAGCTGCCAAGAAAATTTATTTTTATAAAATTCGTCATAATTTTTGTAGATAAAAATTAAGGCAATTACAGGCAATTTAATTAAAAATTCGAAATTTGAAACATAACTGCCAAGGAGCAATTATCTGGAAATTATCCCCCGAAATTCGAATCCGTGTTTTTGGTCATACGTTGGTTCATACGAATTCCTCATACACACATACTGTTGTTCTAATTCTCGAAATCAGAGTTGTATCCGATTGAATTATTTGGTAGAACCATCGAAATAATTTGATCTGAGAGTGAATACACGCCTCTCTGATCATCCAGTTTCTGAAAATTCCCCAACAATAACTACTGAAAATTTTTCTTCTTACAAAACATGCATAGATATAAAACTCTTAGACACTTAGAAATGTTGACAAAAAGTTTGTTACACCTAAATACCTAATTCCTAACACAATGGGGATCAAGCATGAGGATCATGCATGTAATCTTTACAGTTTTTTATAAGAGCTAGAGTTAAATGCCAAAATGGTCCCTGAGGTTTGCTCATTTTTGCCACTTTAGTCTAAAATCCAAAATTTTTAAATCTGGGTCCCTGTGGTTTGCATTTTGTTGCCATTTTAGTCCAAATTTCAAATTTGATCAGATTCTCAACTTAAATCCTGATATTTTGTCTTTATCCTCAGGGGTATTTTAGTCATTTTAGCATCAATATTAGAGTTAAATGCCAAACACCCCCAATTCAGATCTCCGCACACTCTCTCTCTTCTCTCTCTCCCCCTTTCTCTCTCTCTCTCCCCCTTCTCACCACCGCCACCTCCCCCCCTCCATTAATACCACCACCGCACCACCACCATCCCCACCGGACCACCACCCCCAAAAACTTATGAATAGACCAGGTTTCACCCTTGACTATCGGCGACTTCATGGCCACTTCAGCTGTCGAAACATCTGACAAATCGATAAAACCAAACAAATTATGTGTAAATACACAAATATAACATGTAATCAACAAGAAAAAGACTCAAACTTAAACCTGCTGTAACCGAAGCAGAAGCCGAAACTTTGAAACCATGTGACTCTCTTTTATCCAAATAACATATGTTTTCAATTCAAGTTCATAACTTTAGAGCTTTAACAATAAACATCAATTAACAGAGCCATAAATCAAATCTTACTTATGAATCAAGCTGCGTTGAAGGTGAGAGGATGCACTTGATAAGCAAACCCTAGACTTTGTATCCACAACTGCATCATGTGCTGCTAATTGAGAGCACAATCTTGGCAAACATGATGATGAAACAGGACTCAACAATTACATATGTTCTTAAATCTTAACTACAGTCACTGTGACAAAAAACACAAACAGTTGGTGTGCATTATAGGATAATTAACAGCTAAACTGATAGAAATGATACAAAAAGTATATACTTACAAGTGCCGCCGGTGGATGTTGTTGCTGTAATAAACCCTACTGGTAACTGATGCTCATACCAAACACCAATTATGCAGTGTTTTCTGGCAATAAATAAGAGGGTCATTAATGTAAAATGAAAGGGACCACCAGATTGTGTTTTGCCCTTTCGGAATATTCAATTCATTACCACAAGTTTTTGTAGCAAACCAGTCGACATTATTAATATTAGAGTTAAATGCGAAACCCGGTAAATCCACTGGTAATTTCATCAACTTGACGTTGAAGAATTCGGGGTGGTGGTCCGGTGGGGATGGTGGTGCTGCGGTGGTGGTGTTAATGGGGGGGGGGGGGGGTGGCGGTGGTGAGAAGGGGGGAGAGAGAGAGAAGAGAGAGAGTGTGTGCAGAGATCTGAATTGGGGGTGTTTGGCATTTAACTCTAATATTAATGCTAAAATGACTAAAATACCCCTGAGGATAAAGACAAAGTATCATGATTTAAGTTAAGGATCTGATCAAATTTGAAATTTGGACTAAAATGGCAACAAAATGCAAACCACAGGGACCCAGATTTAAAAATTTTGGATTTTGGACTAAAGTGGCAAAAGTGAGCAAACCTCAGGGACCATTTTGGCATTTAACTCTAAGAGCTAAAATGAAGAAGAAGTTCAGAGAAGAATTATCAAACAATCGACTAACTTCTTATTAGCTGGCCAACTGTCTTTATACAACTGATTAACCAACCCTAACAGCTTAACAACTTCTTACTAACTACTACCTCACACTTTCGCTAATGACACATAAGACCCTGGACTTTATGGACATTTACACATTTAGACCTTTTACACTTTACAACATATCAATACATTCCCCCTAAAGCATTTTTTTGACCTCAAAAAAATTAAATCTGGGAAACGAATCTGCAAGTCTTCTAAAATTTCCCACGTTGCTTCTGTAATAGGTAAACTATCCCATTGAACCAACCCTTTGACCGAAGCTCTACTTCCACGTTTCACCATTTTCCTATCAAGCACATGCAATGATTTAAACATGAACCGCGGATTCTGAGGTAAAGGAATAGACTGCTCAATACTTCCTCTAGCCAATTTTAACAACGAAACATGGAACACCGGATGCACTTGAGCATCATCCGGTAAATCCAGCTTATACGCAACTGCACCGATTCTTTCTATTATCATAAAAGGTCCAAAATATTTAGGTCCCAACTTGTTGAAATGAGAAGACCTTAAAGTTGACTGACCATAAGGATGCAGTTTAACATAGACATGATCCCCCAACTTAAATTCCCTTTCACTTCTGCGACTGTCAGTAGCTTGCTTCATTCTATTTTGTGCCCTTAGCAAAGCAAATTTCACTAACTTGATAGTTTCCTCTCTGTCCATTAATATTGCATTAACAACTTCAACTCTTACATCTTTCGGAACATAAGGCACAAACAATGGAGGAGGATATCCGTATAAGGCTTGGAAAGGGGTCATTCCCAATGCAATATGGAAGTTAGTGTTATACCAAAATTCGGCCATCGGTAACCATTTGACCCATACTGTCGGTTTGTCCATAACTATACACCAAAGATAAGATTCTAGGCACCTATTCACCACTTCGGTCTGCCCATCCGTTTGTGGATGATGTGCAGTAGACATGTTCAATTGAATGCCTTGTAAAGCAGTAAATTCCTTCCAAAACTGGCTGACAAAGATAGAGTCTCTATCTGAAACTATTGAATCTGGCCAACCATGTAACTTGAAAACCTGATCAAGGAACACTTGAGCCACTTGGGCTGCAGAATAAGGATGTGCTAAAGCAATGAAATGGTTGTACTTTGTGAGTCGATCCACCACCACTAATATTGAATCTTTTCCTTGAGACTTGGGCGATCCTCCAATGAAATCCATCGAAATTCCAGAAAACACATTGTCAAAACCGGTTAAAGCAAAAAATGAGAGGAAAATTGACGAAAAAAAAACTGTTCTGTGCACCTCTAGCACTAACTATAGTACTATACCATCGTCCTTATTATCAATATTCAAATTCCAAATCATCATCAAAATATACGTTAATAGGTTCCTTAAATAATTATTGTCGTGTATCGGACAAGCAATGCCCCAATAAGTTGAAAAGATGCCCCAATAAGTTGAAAAGAAATAATTATTTTAATTAACAACAGTTTTGTAGTCGTGGAATAAGTTGAGCATATGGTTCAACGCATATTAACTGTGAGTGAATCTTCCACCACTCGTATATCAACCTATGTAGATAGAGAGAATTTGTTGTAAAATGTGTCCTTTCGTATTAAAATCGCCATACATGTGGTGCTAAAGGAGTATGGGTATGTCGTCTGGTTTCCAAACGATCACTCAGTGTCAACCTCTTTTGAAACACGTGGTCGGTTAATGTGGAAAATTTGGAATGGGAAGTCTCATAATATTTCTAATAAAAAAAAATAAAACCCTCTTTAATTGTCTGATGATTCTCATCACGTTGTTCCTCTTCTTTTTGCACCTAAGTGTCCTCTTAATTGTAATGATATGTATTTCAATCTCTTTCTTTAGTGAGTAATATGGATAATCTTTGAGGGCTTAGTTGACCACCTTCCTCTTGTAGAACCATCTGCTTCTTCTTAGAACTTGAATTCTTGAGACAATTACATTACTCACATCGTTTAAACTGTACTTATAAAAAATAGTTTCATGATTTGCATTGATTCACTAGATATGAATTTTTAGACAAGATATATATAGTACTATGTCAATGGCCTCCTTTTGGTACATTGGCAGCCTCATAGCCTTCCAAAGTGGAAGTCATAGATTTGAGTCTCGCCTAGAGACAAAATGCTCTGGGTTGAGTCAAGGGTTTCCACAATGACTCTTTTGTCCCACTCCTGCCGTCCTTTTGTTGTCTCTCTATTTCAAGATGGCCATGGCGCTATTCAGTTGCTGCTTCCTCGCCTTCCCGCACCCGGGCCACATCACATCAGCCCAATTTCTTTCCCGCTTTCCATTCAAAGCATTATGTCAACCCTCAAAATGAAGTTTAGTGTAGTTTTTAGACAAAATCCTGGATCGCATCTCTTAAAAGTTCGGTTAAGTCCCTCGATTACCTCCTAGAAAATAAATCATGGGCCTCCCACTAGTTGGGCTCGTTGCTCAAGAGTAGGTTCATCAAACCCTCAAGTGGGCTTTTGAACCAAATGCTTGTTAGAATTAGAGATGGGCATAATCGGGTTTTATTATTACCCGAAACCGGTTCTAACCCGGACCCGGTTCTGCTTGGATGTCATTGGAACCGGGTATGGTGTGGAACCAGGTCCAGTTCCTACTCGGGTTCACACCCAAGAATATGGAACCGTGTAGAACCGGGTACGGGTATTATGGAACTGGGTATGGTGTGGAACCGGTTTCTGATAGTGTTGGGAACCGGTTCCTGACAGTCAAACCTGCCATTTACTGTTCAGAACCGGTTCCTGACAGCCATTTACTGTTCAGAACTGGTTCCTGACAGTCAAAACCTACCATTTACCGTTCAGAACCGGTTCCTGATAAAATGTTACCGTTGGAACCGGTTCCTGATAAATGTTACCGTTGGAAACCGGTTCCTGATTAAAAAATCGGTTTTTTTTTGTATATAAACCCCTTCCTACTTACCATTTCTAAACTTAACACTCACCATCATCAACTTACAAAATCAATCAACTTCTAAGTTCTTGCAAAATACCTATGGCATGCAAATGTTCCGGCACCGGTTCTTCAAATGTTTGATGTAACCCGTTTGGTTTGGTGTCTTAATAAAGTTTGTGTAATGTTTCTTTCTATTGTGTTTGTTATGTTTGATTTTTATTATTAGTTACATTGATAAATAAAAATAGTAACAATAATCGGTTAAAATTAAAAAACAAATTAATCGGTTACAATATATAAAAAAAATTAACCGGTTACAACAAAAAATAAAAAATTACTCAGAACCGGTTCCAGTAAGATTTTATTTCTTTCATCGTTTACTAGCGGCAGGTGCAACACTTTCCGATGAGTTTCTCTTAGGTGCGGGTACCTCGGTACAATCGTCGTCCGAATAGTTAGTCTCCACTTCTTCGTCCTCCTCTTCGTCAACAATTTTATGCTCTAACTCAACTTCATCTTCTAGACCAGTTTTATGTTGAACACGATCAACGGCATCCAAATGGTCCTTTAATGATATTGCCATCTCTAGCGATTCCGGAGTTAGTCTTGTTCTTCTAATTGACAAAACCCTGCCACTAAGAGAAAACACACTTTCCGAAGCTACCGTGGAAGCTTGGACCGTTAGTATATCACGAGCCATGGTGGCTAGAATTGGGTATTCGGATTCTTTCGATTTCCACCATGCCAAAACATCAAATTTCCTATACTCCTCGGTGGTCATAGTAAGCGAATACTGATTTTTTTTATATCTCCCAAGTTCACTTGTTGGTTCACTACCCCTTTGTTGTCTAGCGGTCTCGTCTCTAACGACATTCAACATGGTTATAAGTGGATCCCCGCTTGTTTCATCGTTAGAGGCCGTGGACCGAGTGTAACAGCCGTCAAAAAACGGATTTACCAAACCCGCTCCGTTTATCAACCGAACAGTCAGTCAAAAATTTCGTTGCGAATTAAATGCCCAAAATATTTTTAAACGATACGTAATCAATTATTATACGGGACTATATATTTAGTTTTTGAAAAACTGTTGAAAATCGCAAGATAAAAATGAAATGATCCAGCCGGGTTTCGAACCCGGGTCACTCGCCGAGTCACTCAGCGACTTATCTCACACACACAAACCACTGCGCCACTTGTTCTGTTTGGTAAATATCGAAATCATTTAATTGATAAAGTGACGTTACGAATTCAAAATCGGCGCCCATCAGTTCAGTCGTCGGAATCCCGGAAACCTCGCGAGTTTTTAACACCATTTTCAGTTATAACGTAAACCATTAACAAGACATCGGTTATAACCGATGTTTGAAGTCCGCGACCAAACCATAACCGCCAGAAAATTTAAATCAATGAACCCAGTCGGAAATCAGACCAAATACATCTCGATTTTCCCTATAAATTCACCCTCAACCCATTGAAAACCTTTTCGTTCAAAACCACACTCTTTCTCCGCGAAAACTCCCTCGCCGGAACTTTTCTGTTCGTCGCCGGAAAACCGATTTCCTTATTTCTGAACCTCACTAAATCTTTTAAACTTATACCGGAGTCACCCATACCTTCTTCAAACCTTCTGGGGACTCGCTGCTGCAAGACACCTGACGCCGGAGCTTATTACTGTCGCCGGAGTTCTGCCGGAAAACAGAGGGTCCAGTCGGTATACTTCTCCGCCCAATTTCTTTTCCTTTTCACATTTATCTCACCGTAATGAACTGAAAAACACTAATAAACCGATAAAAACTTGGAACCAGTCGATTTCCGAACTCTGGTTCTATCTTGATGAAGAAGACGATGTATTTCCGTATCTTATAAGTATAATTAAAATCATGATATTAATCGGGTTAGACACACAGTCCAGCGGTGGACTGTGTGCACATATAACGCAAAGGTCACGAGTTCGAATCCGGTTTCATACACGCTGCCTAAATAAAAATCAAATTTTTGTTTAACTGAACCGGAGTCGATACTGGTATATGTTAAGTATATTGATAACCGGAATAATAACCAAGTTAGACACACAGTCCAGCAGTGGACTGTGTGTTTGTTTATATCACTGGTCACGAGTTCGAGTCCGGTCTTCTGCACCGACTCGGACAATTATCTCTTCTTTTTAAATAAGGCAGAAAAGGAAATAACTAATTAGTATTTAAGTATAATAAAAATCGAATTATATAACATGTTGAACACACAGTCCAGCGGTGGACTGTGTGTTAGATTAAACCACAGGTCCCGGGTTCGAGACCTGTGGAGTGTATGTCCGATTCGCTTAAAACTGTTTTTAAAATAAAATGATTTTCGGTTTAAACTAATTAATATATATATATATATATAATTAAAATCAGATTTATAACGGGTTAGACACGTAGCTCAGTTGGTAAAGCTGCGTGCACGCGTACGGGAGGTCTCGGGTTCGAGCCTCACTCAGCGCACTTGTGTTCCGCATTCGAACCGGTCAACGGTCAGGTCAACGGTCAACGGGCTGGTCAACGGTCAGAAAAAAATCAATTTTTTTATTATTTTTTATTTAATTATTTTAATTAAAAATACTTAAAAATAACATTTTTAAGGTTAGAAAATAGCCTCAAACTCACAAAAATACACCCAACAATCCTACTAAAATAGATTAATAAAATCCGTTTACTTACCGAACCATAATGCGATTATTCTAGGTTAAACTCACTCGTGGTTAAAACCACTTCGCGTGCATTCAACATCATCAACCGAACGCACCCACTATGAGTGAATCTTACAACTCCCCCTTTTAAATTACACGTTTTGGGGTGTGTCATGTGTTATGAAAATAATTAATTTATTTATTTAAACTTGTGCCATACCACATCATTACCTAAACTTAGATTGTTTTTATTGTTGTGATTTACTTATTGCCTTTTTGTCCAGTTATAAGAAACTCATACATTAAGCCCATCAGTTCCTCGTGGGAGACGAGTTGAACAACGCGTGCTTCAAATCAAATTCATTATTGTTCATGTGTGTATCATTGAGTTTATATTGTTTGTAGTTGTGTCATTCATATTATCATGTTATGCAAATCATTCATCAGGCCCCTCAGTTCCTCGTGAGAGACGAGTTGAGCATCGCGTGCCTCTAATTGTTCCACTATTGTTCATGTGTGTTCCATTTAACATCTTATGATTGTTGATTAAGTTACATCTATTTTTACTCATGTTTGGTTGTGCCACATATTTCATAATCAATTTAAATAAATTTGTTCAAATGTTTTCCATAGGATTCACTCGCCAACATTATGTTGATCCAAAAACCTTTTTACACATGATACAGGTGAACAGGTTGAAGCAAGGAAAACATAGGATATGCCTTGGATGAGAACAAAGAAGTTTAGATTGTTAGTTAGATCATGTTGTAACATTTATTGTAAAATTCCATTTAATTTGTATTAATGAATATGAAACGCTTAATAAATGTCATGAGCTTTGATGATAACCCAATCATGCCCCGATCACCTTTTCCGCTGCGGGTCGGGGTGTGACACCGAGACTCAAACAAATTTGTATGATTTTTTTCACCAAATTTTTTAAAATAATGATCATAAAGTTTGGCCATACACTCATTGAATATTTTTTTTGTTTTTGCTTTTAAAGTTGGATCCTCCTCATGCATATCCAACTTGTCATAAATTTCATCAATTAAAGCTTCAACACCCGGTACGTTTAAAGTTGGATTTAAAGCAGCGGCACATAGAAAAACGGGTGGTAATTCTAAAAAATATTTTTAAAATTTTTGAATCATTGGTCTCGTCATATTCCTTAACATGTCACTAGAATTTTCAACCTTTTTAAAATTAGTTGTTATCAAATACAATTGGTCCACAACTTTAGAACTAGTAGGATAATAAACACCGGAAATCAAAGTCGTTGTAGTTTTAAAAACTTGTAAAAAAGTACTTAGGTTATTAATATTTTCCCAAGCCGTGTCGGCAAAGGGGACGACTAGATACTCATCACTTAAAGTTGTATGAAAAGATTTTAAAGTGCCCATTTGCTTTATAGCCATTTCAAACATATGACAAGTTGAATTCCAACGAGTCGGTATATCCCAATTCGGTCCAATAATTTTTTGGTTGACATCTTTACAAAGTTTTTTATATTCTTGATATCTTTCTTTTCACTTTTGAAAACATCTTGGAGCATAGCTCTAAATGCTATAATAAAATCTGATACAAATTGATCTTTTAAACCGGTTTGCACTACTAAGTTAATAATATGTGCAACACATCGTGTGTGAAAAAAACCATCAAGTATTGGTTTGTACTTCAACTTTAATTTTTCAATCGCCGTTGTGTTGTTTGAAGCGTTATCAAAGGATATTGAGAAAAAATTATCTTCTAAACTATATTTAATTATTGTGCCATTTATAATTTATAAATATTTTCTCCCGTATGAGAAGAAGGAAACTCGTCAAACGCAATCGTACGCTTCATCATTTGCCATGTATCGGGATCAACCCCATGAGCGGTGACACATATGTACGATTCCGGTAAACCATGTGGAGCCGACTACACATCACTAGTTAGGTTTACACTAGTTTTTAAATTCTTAAAAAAAAACAATTAAATCTTTTTTGCATTTTCCCATAAACTTAAACAAAGACGTTTTAAAGTGCGACGACTTACATGTTTATAACGAGGTTGTAGCGTCTCCCGAATAAGATTAGTAAGATCGGGGTCGTCGAAGTGTTCAAACGGCAACGCTTTTTGTATCACCAACTTCGCCATCCGATCGCGAGCTAATTTTTGCTCATAACGAAAAATGGTACCATCTCTGGATAGTGGAACTTGACCGGATGTCATTTCCTTTAAAGCTTTGCAATACTTATTAATATGCTTCGTTAACGTTGAGTTTGATTCCTTGGCTAATAACGATCCACAATGTTTACATTGAGCTTTTTGCGAGCCGTCACTCATCTCGACAAACTCCCAATTGCTCCAAACTTCCTTACTGCGATTATGAGACAATGTTCCAACCACATATGGAACCGATTGATCTTGAGGAACATTGTTAACGGATTGGGAATTTGCGTTTTTGGAACTCTTTGAGGCCATTAGTTGATTAGAATGTGAAAAAGAAAAGAAAGAAATGTAACAAGAAGAATAGATATGAGAAATTGTGTGCTAAACAATAGATTTCTAAATAATATATATAGAATCTGTTCCAACGGTCAGGAACCGGTTCCAACGGTAACATTTTAACGGGTATAACCGGTTCCAACGGTAACATTATAACGGGTATAACCGGTTCCAACGGTAACATTTTAACGGGTATAACCGGTTCCTTCTAAACTGAATTTCCGGGTACTGGTAGGAACCGGGTACGGGTAGGAACCGGGTACGACCCGATTCAAATGGTAAAATTGTGGAACCGGGTTGGAATCAACGGGTATTTTGAACCCGGAACCGGTTCTACTTAATGTCGGGTAGGAACTGGAACCGGTTCCAGTTCGGTTCTACCGGTTCGGGTTCGGAACCGGTTTTTATGCCCATCTCTAGTTAGAATGATCCTATTATTATGTAATATATAAATGCTGGTTTCATAATAATACCTTTTCATTTTTTTTTATTTTGTTCTAGTTATTATATTGGATACAGGATTTGTATCAAGCTAGTCAATATTATTCTTTAAATCTTTCTTTTTTATTTATTTCTCATGTCAATTTATGACACTTAAATTTTAATGTGCCATATAATCGTTGTATAATTAATAAAAAAAGACATGTTAAAAATATTGTATATGTTTAATGAATAATTTTTTTCATCAAAATATAATTTAGCAATGCTGAACATAAAGTATTTTTGATATTTTATGGCTACAAATTACAGGTACAAAAAATGGCTATAAATATCAACGTGATTGGAATGTAACTAGTGGGATTTTCTGAGTGATGTTTCGGGTATTTGGTAAATATCAATTTGGATTGTTACGGTATCAGCGTTCGGTGTTGTAACCAGAAAAGAAAATCCAAAAAATAAAGTCATAATATGTCTAAAAGAATATCCATTTATGTTTTACATTTATCGAAAACCATAAAAAAGAATATCAGTACCGGTTCCAAAATACTTATACCAGCACCAATGTCGCTATCGGTTTGTCACGGCGTCATTATAGTACCGCCAATCACTATAGCTTACAAACCACACAAATATTATAATTTCAGCAAAACTTATACCGAAAGGTCGAAAATAAATTAAACACAACAACGTATTATTATTTTTATTTAATGCACATAAGTTTTTAAAGAAAAAAATTACCAAGCAGTTAAACAAGTTAAAAGCATAGTGGAATTGAAACTGAAATACTGAACTGGAATTGAAACTTAAATTAATTATTATTTCAAAAAAAAAAAAACTAATTTGTGAAAAAAAAACTCGCTTATTTTCAACTTCAAGTTTCAATTTCAAATTTTGGGCCACTGTGTCCACGTATGTGATGTCACATCTTTTTGGTCTTTTGGGCCATTATTTTTAGGTGGGCCAGGTTTATTTTTAACGACTTCCCTTTTCAAATTCAAATTTCAAAACGGTATTCAAGTTTTAAAATGATTGTTAGTAATGAAATTAGTATTTTTATTTAATACTATAATATTAGTTGGTTATTTTTATTTACTAAAGGCCAACTATATCAATCCAAACGTTACTCTTTTAACCTCTTTATTTAAACCAGCTAATCAGGTAAATTTGTTAAGAAATTAAGCAAATTATGAACTTGTTAGCAAGTCATAAACAAGTTGGCGTGATTGTATTAGAAATATATATTAACCCGGACACGACCCACTTAATTGACCGAGTTAAACATGCCAATTAAACATGACCTCTTTATTAACAAATAAGATAAATAACCCAAAACATAACTAACCTCCTATCATGTCTGAAATTACCATCTCTAAGGCTGCTTGGGGCACCATGCAGGTACCTCTTGCGATTACGCAGGTAGCCACGACAACACCGACGTGGACCCGCATTAATTCACGTATACGGATGGTAGTCAATAGTCACCATTGAGAGAGAGAGAGAGAGAGCTGAGTTTGTATTATTCGCGAGTACACCTGGTATACTATCCTTGATAGGACGTGTTCCAACAAGTACGGAACAAAATTGCAGACGTAGCAATCGGATAATAGCGTTTACAAAGTTAGGTCCCGTCCGCCCTAACATCACTCTCCTAATATTTCATTTTAATCAACAAGATTAGACTGATGTTTTTCGTATCAGAAGGTTACGTTTATTTATTTATAAAACAGTCATTTTATATTAGCTTTCGAGAAATACTCAAATACATAAATAAGGCAAAATAACGGCTCTTTATCACAGTTACAGACTTGCAGACGATACTACTTTCCATAGTGGAACCAGTTCCATATCTCTCCCTCTCTCTAAACTCTCACATCGATATTTTTTTCTCAGTTTACGACCATACGCTTTCCGCTAGGGTTTATCATTCGTTGATTCGAGCTAAAACGAGAATCGTAATTGCGATAATGGCGACAATGGAGAGCTTGATCGGTCTGGTTAGCCGTATTCAGAGAGCTTGTACGGCTCTCGGAGACTATGGCGGTGGAGACACCGCCTTTTCTTCTCTATGGGATGCTCTTCCGTCTGTTGCCGTCGTTGGCGGTCAGGTTTGTTTCTTCCAGTATGATTTTTTATAATTTGTTGATGATATTTATGCTTTTACAATGTGTTTGTGTATGTTTTCAGTGTGCCAGTTTTTGTATGCTTGTAATGATGTTTCTATGGACGCTGTTTCTATATTGTGAGATAGAAATGGTTTGGTGATGATAGAAATGAAAGCCTAAGGCGTTTGGTTTTATAAGTTTCTAGTAATTGAGGTGTAGGTGTTTTGTTTTTGTAGGTTTCTTGCGATTGAGGTGTCTAATTGCAGAGAACATCTGTTAAATGTTTAGGTCCGTTAAAGTTCAATCTGGATTTATGAAATAAAAAATATCATCTGTTACAACTTAGTCTAGTTTTATTAATTTTTTGGGCGCAGTAGACTGATGTTCACATTTACTTTTAACCAGTGTTCGCTCAGTTATGTTTGTTCATCTATGTTCAATTGTGTAAATTTTGTTTGTTTCGTTTACGTTCGTGAACCGCTCTTTTATACTCTTAACAAACGAACACGAACAAGAAATCCGTTAATTCATGTGTTCGTGTTCAACCATTTGTTCGTATAAGTTAAACGGGCGAGAATGAACATGGCAGGTTCATATTCGATCAGTTCGTTTACAGGCCAATCTTTGAGAGAGTGAGAGATGGTGGATTTCAGGGATTTGTTTCTTATATCTGTTCCTAATACTTATGCTTCATGCTTTCATTTTGGCTGGCGAAAGATGGAGCTCTTTTTTATTATTTCTCTTTGTAATGTTAATTTCTGGAAGTTTTAACTATATCTAATCATTTTCTTGTGTTTTGCAAATCAAATTGAGCTGATAATAGAGTTCAGGGAAATCTTCGGTGCTAGAGAGCATTGTTGGGAGAGATTTTCTTCCTAGGGGATCTGGTTAGTTGCTTTTTTTTTTAATTCTACTTGCAACTGTTTTTCCTATTTCTTTCACATTATTGGCTGATGTTGAACACATGGCTATTTCAGGGATTGTTACAAGGAGACCTTTGGTGTTGCAGTTACACAAAACAGAGGGCAGACAAGAGGAGTATGCAGAATTTGGACACATGCCGCGTAGGCGATTCACTGATTTCTGTATGTGAAGTGGCTGCTACTACTAAACTCTTTTAGCATAAAAGCTCAAAACATAAATCCAATTTCTAGTGACAATAATGTGAAGTTTAACGGACGTATTTGATTTCATACACAGCTTTGGTACGGAAGGAGATTCAAGATGAAACAGACAGAATCACGAGGAAGTCTAAACAAATATCTCCAATTCCAATCCATCTCAGCATCTGTTCCCCCAACGGTATGTTTGTAGTGACTGCAATATTTAAAGTACTAGCTGCTCTTGTTCTTTTTTCCTCATACAATGCTGACATCATATCATGATTTTCTTATTCTTCCAGTTGTCAACTTAACTTTAATCGACTTACCAGGATTGACCAAAGTTGCAGTTGGTACTTTTCTCCACCTTTCTCCTTATTGTTTGGATTAATTTTAAGCTTCATTTGAGTCTGATATAATGAGAGATTTCTTATGCAGAGGGACAACCTGAATCTATAGTTGAAGACATTGAAAAGATGGTTCGAACTTACGTTGAGATGGTATATTATAATGACTGTTTTGTTAAAACACTTAATGACTTGTCATTTTGTTAAAACACTTAATGACATGTGACTTACTTTGTTCAGCCCAACTCCATCATACTGGCAATTTCTCCAGCCAACCAAGATATAGCAACATCTGATGCAATGAAACTTGCCAGGGAGGTGGACCCATCGGGTATGCTTACCTATTTTTCTTTATTTGTTAGTTTATTTTCATTTGTATTCATATTGGTCAACTTGACTAGGTGAGAGGACGTTCGGGGTGTTGACAAAGCTTGATTTGATGGACAAAGGAACAAATGCATTGGATGTGAGATCAATAAATCATATATGTGTTTCCTTTTAAACGTTATCACCTTAATGAATATTACAGCATTTTAGTGCCTTTTTTTTAAGATAAAAATTTATGTGCTGATATGAAAATTCTACTTTGTAAAGGTCCTTGAAGGAAGGGCTTATCGGCTTCAGCATCCTTGGGTGGGAATCGTAAATAGATCCCAAGCTGATATCAACAAGAACAGTGATATGATTTATGCAAGGCGGAGGGAGCGGGAGTATTTGCTACAAGTCCTGATTATGGACACCTGGCAAGTAAAATGGGTTCTGAGTATCTCGCTAAACTTCTCTCACAAGTAAGTTATGGCCACTGGGGGCCTTTGGATTTGCTTTTTGGGACTGATTATTGATTAGACAAACAACTTATGCTCTTGATTATATGAAAAAGGTTAAAAGTACGGTATTGTGCCTTGAGGCGTTTTCCCTTCGCCTCACGAGGCGTACGCCTCGAGGTGAACCGAGGCGGAATTAAAAACAAATATAAAAGCTATATATCTTATAAAAAAATAAAATACTAACTAATTTCTTCATCAGATTCATCAAAAATACACATAAAAAGACATGAATGTTTGCAATTGACCAAAAAGTCAAAAACATCAAAAATAGACATCAAAACCCCTTGAGGTGCAACTTTTAATAACCCATCAGGAGCCGCCTCAGACTCGTTTTTTGGGCCGTTTTTTTAAACCATGTTATAAATAATCAGTTAATGGGTTGCAACAAAACTGATTATCTAAGGGTGAAATTGTAGTGCCTACTATTATTAACACTCTCAAATATCTGATTTTCTTATTTATTATATTATTATTATTATTATTATTATATTATTATTATTATTATTATTTATTACAACTCTAAACAATACAGGCACTTCCAAACACTATTTCTACAGATTCTTTTATTGCAGATTGATTTAAATTATTCATGGCCACTATTCACTTTCAAAATGCACATACGAACAACCTTTTAGAAGGATTAACTTTGAATCTGTCGAATTCATAAAAACTTATTTTTTCTTTTTTTGGGAGAAGAAAATTAGGTTTTTTAGACAATAAAATTCTTCTATGTGCAGCATTTGGAATCCGTAATCAAAGCTAAAATACCAGGCATCATTTCACTCATAAACAAAGGTATTGATCAGATGGAAGCAGAGTTAGACCATCTTGGCAGACCAATTGCAATTGATGCTGGGGTATGCAGATATTATCTTTAAACAATTTACACTAAAAACGTGTCATTACTGTCTCCAATTAACCTAAATCCACATCTTTCAGGCTCAACTTTACACCATCTTGGAACTTTGTCGTGCTTTTGACAAAATATTTAAGGAACATCTAGATGGAGGGTAAGCAATATCTCAATAATTGCTAAACATGTTTAATTTTGTTGTATTTCATTAAATTTGGATTTATAATGTCAGCCGACCTGGAGGTGACCGGATATATGGAGTGTTTGACCACCAACTTCCTGCTGCTTTAAGGAAGCTTCCGTTTGATAAGCATCTTTCTCTACAAAATGTGAGGAAACTTGTTTCAGAGGCAGATGGTTATCAGCCACATTTAATTGCTCCCGAACAAGGTTATAAACGACTTATTGAGGGATCATTGAATTATTTCAGGGGACCAGCTGAAGCTTCTGTAGATGCAGTAAGTAGTTATTTTTACTATTTGTTTCGAATTGGTTATATAGCATCCAGCTACTGTGTAAATTGATAAGCGTTTGTATCTTATGTGTACCTTACTTGGGAACCACTCTTCAGGTGCATTTCGTCCTAAAAGAACTCGTGAGGAAGTCAATTGGAGAAACTGAGGTCAGACTTTGTGAAGCACACTTGTTAACGTCCGGTTTAAAGGAGTCATTTTGCAGTATGGTCATAAAATTTTCTAAAAAGATATAAATAATTAAAGAGTTAGTCCTGGATAAAAAAAACTAAAACTTTACAGTTACAATCTAAATTTCTTGATAAAAGTTGACTTAGGAGGTTGAATGCGAATTTACTTTCAACCCGATTCGATCCATTTTTCAGTTTAAAGTCCAAAATTGATTGTATTTACTCTGGTTAAATGCAAAGACTAAAAAATGCATGTGCATTATTAAAGATTTTCCTAATGCTGAATTTTGTAAGTAACTTGAATCATTATTAGAGCAGGAATTAAAGCGGTTTCCAACCCTGCAATCCGCTCTTGCTGCTGCTGCTGGTGAAGCGTTGGAAAAGTTCCGTGATGAGAGTAAAAAGACGGTCATTAGATTGGTAGAAATGGAGTCTTCATATCTGACTGTCGATTTCTTCCGGAAGCTTCCCCAAGAAGGGGAGAAAATGGGGCCCACCCCTTCACCTGGAGACCGTAGAACCTCATCTGCTGACCGCAGAAATTTACCTGGTTCAGAACGTGGAATCCCTGGTCCAGATCGTGTGAACCTGTCTGACCCATTAGTGGATCGATATGCAGAAGCACATTTTAGAAGAATCGGGTCGAACGTTTCATCCTATATTGGTATGGTATCAGATACCCTCAGAAGCACAATTCCAAAAGCAGTTGTTTATTGTCAAGTTAAAGAGGCTAAGCAAAATCTGTTAAGTTACTTCTACACGCAAATAGGAAGGAGGGAGGTAACTCCTGTTCTATATTTTTGTTTTGTTTCATATAACTAATTATAGTGAAGTCAACTCAAAACAATGTTTGACTAGTGGAAGTCAAAATAATCCTAATGTGTAAAAGTGGTATGTTTTTCAGGGTAAACAGCTGGCGGAGTTGCTTGATGAAGACCCATCCTTAATGTCAAAGAGACAAGAAATTGCCAAAAGACTTGAATTGTACAAGGCAGCACGAGATGAGATCGATGCGGTTGCATGGGTGCGGTAGCGATGTTTGCTTGGAAAAAAACATATCGTACCAGGTTCTTTCTGGTCGTTGAATTTGTTTATCGTGTTATTTCGTAATGCTTTAATGCCTAGTTCACGTTTATGTTTTGGCTTCTAAACGTTCTATTTTTATCATTATTTATCGTAATATATATTCTATATAAGTTGTATATTTCTGATTTGTGTATATGTTTATATCCCCGAGGATTCCATGTAACGTATTTCAGTCAGAAAACACGAATCTTTCTATGTTCAGTCATCTCCTTTTGGGCAATGCAATGGACATAAAGTTTTGTTAGTTGGAATTAGAACACAAAAAGGAGATAAAAGTTTAGACCTCCTTGATGGAAAGAATGTCGTCAAAATCGTCTAAATACCTTTTAATGTTCAAATTTGCAACATTATGTTAAGATTGGAATTAGAATACATAAAAGTGATAATATTTAGACCGAAGGGAGTGGGGCGACTCCTTGCCCCGCGTCGCCGTAGGCCGCCTGGAACACCGCCCCTGGAGGCGCCTTCACGGCGTCTTCCTATATGGCGTCCTCTTTTGGTCGCCATCTCCCACACACAAATCCAAGAAATTTACCGTTGAAAACCCAAACTTTCAAGAATCCCCCCCCCCTAACGGCTACTTTGACCAGTTTTTTTTTTTTTTTTTTTTTTAACCAAATCACCAATATATACATCCACCATACAACACCATTTTTATAACACACTCCAAAATATACAACACCATTTTTATAACATACATTCTTTCTACATAACAATTTTTTTATTCCAACATCAAATGGAGTTCAAAGTTTCTTCGTCATCCTCGTCCAACGAAGATACAACTTCATCTAGTTCTTATGAATTTGAAGAAGCCATCAACGAGGCGGTAATGACAACGGTCAATTTAATGGTTCACGTTGCTAGCGAGGACAATGAAACGGATGACCAACCGATTAGAAGACGAACTCAGATTATGCGGGATCGTGCCGCAGGACAACAACGGCTTATGCAAGACTATTTCGGGAGGAGCCGGTATATGACGCGAAGATATTTAGACGTCGGTTTCGCATGAGTAAACGTCTATTTACCCGTATTACAAACGACATGGAGGAAGAATATGATTATTTCAAACAAAAGTACGACGCTCGTGGGTATCTTGGCTTTACTCCATTACAAAAGTGTCCTGAGGCCATCCGACAACTTGCATATGGCTCAAGCGTTGATTCATTTGACGAGTACCTGAGAATGTCTGCCAGGACAGCGAGAGTCACTCACACACTTCTGTAAAGGTATTTTTATTAAATTTTGTTTTCAATTTTTTTATATATTTAATTTTAGCGTCAATTTTTTTATATGTAGTGTCAATTTTTTTTAACAATGTTCGTATACATATTTAAATTTATATAGGTGTGATTGAGATGTATGGGCCGGCTTATTTACGACGTCCGACTTGGAGTGATCTCCAACGGATGTACGACGTGCATGAGCACGTTCACGGTTTCCCTGGTATGATCGGTAGTATTGGACACAAGAAGTATCAATGGAGACGCGAACCGAGAACACATTGGCTATAAAGAATAGAGAAATACACAACATGCTTATGTCTGACTTGATCGATCACCTATGGGACAACAAACAACCAGGATACGAGGTTGAACTCGTTAGCGAGGATGAAGGAGATAACGAGGATGAAGGAAATAACGATGCAGTCGACCTCGACCTCAACGAGTACGTTAGTGACGATGAGTAGTAGATGTTTATTCTTGTATTGTTTTGGAAAGAATTTTTATAAAAAAATTTGTATGTTGGTTATCTTATATTAATATAATTCTACATGTATGTTTACGTTTGTTATTTTAATTAATGAATAAGTTTTTTATTTAGTTTTATATAATAATATCAATAATTTTATAAAAAATATTACACTTTATATTTTTAATATAAAAAAAGTCAAAATTAAATGGGTGCCACGTGTCGAAAGACGCCCTAGCCAGCAAAGTTGCTCCACTCCCCTTTTTTGCTCAACTTCCTCTAATCTGATGTGGCGCCACATGTCACAAGACGCCCTCTTAAAAAAGAAGCCCCACTCCCTTCAGTCTCAGACCTCTTGAAGGAGAGGGAGAGAGAGAGGAGTGAGAGCGCGTGCTACCACTTCTTTATTAAGAAAGTTTCAAACTCAGTTTAACTCGCAAATAACATAAACAAAACAATCAAAAAGCTTATATACATTCTCCTACTACATTACACAGACGCTTAGTTTTTTAAGACTAGATGGATACTCGATAATAAATTTAATCTCAAACAACACGACGATGTAGAAGGAGAAGATTGCAGTTAAAGAGCTATGAACAACGAGAAATACGAAGATGAGAAAAAAATACTGAATTTGGGTTTCGAGAAAAAAAGAGAGGAGTCTTATACTCTAATTTAACCCTTGTGGTTTGAAAGTGTTCTCACGACTCCATGTCCCTTGTCTGTAACATACGAGCAAGTACTTGCTTCATTGTGCTTCTTTTACGCAAAAGTCTTGTTTCTTTGTATTGATCCTAAAAAAGGAAAAAAGAAGTTAAAAAACAGAGTCATAGTTAAAATCAGTGAGCTTTTAGCAAAGAAATGAAAGGCATATGACTATCTCAAAATCTTCAAGTTAAAGATCAGTGTCGAGTCTCTAAGTTTGAAAAAGACAAGCCAATATCTTCCAGAAATGTTTAAAAATGTGTAGCCTTGAAATCGATTGAATATAATGTTGTAGCTAGATTGAAATAGTACAACTAGACAATAACATGCACTTATCATCTTGCGTCAGTCACTGCTCCATGATCTCCACTCACGCAACAGTGATGACAAACTCAACAAGTAGACTCTGCAAGCGACGTGGCACCAATCATGGTGTGCCAATGTCCCTCTACCTCTGCAAGCACTACCTGTTGTGTCGGGGGGGGGGGGGGGGACCAAAAAGATATTCCTTGTTGGCGACGTCTGGCCTAAGACTCATTAACCTATCTTCTTCTCCAAACCCTCTGGCTATAAATACCAACCTTCAACTACAAGTTTAAGTATCTGATTTCTCACCCTCACACTCTTAATACACATATTGCTTTATTCCCCTTAAAGAGATTGCTAGGTTATGAGAAGAACCCCCACCTCTCCTTCTTGCAACAAGCTCATGGTGCTTTGTTTTGCAGATTAGCTCTCAAGACTCCGTCGGCTATGTGATCTAAAGAAGAGACTAAGGGTTAACCCCCTGTCAAATCACCCATCACGGTTCAGTTCATTAGCGTCATCCCATTGCTAGTACAATTGTCATATTTTTTTTCTCTTCTATTTGGTCACCTGGCTAGAATTCCTCTGATTCCAACGTTCGGTTCGAGCTCCGATTCTACAATTGTTCGGAGCACCTTGCACGGTCCCGATCCCCATGACGACAGATTCAAACACAGTTACCAATAACCACAACAGTGCCACGAAGGCGAATTAAAACTCGCCCTCAACCTCCAGCTCATAGATCTAAATGCGTAGCTTGCATCGTTGCTACAAGAGAGGGGAAACTCTTGCTTCTTGGTTCATGAAACAACAAGCAACACTTGTTACCGTGTAAGCACAATTGTGTGTGTAGACATCGCAACATGCAAACAATAACACGAACTCTTCATTATGATTCCCCGCCACGCACCGGTGCACCGTCACACGTGACGACCGGTAATGCGGAAGGAACTCGACAACACAAGAGCAGAGATGTTCACCATAGTGTAAGCGCCACGCACAACACACATGGTGAAACATGGAAATACGATGAAAAAAAATTTCGTTCTCATTCAGTACGTGTAGAATCCGGTTTACATAACAGGTCGGGTATTGTTGGGACCCGTTTTTAGTGGTTGTTAGAGTGGCAATGACGCCGTAAAATTGAGATGTCGCAAATATCCAAAAACACTGCCACCATCACCATCAGAGGTTGAAACGTGGGTCCTGATCAGAGATAATAGAGGTTGGCACTCCGTGCCTAGCAACTACTTCCTTCAGATAGATGCTTGCAAGTTTCGAAAACTTATCGGTTTCTTTGATCGCGAGAAAATGTGCAAATTTGGTTAAGTGATCCACGACCACCAAGATGGTGTCGTTCCTGCGTTGAGATCTAGGCAAACCGGTGACAAAATCCATGGAAATTTGCTCCCATTTCCACATTGGTAATTCCGGTTGTTGCAGTAATCCCGACGGCTTTTGGTATTCGATCTTGACCCTGGCACATATCAAGCACTAGCTAACGTATTTTGTGATGATCGCTTTCATGTTAGGCCACCAATACAAAGCCTTGAGGTCGTGATATATCTTGTCGGAACCGGGGTGTATCGAGTAGCGAGATTTGTGTGCTTCATCCATCACAAGCTCTCGGAGGTTGCTGTAGGAAGGAACCCATATACATTCCATAAAGTAGTGGATGCCGTCGTCTCTGAGTTCGGGTTGCTTTTCCATTCCTCGCATGGATTCAACTAGGAGATTTTCTTCTTTTAGTGCCTCGACTTGAGCGTTACGAATCTGTTTAGGAAGATTCGAATGAATGGTAAGCTGAAGCGCACGAACACGCTTAGGTTTGGTTTCCTTTCGGCTGAGGGCATTGGCTACAACGTTCGCCTTGCACGGATGATATTTGATCGCGCACTCATAATCGTTTAGGAGCTCGACCCATCGACGTTGTCGCATGTTCCACTCCTTCTAACCAAAATGTGATGGAGGCTCTTGTGATCGGTATAAATCGTGCACTTGGTATCGTACAAGTAATGTCTCCATATCTTGAGTGAGAAAACTACAGCTCCCAGTTCTAAGTCGTGGGTAGTGTAGTTCTTTTCGTGAACTTTGAGTTGGCGTGACGCATAAGAAATGACCTTCTCGTGTTGCATCAACACACAACCAAGTCCTTGGATGGATGCATCACAGCAGATGATAAAATCGTCGGTGCCTTCAGGTAACGAAAGAATGGGTGCATAGCAAAGTTTTTCCTGCAATCGCTGAAATGCGGACTCCTGAGCATCACCCCACTTGTAGGTGATACCCTTTTGGGTTAGAGTTGTGAGGGGTTGAGCGATCTTCGAGAAACCGTCGATGAATCTACGCTAGTAACCCGCCAAACCCAAGAATTGGCGGATTTCAGTTGGAGTTCTAGGTGCAGGCCAGTTCTTGATGGAGTCAATCATAGTTGGATCAACGTGAATCCCAGCTTCATTGACCACGTGTCCGAGGAAATGGACTTCACGAAACCAAAAGTCGCATTCCAAGAACTTGGCATAGAGTTCTTCGTTTCGCAGGAGTTCCGAAATAAGACGTAGATGTTGCTCGTGTTCCTCTTGGCTCTTGGAGTAGATCAGAATATCGTCGATGAATATGATTACGAACTTATCGAGGTACGGTTTGCACACTCGGTTCATGAGATCCATGAAAACCGTAGGTGCATTAATCAACCCAAATGGCATAACAAGGAACTCGTAATGGCCGTAACGAGTCATGAATGCGGTTTTAGAGATGTCTTCGTCTCGGACTCTCAACTGATGATAGCCCGATCTCAGATCAATATTGGAATAAAAACTCAATCCTTGCAACTGGTCGAATAAGTCGTCAATACGATGAAGTGGGTTACGGTTCTTGACGGTCACTTTGTTCAACTCATGATAATTGATGCACATGCGAAAAGTGCCATCTTTCTTTTTGACAAACAATACGGGGGCTCCCCATGGTGACGAGCTAGGGCGAATAAAACCCTTATCCAACAGCTCCTGCAATTGTGTAGACAATTGTTCTAGTTCCGTTTGGGCTAATCAGTAAGGTGTACGAGCTATAGGTGCCACTCCAGGAGTTGGCTCGATTTGAAATTCGACTTGACTCTGCACATAAAAAGACGACTGTTTTCATGAACTTTGACTTTTAGGGTCAAATTTCTTACATTATCATATTAAACAAAAGTGAAATCTTTGACAAAGTGAACTTGTCTTATTCCATGAACTTTGACTTTTAGGGCGCAAAGTTTCTCAATCACTTAACAAATTATTATAGTGATGAAGCTTAAAATTAGCTGGGTCTAAAAGAAACATATTTAAAAGGGAAATGGGTCAAATTGGCAGAAAAGGTCTAAACAGTTGAAAATAAAAATATACGTTTATTTAACGCATACAACCTCCTAAACTATTTTATTTGAAGATTCAGATTAATATTGTAATAAAATTATTTTTGTAATCGTATATAAAATAATGATCATTTCAAATAAGTGGATAATAACATGTTTGCAGGTCAACACAAGCTTGCCACATTCCAACCCGTACTAAACCCAAGGACCGTACTATTAAAGGGTGGGTCAGTCTCATTTTTGTCGGGTTGGTTGGGCTAGGTCTGAATTGGACACCTGTATGTTCGATTTGCCCAGAATTCCATATGTATCCTGTTTATGACTTTAATTCAGATCAATTCAATAAGTAAAAACAAAACGAACCTATGCATAACATTTCCAGCAGCCCAATCTCAAATCTGACAATCTAGATCAATTTTCATGCGTTCGGTTGACAATGGAATTGGAATTGGAATCGGGCACCGTTTCCACCTGCACCGATTCGACCCTCTAAGAACCCTCAATAGTTTTATATGAACTACTAACGACATTCTAAGAACCCTCAACTGGTTTACGAATCGATGTAAAAAAACAAAAAGAATCAAGAATTGAGATTATGGAGTAATTTGTGACGAAACATACCTGTTAATTGGTTGTGGAAAACGTAAAATTGACTATTGGAGAAGATGAAGGAGCTCAAGAAGTATCAATAGAAATCACATGCTTTATTCATTCTGCAATCATCTATATACATATAGCCATTATAAACAACGGTAATAAGGAAAATAGCAGCAGATTCTTAAACCTCGTTCAACTACGAAACAGACTCATGACTCAATAAAAAACCCTAAAAATAAAAGACAACAACGGTCTCCAACAAACTAATAAGCCAAACATAAGAGATGTGTTACAATTTGATGAGGAACCATTTTCAATTCTCTGGAGTGCTTCCTCTTGTATATATTCAATTTCTAAACCTTCCAATGAATCAATGCTCTGTGTTATGCCAGTATCCCAAACACTTAATAATTGTAGACATTTTAAGCTTCCTAGTTTCTCTGGCAGTTTTTCAAGCCTCTCAAATCCTCCAAGATCCAACTCTTTGAGACATTTCAACTTACAAATGGTGTTGGGAATTTCTCTTAAATTAGGGCAATCTGTTAGATGTAATATCTCCAAAGATTCTAATTGGCCAACATCCTCAGGTAACTTCTCAAGACCATCACAATATTCAAGAGATAAGGTTTTGAGATGTTTCAACATACAAATGCTTTCAGGAAGATGTTTAAGTTTTGTACCACTTAAATTTAGGAATTCTAAACATTCCAGTTGGCCAAGGTCCTCTGGCAATTCCTCCATGCCAGAGAAAATAAGGTAAAGAGTTGTCAAATGTTGTAAACTACAGATGCTTCCTGGAAGACTCTTGAGAAGCCAGCAATCAGAGAGATCTAGAGAAACAAGCTTATGAAGATTTCCAATTGATGATGGTATTTCTTCTATATTATTAGATGAAAGATTCAGCTCTAGCAAACTATTGTTGGAGTGCCCTGTGAATATATAATCAGGGAATTCCCTCATACTTAACCAACTTAAATCAAGAACCTCAAGAGATTCCATCTGCTCGATAAAAGATATAGATTTTAAACTCGGGCGGAAACATAGGTTTAAATAGAAGAGGCTTTTTAGACACCCGTCGTGCACATCAAGTTTTACCAATTTCATACAATGTTTAAGATTTAACCTCTCAAGATTGGGTGTCAGCCCAAGGTCAAGGTTCCTTAACTTTGAATGACTCCAATTAAGGAATTTGAGCTTCTCCATAACCTATTATAAGATGTAAAGAGATTAAAAAAAGTAAAAATATGTTGGTGCTCTTAACTACCCAATAGAAATACGTATATCATTATAATGAATCATACAAAACAATAGATCAACCATGTTACCCTTTTCCCTTCCCAAAGTTGTTTGATATTGCTCTCAGGCATTTCGAGAGTAACAAGATTATATGCTTTAAATGTTTTGGGTAAACACCAATGAGGGTATTTCCTCCAATATAGGTACCCTAACGAGTTTGAAAGATACTGGCGAGCTGTGTCATGTTTCCAAAGACTTCCATAAGTAGACCACAACTGGTTCACAAGGTCATCAGAAAATATGTACTCTCTATTGTTCACAATAAGGCATCTAACTTTCTTCATATTTACACGACCTTTGGAAAAAATACCATGAGTGATTTTTTGAATTGTGCATCTTGTTGCTTCACTTACCTGTAATTCAAGAACAACGGCGATAAAAGTTATGTTACAACTGACGAAAATTCGAGAGTTTCATCTCCACCTTACTAATAAAATGGATTCTTACCAAGTTACCGGCCAAGACACGTTCGATTTCCTCTTGAATCCATAATCGGCTATGTTTGTTGGGCTCATTCAAAGGCTCACGACGTACAATATTTTTGCCCATTTCTACTAGATGGTCATGCATGTCTATGATTCCATCATGACGTTCACGCATGAATGTCCATAAGTTATCATTGTCTTTTAAAGTTCCGATTAGAGATTTTTGCTCAAGAACTCTTAAACCATGTTTAGCATAAAATCCGCAACTTTCAAGCATCCTTATTGCATCTTCTTTCTTCCAACCTCTAAGAAAACATGCCACATCTAGGAATATTTCCTTGTAATCATCCTCTAGGTTTTGATAACTTAGTTCCAATATTTGAAGTGTTGCCTTCAACGGGATTCTTTTGAGTTCTTCTAGTGTAGATGTCCATACACTATCATCTTTACCACGCAGACTAGAACCCAAAACTCTGATTGTTAAGGGAAGACCAACAGCATAACTTACAACTTCGCGTGAACGCCTTTCATACTCTTGAGTTGGAATATCTTTCCCAAATGCATACCTACTGAAGAGGCAAATAGCTTCCTCATTCGATAAAAGATTGACATCATGCATGCATTTCACTCCATGTGCTATGAGCACCTGCTCGTCTCTAGTTGTAATTATAATTCTACTTCCCAACTTGAACCAATCAGTATTACGAGCTAATGCCTCAAGTTGGTCAATATGATCCACATCATCAAGAAGAAGTAGAACTTTTTTCCCATGTAACATTCTTTCCATTAGCTTTGTCCCTTCATGAACACTACTTACAGCAATGTTTTGATTTGGTAATACGTCTCTAAGAACTTGTTTTTGCAACTTCCGCAAACCAGACCGTTTGGCCGTTTCCTTCACATTCTCAACAAGGCTTCTACCTTCGAAATTAACGAACAATTTATCAAAAATGGCTCGGGCCAAAGTAGTCTTTCCAGTACCCCCCACGCCCTTGATCCCTACCATGCGAACATCATTCATACCAATCTCTAAATAAGGATCAAGAGCTTGCATCCTCTGTTCCATGCCTACTAAATTCTTATCAACCCCCGTATTACTGGATTGTAACTCAAGTGAAACCCGCTCAACAATTAGTTTGATGACTTTTGCTTCATGTCTGTAGATCATAGAAGAATATACAATTAGCTTGCTCAAAAACTAAATAACTAATACAAACAGTATTAGCTTCCATGTCCATTTCATACAAACATATTACACATGTTACAATTAGATAAAGAAAACCGAAGAATATGAGAGAGAGATGATATATACCCATGAGCAGTGTTCTTCATCTCCCATCCAGACAAATTGGCTGCATCTTTCAAAGCCTTTCTCCATTTTCCCAGCTTTTTCTTGTTATGTCTGTCAAGTGCTTTTTTAATAACAGTTCTGGTAAGGGGTTTCCATACGACCACCTTATTCGTATGTTTGGCAAATGCTTCTCCAACTGACCCGCTTTGTTTGCGGACTTCAGTGGGTTCAACATCATAGAACACAGGGAATGCAGTTTGATCGGTTGTCTTTTGGCATTCCATAATCTTTACGAGCTCATCCAAACACCAAGAAGAAGATGCATACTTCTTAGAGAAATCAATAATGCAGATCCTGGCGTCTTCAATAGACTTCAAGAGCTCGTCTTTGATCTCTTTGCCTTTTTGCAGTCTCTCGTCGTCTTTGAAAGTGCGAATACCGTACCCCTGAAGAGCATTGTTTAGATGATCGATGAAGCTTCTACGGGTGTCTTCACCGCTGAAGCTTAAGAATACATCATACTGATAATACCTCTGTTTGCTGTGATCGCTGGAAGTTGCAGAAGAAGAAGAAGAAGAAGAAGAAGAAGCCATTGTAGGTATGATCTTCACGAGATGGATGCAAAAGGAGTAGTGATTAAATTAAATGGATGTTTAAACTGCAAGATGTATATTAAGATGGAGGCGAGATGTGAACAACCACACACCAAAGGAAAGGAGGAGACCTGCTAAAAGTCAATGCACTGTCCAAATAATGTATTTTCACAAACTTTTACTCTATTTTTAGTTTTAGTTTTTTCTAGCATTTGATTAAATTGTTTGGAGTGGTGTTATAGTGTGGAAAGCGATTAGAAGTTGTAAAGCATGTGACATGGTTAAGGGTTTGAGTTCTAATGTGAACAATTCGTGCACCATGTAAATTAGAAGTAAAATTAGATTATTGTTAAAAAATCAATTCAACTTTATCTCTCTAAAAGCAATTTACAGATTGATTAAATATTGTTATCTTGTTTTATGTTTTAACAACTAGACTTGTGTTGGAAGAACATGTGTGCCTCTTAAACCTGATGTGTGCCCCTCGGCTCGCTGGGTTTTTATCTTGAGCCCATTACGTCTTTTATAACACAGATATCATGTAGTGATTTAAGTGACAAACGACATGTGATGGAATAGGGATGAGCACGGTACCCGTTCGGTACCGAAAAACGGAAAAAGTAGATACCGGTACCGAATCTACCCGGTACAAACCGATTCGATATCGGTACTCAATGCCAAATACTCATCCTGTGATGGAATGCCATTTTAAGGTTGGGATTGCCTATTAAAAAAAATACAAAAAGCTTCAAAATATATATAGAAACAATTTATTCACCCACAGATACATGGTTTTAAATTATATAACTATTAGCTAAGGGTGTGTATCGAATTGAATAACGAATTTTAGAATTGCTTGAATCGATTTTTTCGAATAATTTAGGGATATTATTATATATATAATAGGAGAAGTTGTTAGCTACATTGAAAGTTATATTAACATGTAGGTGACTCACAAATACAATTATATACACCCATGTGAGATGTGATGTCATCTCCTAAATTCATACATATTTTGCATGATCTAAATTAATATTGTTGTAATTTTCATGACTTTGTATCTATTTGAAATGCACCTTTCATCAAATTATTAATAACTAACCGATTCAAAAGCAACTTTGGATGTATCTAAAGGGTTGAAAATGTAATCGCTCATTATTTTCTCTTTAAAAGCAATTGAAAAGAAAACCCAACATATGCAAAGTCAAAAACATTAAAAATCGACCTCGCAACGCGGGGAATCAATTCTAGTTGGATTTAAATGACCCAAACTTTCACTAATTCGCTGATAACACTCCCAACTTTCGATTTTATACACCAACACTCCCAATTTTTGATTTATTGGCCGATAACACTCCCTAACTGACTGAACCCTAACCCAATTAGTTTTTGTGATGTGACATCTGATGTGGCCCTTTTTGCTGACGTGGCAATGATGTGACATTTTTTGATGTCGTGGCAGTTGACATTATATTTTTGATGACGTGGTAGCTGGTTTAGCAGCTGACATGGCATTGTTGATGACTGACAGCTGAATCAGCTAACTGGGTTAGGGTTTAGTCAGTTAGGGAGTGTTATTGCCGATAACGTTGAAAGTTGGGAGTGCTAGTGTAAAAATCAAAAGTTTGGAGTGTTATCGGCCAATTGGTGAATGTTTTGGTTATTTAAATCCAATATCCCAATATTTATTTTTTTTGCTTGAATTCATTCAAATTCGATTAAGAGCCAACCAATTTAATTTGTATTCTAATTAAAATCCCAAGTCGAATTCGAATCTGGGATAAATTCGAATAAATTTCTTTTGATTTAAATTCAGTTAAAATATTCAATAAATTTGTTTAAGTTAGGTGCTTTGTAATGGGTTTGGTAATAGGCTATTTTAATACTTAGAATAAATTTAGAGATTAGTTTCTGTTATAGCTCAATAAAAGTTATATATATAATGTATATAAATATAATATATATCTAACTTTAATTCGAATTTCGAATCGAATGGAATTTAAAATTAAAAATTCGTATAATTGGCTCGAAATCGAATTCTTGATAATCGAATTTCAAATTTTTCGAATTCGAAGCGAATTCTAAACACACCCGCTATTAGCAAACCAACTTGAATAGTTTATGGATTTCATTACAATTTTAGTTTTTGGCTTTGCAAACATCAAGGTTTAATCCCAATGTTTCTAATATTCCAACATATATAATATATGCTTTTAACATATTATTTTCATTAATGATTTTTCGATAGCTATTTTTTTTTAAAGAGCTAATTTGTCGTTAACCTCGTTGGATATCAAAACTTTCGACTTTACCCATTCCGTTCCTTTACGTACCTGTAGATTTTTATGTACGTGTCCGTATAAATTCGAGTTGATCTATATTTAGACAAAAACTTTTATGGGGAAACAAGTCAGTGGAAGTATAATACATTTTCGTTACATACCAAACCGAGCGTTGTTAATTATAATACATTTTTATTCAATGGTTATAATTCAAGTTATTCTACATTTCACGTGGTTTCTATTTTTTAAAGTATAATAAGCCACTTTTGATTGTTGCGCATCGGTTGCGGGTCATATAACGTTTGCACTAATTTGCTTGATGTTTGCAATGTACCTGCGCCGCAACGTGCACGGGCCTATATACTAGTTTTTTGTGTACACACACACATATATTAATATGGATTTACGGAATTAATACTTTACATTTAAATTTAAATTACCAAAGTACCCTTACTTTATACTTGAAATTACCAAATACATTTCCAATTAACATAATTTTATGGATGGAGTTAGAGCCGGGGAGTAAACTGGCAACAAAATCGAAACATCAAAGAGGAAAATAGTCGTTTTAAATGATTGGGGCAAAACCGTTAAAGTAACCAAACCATAGAAGCAAAACGGAAGTTAACTCAAACGTTAATAACTCTTTTCATATAAAATTATTTTTTAATAAAAATTGCATCATAAAACGAGCTTTTTTTTTAATTTTTAAAGGAGTATATATTACTAAACTTTTGAAAAGAAAATACAGATGCATAAAACACAATGGAAAAAAACACAAAAAAATGATTTTTTTGGGATATTGGATATAAATAACCTAAACTTTCACCAATTGGCCTATAACACTTCTAACTTTCGATTTGTACACCAACACTCCCAGCTTTCAACTTATTGGCCGATAACACTCCCTAACTAATTGAACCCTAACCCAATTAGCTGATGTCAGCTGCCAGTCATCAAAAATGTCATGTCAACTGCCACATCAGCTGTTACGTCACAAAAAAGGCCACATCAGCTGAAACATCATATGTCACGTCAGCAAAAAAAGCCACATCAGATGCCACATCAGCAAAAACTAACAGGGTTAAGGTTCAGTTAGTTAGGGAGTGTTATCGGCCAATAAGTTGAAAGTTGGGAGTACTGGTATACAAATCGAAAGTTGGGAGTGTTATCGGCCAATTGGTGAAATTGGGGTTATTTAAATCCAATATCTTTTTTTTAAACACAATAGACAAAAAACACAATTTTTTTAGTAAACTGCCATTTTGGTCTCTGAGGCTTGGGCAGTTTTGCCACTTTAGTCCAAATCTCAAACATTTTGCATCTGGGTCCCTATGGTTTCAATTTTATTGTCATTTTAGTCCAAAAGTGAAGATCATATTTGGCTTATAAAAATCTCCTATTTTGTCCTTTTCCTCAAGGGCAAAATAGTCATTCTATTATTTATCTTATAAAATTAATATAAATATACATAATGTCTGTCCCATCTCTCTTCTCTCTACATCTCTCTCTACCCCATCTTTTTCTCTCTACCTCTCTCACCATCATCAACAACCACTCTTCTCCACCAACCACCGCCACTTTCTCCGCCAACCACGCGCCGCCCTACCTGCCACCAATTTCGGAACACCATTGTTCTCTACGAACTTCTAAGTACTTGACCCTAAACTTCATTATTTCCTCTTTTCACCCCCTTTTGAGCCTGATTATGGAGGTGATAGTCTGTCGGGTTTCTGATCTACCACACTACCAAACCATATCCCTTCCCCCATCCCTCTCGTCTTTCTCTGTCTCTCTAAGAAATGACGGTGGTGTGGGTGTACGGTGGTGGAGTAGAGGGGGGACGGTGGTGGGGTGTGTGGTGGTAAACGGTGGTGGAAGGGAGACGGTGGTGTGGGTGTATGGTGGTGGAGTAGAGGGGAAACAGTGGTGGTGTGTGTACGGTGGTGGAGAGGGAGACGGTGGTAGGTGTACGGTGGTGGAGAGGGAGAGGGGGGTACGTGGTGGTGGGGAGCGTGTGGGTGTAGGGTGGTGGCGATCCCATGACGCCGGCGAAACTAAACCCTCTGTTTCTCTTCTAACTGTTCACCGAAGAAACTAAACCCTTTGTTTCTCTCTCTCTAATTGTTCACCAGCGAAACTAAACCCTCTGTTTCTCTCTCTAACTGTTCACTCAGAGAAACTAAACCCTCTCTTTCTCTCTCGATCGACTTCCGGTAATGATTCCGGTAGGTTTTGACATTTTTGAGAGGTTTCTCTCTCTAGATTGGGGGTTTGAAGGTGTTTCTCTCTCTAGGTTTTTTTGGTTGTGGGAGAATGAAGGTGACAGGTGGTGATTGCAGGCGGCGGTGGTTTGAAGAAGGGGCGGCAGATGGTGGTTGTAGGTTGGTTTCAATGGTGGTAGACTGATGGTGATGGTGGTGAAAAAGTACATGAGAGAAAGATAGTGTGTGTGAGAGAGAGTGAATGAATGTGTGTATGTATATTAGAGATGGGCATAATAACCGGTTCCAAACCCGACCCGGGGAACCGACCTGGAACCGGTTCCGGTTCCTACCCGGCTAATAGTAGAACCGGTTCCGGGTTCAAAAAACCCGGTGGTTCCAACCCGGTTCCACATTTTATAAATAAAATCGGTTCGTACCGGTTCCTACCCGGACCCGGTGCGTACCCGGAACCCGGTTCCGGGTAGGACAAAAAAACCCGATATGCCCATCTCTACTGTTAACTTACACCTACAAGATATAAACCATCACAACCTCGTCGTTGCACGCCATTTTAATTGTGGAAGTTTGAAAGTGTAAGTTATTGATATTGGGATGCAAGGAAGCAAGAAGGCAAGGAATTTACAATCGGTTTCTAATAGTTTTGCAGCTTTTTCATTGAATTGACCGAATGAATAGGTTTCTAATAGTCTTTGCAGTCTTTTCCATTTAATTGTAACATTAGGAACCGGTTCTTCTAAGGAACTGGAACCGGTTCCAACCCGACCCGAACCGGGAACACTCGGTTCTAGTTTTAATGGTTAAAACCTGGGTAGGAACCGGACCCGGTTACAACAAGAACCGGTTCCATTGACACACATTCAGGAACCGGGTCCGGTTAGGAACCGGGTCCGGTTAGGAACCGGTTCCGGTAAAAAATGAACCGATTATGCCCATCTCTAATGTATATTAATAAAATAAGAGTAAACTGTCATTTTGCCCCTTAGGAAAAGAACAAAAAACAGGTTTTTTTTATAAATCTGACTGATTTTACTTTGGACCAATATGACAATAAAAATGAAGTCACAGGGACCCAGATACAAAACTGCCCAAATCTCAGGGACCAAAATGACAGTTTACTCTTTTTTTCCCCTAAAATATAATAGAATAAAAACACAATTAAATGCTTTTTTTTTTAATTTCAGAAATTAAAATAGGCTAAAGAAATTGAAACAAAAAGAATGGGGTTCCAAGGAATCGAGCCGAATTCTGTACCACCACCAACTACGAAGTAAGCAGAAACATCAACTATCAGGGCGACCATGCTAAAATGTAAACCGGATGGATTATTTACTTTCCTCAAATGGGCCAGGTTCTGCTTTGATTAAAAAAAAAAAACTAAAAAGACTTGCATCAAAACCTTCTTCACTGATTTAATTTGATGGTGTGGGTTGTTAACATGTTACGAAAGCAAGGTCTAATTCCCAAATTAAACTAACGAGGAACCCTAATTGAAGATTCATGAAATTGAAGCGATTATGTCTGCCAATTCAAATTGGCAGAGGGCTTTGATTCAGAAACAACAACCATGTAAAAATTTACCTGTTAAACGTTGGATTGATGAAAAAGGAAAAGGGTTGCCGGAGTTTAACGTCCAATGGGTTTCCAGCGAACACTCAGGTACACAGAACAATTTAAGGGATTGAAAAGGTTCTGGACGGTGTTCTATGTTGTCTATTTATCAATCAAACAGTTACTTGCGAATTCAAATTCGATTTTCGGTTTCAGTTTAAATCATTGATCTTGTTAAACCACGAATTAATTGGTGAGTTATGATCGATACACAGTTAATTGCAATTACACGCTAGTTAAGGGCATGAGTGAATTGATTTGAAATGGTATTGGGCTGCCGGAATTTCGCCATTGACCGGCGATGGTCAACAGAGGGCAAACAGATTTCCAGTAGGCGATTCACTGATTTTTGTATGTGAAGTGACTTCTATTAAACTCTTATAGCAACATCCGATGCAATAAGCTCGCCAGGGAGGTGGACCCATCGGGTATGCTTACCTCTTTCTTATTCAAGGTTTATTTTCTGGTTATTTTCTTTCCATTTGTAATCATTTTTTGTATATAACTCGGTCAACTTGACTAGGTGAGAGGACGTTCGGGGTGCTGACCAAGCTTGATTTGATGGACAAAGGAACTAATGCATTGGATGTGAGATTAATAGATCATATGTTTTCTTCTTTTAACTGTATTGCCCAACACAATCCCGCGTAAAAATGGAGAATGGTAGTACAAAATGGAACTGGAAATGGCGAAGGGAATTGAATACAAGGGAAGAGATAGACGCCCTAGAACAATGTATAGCAATCATCTCCCATGTGACTTTTAAAGACGGAAAAGACGTATGGAAATGGAGTGATAGCAACGATGGGGTCTTCCAAGTTAGGCATATCAAAAGTAAGTTGACATCTGTTCCAACACAACCAAGCACCAATCATTTCGACTGGAATGGATGGGTCCCGAAGAAGATAAACATCCACAACTGGAGGGCATCCAAAGAGAGAATTCCTACACTAGTGGCTTTAGCAAAAAGAAGGGTGAATGTGAGCTCACAAGTCTGCAAATCATGTGGTCTAGATCTGGAAACAGCGGAGCATATCTCCATCCATTGTGAAGTCGCAAATGCCATTTGCCTATCGTCTCGCAATGGTGTAAAGTACCTCCGGTATATGCTTTCTCTTTCACAGATTTGTTCAATACGCCTACTATCATAATGGGAGACAAGACCAAGGCAAAGGCTTACAACGCGGTGGTGCAAACAACTACTTGGGTTCTTTGGAAGGCACGTAACGACTACACGTTTAATAATAAACGATGGTCAATAGCCAACATCGTTGAAGAAATCAAAGCCCAAAGTTTTTATGGGTGAAAAATAGGTCAAAGATTATTAATCTAGATTGGAACAATTGGTGTATGTTTTCTTTCTGAAACTTAACGATGTAAAATTTGGTGTTTGGTTTTCTAGCTTCTTGCTAGATCTCCTATGTTAATAAGATTGTTGCCTTTCAAAAAAAAACTGTATTTCAGGACAAAAAGTTTATGTGCTGATATGACTTATCTACTTTGTAAAGGTCCTTGAAGGAAGGGCTTATCGGCTTCAGCATCCTTGGTTGGGAATCGTAAATAGATCCCAAGCTGATATCAACAAGAATACTGACATGATTTATGCAAGGCGGAGGGAGCGGGAGTATTTTGCCACAAGTCCTGGCAAGTAAAATGGGTTCTGAGTATCTCGCTAAACTTCTCTCACAAGTAAGTTATGCTCATTATGAGACTAGGCTCGTGATTGTTGAGTAGATAAACAGACTAGCTGCAACACAATTGAATGATTGATTATAGAAGTGTGAAATTGTATAGCTTTAGTTTGATAAAAAAATATTTCCATGTCACAAACCTATCTATACTTTTTTCATAAAAATGTAATTTACTGTCACTTTATTTATTATTATTTTAACTGATTAACACACCCAAATATTCAATCTTATTACAACTTGATTGGATTATTCATGATCACATAATCACATGATAAACACCTTTCAAAAGGTTTAACTATAAATCTGTTGAAATTATAAGAACTTCAGCCTTCTCTTTCTGGTAGAAAAGCAGTGTTTTTGTATTTTTTAACCAAAAAAGGTTTTCATGCAAAAAAATGCTTCTTTGTGCAGCATTTGGAATCTGTAATTAAAGCTAAAATACCAGGCATAATTTAACTGATAAACAAAGGCATTGATGCGATGGAAACAGAGTTGGACCATCTTGGGAGACCAATTGCAATTGATGCTGGAGTAAGCAACTTCTATATTTAACATTATATAAAAGAGGGTTGAGTTATAAGACCATGTGTAGTGTACACATGAATAATGCCCCCACCCACGGGCATTGTGCGACACTGTAATCCCAGTCAGCAAAGGGGCATTATGGGCGTTTTTCACAAATGGCGTAGTGGGATAATGTCCAATAATTCCCCATCAATGATTACCCAATTATTATTATTTTTTTAATTTAAAATTAATGGTATTTGAGTTGGAATGATCTCATTTACCAAACAATTTGAAGAAAGGCGTTGATAAAAGCATGCCTTGAAGGATTTTTTGAAAAAAAGTACCCGGTTCAGTTCGGTGCCGATATCCGATACCATTTGCTCATCCCTAGTTTACATCATGATGCAAATTACCTTCTAAACAAAGTTTCCTTTTCAATAATGAATTCCATGGCTTTTTCAAACTCCCAATAAGAAAGAACACTGCAATGCTCTTCATTAATCTTGCCATTGGACCTATATATAAAAATGAAAATCAAAAGCTCACCCAAGTATAATCGTTCAAGATATTTGTATGTTTTAATAAGATCCAAAATGATAAAACAGAAATCAAATGGTTGAAGAAATTACCTCTTGGAGCATATCATGGAAGGCATAGTGATGGAGAGGATATGAGTCACAAAGAGTTCCATCAATATTGAAAAGGTTTGCAGCATGAATAAATCACACATTATCTACTAAAAAACAAACAGTTGACTTAAAGGTCAGATGCATTGATATTAAAACACTTAATTATGTTATTTATGTATATACAATATATTTAAAAATAATTGACCACCACATAAACGTCTATAACAAAGAGTATATGCATATGCGCGTGCAAGGTGCTAAATTGGCAAGAAAATAGAAATAAATTGCGACTTAAATGCAACATCTTTAGACCAGTAGCAATAGTAGTGTGAATCTGGTTGGGCGTTTAGATGAATCACGATAGAAATTCAGTGCTAAAATTCATTTCAGAATCACATTTAGTAATTTCATAATTGCTTCAATGAAAGAACAAAAATCTTGACTTATAAGACCAAACATCTTGATGTCCAAATTCAAAATTGATTAAGCGTCTAAATTAATAGAACATAATAATTAGGAATTCAGGGGTCCAATGGTTCATCTAACTAATATCATCTCCCTTAAGTTTTACCCTGAAAATCACGCCCAAATGGAACAAAATTATCTCAAAAAACAACACAGTTAAAATCAAATTTCACTATTTACATTCTGAAAACCTCAACAGTTTCACGAAGCAATGTAAAAAACAAACAGGTGCAAAAATTGAGATATTGGAGTAATTAGTGAAAAAACATACCTGGTAATTTCGTAAGAACTTGATGAAGCGGATGGGATTGTTGTCGAAAACGTTGGGAAATTAGGTTTTGTGGGTAAAATTGGATTGATCAATGTGTAGATCTTGGCTCATCAATTGTCCAAGGGCCTCCAACATTTCAATAAGCCCCATCTAAAAAACCCTACCAACTTCCTTCACTCTGGGTACACATCGTCACAACAATTCATCGGTTTCCGTTTCCTGATTTCCAAACCTTTCACTGAATAAATGCTATGTGGAAGGTGAGTTATACGAGTATCCCAAACACTTAATAATTGTAAACATTTTAAGTCTCCTAGTTCATCTGGCAGTTTTTCAAGCCCCCAACAACTTTCAAGATCCAACTCTCTGAGACATTTCAACTTACAAATGCTGTTGGGAATTTCTCTTAAACCAGAAAATCGTAGAAGTAATCTCTTCAAAGATTCTAATTGGCCAACATCCTCAGGTAACTTCTCAAGATCATCACAATATTCAAGAGATAAGGTTTTGAGATGTTTCAACATACAAATGCTATTAGGGAGATGTTTAACTTTTGTAAAACTTAAATAAAGCGATTCTAAACATTCCAGTTGGCCAAGGTCTCTGGCAATTCCTCTATTCTAGCGTAAAAAAGGGTAAGAGTTCTTAAATGTTGTAAACTACAAATGCTTCCTGGAAGACTCTTAAGACTATTGCAATGGTCGAGACGTAGAGAGACAAGCTTATGAAGATTTCCAATTGATGAGGGTATTTCTTCTATCTCATGGTCTGAAAAATCAAGCTCAAACAAACTATTGTTGGAGGCCCTCTGAATATATAGTCCGGGACTTCCCTCAGATTTGATCCACCTATATTAAGAACCTTAAGAGATTCCAACTGCTCGAGAAAAGATATAGACTCCAAACTCTCACATTTATATAGCCATAAACAGACAAGGCTTTTTAGACATCCACCATGCACGTTAAGTTTTACCAAATTATAACAATATAGAAGATTTAAGCTCTCAAGATTAGGTGTTAGCCCAAGGTCAAGACTCCCTAACTTATTACATTGACATAGGTTTAAATAGACAAGGCTTTTTAGATATCCACAGTAGAGTTCTACAATACACAACCTTCAAGATGTAACCTCTCAAGATTGGGTGTCAGCCTAAGATCAAGGCTCCTTAACTTTTTTGAATAATTCAAATCAAGGAATCTGAGCTTCTTCATAACCTATTACGAAATGTAAAGAGAACAAAAAAAAGTAAAAAAATATGTTGGTGCGATGACAAGTCATACAAAACAATTAATCAACCATATTACCTTTTCACCTTCCCAAAGTTGTTTGGTTTTGCTATAAGACATTTCAAGTGCAACAAGATTATTTGCTTCAAATGATTTGGGTAAACACCTATTAGGGTACTTGAACCAATATACATACTGTAACGAGTTTGGAAAATACATTTGAGTTGTGTAATGTTTCCAAAACTTTCCAAAAAAATACCACTGATGGTCCACAGGGTCATGATAAATATCTTGATTATCATGGTTCACGATAAGGCATCTAAGTTTCTTCATATTTCCAAGACCTTTCAAAAAATTACCATGAGTGATACATCTTGTTACTTCACTACCCTGCAATTCAAGAATAACGATCATAAAAGTTGTGTTATAAATATGTAGTTTGTGTTTTGTGGCCGCCCCGTTTTGTGGTGTGTTGTTTTCTAATGAAGTTTTCTTTTAAAAAAAAAATAAAAGTTGTGTTATAACCGATGAAAAATTAAAGACTTTCATCTCCACCTTACTAATTGAAACAATCTGAAACTAAATGAAATTTGATCACTCAATAACAACTCCAATATCTAAGGAGAATACTTGTATTTCTCAAATTGAAACGAAACAATGCACAAGTTTATAGAGAAAGGAAAATACTAGTTTAATCTAACAAGCTATGCAGTTAATGCGGCGAAATATCGATATTGGTGAAGGACCGATATTGAAATATAGGTTATCTCGGTGGGATATCCGTAATTTTAATATAATGCAGAATTTATATATATAGCAATTTAACACCAATAACTCAGTGATATATCAGTGATATATCGGTGATATATCGGTGATATATCCGTTATATCGGTCAAATATTGGTGATATATCGGTCAATATCGCCGATAATATCGGTACCGATATTTCACACCGATATTTTACTAAGGGACCGATATGACCGATAATCACCGAGATATCACTGATATTAACTGCATAGCTAACAAGTTGTGTGATGTGCAGATTCTAGATACTTTATTATGACATCTAACAAGTGGACTTATATAATATATATATATATATATATATATATATATATATAAGGCGCGGTTTTAGAGTGAACACTAATGTATTTGTGAGCCGAGTGAACAAATCTGACCACTGATTTACATCATCTAATCGTAAAATACACTAGTGTCCTGACCATTGATTTACACTTGTGTATACACCTGTGTATTGATAATCAAGGGCTATGATTAGTTCAGTAGTGTTCACAATCAAGGCGGTTGTTACTAATGAACTTAACCATATATATACACAAGAGTAAATCAATGGCCAGGATTTTATGATGAAAATACACTAGTGTATTTTACGATTTGATGATGTAAATCAATGGTCAGGATTTGTTCACTTGATTCACAAATACACTAATGTTCACTCTAAAACCCCACCCTATATATATTCTAACACTAATAAAATGGATTCTTACCGAGTTACGAGCCAAGACATGTTTGACTTCCTTTTGAATCCATAGTCGGCTATGTTTGTTGGGCTCATGCGGATGCTCACGGCGTACAATATTCTTGCCCATTTCAACTAGATGGTCATGCATGTCTATAACTGCACCACTATTTCTTTTTAAAGTTACGATTAGAGACTTTTGCTCAAGAACTCTTAAACCATATTTAGCATGAAATCTGCAACTTTCAAGCACCCTTATTGCATCTTCTTTCTTCCAACCTCTAAGAAAACATGCCACATCTAGGAATATATCCTTGTGATGATCATCTAGGCTTTCATAACCTAGTTCTAGTTTTCTAAGAGTTTCCTTCAAATGAATTGCTTTGAGTCTTTCTAGCGTATATGCCCATTCGCTATTATCTTTACCATAGAGTTTTGAACCCAAAACTTTGATTGTTAAGGAAGACCACCGGTGTAATTACAACTTCGCGTGCATACTTTTCATACCCTTGAGTCGGAATGTCTTTGCCAAATGCATGTCTACTGAACTCTTCCTTCAAGTAAAAGATTGGCATCTCGTATCCATTTCACTTTATGTTCTTCGAGCACCTGCCCATCTCTAGTTGTAATAATAATTCTACTTCCTGGCTTGAACCAAGTAGTATCACCAGCTAGCATCTCAAGCTGGTTTATAGCATCCACATCATCAGAACAACAAGAACTTTTTTACCACTCAAGTTCTTACTCATTAAGTTTCTACCTTCATGAACTCCACGTACATTAATGTGTTTATTTAATACATCTGTCAATACTTGTTCTTGCAGCTTCTCCAAGCCGCCAATCTGAGAGGCTTTTTCCCTTACATTCTCAACAAAGCTTTTACCTTCGAAATTAAAGGATATTTTATTATAAATAGCCCACGCCAATGTTGTCTTCCCTGCGCCTCCTACGCCCTTGATCCCTATCATGCGGACATCATTTGTCCCAAGCTCTAAATACAAATCAAGATCTTTCATCCTTTGTACCATGCCGACCAAGTCTTTATCAACGTCAATATTAAGGGACGTAACGCAAGTGAAATCTTCTCAACGATTAATTTTATGACTTTAGCTTCATGCCTGTAGATCATAGAAGACGAATCAATTAGCTTGTGCAAAAACCCGCATGAATAATCAATTTTCAAGTCTTAAACACAAACTGTAAAACAAGTGTAATTCCTTCAGAGTGATAGCTTTTTTTAAGGATTTTTATATATTTCCCCCTCCTAAGAGGGTTTATTACATATTTCCCCAAACAAAGAATTCAATTATGTGGGTTAGAAAGGGGAAATATGCAACTGAATTTTTTGTTTTGGGAAATCTGTAAAAATCCCCTTTTTTTTATCAGCACATTCTTATTCTGACATCAACTCATTTTCACTCAAACTTACTCTGACCCTACATCCAACCAGACCCGATCAGTCTGTTTAGTTTAATTTGTGAGGCATAACATTCAATGTAAAACAAAGTGTTACATTAGAACATGAGATCCCATAGTAGAGATATAAGAAGGTAATTACCCGTTAGCAGTCTTCCTCACATCCCATCCAGACAAATTGGCTGCTTCTTTAAGAGCCTCTCTCCATTGTCCAACCTCCGATTCATTCTTGTCCTTATGTGCGGCAAAGGCCTCTCCTACTGCTCCATTTTGTTTTCGGACTTCAGAGGGATCCACATCGTAGAACATGGGGAAAGCCGTCTGCTTGTTTGTGTTATGACACTCCATGATCTTCAGTAGCTCGTTTAAGCACCATGATGACGATGCGTAGCGTTTGGAGAAAACAATGATAGAGAATCTGGAGTCTTCAATGGATCGTAAGAGCTCATCGTCTATCTTTTTTCCTTTCTGGAGTCTCTCGTCATCCTTGAACGTGCGAATACCATGTTGATCAAGAGCAACATAAGGATGATCAACAAAGGTCTTGCGGGTGTCTTCACCACTAAAGCTAAGAAACACATCATACAGGTAGCTCTTGTTGTGAGCACATGAACTTGAAGAAGCCATTGAAGGTATGCTTATGCTTCACAGATCCTAAAGAATTAAATTCTGTTCTCAGCAGATGGTTGCAAAGAAAGTAGGATGGAATGAATATAATAATTAAGATAAAGTTGGGCAAGAACACACAGTTATTAAAGTCAATAGAATGTCGACATAAAGTATTTTCATAATCTTTTACTTTGTGGAATTAAACTATCACTACAAATGAATTTTAATCATAAAGAATATTTTTTACAAGTTTTTGGATACTGATGAAAAACAAATAATTGTGGCTGTTGGTTTGCTTTAATTTTTAGAATTTTAAATACAATTAATCCAAGTGGTTGTTGGTTTGCTTTAAATTTTAGAATTTTAAATGCAATTAATCTAAGTGATGAAATTAAATAACAGTATAATTTCCTCAAAATCTCTGACTTATTACATTAACATATTAAATTTCTTAATTTCTTCAAAAGAATTTACTATCCTCCTAGATATGCTTGACTAGGACTATTTTCTAGCGAATGGATATGGATAGTGGCGGATCCAGGATTTTTGTTCTATGGGTTTACTTTTTATGGTAGTCGGATTTCTCACAAGAAACGTTAGAATTTTCGGGTTGGGTCGGGTCAACAAGTATATTAATATGATATAGCAATCATCATACATAATCATTAGAAAACACACAATCTAGAATAAGGAGTTCATCAGTAGCCATGTTCAATCTGGTGAGCTATTTCAAACGTGTTAGATTTCCAAGCAAACTCAGATTGAAATCACATGAGTTTATAAATATATCATGTTAGAATAGAAATAACTACTACTACATGGTATATCCTTAAACAAACAGACTATCTCATTTTGGCTTTTGGCAAAAATATAATTGAGTATTCAAATATTATATTCACAAAATCATTCATTCCAATAGAACATTCATAAAATTGATATTCATAGATTCACAACAAGTTCAAAGATTCAACAAAGCACCCGCTTGAAAGAAATAGAAAGTTCATCTCTAAGTCTAAACTGGTTAAGAACCCTAAATGGCTAAGATGGAGCGTGGACGGTGCTGCGGCGGCTGGGCTGGCTGCTATTCGCTGGAGGCGGCTGGAGAGGGAGGTTGTTCACTGTGTGGAGGCTGTTCACGCTTTTTGTTTTTCAGCTTAACCCTAATTTATGGCCTTTAAGATTACAACAAAAAATATAAAAAGAACAAACTAAAAAAACAGGCTGATGGATGGGGGGATCGAACTAGCGATCTCAAAGGAACCCGGTGTTTTAAGGTAGATCGCCATATGGAGTAATAATTGTACATAATGTACCATGTTGCTTGTTGACATATTAAATTTTTGAATAATCGTGAACACAAGTCAATGTCACAGATGGTGCCGTATCATTTTATGTCACAACGTTTGGCATCTCGTTATCTTAATTAAGGGACCGACTTGGTTAACAGTATACATATACATATATAGTAATATAACATATTTGTAAAATTTTAACTTAGCATATAAACTTATAAAACGTTATTTCATAGCACATTTCATAAAACATTTTCTGAAAAAAAGTTTGAATTTAAAAACACTTTTTGTTACGGAGCATGTGAGAACGAATGTAGAAAATGTAATAATGTCATGAAAGTAGGATATTGTATATCAAAATGTTCAAAGACATATATCTATGATTAAACGGTGTATATCAATGCAAAATAAAGTCTTAGATACTTGTACGTTTATAAGCTGACGGTCAAATCAATAAAAGAAGATCTATCATGAAATTTGGTTCTTTTGAGATATCAAATGGATCGAGAACGTTGAGTAGCATCCGCAAAATTCAGTCTATGTGGAAAATTATCAATCAACTTTTTTAATAGCATTATCACATCAAAAGGTCAATCATCAAGTCCAATCCACAATCCAACCCAATAACTCTTAATCTTATTAACCAGAAAAATATCACTCTTAAAATGATTACAAAATCATAATCATAATCACGACTTTAATAGGTTATATAGACAATGACTCAGTATAATTAGAGATGGACTTGATCTCCTAATTAGACAACAAATAAAACCCACATGTTTATCTACTAATCTAATTAGCTATCATACATGTAATTTATCACTTACTGATTTAACCCACTAATCCATAACTCCAATTAGCCGGCCCAACCTGAACAGCCCCATTGCTCAAGATCAGCCCAACCCATCTCATTGGCTCAGGGGGAGATTAAGCCCAATAGGCCAACAAATCATCTGTATATATCTTTTAAAAAGAAATCACATGTATAAGATAGTCTGAGAAATTAGACAATTTAGTAAAAAAAAAAAAACTAGTTATTCAATGTGAACAACCAACTAATTTACAAACTTTGTTGTAAGATATACTTGGATCAAATAGGCTACTTTTGTAGTACCATCTCCTGTAGGTTTTCCCATAATTTTGGGTCATTATAATCCCGGATAACGAGCGACGCCCCAGCATCTAGTAGCATTTGTTCAGGGTTTCTGGTAGCCATACCAACAGCCGGCATCCCGGCCCCATTAGCTGCTTTTATTCCAGAAACCGAATCCTAGGCAGAAGCACAAAACACAAAAAATAAAAATTTACTGAAGGGGAACGAGTCGAAATGGTTAAATGTCACCTAAACTTTTTTTAATGCATAGAACCTCATAAACCATTTTAACTGAACATTCAGATTATTATCATACTAAATTTTTTTCTTAATCATATATAAAATATACTTATTTATTATAAGTGGAGAAAAACGTGTCTGCAGGTCAACACAACCTTGCGAAGCCCATTCCGGCTCTTACTAAAACTAAAATCTATTCTAATCGTTTAGTTGATGAACTCGGCATACATATCTTGGCTATTTTGAGAGATGATTGAGTTGAGTTCATACCTCAAACACAAATGTGTGATTTGGGGAGACTTTAAGTGCATTTAGAGCCTTGAGGTAAGGATCAGGAAAAGGTTTTGGTCTTGCACATTCTTCAGCTAGAACGATGACTTCAAAGAAATCTTCTAGTTTTAGCATTGAAATCAGCAACTCGGCATTTGATCTCGGAGCGTTTGTAACAGCAGCCCGTTTCAAGCCAAGTTCTTCTACCCATTTGCATACATTGTTCAAGCCACTGATAGGTTCCAACTGTTCAGCTGCCAATCTGTTTATTTATAGACAGGGATTAAAAGTTATGTTTTAAAATCATAATAACTTGAATAACTTCTAAATTTTGAAAGTAATGTTTGACCTCAAAAGTCAAAGTAAGCGATAAACTAGTCTTGACGTCATAATACAAATTACCTTCTAAACAAAGCTTCCTTGTCAACCATGAATTGCATAGCCTTTTCAAACTCCCAATCAGGAAGAAGCACACTGCAAAGCTCTTCATTATGCTTGCCACTAACGTTATTTATGAAGAACTCCTCATCAATAGGTAATCCATCATTAAATCCTATCTATAAAATTGAAATTAAAATGGTCTCTTAAGTATGTTCCTTTTTGATATGTGTATGGTTTAATATTAAGATTCAAAATTATAAAAACAGAAATCAAATGGTTGAGGAAAATACCTCTTGGAGCATATCACGGAAGGCGTAGTAATGAAGAGGATCCGAGTCACAAAGCGTTCCATCAATGTCAAAAAGGATTGCTTCAAGAGGAGCTATAGAGGATAATGAAGCATTGCTGCATGAATAAATCACATTTTCTAGTAAGGAACAAAAAGAGTGAAAAAGTTGACTTGAAGGTCAAATGCATTGATTTCAAAACATTGAATTATATGATTTAAGTATATTTTGAGAAATAACTGACCACTACAAAAACATTAATAACAAAGAGTACACACACATATGCGCGCAAGGTGCTAAATTTGCAAGAAAATAGATTAATAGAAATCAATCGCAGATTTAAATGGAATACCTTTTGACCAATGGCGATAGTAGGGTGACTCCAGTTAGGCCTTAACATGATACATGTATTAAACTTAGTGCTAAAACTAGTTTCAGAATCACATTTAGTGATCTTAATATTTTATAATTCTTACAACGCAAATCTTGACTTATAAAGGTTAAACATCTTGATTTCTAACTTCAAAATAGATGCATGATGAAACCTCTAAATGGGACTGAAATGATACTGATTTAGGTTGAACGTAGTGGGGCGCGAAGAAGAAGGGGAGGAGGGCCAAAGCGCCCCATAGCGCCGCCCACACCATTACAGGGGGCGCTATGGGGGAGAATTTTGGTTGCGGCGTGACCTCCATAGCGGCGCGATGAAGAGTAAATTTAAAAATTTGACCGTTAAAAACGGTCATAAATTAAAAAAAAATTATTTTTAAAATTCAATTAATACCTATAAATACTCCCCCATCTCTCTTTTTTTATAAAAATTCACCACACTCAACACACTTTCAATCTCTCTTCTCTCCCTTTTTTATAACAATCTAGAATTGTTATACAATGAATCCCTTCAACCGCGGTTTTATTCATCCGCGTTCGAGTGCCGACACGAACCAAGCTAGCCATTCTACCCGTCCCGTTTCTCCGGTACCCACTCGGCCCACCCCATACGGATCCGGTTTCGTCGATTTTAATCAAAATCAAACCGGGTTCTTGAACCTTTTGAACCAACCACTTTCATGGGACCCAAATCTATACGGTTGGAACCCGAATCAAAACATGGGCGAAATGGGGTCGTCTCAAGCATTCGGGTCGCCCTACGTGAGCCCGAGGTTGTTCCGGAAACACAACCGGAAGTAGAGGATACGCAAAAAGAAAAAGCAAGACGCTCGCATAAAAAGAAAGCCGAGAAAACCGAGAACCGAGCGAAAAAAACGTGCAATCGTGGGATGAAGAGGAGGTGTACGCGTTAACCCGATCTTGGCTCGACGTGTCGGAGGACCCCATAATAGGTATTATTTTTTTGTATAAACTCTTTTGTGTTTTTTTTGTGTTAATTATTTGTTTATTTTGTAGCAAACAACCAAAATAAAACCGTCTTTTGGAACCGAGTCCGAACGCTTTATTTCGGCCTAATGGGTAGGAAAGACGAATACCGGCCGGCGGACTCAATATCGGGCAAATGGACCGATATCAACAAGAAGTGTACAGATTTTCATACCGTTTACCAACGGACAAAAAACGGATGGAAAAGTGGGCACAACGACGAGGACATTACACAAGCCGCCTTGATGAGTATCAAGAGACTAAAGGCAAGTTCGCGTACATTAAGTGTTGGCAACTTCTTCGGAATAGCCCCAAATGTTCCGACGTCCCTACAGTAGGAGCGAATTCGGGTAGGTCGGCGAATAAAAGGCCGTCGAAGAGATAAAAAACCAACGAGTCGGATGAACCCGAAACACCGATTTCTGACGCTCGAAACATCGACGTAAACGATGATATTCCGGAGGAAGAGCCGGTGCAAGAGCTTCCACGACCCGCCGAAAGAGCCGCTGCAAGAAGCGGTGCGAGATCGAAAAGGCCCGAGTCATCGTCGATGTCATCCGACATGACTAATGCATTTTTGGAGGTAAACGACGCCTTGAAGACAGACACGAACTAGGGAGTAAACGTATGGAGGAGAACTGGAAAGTGACCAAGATTATGCGGGATAGACAATGGGCTTATCACTTTGAATTCTACACGAAACCGCATGACCACCTAACCGGTAAAGCGTTGAAGATGGTGTTGGCACAAAAGGAGCGAATCGAAAAAAAATATAATCTTTGAGTTTTTTTTAGTGTGATGTTTTTTTAGTGTAATGTTTTTGTTTTTATTTTTATATTTTAGTGTAATGTTTTTATTTTAATGAAATTGTTTTTTAATTTTATAAAGTTAGAAATTAATTATAAAATATTGAAAATTAATAATTGCGTAACGATGAGGTAGGGGCTTTATGACTACGGCATCGTGTGCTATAACGCCCCATAACGCACCCTGCTGACGTGACACGCCACATGTTGCATAACGCCCCTTATGACTACACATGCCCTTAAGCATCTAAACTACCATAAGTTATGTTTGTTCAAAAAGCTCAAGGCTAGCTCAAATTGACGCGTTATAAAACAAGCCGAGCCCGACCCAGAGTAAGCTCGCTTATTGGCTTGTTAATTTAAACTAAAGCCAAAATTTTAATATATATGGATTATAACCCAAATTTTTACATATGTAAAACAGTAAATTCTGCATTATACTATGTTAAAATATATTTTTGTCCCTAAATGAAACAACAGAAATGAAAGCTGGAATTCAGGGGGTCCATTGGTTTCATCTAATCAATTTCATCTTCCTATACATAAAGATGAAACCCTAAAAAATCATACCCATATGGATCAAAATCATCTCAAAAACAACACAGCTGCAATCAAATTTCACTATCCATATACATGAACTACTGATGACATTCTGAAAAGCCACAACAATTTCACAAATCAATGGCAATAAAAAAAACAGAATCATGAATTAGTGAAGAAACATACATACCTGTTAACGGGTAAGAAGTTGATGAAGAAGCAGATGTTATCGTTGTGGAAAACGCTGGGAGATATGGTTTTGTGCGTAAAATTGGATTGTTGGGGAAGAGATGAAGAGAAGTAGCGAGTGTTGACATTTTTGTCGATCAATGTGTGGAGCTCCAGTGTGTTTGAACAAACTTTTTGGAGCTCTGTTTTGGGTGAGGGAAGCAGAGGTCTCTAACAGCCAACCATGTTATTGTGGATTATACCTTTGGATCTTCGTGATTCGGGTTCATTTCAAATAAGGCCTTCAATGGTCAACTTGGTTTGACTTCTCATGCCCTCTCCAGTGGAGCGATTAATTAGTGAAGATGTATGTTCAATTTCTGTCATTGTTATTTTTTATGGATCAACTGGGGCTTTAATCAGCCTAACGGAGGTGAGGGTTTACGGATTTTATCTAGTTCCCACGCATCAGGGTCACAGTCTCATAGCTGTCAAGAGTCGACCTTGGACATAGCCCCGAGCAGGGTGGATTTACACATGAGATTTTTTGTCGTTAAAAAAAACTTGTTTTTACCTAATTATTAATTTATTGTTATATTAACTTCAATTATGGGTTAACACCCTCATCCATATCCTTTAGGCGTCAGACACTGCACTCTGGGCGTTAAGGAGGGGCGTCAAGAGCGAGCCGTGAGTGCGTTTACGAGCGTTAAAAGGAGAGGACATGTGGCTGATGAGGCAATCGATCAAAACGTGTACTTTCATCCCAACATGTTGACTCTACAAATTTAAGAAAAATTGTTTAAAAAGGGAAAAGCGCAATTGTGCTTGGTGAATTAGAAAAGATGATGGGTAGTAAAGATGTGAGATTCGATACCTGGTTTAAGTTAAACCATTCAAAATGATACATACAAAGAAACTTCTAAAGTAGTATTTATCTAAGTAACATTAACTTGTTTATAACATTTTTTTTTTTGACAAATAAGGATTTTTTAAAGTTTGTGTTAGTTAGAGTGAATGATTAATATTAATTTACATAGGATGAATACTATTTGAGAATCACAAGGCGAACATTGTAAATGCTGATAAAAAATTCGTAATAAAAAATAAAAGTGAGACATGTATTAGTTTAGTAAGCTTACGTCAAGCATTTGATAAGTAATTGCAAGTCAGGTATTAGATATCCTCGGGTATCCTATAAGTTAACATGATTTATTGATTAATCAAGTTTATAACTTTTAGTACATATAAATTGTCATTGGCATGCACAACAAAGGTGGCACTTCAACCTAATCACTTATGAATGGGTTTATTTGAGCTTTATTTCATTTATAACCGGTAAAATTGAAAATAACATAAAAAGGAAAACAAGCCAAACGGTTAAAAGTTATCTCAAATGTACTTTTAATGCTATCCGAAATCACTTTATTCAAAAAGTTAAATTAACATCGTAATAGTGCATATTTCTTAATCATCTTTTTAACCCGTTAGTATAAAACAAGGACAAAAAGATGATGTAGGTCAACTGGTTAACCCAACCTGATCCGTACTGAAATATACCTATTTGACATCTCACACATCTTGTCCGACCACTCGTTTACCACTTTTGAAATTGCAAAGTTTGAGGGAAATGCCAACATACCGTCTTGTTGGAGCTCCTAATGTTGAAAAATCATCTTTAGTGCACATACTTTAACTACAAAGCCTCAGGTACATACTGTTAAATATGACAACACTATACTGTTAACCATAATAATCTATTTTTCATAAGAAGATTTTGAAGGTTGTATACTATTATACTTGTGTGTATTAAAAAAATACTTTGGGAGACTTTCACTTGTTTTCTTTTTTAATTTATACACACTTTGGAAGACTTTCCCTGTTCTCTTTTTCTAATACATATATATTTTGGTGTTGCTCTCTTGAAGTCAAGAGTTTGGACCTCAATCAAAACGAATTTTATGTAATTTAAGCGATACAAAAAAATATACACTTTAGGAGACTTTTGATAGTTTTCTTGCGATCATGCAGATATGTAACTACCATTTTATAACGTGCGAAATTTTTATGGGCCCTACAAATTTAAGCTACTGGAAATTTCCTGGTCAACATTTTATTCATTACGTGTTCATACTTCATATAGTCAATATATTGTCTTTATATAATGCTTTCAGAAACAAGACTTAAGCTAATAGGTCAATGATCGTCGATATAATTAAATTTCAAGAAAATAGACAATGAACACGGTATCTAGAGGTTTAAATCGAATTCAAGTGACGAGTGTTGTTATGTAAGATCCTAAGAAGACGTGACGATAACACACTTATACTCTGATTTTAGAAGAATTTCCTATATTTGATTTTAAATGATACATATATTTGCCATCGAATTATAGGTAGTTGATAAAATGGCATCATTTTCTGCAAAAATGAATAGGCAATAGTTCATTTCATTTCAGAAAAAAGACGTTGTTTATAGAGGGGCAAAATCATTTTTTGTTTTGTTCGTAAATGGGTTACGACGGTGAAAACCCGGAGTACTGGTAAAACTGTTTGGTCCACTAGACAAAAATCATTCTTGTTTGTTCGTAAATGGACCAAACGAAGTACTCCGAGAGTAACCTGAGTCCACAACCAATTCCGGGAATACCCGGTAACCCACCCGCATTTAGGCACGATGATGAAATTACCGGTAAAACTCATTTGTCTCAAGGATCGAACCCAGGTTTCCCTGGGTCTCCTATCATTGTCCACCAGTGCCTCACTCAGCACCAAGTGAGATTCAAACCTGCATCTCATGCAAGCCTCCCACCACTTGATCTAGAGATCATCGGCTTGATAAAATATTAATATTCTACCCTTAAAAACGTTATATAGAATATTAGCATCGTGGTTCATCATCGTATTTAGTTTTAATCTAGCTAAAGGTACTATTGATTATTAATCGAATATTTATTATTATATCTTAAAAAAGTAATAATGAAAAATAAATCTTTCACAATGAGATCCCATTCAAAACTTATAAAATGATACTATAGTAATTAATATGATTACAGTATTTTCATTTAAAAGTGTAGGTATTTTAGTTAATGAGTCATATTCTACCCGATTAACAAACAAAATGAATATAACGCCTCTAGAAGAAATTGGAATATGATACCCACACGTATTCATTCTTTTGTAGATTTCATTTGTTATATGTTAAGGCACAAAAAGGTCCAAAGGAACATAAGAGGATTCCGATCCCGGATGATAATTCTTTTTTATCAATAGTGGTTTCATGATTACTTTGTTATAAATTAACTCTTAAATGTTCGTATGTAGTGATTAAATAGAAGTTAACTCGCAAGTTTTGGTTAACTTAACGTTTACGGATAATCAATATATGGAAGAGTTTACAAATGGAGGAGGTAAACTAACATACACTAAAGAGTTAATTCCCAACCTACTTATAAAGTTAATGAAGAAACGCCAAGTTAATCCATAGGTTAACTTGTGAGATTAGTCTCGTTCAAATAAAGATTAATCATCTTTCTTCTTTGTTTGATACTTTGATTAGTGCAAGATCATGCAAAACAACACAACATCGTGAAGCTCGTTACAAGGAGGAGGATTAGGGGGTTCTCATTGTAATCACCATCCAACGTGAGAATTAGAGCTTGTTTGAGAGATAATAAGTGTGTGTAATAAGTACGAGAGCAAGAAAGCGATCCGTAAACCTGGAGACCAAGTTCTCCCTTTATAGCCGAGAGAATGACGAAGGAGGTGCGCTGATGGACCTTGGGCTAGACGCCAATATCAAGAAATATCTTGTTTGTCTCTTTAAACACAATCGTAATGTTTGCAGGCGAAAAAGAAGGTGGCGCATGCTAAATGATCCACGTGCCTGGCAATTGTCTTGTTGTCGGGTCTGTCATCAACATTTAAATGGAGATCGTGGAGTGGTGGTTGGCGCATGGTGATTGGTGACCAGTGGCGAAGCTTGAGATTTCTGACCGGGATCAAAAACGTATTTACCTAAAAAATTATAAAACCGGAGGTCGAAAACGTATATACCTAAAAAATTCTATACGAAAACCATATACCGGGCACTATTGTCTGTAATCGAGCCGAGCCGAACCAAACCAGGGTGGGATCAGGCTCGGCTCATTTAAAAATGAGCCGAGCCGAGCCGGCTCGTTTAAAACCGAGTTGGACTTCGAAGCGAGCTTTTTTCGAACTTTTTTCGAGCGAACTTCGAGCGAGCCTCGTGCCAGGACTTTCTAAACAGAACAGTAATTTTGGGCGAACTATAAAACGAACAAGAAAAGATTTATTGTTACTTACCTTGATCTATATTTTTAAATCAACATTAATAATCAAAAGTATAGCTTAACAGTCTATTTATTTCTATAAAAAAGTAACCATCTTACTAATTAAACAACATTGCTTAAATATATTAGAATATATGTATATAAACACACACTCACACACATAATTTGGGGTTTAATTTAAACGTACCAAACGAGCGAGCCAACAACCAACTAATGAGCGAGCCACGAACCGAACCTACCTTGGCTTGGGCTCGGCTCGTTTACAAATCAAGCCAAGCCAAGCCAGCTCGTTTAAAACCGAGCTGACTTCAAGCCAAGCTTTTTTCGAACTTTTTTTTAGCGAACTTCGAGTGAGCCTCGAGCCACGGGCTTTTAAAACAGCCCTAACTACTGAGAGAAAAGTTTGGGTCCCCCCTATGTTGCGCCCTTATTGGTGACATGTCAGTGTCCTTGTGTACTTCTTGTCTCCTGCACGATCGTCCATCATGAGGCATTGTTGAACACAGCATGTCACACGTCTATTGGCCATATACTCCGACGTTTGTACTAACTATGTTATGCCTTGTTGGCATGCACAGGCTTGTGCTGCTTAGGCTTGCCCATCTTACTGAAAATGGCTTAAGTGTAAGACACATCTGGTTTGGGTACGGCTCTTTGCATGCGACCTATGCTTGACATTGTCCAAGTCGGCATAGGATTTGGGATCATACCCCTTCAGTTGAGCTTTCCACCGATACCAACAGAGTGTACTACTTAAGAGGAACATAATTGTACAAACAAAAATGCCTTGTATTGCTTTGACAATGTTTTTATAAGAGAATTTTACACCAAATGAATTCACGTCATATTTAAAATTGTACCATTCGTATCATTCTAAAGTGTATAAGTTCTAGAGAATTTCATACAACATATAGGAGCTTAGACCACACAACGGGCCTTAACCCACCCACGCACATTTCCAATCGGAGGCATGGGGGCGAGCACACTGCCACACCAAGGCGTGGAATATCAATGTCGTGGCTCTGGTTGAGGGAGTGAAGAGCACAATTATTTTTCTTTTAATATACAACCAATCATATCTAATCACCTCAACCCAATACCACATATCACATAAAGGCCCTTTAGATACCCACAATTCACCCTTTAGAGCCCATTAGGGGTGTTCCACATGCCTTCTTGCAAGTGGGGTACCCCATACCCGCTCGGGTGTAACACTACGTGTTTTTCGTCCAGTATTTTCTGATACGTGTCCCGGTAATCCTCGTATGACGTGTGCTATGACGGGAGGGACCAATGTTATAAAATCGCTTATTATTATCCTCAATATACTATGGAACGAAGTCGAGGGGCCAAAGATGAAAAATGACAATTTTTCTTGTCCTGGAGGTGTCTTACGGACCGCAAGGCATATGCCATACGGTCCGTATGGCACTGCCAGCGAACGGAATCATGGCAGTCGCGTGATTCTGCCACCTTTCAGCATTTTGTCGCAATTCTTGCATTCCTTAAACGTCCTAGAACACATGTACTCTACATTAAATACCTGGTAAGGCTCCTGGACACTCCTTGGCTACATATGTGTTGGATTTTTGAAGTTGCAACCAAGTTCTTCCACATTGGTGCATCTAGTTCTTGTTCAAGGAGGCTCTGATCGATTCCAAGTGTTCCATATCGTTCCTACCACTCATTTGGACCTAATGTAAGCGTTCAAATTCGTATTAGTGATTTCTTATAGCTTTTAGCTTAAAACAAAGTCTCGTCGTAATTACGCCTTGACTTTGTTCTAAATCCGTGTATACTCCGTCATTGTGAGTAACGAAAGTTCCTATACGTTCATAATAATGGAGGTGTTAATCCCTCAAGAGGGCATCTCCATATTTTCACGGATTCATGGCCAATTGACGAGTCAACCGAAAAGTCAAATAAAGTCAAACTGACCAAATTTTATAAAAATCATAACTAATGATCTGGATGTTATAAAATATGTTTTGATGCATTAGTAACCTTAAATAAGTGTTAGAACATATGTCTACAGATTCGGCTCGTCAAGTTTTGGTCTAGGCTCGGTTTGTAGCCAAAAGTCACAACAGTTGACTTTTGTTGACTTTTGGTTCTGACCCGTTTCGAGCCACGTTGCTACTGACTTTTGACCATTTTTTAGACCATAAATATATTTAACCATCTAAAGTTTCGTCACTCGATTCCTTAGAAATCTGAGTTTATTACAAGTTCCATAAAATTCTTTAAACTTTTGCAAAAAAGGTCATTTTTGTGCAAATCATAATTTTAAACAACCATGCATGTAAATTTAAGACATAAACTGATTTGTAAACATAATTTGATTATGTTAATGGAATCTGATTAGAATCTGAGTTTTTATAAAAGAATGCGTTTATAACATAAAAAAGGACTAAAAAGCCCTTTTCGGCATTTTAAGAAGATTAAACATGATTTTGTAATCAAAATGATGTGTTTACTGATATGGTATAATAAGTAGGACAATTTGGGATAATTATTTAGATTATGACCTGAATAAAAATCTAAGAATCGTTAATTGCCGCTAAATGACCAAACTACCCTTTTTACGGAAAAATGGCTTAAATCAATCTTTTTATAAACCAAACTTAAACCTACTAATGTAATAAATAATATGACATGATTTTGACAAATAAAACAGGCCTCAACTTCTGTTTAACTTAAATTATGAATCTAACGGCATTTTAGCGACTTTTACGCCTTTTTGGCGCATAGTATGGTTTAAAGCCATAACCGTGAACCGAGACTTGTTACCTACTGATTTATAAACTTATTTTCATCGTAATAACAGTAAGTACAAGTCCCGAACTCAGAATCCCAAATTTGGTTTCAAAGCTATGTGTGAAATGACTAAAATGCCCCTACGGGACATAGTTTGTGTCAAAACCATCAAGCACACATATATTTGATATCCTACTGTTATAACATTATAAAATATATATTTTATTGAATATTAAAGGTCCTAACATCAGATTCCAAATTTACATCTTTTATAAACATAAAAATGACAAAATGCCCTTATAAGGCATAAATCGGTTTTAAATATAACTCGGGCCTATCTTTGCAATTGCTACTGATTTTAGAACATATAATAAACTTATTTTCTGATGGAACATATATATGACTCATACGGTTAACCGGTTTTGCTTATACGCATTAGGTAAAGCCTACGTAGCTAGTTTACGTATTTTAACCGAAACGGGTTTAACCTTGTCCATTCCTTATCAAAATCCAGAATGTTATTGGTTTACCCATATTATACAAGTTTGCATACTTGTCGAGTCCAACTAACCTTCTATTCCGATCACCACTTACTCTAGTGTATCGTTCCGCATCATATTTTAGCGTAAGACTAACCAGTTCAAGTCTAAGACTTAATTAAGGACCTGTTAGCATTCTAATATTGGTTTATAATTACCACACTCCAGACTGAACGCCTCCCGGTAAATTGCCTTGTACTTGCTTTGGAACTACAGCGGAGTTTCGAACTTCTACATATAACAACTCAGGTAAATACTCTTAACCTATTTTCCCTATACGGGCTTAGGATACGGTAGATTACTACCGCTTGGTCGGGTATGGGATCATGTTTATCGGATTGTGATTCACTAAATCTTACATAACCCATTCTGATCTGTTTTGTCTGAAACTAAAACATTGGGGTGGGCTTGACCGTGTCTGGGATATCCTTTGGCTCACCAAATTGATAGTGGCCACGACAATATAGCATGGCGTGTAGGCATACACTGGGTAATTGCTATATGCTTTCTATGTAAAAGTTCAGAGTGGTGTGTCAGTCGATCATGTCTTGGTTTCTGTACTAGGCCCCATATGTAAAAGCCAGCATATAAATCTGTATACAAGGTCATTTTTACTGTCCCAAGTTATTTACGAAAATGTGCCATGTGCACCTAAAACCATTTTCGAAAAGGTTTTCAAAATGAGTCGGTTGAGCGTATTTACCAGTGTAAACTGACGTATCTTCAAAGTTTAAAGTTACAGATGCAAGTACGTAATAGGCCGGGAGCTGCGGGGCGAATACCGAGGAGTTGCGCCCTTAGGATTTGCTTGTAGAGTCTGATTTCATTTTGTATGTTAACCGATCCGCCTTTGGATCTTATTACAAGCCTCGTCTGTATATTATTTATGTTTTTTTGAACTCTGGATACTTATGGTTTGTAATAGTTTATTTTACTACAAGCCTTCCGCTGTGTTATCTTGTATTTGGTTATGATGATACCAACTTTATGTCACGGTACTCCCCACCGGGCCCACCGGAATACACGTGGAAATCAGGGTATGACAGGTTGGTATCAGAGCCAACGTTTGAGGGAATTCAACACTAGTCTTTAGTGTTTGATCTCAAACAACACAGTAACACATTCCTTAGACTCTCGAGTCTAGGCTATGACCTAGGATTATTCATTACCTTATTTTGATATTATTTTGCCTTGTTTTGTGTTTTGACTTATCTTTGAAGCAGGACAATGCCGCCCAATTTACGAGAGGAGCAAAAGGAAAGGGGTTGATGAGGAGTGGATCCTCGAAGCAAGGGCCTTCTAACGCCCCCGTATATAACCCTTACGAAGGATCGGATGATTCCTCGTCACCATGGGAGCCATCCCGAACTTACCTCATGAATACTCACCACCGTTAGACTCCAATCATTTGCAACATTCCACACCATACCCAACAACCCCAACACTCCCATTCATCTCAAGAATACTATAACACCGACATACGCCTTTGTTCCTTTCGGTAACTCCCCAGAAGATTCTCCGGAACCAATGGAGGAAGATTCAGACCCTGAAATGCCAGCAACAGAGTCAATGGGTCACCCCATTGATATATCCAGCGGTTCTAACTCGTACGTTGGAACCCCACAACATTGCACTGATAGCTACAAGGAAAGGTGGGGACAATACGTCTTCTACAATACTCCCCCGGTTCATGATGTACCTTCATACCACACTCCACCACAAGAACCTCCGTAGAGCAGCCACTACCACCTCCACCTCTAAGAAGACGTGGGGCGCGCATGTCTGTGCGCCTAGGACCGAGAGTAGGGTCACTCTCACCTAACCCTTACCCTATTATTCCAAGGACCCACAAATGGGTGGACCTTCACATACTTCACCTTTTATGGAAAACCAACCACAACCAACTATTGAGCCTGAGCCTCAACCACCATTTCCTATAAGTGAGCCGTCACCACTACCGCCACTACCACCAACGGGTTTTGATAACCCTATCCCTTCTTATTCAAACTCATCTGGGTATAATCCATTCGAGCCTTCTACCTGGCCGGATCATAGCCACAGTCATAATGTACCTCTTCATGACCCGTATCTAGAAATGGCAATGAATGCACACTATCCTAACCCATATCCCTATCAACCGGGGGATATCCCTATTATGGGTATCAACATCCGGTTGCACCATCTCAACCCCAACCTCAAACGCAACCGCCGCAGCCACCGCCAACAATGGAAGTTATTACTAAAGCAATAGAAAAGGTCAAAGAACTTCAGGAACAAACAGCCAAGGAAAATAAGAAGAACAACAAGCTGTTGAAAAGGCTAGTAAAGAAGCTAAGAGGGAAAAATGATTAAATTCATAACTATATTTGTATTTTGTTATTTTAAATTAAGTCCCTGCTGGACAAGTCTTATTTAGTCCCTGCATGGCACAAGTCTTATTTAGTCCCTGCGTGGACATTTTAATTATTTCAAGTATAGTCCCTGCGAGAACGATTTCTCCTTTATTAAAGTCCTATTTATGGATGCTATTATATCGCAATATTATTATTAATGGAATTTTGGAATTTTAATTATGTACTTCCTTTTATTAAGTTGTTCAAGCGATCGTCTCGATTTTAATTCGAAATTTATGATCTGTGAAATATTTCCAAAAGATCCATCTTGATGATTTACGACCGCCAAGTGATTAGGTCACCTGAATTGGCAAAACGGTAGTTATATGGTTTTCTACCATGATAGTTAAGGTTGAGATTTTCCCTTCTATCCAAAGGTGGTGAACTACTTCTAAACCTCCCTAGTCTGCCTGATCTGGACTAGTTATTTAAATCATTTTAAGAGCTTACTCTAAAAGTTAATGTGTTCAAGATATTAACCTTCTGGTAAGTGTGACTTGAGGAACCACACGAGCCGTCTAGGTAATGGACTACGTCCAAACCTACATGACCTATTTTGATCCTGATCAACCATCAGTATAATGATTATTTTACTTAACACCCATCAGTGGTGTGATGCTTACGAGCTTATATTTAAGTCCATTAGTGACAAACGACAGTTGTAGTCTACGACTCCCTGTCTCGAGGTAGTAAAACTACGTTCGAACCTCGAAACTTCGCGAATCTTTTGTGATCTTGGCATTTTGTAAACCAAAACATTGTGGCAAGCCCTTGACGCTATTCTTTTGTGTAACAATTCTCCAAAACACCCCAAACCGAGCCGAAAGGAAAAACCGGACACGCGAATCGAGACTAGCACGTAAAACGAAGAAAATGGATTTGGGCATCCCAGACGCCACGCGCCAGGAACTCTGATCCTGGTGCGACACGCGTATGTCCGTTTTGCCATGTGACAAGCCTATACCCGTTACGAGGCTGGCCTAGCCCTAGCTAGGCTCCTCAGGCGCCACGCGAGAGCAGACCCAGATCCCCGCGCAACACGCGAAAGAGGTCACATTGGTCTATATAAGGCCAGGCCTGGGATTTTTTCGTTGCTCAGTTTCGATTGGAAAAATCGAACGTATACTCCCTCTACTCTTTGTTTCTATCAAAACCCCCTCCCCCTAAACCCCTAAACCTACACCTGCCCGCTGTAAGTATCATAACCCCCGATTCGTTACCCTACCTAAGTTAGAACCCTCCAACGCATTTCAAGGCTCTGCCCGACTAAGTACGTTGTGGTTCTATCTTGTGTTGTATGGTTATCCTACCTGATTGATTTAGGACCCACCGACGCATGTCAAGGCCCTGCCTGACTATGCACGCCGAGGTTCTGTCTCGGTTGTATGGCTAAAAGTGACCTGGGTTAATTTACTAACGCATGTACATTGTATGTTTTAAATAGAAATTCCAGGAAGTAATCAAGAATTTTCACTAGGAACTCCGTAAGAATACCTAAGTTTTCAAAGTGAGTACATTCTCTTTTTGTAAACCTTTTTGTGAGTCAAATATTTTAATTATGCTTAACAGTGATTGAGTATATGTATTCTACAATTACTGCCGGTATGTTGGGGTTTTGTATACGAAATTTGAATCCGTTACCGTTGGACAAATGGATTTTTGCCAATGGGTAACATGACCCACAAGTCAGGAGTGACAGTACTGATTGGATAATGTGTAGATATAACATTGTAAATGCGGATGCTCTCAATAACTGTAAAGCTATAAAACTTGTTTTGATTATACTGTGATGTATTCTCCAGTATTTCTTGCTGATAAAATCTTTTTAAAACGCGTTTCAGGTAACTTAATGTGAAGCTAATAGAAGCCAGCTGGAGAGCACTGAAGGCTTAGAAAAGTGGCTATAAAAGTTACCTAAATAAGCAGAGTTTATGTTTTCCATAAGTCAGGGTTTATCCCTACAAATGTATTGTAATTGAAACTTGGATTTTATCCCATTTTGTGTAATATAAAAGTTTGGTGTATTGAAACTCTGATCAGTTATTTCCTAACTACGATCCTGATGTTGTAATTCCGTGCCAAATAAATAAACACCGGTACCACCAGCTCTGTGTCTCGCCGCTCCCGCTCCCGGGTAGTGGTCGGGGGTTGCGACATTTTGTCCTTAGTGACAGGCCTTTGTGTCATACTTAATCACCCCCATAAAATTGACAAGTTTGTATGGCTTTTTTATGCTATACCATACGTTGCGAGTCATCAAGGATGAATGACTAATTTATATTATTAATATTATAGTTTCATCAAGCAAGATGGCGGATTCTAACGAAGTAAATAGTCAAAGAAAGGAGGATGAATCAAATGAGAACATCGTTATAACCAAGGGAGATCTTCAGGCACTAATTGCCACAGAAGTTGAAAAAGCAATAAAGGTCATGCTGATAAACCATTAGAATCAAGTGCTTCACATTCTAAACACTCGTCCAAGCACTCCTCCAAGCATACCACCAAGCAACACTCAAATCCTTCTTCGGAAAATAAGGAATACTCGGAACACTCCTCAAATGTGAGGAGAAAGAGAGAGGAGTATCGAAAAGACTAAGTTTTCAAAGGATAGTTGCTCGTATAAGTATTTTGTGTCTTGCAAGCCGCGAGATTTTATTGGAGAGAAAGGAGCAGTGGAAACTCTGAGATGGTTGGATGAGATTGAGACCGTTGTAGAGATTAGCGGATGTGCAGAAAAGGATGTGGTGAAGTATGTTGCACAGTCATTCAAGGGTGATGCTTTGATATGGTGGAAGTCAATGATTCAATCGTCTGGGAAAGTTTATCCGTATAATTTAAGTTGGGAGAAGTTTGTTGAATTGATAAAGGAAACTTACTGTCCACCTCACGAGGTGGAAAAGATTGAAACAGATTTTATGGGTTTGCAAATGAAGAATTTGGATTGCAGGAAGTATTTTCTGATTACAACTCCATGTCGAGATTGGTACCTTAGCTGATTACCCCTGAACCCAAACGCATCATGCATTTTATTGGTGGATTGGAACCAAAAATCAAGGGGAATGTCAGGGCTTCAAGGCCTGAAACTTTTAGATCTGCAGCAGAACTACTTTGACGCTCACTCAAGACTTGAAGAGGCAGCAATCCATCAAGTCTGAAGCAGACAGGAAGAGAAAAGAGAAGATGACTGATTTCATCGGCCAAACAAGAATAGGAAGTTTGGTTCGAACAAGAATCGCCATGGGTCTGATAATAGGCCTAGGTGCTGAAGGTGTAACAAACGACATTTTGGTGCATGTCGTAATGAATCTCAAGACAAGCCTTGCGGGATTTGCAAGAAGTCAGGGCATAAGGCCCTTGATTTCAAAGATTTGAAGGAAGCCACATGTTACAACTGTGCTGAAAAAGGGCACATCAAACCCAACTGCCCTAAGTATAGGAAAGATGATGCTGCTAGAGATGACGGGTCGAAGAAGGGAAAGGCTCGTGCTTTTCAGATGAAAGCTAAGGAAGCCGTGAGTGACGACAATGTGATAACAGGTACGTTCCTTATAAATGATGTTTATGCAAGAGTTTCTTTTTTATTCAGGAGCTGATAAATCTTTTGTAGACCATAAGTTTAGTGCTTTATTAAACTTGCATGTAAGAACTCTAGACGTAACATATAACGTAGAACACACTGATGGAACGATTGAGACCGCTTCTACGATTCTAGATGGATGCTCCATATCCATCGAGAATCATTCCATCCCTGTTTCACTTCTGCCAATGAAATTGGCAGGATTCGATGTAGTTCTTGGTATGGATTGGTTGTCTAGTAACCAAGCCCATATAGCCTGTAACAAGAAACTCATCGAGATCAAAACCCCAAATGAGATACACTCGCTATACAAGGAGACCGATATTATGGGTTGTCGAAGAAAGCATCATTACTCAAAGCATCGAAATGTTTGAAGAAAGGTTGTGTCATTTATATGGCACAAGTGACCATTGATGAGCCAAAGCCAAAGATTGAAGACCTGCCCGTTATCTCTGAATTTACAGATGTTTTCCCCGAAGACTTGCCTGGTTTGCCTCCAGACAGACAAGTTGAGTTTAGAATTGATATCATACCGGGAGCTGCTCCTGTTGCAAGTGCTCCATACCGATTAGCACCTACAGAAATGAAGGAATTACGAACCCAGCTAGATGAATTACTGGAAAAGGGTTTTATTCAACCCAATTCCTCACCTTGGGGAGCTCCAATCTTGTTTGTAAAGAAGAAAGAGGATCAATGCGAATGTGCATTGACTACCGTGAACTAAACAAGTTAACCATCAAGAATCGCTACCCATTACCCAGAATCAATGATTTATTTGATCAACTTCAGGGAGCTAGCTACTTTTCCAAGATCGATTTAAGGTCGTGATACCACCAACTCAAGGTCCGAACGGAAGATGTACAGAAGACAACATTTAGAACAAGGTATGGACACTACGAGTTTTTAGTGATGCCTTTTGGGCTCACGAATGCACCTCTGCTTTTATGGATTTGATGAATAGGGTTTGCAAACCGTACTTGGATAAGTTTGTCATTGTCTTCATAGACGACATACTTATCTATCTCGCAGTTAGGCTGACCACGAGAAACATTTGAGGTGTATCCTGGAATTGTTAAGACAAGAGAAGCTCTACGAAAAGTTTTCAAAGTGCGAGTTTTGGTTGCGTGAAGTTCAGTTCTTAGGACACGTTGTCAGTGAACGTGGAATTCAAGTAGACCCCGCTGAGGTCGAGGCCGTTATGAACTGGCAAGATCCTAATACTCCATCAGAGATTCGTAGCTTTTTGGGATTAGCTGGTTACTATCGAAGATTCATCGAAATTTCTCAAGAATTGCTATGCGCCCTGACTACTTTGACTCGTAAGGATGTTAAGTTCAGTTGGAGTCCGAAACAACAGGAAGCTTTTGAAGTCTTGAAGCAAAAACTAAGTAATGCTCATGTGCTAACCTTACTCGAAGGAATCTAAGATTTTGTGGTTTATTGTGACGCATCACACACAGGGATAGGTTGTGTGCTTATGCAGAGAGGTAAGGTAATCGCTTATGCATCAACACAGTTAAAGGTTCATGAAAGAAATTACACCACGCACGACCTGGAATTAGGTGTCATGGTGTTTGGGCTCAAGTTATGGAGGCACTATTTGTGCGGAACGAAGTGTATATATACACTGATCATAAAAGTCTCCAGCATCTATTCAACCAAAAAGACTTGAACATGCGACAACGATGATGGATGGAAACGCTTAACGATTATGATTGTGAGATCCGTTATCACCCAGGAAAGGCAAATGTGGTTGCCGATGCCTTAAGTCGAAAGCAAAGGGTTAAACTCATTCGGGTTAACGCCAAAAGAATGGAAATAAAGAACAACTTGTATGTGGATGAGATAGTATCCTTACACGGCGTGCCGATATCCATTGTGTCCGATAGGGACACCAGTATACTTCTCACTTTTGGAAGAGCTTTCAGCAAGCCTTGGGCACACGTTTGAACTTTAGTACGGCATACCACCCGCAGACAGATGGACAAAGTGAACGTAGTATTCAAACGTTGGAAGATATGTTGCGCACGTGTGTAATAGATCTAGGAGGAAGTTGGGACAAACACTTGCCTCTAGCTGAGTTCTCCTAAAATAACAGCTACCATGCAAGCATTCAAGCTGCCCTGTTTGAGGCTTTATACGAGAGAAAGTGTAGGACGGCCGTTTGCTGGGCAGAAGTTGGAGAAGCCCAACTAACAGGACCGGAAATTGTCCTGGAGACGACGGATAAGATCTTCCAAATTCGCGATCGTCTTAAGGCTGCCAGGGATAGGCAGAAAAGCTATGCAGACCAAAGGTGTAAACCTCTCGAGTTCCAGGTAGGGGCAAGGTCTTGCTAAAGGTATCGCCTTGGAAGGGCGTTATACGCTTTGGAAAGAAAGGCAAATTAAGTCCTAGGTACGTTGGACCGTTTGAAATCATTGAACGAATAGGAGCTGTTGCTTACAAGCTGAAACTGCCGGAGAAACTTAGTGGGATCCATGATGTGTTCCACGTATCCAATCTGAAGAAATGCTTGGTCGACGAATCATTGGCAATGCCTCACGAAGACGTGCAGATTGATAAAAACCTACGGTTCATTGAGAAACCGGTTGCAATTGAAGATCGACAAGTCAAGAAGCTTCGTAGGAAGCACGTGCCAATTGTGAAGGTTAAATGGGACGCTCGCCGAGGACCTGAGTATACGTGGGAGGTTGAGTCTATTATGTGGCAGAAATACCCATACTTGTTCGATTGAAATCTCGGGGTCGAGATTTATTTTAAGGGGGTGAGGATGTAACACTACGTGTTTTTCGTCCAGTATTTTCTGATACGTGTCCCGGTAATCCTCGTATGACGTGTGCTATGACGGGAGGGCCCAAATGTTATTAAATCTCTTATTATTATCCTCAATATACTATGGAACGAAGTCGAGGGGCCAAAGATGAAAAATGACAATTTTTCTTGTCCTGGAGGTATCTTACGGACCGCAAGGCATATGCCATACGGTCCGTATGGCACTGCTAGCGAACGGAATCATGGCAGTCGCGTGATTCTGCCACCTTTCAGCATTTTGTCGCAATTCTTGCATTCCTTAAACGTCCTAGAACACATGTACTCGACATTAAACACCTGGTAAGGCTCCTGGACACTCCTTGACTACATATGTGTTGGAATTTTGAAGTTGCAACCAAGTTCTTCAACCTTGGTGCATCTAGTTCTTGTTCAAGGAGGCCCTGATCGATTCCAAGTGTTCCATTTCGTTCCTACCACTCATTTGGACCTAATGTAAGTGTTCAAATTCGTATTTAGTGATTTCTTATAGCTTTTAGCTTAAAACAAAGTCTCGTCGTAATTACGCCTTGACTTTGTTCTAAATCCGTGTATACTCCGTCATTGTGAGTAACGAAAGTTCCTATACGTTCATAATAATGGAGGTGTTAATCCCTCAAGAGGGCATCTCCAGATTTTCATTGATTCGTGGCCAATTGACGAGTCAACCGAAAAGTCAAATAAAGTCAAACTGACCAAATTTTATAAAAATCATAACTATTGATCTGGATGTTATAAAATATGTTTTGATGCATTAGCAACCTTAAAATAAGTGTTAGAACATATGTCTACAGATTCGGCTCGTCAAGTTTTGGTCTAGGCTCGGTTTGTAGCCAAAAGTCACAACAGTTGACTTTTGTTAACTTTTGGTTCTGACCCGTCTTGGGCCACGTTGCTCCTGACTTTTGACCATTTTTAAGACCATAAAATATTTAGAATGACCATCTAAAGTTTCGTCACTCGATTTCTTAGAAATCTGAGTTTATTACAAGTTCCATAAAATTCTTTAAACCTTGCAAAAAGGTCCTTTTTGTGCAAATCATGATTTTAAACACCCATGCATGTAAATTTAAGACATAAACTGATTTGTAAACATAATTTGATTATGTTAATGTCAAGAATCTGAGTTTTTATAAAAGAATGCGTTTATAACATAAAAAAGGACTAAAAAGCCCTTTTCGGCATTTTAAGAAGATTAAACATGATTTTGTAATCAAAATGATGTGTTTACTGATATGGTATAATAAGTAGGACAACTTGGGATAATTATTTAGATTATGACCTGAATAAAAATCTAAGAATCGTTAATTGCCGCTAAATGACCAAACTACCCTTTTTACGAAAAAATGGCTTAAATCCATCTTTTTATAAACCAAACTTAAACCTACTAATGTAATAAATAATATGACATGATTTTGACAAATAAAACAGGCCTCAACTTCTGTTTAACTTAAATTATGAATCTAACGGCATTTTAGCGACTTTTACGCCTTTTTGGCGCATAGTATGGTTTAAAGCCATAACCGTGAACCGAGACTTGTTACCTACTGATTTATAAACTTATTTTCATCGTAATAACAGTAAGTACAAGTCCCGAACTCAGAATCCCAAATTTGGTTTCAAAGCTATGTGTGCAATGACTAAAATGCCCATACGGGACATAGTTTGTGTCAAAACCATCAAGCACACATATATTTGATATCCTACTGTTATAACATTACGAAATATATATTTTACTGAATATTAAAGGTCCTAACATTAGATTCCAAATTTACATCTTTTATAAACATAAAAATGACAAAATGCCCTTATAAGGCATAAATCGGTTTTAAATATAACTCGGGCCTATCTTTACAATTGATACTGATTTATAACATATAATAAACTTATTTTCTGAAGGAACATATATATGACTCATACTGTTACCCGGTTTCGCTTATACGCATTCGGTAAAGCCTACGTAGCTAGTTTACGTATTTTAACCGAAACGGGTTTAACCTTGTCCATTCCTTATCAAAATTTACATCAGATTCCAAATTTACATCTTTTATAAACATAAAAATGACAAAATGCCCTTATAAGGCATAAATCTGTCACACCCTGACCTGCAGCGGAAATGGTAGTCGGGGCATGATTGGGTTTTCATCAAAGCTCATGACATTTACTATAAAGTTTCATATTTATTATTTCTTTTTAAAGAAGAAAATTACAATAAACATATAAGTACAACATGTTCAAATACATTTTTCATGACTTCATTATTTTTCTTCTAAGGCAATTTCCTATGTGTTCCTTGCTTCAACCTGTCCACCTGTATCATGTGTAAAAATAGGGTTTTGGGTCAACAAAAGTTGGCGAGTGAATCTTATGAAAACATTTGAACGAATTTGTTATATTGGTTATAAAAAGGTGCATAACCACATATGAGTAAACGTAAATGTAAATTTAATCACAATACACATAATATCAATTAATGCACAAGCACACACTAAATGATGAATAATGAGATCAAGGCTCAATCAAACGGAGCCGATCTAATGAGGCACGCGATGTTCAGCTCGTCTCCAACGAGGAACTGATGGGCCTAATGAATGATTTGCACGCAACTTGACAAAATGTAAACACACATCACAACAAACAACATTTACATCCCATGTTTAGATCATATAATGGTAATAGCACAAGTTTGAATGAACGAAATAAATAAAGCGACACATGATACACCCCAAAACATGAATAAAAATGGGAATTGGTAAGAATTCACTCACAGTGGGTGCGTTCCTTGATAATGATGAATGCGCACGAATTTATGATTCAACCGACGAGGGAAAACTAACCTAAATAATAACGTAATAATTCGATAAATAAGTAAATTTTATTTGAGATTAATATTTTTAATTAGTGCTCTTAATGAGATTTTTAGATTTATTCTTGTGAATTTAATGCAAATTTTTAGGCTTTAAAACCTTATTTTGAGGTATTTTTAACTAATTTTCAAAAAATTAAAAAGGATTTTTAATTAAAAAAATACCCTTTTTCTAAGGGTTGACTGGTCAACGGCCGGTCTGACTCATTTATTATAGGCAGCGTGTGAGGTTCGAACTCGTGACCTCCCGTATACGTGCACGCAGCTCTACCAACTGAGCTACGTGTCTAACCCGAAATAAACTCTATTTTAATTATATATATATACTAACTAGCTTTAACTTTATTTTGTTTTATTGATAGGGATTTAATATGGCCGAAACCGGTTACAGAAACAGGAATCGAACTCGGGACCTACGGTTCGTGTGCACACAGCCCGACCAGTTGGGCTGTGTGTCTAACCCGCATAAACACTGAATTATATTAATTTTATATACATGTTATGAGTTGATCTGAATAGTTTAAAAAGTGTTGGTTTTATTTCAGAAAATCGGAAACATGTGCGGCTCGAACCCGGGACGTGTGCTTTGTAATTGCACACAGTCCACCGCTGGACTGTGTGTCTAACCCGGTTAAATGCCCGTTTTTATTTATATTTAAACACTATCTCGACTTCATCTTTCTCATGAGAAATTTCCCAGAACTGAACTCGACCGTTTATATAAAAATTCTGGTTACTGGTTTGCAAACTAACGGAATTAAACATGAACATAGAAAGGTTTTAAAGGTACCCACTGGAAGTTAGAACTTCGATGATCCCGGTGACCAACTCCGGCGAGTTCCAATTTTTCCGGCGAAGTTTATTTAAGCAGAGTATCTTTCAGCGAGTTTGAGTGATGATTGAGAGAGAGTTTGAGAGAATGAGCGAATTCGTTTGTGGTGAAATGATTGGTATTTATAGAGTAAACAGACAACACAGATTTCGGTTTCAAAAGTTTCGGTCGAACTTGGTTTCCGGAAATTGATTTTTTTAACTGATCGATCGTTATGGACTCCATGATTGAGTCTGATTACTTGATTGAAAAAAGGTTTTAGCCATTTGATCGCAAAGAAAAGAAACGGATGCTTGATTATTTCCTGATTGCAAGCTCGACTGTTACAAGGCGGTTTGTTCAAAAATTCGATTTCGAGACCTTGTATTAATATTGTTTAGTTTAGAACTTTAGCAGATAAATGTGTGTGGCGGAGTGGTGTGAAGTGTGCGTTGATCCATAGGGGACCCGGGTTCGAAACCCGGCTACCCCTCTATTATTATCATTTTTCTTTAACCTTTTTATTTTATTAGTATTTCCGTTATTCCTTTATTTAATTAATATATTTATTATCTAATTTATTTATTTATGAAAATTACATTTTATAAGATGAAAAAAATACGTAATAAATTCTAAAATTTTCAAACGGAGCGGGTTTTTAATACTCGTTTTACACAAATGTTACAAAATCGGTTTTAAATATAACTCGTACCTATCTTTACAATTGCTACTGATTTTATAACATATAATAAACTTATTTTCTGATGGAACATATATATGACTCATACTGTTACCCGGTTTCGCTTATACGCATTCGGTAAAGCCTAAGTAGCTAGTTTACGTATTTTAACCGAAACGGGTTTAACCTTGTCCATTCCTTATCAAAATCCAGAATGTTATTGGCTTACCCATATTATACAAGTTTGAATACTTGTTGGGTCCAACTAACCTTCTATTCCGGTCACCGCTTAATCTAGCGTATCGTACCGTATCATATTTTAGCGTAAGACTAACCAGTTCAAGTCTAAGACTTAACTTAGGACCTGTTATCATTCTAATATTGGTTAATAATTACCATCACTCCAGACTGAACGCCTCCCGGTAAATTGCCTTGTACTTACTTTGGAACTACAGTTGAGTTTGGAACTTCTACATATAACAACTCAGGTAAATACTCTTAACCTACTTTCCCTATACGGGCTTGGGATACGGTAGATTACCACCGCTTGGTCGGGTATGGGATCATGTTTATCGGATTGTGATTCACTAAATCTTACATAACCCGTTCTGATCTGTTTTGTCTGAAACTAAAACATTGGGGGTGGGCTTGACCGTGTCTGGGATATCCTTGGCTCACCAAATTGATAGTGGCCACGACAATATAGCAGGGCGTGTAGGCATACACTGGGTAATTGCTATCTGCTTTCTGTGTGAAAGTTCAGAGTGGTGTGTCAGTCGATCATGTCTTGGTTTCTGTACTGGGCCCCATATGTAAAAGCCAGCATATAAATCTGTATACAAGGTCATTTGTACTGTCCCAAGTTATTTACGAAAATGTGCCATGTGCGCCTAAAACCATTTTTGAAAAGGTTTTCAAAATGAGTCGGTTGAACGTATTTACCAGTGTAAACTGACGTATCTTCAAAGTTTAAAGTTACAGGTGCAAGTATGTAATAGGCCGGGAGCTACGGGGTGAATACCGAGGAGTTGCGCCCTTAGGATTTGCCTGTAGAGTCTGATTTCATTTTGTATGTTAACCGATCCGCCTGTGGATCTTATTACAAGCCTTGTCTGTATATCATTTATGTTTTTCTGAACTCTGGACACTTATGGTTTGTAAGAGTTTATTTTACTCCAAGCCTTCCACTGTGTTATCTTGTATTTGGTTATGATGATACCAATTTTACGTCACGGTACTCCCCACCGGGCCCACCGGAATACACGTGGAAATCGGGGTGTGACATCGGGTTACACCGCCGCTGGTCCGGTGCATGGTACTTGGGGAGTAAGGTGTGGGGGGTTAGGTCCTTTGCGATGGAGAAATGGATGTGGATCGTCTTTTCAAGGGTTAGATCGTTTGAAATTTAAAAATATATTCATTTAATAAATTATAGTTTACCATTTAACCTTCTTTATATAAAGAGTAAATTGCACAAAACGTCCTTTATGTTTGCCTAAAATTGCAGGTTTCAGCCTTTAACTTTAAACCTTGCTGAAAACAACCTTTGCGTTTATTTTTGTTAAGGGTTCAATCCTTTATGACTAACCAAATTTATTTTCTCAGTTAAATCCCCTCACATGCCAAACATGTGAGGGTATATTTGTCATTTCATTTATACTTCTTATAAAAACCCACAATTCTTCATCTCCTTCAGTTGAAAACTCAAAACTCAAATCTTTATCTGCGCTGCAAATAAAGCGTTTTTAGGGCCCAAATTCATCATCATTTGATCACTAAGAAAGTAACTTTATCATTGGCTCCGCGATGACGGTCCTTCAAATAAATAAACATAGAGGACATATCAATAACTACCTAAAATATAAATAAAAAAAGAATTCTTCCTAACCTCATATGATCTTGATCATCTTCTTCATCCCACATCTCCATTTGTGTAACTAGACCAATACCACAAGAAACCGCATACATAAGTCATCGGACTTGTCTTTTTCCCTTAGTTTTCCGTACTTCTACCCCATGATTCTTCTTCACTGTTCAACCATTAACCTGATGCTTCAGTTCATTTTGTCAAGGAAAGTTAGAAATAGAAGAAAGAAAATGCAGATAAAGCTCTATGAGTATGTAGATCTAGATCTGTTTCATCTTTGATGCAAATCATCAATGTTTAATGTAGATCCAACAATACTCAAATTCTTCCCTTTATTACCATGTTTCTCTGTTTCAATCTCTCACAATTTACACCCACCAAGCCTCCATCTTTTATGGAAAACGTGTGGAATTTTTTGAAATGGACGGCAATGGCTACCAGGGCCGGACCTATAGTACAAGTAATCAGGCTTTGGCCTAGGGCCTCCAAAAGATAGGGCCTCCACTTAAAAGAAAATTAGTATACTAACTATAAGATTAGCGCAAAATTTTTAGCTTTTATTAGATTTGTTTGACTTCTTATACAAGCAAACCTCTTTGTGTTATAGTTGTGTTAGATTTTTGTTTGGTTTTAAACACGATAAAAGAGTATCGTTTATAATAATCAAAGAAGGAAAAATGACCCCTCCCCCCCCCCCCAAATTTTTTTTTTCATATCGCCTTGGGCCTCTGAAAAGGATGGAACGGCCCTGATGGCTACCACCATTTTTGAAGGAATTGACAACGTTCGTATGACCTGGTAACCGGTCTCGTGGTGGTGGTCGGAGAGACGAGTGGCAGAAAGGGGTAGTGTGGATTTTTTGGGTTTTAAAAGAAGAGGAATTAAAGGACAAATATACCCTCACATGTTAAGCATGTGAGGGAATTAAACTGAGATAATTAACTTGGTTAGTCGTAAAGGATTTAACTCGTAACAAAATAAACTTAAAGGTTGTTTTCAACAAGTTTTAAACATAAAGGCTGGAACCTGCAAGTTTGAGGAAACATAAAGGACATTTTGTGCATCTTACTCTTATTTAAACCAACCCAAATCTTTCCAGTCCCTCTTAATTTTTTATACACAACCATACTATTTATAAAAAATATAGGCATGTCTTCTTCTTCTTCATCTTGGTGTTCATCATCTTCGGGTGAGGGTGAAATATTTTTTTGTGAACTTTATTATGCACACAGCACATATGATCATGGAGGAGGAGGAGGAAGGGAAGAAACGTTGTCACAACCGCAAACTAGGGCGGCCGCCTTAAATCGACACCAAGAAGGTATTTAATTTTTAGTGTATCTTTATTTAATTTAAACAATGTATTTAATATTTTTAATGTATCCTTATTTTGGTGTATTTTTTTAATGTATTAAATTTTTTATAGTGTTAATAATGAATTTAATTTATTTTTCGTTGTTAATATTTAGCTGGGTATGATAGTTTAGTGGCCGATTACTTTGCCGATGAACCTGTGTACGCGGACGAGATGTTTAGAGGCCGGTTCCGAATGAGTCGTCGACTATTCTTATGTCACACCCTGACTCGCAGCGGAATAGGTGACCGAGGCATGATTGGTTGATCCAAAGTTTATGACTTGCTATTAAATGTTTTAAATAGTCATTAATATATATTGAATGTTTCACATAACAAATATTCCAAACAAAACAATTATATATAAGACATCGTTCATAACAATTAAACTTCATTAATCCGTTTCTTGTTAACTAAGGCCCATCCTATGTCCAAATCTTATATTCATGCTTGATCATCTGTATCGTGTGTAAAATAGTTTTTGGGTCAACAAAAGTTGACGAGTGAACCTTATTGGTATTTGTAAAAAAAATTATGTTTAAATTTAATTTATTGAGAAAATGTGCATTAACCATTAATGTAAGTAAACATGTTGTATAATATATACCAACTCATAACACGACCTCAAACAATAAACAAGCCAAATGATTCAATAAATGTATGCATGTTGCACGGTATTATGGCGTGCCAATGAATGAATGTATGTTGCATGGTATTATGGTGTGCTAATGAATGAATGTATGTTGCACGGTAATATGGTGTGTTGCAAGGTCTAAGCTCAATCAAACGGAGCTGACTTCGTATCGTTGGCAACGTCAAGTTCCGCTCATTGGTAATAGGGAACGGACGAGCCTATGATGATGTGATATCCAAAATGAATGAAAATGCACCAAATGATAAACAACCAAAGAACACATAACATAGATGTTTCACATAATGGTAATTACACGTATTTAAACTTGTAAAATGCGATAAAAATATGCGACACATGATACACCCCAAAAACGTGTAAATAAAAAAAAGAGAAGTTGTAAGATTCACCCACTTGTTGCGTCCTTGCGATTCCTTGAAATAAGAGTACGAAGAAAGAGAGGAAACTTCAAACGACGAGAATTATCCTAAAATATGAAATACAAGACACTAAATACCGCATAACGAAATACGATGAAATATGTATAAATTAATTGAGTTTATTTATTCGTGTGGTACTTCTTGTGTCACCATGGTATCTAGATCCAAAGGATCCGGGCGTGATCAGAGATACATCACCTCTTAGAAGGTTAGGAGTTTACCCGACATTGTACATTTGCGAATATTTTATAAATTAATTAAAGTGTTGGTCGCCGAATGTATCCGGTGTATTGATTAGATCATAGTGTTTGTAGAGTTTTATAAAAATAATAAGATGGTTTATGTTGCTATATATATATATATATATATAGGTAGAGGATCCTGTAAAAAGACTAAAAGTGTGAGAAGGGTAAGAAAGACTCTGGTGATGACACATGTCCCTATCCATTTTATTGATTTAAGGTTATAATTGTAATTTTACTAATAATTCTAATTAAAGATAAAATCTTTGTAACCGTTTTTAAGGAGTTTTTTTAGGGAATTCAGTGATTTTAGGAATTCATCATCAGTTCGTATAAAACACCATATGAATTTCAGAAAATCCACAACTTGAATCGTAATACAGCCATGGTGTTTTAACATATGTAATGATTTTTGTTATTTTTGCAGGTATATGACACCATAAAGATTCCAAAAACACCATGAATTGAATCATAATATAGTCGTGGTGTTTTAAACATTCAGAATGATTCTATTGCTATTCTAGATGTTAAACACCATGACTGTAATCATAGTACAATGTTACATACTCAAGATGTTAAAACACCATGACCTAAATCATAATTCATTATTTGCAATGCTATGGATTCTTATTTACGTCATGGTGTTTTACTGTAAAACACAACGCCTTGAATCACAATACAATTAAAACATCATTGTATGAACATAGAAAAAACACCATGGACTAAAACATCCAATCGAAACATCATTTTTTTCTCTACATAAGTATAACAATATGATACTCATATTAAAGATAAAAAACTCTCGTTATTATGGTGTAATTTAAAAAAAAAAAGAGTTACGTGTAAAAAGTTATTGACGTTTAAAAAAGAATGGTGAACTTGCATGTAGATTGCATGTGACTTTCTAAATTTAAAAATGTTAATTTTACCTTTATACCCTTAATATAGAAAATTAATTATTTTAATTGTTACACTATTTACAAGATTGCCATCAAGATCTCAACTATTAGATTAAAGATCTAATGGTTTAGATACTTTCTTACTATTCTAAAAAAAAAAAAAAAACATTTTTTTTACAATTTATATATTCCAATATAATAATTAATTATGTATCGTTTAAAATTATTTTGGGCATTAAATTCGCAACGAAATTTTTAACTGATTGTTCGGTTAATAAACGAAGCGGGTTTGGTAAAATCCGTTTTTGACGGATGTTACAGTATCCCCTGCTTTTTAGAAATTTCGTCCCGAAATTTAAATAGTGATATATTTAACCAAAAATGATGGTGTTTAGTTTGACAGTTACATACTTAGAAGAAAAGTAAGAGTTTAAATTTTTGTTTGAGGCGGTAACGTCCCTTGTAAGGGTTAAGTACCCTATTACAGGAATCGCTTTTTGTTGCCTACTGTAAAAGTATTGATAAGCAGAATTGATTCGCTAAATATGGTATCATGCATAAGAGTTTGGATATGTTTGGAAGGATATGGTTATATCCTAAGGCAAAACTTCTAATACTACAACCTACATAGAACTTCTCATAACCATCTAACAATACCTCTGATCCTTTAACAAGAATACTTATATATAGGAAGTACCAGCAGCGTATCCACCATATTCTTGTCAAATTTTCATTGGTTTTATCAGTAAGTTATGATTGGTTCTATGACTATAGAACATAAATAAACACGACAGCTAATATTTGAATCCACATTCTGATAGCATATATGTTTGAATGGTGACAGTTCCTCTCTCGTTTGTTATGATGGAGAGGTTAGTTTATGTAGAAATGAAACACAATCCAATTTCTTTAAATGGCGAGATGATGTGAATGTAACACAAATTTCAACCAAGGCAATACTAAATCCTACATGGAACTTCTCATAACCGCCTGATAATGCCTCTGATCCTTTGGCAAGAATACTTATATATAGGAAGTACCAGCGGTGTATCCACCATATTCTTGTCAAATTTTCGTTGGTTTTATCCGCAAGTTATGATTAGTTACCAAGAAACTACTAAATCCTACATAGAACTTCTCATAACCGTCTGACAATGCCTCTGATCCTTTGACAAGAATACTTATATATGGAAGTACCAGCGGCGTATCCACCATATTCTCGTCAAATTTTCATTGGTTTTATCAGTGAATTATGATTAGTCCTATGTGACTCTACAACCAATACAACAAACACAAAATACTGAAAATGAAAAAATGTCTGTGCGATCAAGGCTCAATCAAACGGAGCCGATCGTATTGCATGTACTGAAAATGAAAATGTCTGTGCGATCAAGGCTCAATCAAGCGGAGCCGATCGTATTGCATGTACTGAAAATAATAAATTTAATCTAAACGACAATCACACAAACAGCCTATACATGGAACCTCTCATATGCCTCCGATCCTTTGACAAGAATACTTATATATAGGAAGTACCAGCGGCGTATCCACCATATTCTTGTCAAAATTTCATTGACTTTATCCACAAGTTATGATTAGTTCTATGTGACTCTACTACAAATACAACAACCACAAGATACTGATAATGAAAATGTCTGTGCGATCAAGGCTCAATCAAACGGAGCCGATCGTATTGCATGTACTGAAAATAATAAATTTAATCTAAACAATAATCACACAAACAACCTATACATGGAACCTCTCATAACCGCCTGATAATGCCTCCGATCCTTTGACAAGAATACTTATATATAGGAAGTACCAGCGGCGTATCCACCATATTCTCGTCAAATTCTCATTGACTTTATCCGCAAGTTATGATTTAGTTCTATGTGACTCTACAACAAACAAAACAACCACAAGATACTGATAATGAAAATGTCTGTGCGATCAAGGCTCAATTAAACGGAGCCGATCGTATTGCATGTACTGAAAATGAAAATGTCTGTGCGATCAAGGCTCAATCAAACGGAGCCGATCGTATGTGGGCACGCCAGGTTCAACCTCATAATGAAATGGGGAACATGCTCAACGCTCATAATGTAATGGGGAGCGGCGGCCTATGAAATTGCATGTACTGAAATAATAAACAATAATTACTCAAACAGTCTACACATGGAACCTCTCATAACCGCCAGATAATGCTTCTGATCCTTTGACAAGAATACTTATACATAGGAAGTACCAGCGGCGTATCCACCATATTCTTGTCAAAGTTTCATTGGCTTTATCCTTAAGTTATGATTGGTTCTATGTGATTCTAAAACATAAAGAAAACATAAAACTAAACGATTGGAGTTGAATCTGAATCTTCGGTGAAGAGGACTAGTTGGGTATCTTCGTTTGGGCCGTCATTATCTTCGACAGGATTGGCGTTGATGTTGAAGACTCTTCCTCTTGCTGGTGGCCTAGCGGTTGGGTTTTCTTGGTTTACTTGGTTAACTGGGTTTGATTGGGCTTGAGCGTTTATGATGTTAACCAATCGAGGGCACGTGTTTCTAAAGTGGGTAGGGTCGCCACAATTGAAACAAGCTCGAACATATGGGAACATGGGGTATTGGGGTTGTTGATAGGTTTGGTTCATGGTTTGAGTAGGGGGGAGATTTGGTTTTGAAAGGTGCGGCAAACCTTGCTCAAATGACCATAGCGTCCACAAGTTGCACATAGACGACAAGGTAAGGTAAGGGGATGGTGATAAAAACAGTTGTTGCATCGAGGGTGAGGTCCAAGATATGGTTTCTTATTTGGGTAAGTTGAGTTGGGTGCCACTTGAGTGATTGGGATAGCTTGGATGGGTATGGCGTGTGAAATTGGTTGATTTCGTTGGATAGCAGCGAAAAGTTGCCCGTCTCTTTTTCTCTTAGAATTGGGTTGAGAAGGGGATTCGGTTTGGGTGTGGTCGGAGGTTTCAGTCGATGCTTTATCCTTCTTCTTCTCCTCATTGAAGTCTTTGTTCCGGATTCGGTTCTCGGTGAGCTCTGTTGCTAGCTCCATTGCTGCTTCCAAAGTTGCAGGCGTGGTACTTATTACAGAGTCTTGAATCTTTGACGGAAGACCACGAATGTAGTGCTCGATCAAACAATAGAGGGGAGTGAACATGTTGGGAACCATTTGATGTAACTCGAGGAATCTTTTGTTGTACGTGGTGTGGTCGCCTTCCTTTTGCTTCAACAAATAGAACTCATCTTCTAATTTCTTGATTTCGCTCCTTGGGCAAAATCATCTGGTCATGATTTCTTTTAATTCATTCCAAGTTAAAGTCATAGCATCTTCCACACCTCGTTTCTGTATTCCACCAAGTAAGTGCTATTCCATATAAACGACCGGTAGCATATCGCACTTTGCGATCATCGGGGCAATCGCAATTTAGAAAAGTGCTCTCCATTTCTTCAAACCAATGGAGGAGAGCGGTGACGCCTTCAGTCCCTTTGTATTTTGGAGGGTCGCATGATTTGAAATGCTTGTAGGTGCATTTAGTGGTATTTGGGGGAGAGTTGATAACGTTTTGGTTTTCTTGACTGACAGGATTAGCGGTAAGTGCTTGTTGTACTTGGATTACAATGTTGGGTATTACGGCAGCCATTTGTTGAGCGATTAGGGCAGCCATGCGCTCGCGGGCTTTTCCTGCTCTCATCTTCCTACGGGCGTGGTTAGAAGACATCTACAAGGAATACATGTCAAGAGTATGAGTTGGATGTTTTTGGGTTCATGGGTCGCACTTAGGAATGAACATTCATAAAATAATTATAGAAAAATAAATCTACTACATCCATAGGATGTCTTGGGCTTTGCTCGCCATTAGGCCCTACATGCCGCCATACTTCACCTTCGTAATCATGTGGGCCCCCATGAATACCCGGTTTTTCATATGGTTCGCATGGGTTTGCCTGGTTGCGTACACTAAAACCCGGAGAAAATCGAGAAATATGTATACAACGTATGGTATTCGGAATGTGTCCAGGTGTAGACACGGTGACACCTCAAAGTGGGGTTAGTTCGAACGACGTTTGGTGTGGCATGCTTTGGCCTAATAGGTCCTTCGTACTCTCATCGTTGGTCCCCAGCTAGGCAAACTGGTCCGTTATATTGGATTTATACGAATGCCAACCTAGACAGGACGTTCCGACTACCGGTACTTGTACCCTTCCAGTTACTACATACCCGTCGTAGAACTTACTTTGATGAGATTTGAAAATTGCAACAAAATCTTTGAATAATGAGAGTACGAAAATGAATTGAATATATGAACATTGATATATGTATAATGAATATGTATATAAGTATGTATGTTTGACTGTAAGTATAAATAAATATGAAACAAATAAATATCACAAGTTTGTATGTAACCATCTAATCAATTAAAATTTAGGCAGACTATAGTATAGGCTCTAAGGGTCTAATAACCTATCCTATATCCCTATAGTCATGGCTCTGATACCAATCTGTCACACCCCGACCCGCAGCGGAAAAGGTGATCGGGGCATGATTGGGTTATCATCAAAGCTCATGACATTTATTTTAACGTTTCATATTCATTAATACACTTTAATGGAAAATTACAATCAATATTACAACATGTCCTAAATATCAATCTAGGCTTCATTGTTTTCTTCTAAGGCATTTCCTATGTTTTCCTTGCTTCATCCTGTTCACCTGTATCATGTGTAAAAAGGGTTTTTGGATCAACAAAAAGTTGGCGAGTGAATCCTATGGAAAACATTTGAACAAGTTTATTTAATTGATTATGAAATAAAGTGCACAACCACACATGAGTAAAAATAGATGTAAACTTATTCATAAATCAATTTAATATTAAACAATACACACATGAACAATAATGGATCGTTTAGAGGCACGCGTTGCTCAACTCGTCTCTCACGAGGAACTGATGGGCCTAATGAATGAATTGCATAAACATGATAATATGAAAGACATAACTACAAACAATATAAACTCAATAATACACACATGAACAATAATGGATTGGTTTTGAGGCACGCGTTGCTCAACTCGTCTCCCACGAGGAACTGATGGGCTTAATGAATGAATTTCATATAAGTTGACAAAATGAAATACATAATCACAACAATATAAACAATCTAAGTTTAGATCACGATATGGTATGGCACAAGTTTAAATAAACGAGTTAATTATTTTGTGACACATGACACACCCAAAACGTGTAATTAAAAAGGGGAAGTTGTAAGATTCACTCACAGTGGGTGCGTTCGGTTGATGATGTTGAATGCACGCGAAGTGGTTTTAACCACGAGTGAAATTAACCTAGATAAATAGCATTATGGTTTGGTAAGTAAACGGATTTTATTAATCCATTTTAGTAGGATTGTTGGGTGTATTTTTGTGAGTTTAAGGCTATTTTCTAACCTTAAAAATGTTATTTTTAAGTATTTTTAATTGATTTTTAATTAAAATAAATAAATAAAAATAATAAAAAAGTTGACTTTTTTGACCGTTGACCTTGACTGTTTGACCGGTTCGTTTGCGTGTAAGTGTGCGCTGAGTGAGGCTCGAACCCGAGACCTCCCGTACGCGTGCACGCAGCTCTACCAACTGAGCTACGTGTCTAACCCGAAATATTTCTGTTTTTAATTATATTTATATATTAATTAGATTAATCCGAAAATCAACTTATTTCTAAAAAGATTTTACTGAATCGGACCGGTGCTCTCCACAGGTCTCGAACCCGGGACCTGTGGTTTAGGTTAACACACAGTCCACCGCTGGACTGTGTGTTTAACTTGTTATATAAACCGATTTTTATTATACTTATATACAAACTGAACATTTCCATTTCTGTCTTAAATAAAAAGTTTAATAATTATCCGGGCCGGTGCGGTAGCCCGGACTCGAACTCGTGTCCTGTGATTTAAACATACACACAGTCCACCGCTGGACTGTGTGTCTATCTTGGTTATTATTCCGGTTATTATTATACTTAACATATACAGCGGTGACTCTGGTTCGGTTAACAAAAAGACATTTTTATTAAGGCAAGCATGCGTGGGACAAGATTCGAACTCGAGACGTTTACGTGTTTAATGTGCACACAGTCCACCGCTGGACTGTGTGTCTAACCCGAGTAATAACTTGATTTTAATTATACTTATACACTACAGAAACTTCGTCTTCTTCGTTGATTTTAACTAGAATCGGAAGTCCGACTGGTTCGATGATTAAATCATGTTCGTTAGCGTCTGATGGTTAATTACATGTGAGATTAAATAAAAAGAATGAAGGATTAAGCGTAAGGTATACCGACTGGACTCCTCTGTTTCTCCGGCGAATCTCCGGTGACAGCAAACACTTCCGGCGACGTGTGTCTTGCAGCAGAGAGTCTTCAGAAAGCTTGAAAAGGATGTGGGTGACTTCGGTATAAGCTCAGGGGTTTAGTAAGGCTTAGAAGTGAAGGGTTCGGTTTTCCGGCGATGTACAGAAGTTTTTCCGGCGAATGGAATTACGTCGGGTAAAGGTGCGGTTTTGAGCGAAAAAGCTTGCAGAGGTTTGAGGGAGTATTTATAAGGCAGGTCATCGATGAATTTGGTCCGATTTCCGACTTGATTCGTCGGTTAGAATTTCTCCGTCGGTTATAACTTGTGTCGCGGACTCAGACATCGGTTATAACCGATGTAGTGTTTAAGGTTTACGTTATAACTGAAGTAACCGTCGATTCTTGGCGAGTTAGTCGGGATTTCCGACGACTGCAATTTGGGCGCGCTGATTTTGAATTCAAGGATTATGATATGTATTATTTGTTTCCATTAATTAACAAGAAGCATGAGTGGCGCAGTGGTTAAAGGGTTGAGTGTTAAGTTGTGTTGACCCGACTGACTGACCCGGGTTCGAAACCCGGCAGAAACATATTATTTTTATTTTCTTATTTTTAACAGTTTTTCAAAAACAATTTATATATTCCAATATAATAATTAATTATGTATCGTTTAAAATTATTTTGGGCATTAAATTCGCAACGAAATTTTTAACTGATTGTTCGGTTAATAAACGGAGCGGGTTTGGTAAAATCCGTTTTTGACGGATGTTACACTCGTTTTGACTCCCAACGTACCCTGACAATTGGAATACGACTTCGTCTTAAACGCTTCTCTCCGAAGTCCATGATTTCTACTGGTCTTTCAATGAAGTGCATAGATTCATCGATCTGAATGTCTTCTAGAGGAATATGGAGGTTTTCATCGGCGAGGCACTTCTTCAAGTTTGATACGTGGAATGTGGGATGGATTCTGTTGAGCTCTTCTGGTAGGTCAAGCTTGTATGCTACAGGACCTACTCTTTCGAGTATCTTGAAAGGTCCTACGTAGAGTGGTGCTAGCTTGCCCTTCTGGCCAAAATGAACCACTCCCTTCCACGGTGATACTTTTAAAAGTACTTGATCACCAATGTCAAACTCCAAGGGCTTTCATCGTTTGTCTGCATAACTCTTTTGATGACTTTGAGCCGCTAGAAGATTGTTTCGAATTTGAATGACCTTGTCGGTTGTTTCTTGAATTAATTCTGGACCGGTGATTTGTGATTCCCCAATTTCGTGCCAACATACTGGAGATCGGCACTTACGACCATATAAAGCTTCGAAAGGAGCCATGCCGATACTTGAATGATAGCTATTGTTGTACGAAAATTCAACTAATGGTAGATGCGCGTCCCAGTTCCCTTTGAAATCTATGACGCATGCTCACAGCATGTCTTCAAGGGTTTGGATGGTGCGTTCAGATTGACCATCAGTTTGAGGATGAAAAGCGGTACTGAGGTCTAATCGTGTACCCAAGGCGGTTTGTACGGCTCGCCATGTTCGTGAAGTGAAACGACCATCACGGTCTGAAATGATGCTTAAAGGTACACCATGACGGCTTACGATCTCGCTGATGTAGATACGAGCTAACTTCTCGTCCTTTAAGTCCTCGCGAATCGGAATGAAATGAGATGACTTTGTAAGACGATCGATTATTACCCATATGGTGTCATACCCACTGGAGGTGCGAGGTAACCTGGTAATAAAATCCATGGTTATGTTTTCCCACTTCCATACAGGTATTTCGGGTTGGACTAGAAGTCCTGAAGGTCTTTGATGTTCAGCTTTTACTTTGGAACAGGTAAGGCACTTGGAAACAAAAACAGCGATATCCTTTTTCATGCCCGGCCACCAGTAGGTGTATCGTAGGTCTTGATACATCTTGTCGGCTCCTGGGTGTACAGAGTATCGTGTTTTGTGCGCCTCATTCATGAGGAAATCACGAAGGTTATCGCGATCAGGAATCCATATGCGATTTAAATAGTATAGAATACCATCGGATTTGGTTTCGATTTTTAGTTCAGCTCCACACGACAGCTCATCGCGTACGTCATTTTCTGTTACAGAAACATGTTGGGCTGCTCGGATTCGATCTTTGATGTCGGTTATGATTTGCGAACATAGAAGACGAATGGAGTTCGCATAACTTTTTCGACTGAGCGCATCGGCCACTACGTTTGCCTTGCCAGGATGATACCGAATTTCACAGTCGTAGTCGTTGAGAAGTTCGACCCATCTTCGTTGCCTCATATTCAACTCCTTTTGGTTGAAAATATGTTGGAGACTTTTGTGGTCAGTGTATATTTCACACTTGGTACCGTAGAGGTAATGTCTCCATATCTTGAGAGCGAACACAACGGCTCCAAGTTCCAGGTCATGGGTAGTGTATTTCTTCTCATGAACTTTGAGTTGTCTAGAAGCATAGGCTATCACTTTTCCTCTTTGCATTAATACACAGCCTAGCCCTTGCCCTGATGCGTCGCAATATACTACAAAGTCATCGCAACCCTCAGGGAGTGTGAGGATAGGTGCGTCACAAAGTTTTTGCTTTAGAGTTTGGAAGGCTTCTTCTTGTTTAGGTCCCCATATGAAGGGTTTTCCTTTATGAGTCAAAGCCGTGAGTGGTACAGCAATACGGGAAAAATTGGCAATGAAGCGTCGATAGTAACCAACCAAACCAAGAAATGACCTTACTTCAGTAGGGGTACGTGGCGCTTGCCATTCCTGTACTGCCTTGATTTTTTAAGGATCGACATGTATTCCCTTGTCATTGACGACATGTCCAAGGAATTGTACTTCTCTTAACTAGAATTCGCATTTTGAGAACTTAGCGTAGAGCTTTTCAGTCCTTAAAAGTGTAAGGATGAGTCGAAGGTGTCGCTCATGATCGGATTTAGACTTGGAGTAGATAAGAATATCGTCGATGAAGACTATGACGAAACGGTCGAGGTAGGGTTTGCATACCCTATTCATTAGATCCATGAATACAGCGGGAGCGTTGGTTAAACCGAATGGCATGACCATGAATTCTTAATGACCATAACGAGTCCGGAAAGCGGTCTTTGGGATATCTTCTTCATGTACTCTGAGCTGATGATAACCAGAACGAAGGTCGATTTTTGAAAAGCAGGTGGCGCCTTGAAGTTGGTCTAGGAGGTCATCGATGCGAGGTAGTGGATAGCGATTTTTAACCGTTAGCTTGTTGAGTTCTCTATAATCAATGCACATGTGAAACGTTCCATCTTTCTTCTTCACAAAGAGGACAGGTGCACCCCAAGGCGAGGAGCTAGGACGTATGAATCCTTTGTCAGTCAGCTCTTGCAGTTGACTGGCCAGCTCTTGCATTTCGGATGGGGCTAACCTATAAGGAGATTTTGCGACTGGTGTAGCGCCATGTACAAGATCGATGCGGAATTCGATTTCTCTTACAGGAGGGAGTCCTGAAATATCGTCGGGAAAGACTTGTGGGAATTCTTTCACAACGGGGATATCTTCGAGTTTCTTCTCCTTGTTTCCCTTTTTGACGACGTGAGTTAGGAATGCGACATAGTTCTTGTGGAGATATTTTCGGGCTTGAAGGCAGGACATTAATTTGAGTCCTTTCGAAGGGGTTTCTCCAAAAATACGTAGGGTCTGACCGTCTGCAAGAGGAATGCGAATGAACTTTTCGCGGCACACTACTTCAGCGTGATGCTGGCTGAGCCAGTCCATACCGATTATAACATCGAAACTTCCCAACTTCATGGGAATGAGGTCAACTGGAAAACGTATAATAGTATTTAATGAAACGGGTTTTCCGTCAGCAACTTCCACCGTTAGAGATTCCATGAGATTAACACGAGTTTGGTTGAGGATAGGTTCAAATTCTAAGGACACAAAACTCTTATCCGCGCCAGTATCGAATAACATGGATGCATAACTACCATTGATGAGAAACGTACCGTTAACCACGTTGTTGTCAGCCCTAGCTTGGTTGGCATTGATGTTGAAAGCTCTTCCTCTGGCAGGTGGAGGAGCTTGGTTAGCTTGGTTTACTGGGTTCGCTTGGGCTTGAGCATGGATGATGTAAACTAAGCGTGGACAAGTGTTTCTGAAGTGGTTTGGGTCCCCACAGTTGTAACAAGCTCGCATGGGTTGCATCATGGGGTAGTTGGGTTGGTAGTAAGTTTGGGCTGCGTGTGGTGCAGGTGGTAGAAGTAAGGGTTGTTGGGCTTGACCCACTATCTGATGGTGGGTTTGGGTTGGGGGTTGATTGCGGTTCATTCGTTGAAGAGTACCATAGGTTTGGATGGTGTGACCTGCGCGGCCACAGCTTGTGCAATGTTGGCAAAGAGTTTCGGGAGGGTGATGGTATTGACAACGGTTGCATTTTGGGTGTGGGCCAGTGTATGGCTTTTTAAATGGTGCAGCTGAGGGAGCGATTTGGGTGATTGGTGCAGCGGTGATAGGAGGGTTGGTTTGAGTGACAACAAAATTCTTGCTGTTTCGTTTCCTCTTACCAGCAAACTTTGAGGAGGAGACCGAGTGGTTTGTAGTTGGGGTCTCAATGGGTGTTTTCTTCTTCTCATCTTTAAATTTGCCGTTTCGGATGCGATTCTCAGTGAGTTCTGTAGCTAATTCCATTGCGGCTTCAAGTGTTGCAGGCGAAGTGCTTAAAATCGAGTCTTGAATTTTCGAGGGAAGACGTCGAATGTAGTGTTCAACCAAATGGTACACGGGGGTGAACAAATTAGGGATCATCTGATTTAGCTCGAGAAATCTCTTATTATAGGAAGTGTGATCTCCTTCCTTTTGTTTTAGTGAGTGGAATTCGTCTTCCAGCTTTTTGATTTCGCTTCTTGGACAGAAGCGTCTTGTCATGAGTTCCCTTAACTCTTCCCATGTTAAGGCCATGGCATCTTCAACTCCTCGTTTACCCTTTTCTGTGTTCCACCAGGTAAGGGCTACCCCAAACAGTCTTCCAGTTGCATAACGTACCTTGCGATCCTCGGGACAATCGCAATTGAGGAAAGTGTTCTCCATTTCTTCAAACCAGTGAAGGAGAGCAGTAACACCTTCGGTCCCTTCATACTTTGGGGGATCGCAAGATTTGAAGTGTTTGTAAGAGCACTTTTTGGAGGGAGGGTTGGCGACGCTCTAGTCTTCTTAATTGGGAGGGTTGATGGGATTTGCGGTGAGAGCTTGTTGAACTTGAATTACGATGTCAGGAAGCACTGCGGCCATTTGTTTAGCAATTTGTGTGGCCAAGCGTTCATTTGATCTTCCTGACTTTCTACCTCCACGTAGTTGCCTAGCCGACATCTACAGGAACATACAAAGGAAGATTGTGAGTTTAAGAAGTTTATAGGTGTCATGTGTCGTAAAAAGAATGAAAAATAACATAACTGACAATAATTCAACTACATCCATAAGATGTCTTGGGTTTGCTCATGTTTGGGCCTCCAATGTCCCCCATACCATCGCCTGTGTAGTCATGTGGGCCCCCATGACTATTGGGCTTGGTAGGATTCACATTGGTGTCGGCGGATTAACACTCGCACCACCCGAATGAAAATCGGAAAATATAATTGCGAGATGTATGGTAGGAGGGTGTCCAGGTGTAGACACAATGACAACTCAAAGTGGGGTTAGCTCACACGACGTTTGGTATAGCATGCTTTGGCCTAATAGGTCCTTCGTACTCTCATCGTTAGTCCCCAGGTAGGCAAACTGGTCCTTTATTTTGGATTTATACGAATGCCAAGCCTAGACAGGACGTTCCGACTACCGGTACTCGTACCCTTCCAGTTACTACATGCCCGTCATGAGAACTCACTTTGATGTGATTTGGAAATACAAAAATCATTGCAAAAATCATGGTAATCGTGAGGTGTGTGCTCTCATGGATATGATATGTTATAGGATATGATTCATGATGAGAATTGTAATATAACATGTATTTGTGAGCATGCTTGCATAACATTGAGTGTAAAAATAAACATAAAGCATATAAACATCATGAATTTTGTATGTAACGCATAAACAATTTAAAATTTTAATCAACTATAGTATAGGCTCTAAGGGTCTAATAACCTATCCTATATCCCTATAGTCATGGCTCTGATACCAATCTGTCACACCCCGACCCGCAGCGGAATAAGAGTAGGGGCATAATTGGGTTATCATCAAAGCTCATGATGTTTACTAAAATGTTTCATATTTATTAAATTCAAATTACACTTAAATATCCAAAACAAAATTCATACAATTACAAGAAAATGAAACTACATAATTATTCCAAAACTTAAACTTGTTTATTCTTCTAGGCCTTCCTATGTGTTTCTTGTCTCAGCTGGATCACCTGTATCATGTGTAAAACGGGGGATATTTTGGGTCAACAAAAGTTGGCGATTGAACCTTGATAAAACATTGTTACTAATTTCTTGTTTTATTTAATAAAGAAAATTTGTGCAATAATCACATGTGAGCAAACATATATAAATAAACAAACACAAACCACTTTGGATGAGTATATGATATGAATGATGATGTATGTGAGATCAAGGCTCAATCAAACGGAGCCGATCTAATGAGGCACCTGATGCTCAACCCGTCTCCCACGGGGAACTGATAATGCGTGCACTGAAAATGATAAATCCAATCTACATATAATCCACACAACAATTGATACACATTTGATACACATTTGGTCACGGATATGATGTATGCACAAGTGTTTCTATATATGATAAAAGAATTATACGACACATGATACACCCCAAAACATGATTAAAACGGGAAATTGGTAGAGATTCACTAACAATGGGTGCGTTCTTTGATGACGATGAGTGCGCACGAATTTATGATTCAATCGACGAGGGAAGAACTAACCTAGATAATAATAAAATGATTCGATAAATAAATAAATTTTATTTGAGATTAATATTTTTAATTAATGCCTTTAAATGGAATTTTTAGATTTATTTTGGTGAGTTTAAGGAAATTTTCTAACTTTAATAATCTTATTTTTAAGTACTTTAAATAATTTTTCAATTAAATAAATAAATAAAAAGTTGACTTTTTGACCGTTGACCGTTGACCGGGTCTTGACCGGTTAGACTGTGTTTTCTATGCGCTGAATGAGGTTCGAACTCGGGACCTCTCGTATACGTGCACGTAGCTCTACCAACTGAGCTACGTGTCTAACCCGAAATATTCTCTGTTTTAATTATATATATATACTAATTAATTTTAACCTTATTTAGTTTATATCAAAAATGGTTTAATATGGCCGAACCGGCTTCAGAGGCCCGGAGTCGAACTCGGGACGTTCGGTTCGAGTGCGCACAGCCCAACCAGTTGGGCGTGTGTCTAATCTGTTTAACTAATGGATTATATTACTCTTATAAACATTCTGTGACTTGATCTGATTAAGTTCTAAAAATGTTGGTTTTATTTCTGAAAGTCGGTATCTTGTGCGATTCAAACTCGGGACGTGTGTATTGTTTGTGCACACAGTCCACCGCTGGACTGTGTGTCTAACCCGGTTATATACCCGATTTTAATTATACTAATACACATGTTTTAACTTCATCTTCTTCACTTAGGGAATTACAGAACAGTGAAACCGACTGTTTGTTTAATCGATCATGACTTATACTTGATTGAAATGGACAGAAAAATTAAATGATATGGTATACCAGAACAGCGAGTTTGCTTCAGATTTCCGGCAAGTGTCGTCGGCTCTGATTTGTGATTTCCGGCTGTATGAACTGTTTTAACAGTTTCGATTATTGGTTTGAACAATTAAAGTATAAATCAAGAAATAGCAGAGAGGTTTAGACAGTTATACCGTATGATGAATGAATACGGTTTTCTGATCAACGATTCCGGCGATATTCCGGCGAGTGCAGAGGAACTCCGGCGACGTGCTCTGGAAGAATTAAAGCTTCGAAAAAGTGTGCGGTTCTGAGCGAAAGGATTTCCAGATGATTGAGTGGGTATTTATAGGGATGAACAGCTGAATTGAGTTTGAATTGGGGTCAAAGTTCGCGATTAAAGATTACCGTCGGTTATGACTGAAATTGATTGCCGGCGACGGTTATAACCGACGTCGAAATCAATTTGTGCGGTTCAGTCAAAAGGAATATGGCCAAAATCGCGGATTGCCGGATTTTCCGGTGATTGCGAGTTCTGGCGCGTTGATTACCGGATTTGACTTTCGGTTTTATTATATATGTTATTTGTTTTAGTGTTTATCACAAACAAAGTGTGTGGCGGAGCGGTGTGTTGTGTGTTTGTGTTTGTGGGTGACCCGGGTTCGAAACCCGGCGTCTCCATTATTTTTTTATTCACTATTTTTTGTTATTTAATAATTATGGTTTAAAATTCTAGATATGTTTATTAGTTATGTATTGTTTAAAATTAATATCAACAATAAATACGCAACGGAACTTATAACTGTATATTCGATTAATAAACGAAGCGGGTTTGGAAACCCTTTTTTCGACGAATGTTACAGTGTGCTTATGCAGAGAGGCAAGGTGATTGCCTATGCATCACGACAATTGAAGGTGCACGAGAGAAATTACACCACCCATGATTTGGAACTGGGTGCAGTAGTATTCGCACTTAAACTTTGGAGGCATTATCTATACGAAACAAAGTGTACTATCTACACCGATCATAAAAGCCTCCAACATTTGTTCAATCAGAAAGACTTGAACATGAGACAACGACGTTGGATGGAAACACTCAATGACTATGATTGTGAGATTCGATATCATCCAGGGAAAGCGAATGTAGTCGCTGATGCGCTTAGTCTCAAGGAAAGAGTCAAACCTTTAAGGATCAATGCCAAGAGCATTGAATTGAAGAATAGCTTAAATGAAAAGCTATTATTTATACAAAAGGAAGCCATGTCAGAGGACAATATCGCAATAGAAGGATTAGGTGTAACCATTGATCAGGTAGCATCTGGAAAGGACGGAATGTTTAGGCTTAATAATAGAATCTGGGTTCCGATCTTTGGAGGACTTAGAGATGTAATCCTCCAAGAAGCACAAAGTTCTAAATATTCGGTTCACCCAGGAAGCGACAAGATGTATCAAGATCTTAAACCCAGTTATTGGTGGATGGGTATGAAGATAGATATAGCCAATCATGTAGCAAATTGCTTGACATGTTCTCAAATTAAGGCAGAACACCAGAAACCGTCAGGACTTTTACAACAACTTGAGATCCCAGTGTGGAAATGGGAAATGATAACAATGGACTTCATCACTAAGTTACCCAAGACCAAGTGTGGCAATGACACTATTTGGGTTATTGTAGATAGATTAACCAAATCCGCTCACTTCTTGCCAATTAAAGAAATATACGACTCTGACAAGCTGGCTAAGCTTTATGCTGATGAGATTGTGTCCTTGCACGGCGGTATCCATTGTATCTAATAGAGATACAAGATACACCTCTCACTTTTGGAAAAGCTTCCAACAATCTCTAGGCACGAGATTAGACTTTAGTACAGCTTACCATCCTCAGACGGACGGACAAAGCGAGCGTACCATTCAAACCTTGGAGGACATGCTTCGAGCTTGTGTGATCGATTTAGGCGGAAGTTGGGATGATCACTTACCCCTAATCGGGTTCTCTTACAATAATAGTTATCACACAAGTATTAAGGCCGCTCCTTTTGAAGCCTTATACGAAAGAAAATGTAGGACGCCTGTGTAACATCCGTCGAAAAACGGGTTTCCAAAACCCGCTTCGTTTATTAATCGAATAGTCAGTTATAATTTTTGTTGCGTATAAATGGTTCATTTTAATTTTAAACTATAATTAATAAACATTTTAGAATTTAAAAACTATAATCATTAAATGGTAAAAACAAGTGCTAAAAAAATAAAATCAAGCTGCCGGGTTTCGAACCCGGGTCAGCCGGATCAAACAAACAAACATCTCACCACTCCGCCACTTGACTCGTTTGTGATAACTATTAAAACAAATAATATTTATAATAAAACTCGAAATCGAATTCAGTAATCAGCGCGCCCAATCCGCAGTCGCCGGAATTATCGACGATTTCGCGAGACTTCGACCGTTTCCTTTGACTGAGCGCGTGTATTAACTTCGACATCGGTTATAACCGATGTCTAATCCCGCAATCCCAGTCATAACCGCCGGAAAAGTTATGACCACGAATCAAGATCAAATTCGGACTCGATTCATTCTATTTCTTCCCTATAAATACACACCCAAATCTCTGGTAACCTTTTCGCTCAAAATTGCACAATTTATCGAAGTCTTAGCACTCGCCGGACTTTCACCGGAAAACCGAGACTTACACCAAATCGGTAAATTTCTTGACTCTTTCATTTTCAATCCATTGTTAGACATATACTAACTTCAATCCTTCAACCAAAATCGGTTCCAGACGACGTTGCCGGAAATTCTGCACTCGCCGGAAAATCTCTGGAAATTCTAAAATCACACTGTAAATCGGTACAATCATCTAAACCCTTGATATCTCTTGTTTAGTCACTTAATTTCACAACTCATTGATCAAAACTGTTAATTGAATCGCTCAGACGGAATTCACAAATCAGAGCCGCCGACCCTTGCCTGAGTTCTGAGAAAAACATCCTGTTCGGTACATTCGAATCCGTAACTCTCTTTATTCATTACATTTCATTCAATCATATGTTCGACGAACGATTTAAACAAGAACAGTCGAACATCTTTGTCTGTGTCTTCATGAATGAAGAAGACGAAGTCGAACATTGTATATAAGTTTAATTAAAACAGGATATTAAACCGGGTTAGACACACAGTCCAGCGATGGACTGTGTGCAATCACACAGCGCACGTCACGAGTTCGAACCTTACAACGCACCGACTTTCCGAATTAAAACCAAAATTTTTAAAACTGAATCAGATCAAGTCACAGTAAGTTTATAAGTATAATTTAAACCATAAGTTAAACAGATTAGACACACAGCCCAACTGGTTGGGCTGTGCGCTTACAAACCGAAGGACCCGAGTTCGACTCCGGGTCCCTGCAACCGGTTCAACATATAAACCCTTTTTAATATAAACCAAATAAATTAACATTTAAGTAATATATATATATATATAATTAAAACATAGAATATTTCGGGTTAGACACGTAGCTCAGTTGGTAGAGCTGCGTGCACGCGTACGAGAGGTCCCGGGTTCGAACCTCACTCAGCGCACAACATTTCCACAGTCCAACCGGTCAACGGTCCGGTCAACGGTCAACGGCCGGTCAACGGTCAAAAAGTCAAAATTTTTATTTTCTTGTTATTTATTTATTTAATTTAAAAATCAATTAAAAACACTTAAAAATAATATTTTTGAAGTTAGAAAATTTCCTTAAACTCACAAAAATAAATCTAACAACCCCATTAAGAACACTAATTAAAAATATTAATCTCAAATAAAAGTTTATTTATTTATCGAATTATTATGTTATTTTTTATGTTAGTTTCTCTCGTGGTTAAATCCAAATTCGTGCGCATTCATCGTCAATCCAAGAAATGCAACCACTGTGAGTGAATTCTTACAAATTCCCCTTTTATTCATGTTTTGGGGTGTATCATGTGTCGCTTAAATTAATTCGCTTATTCAAACTTGTGCCATTACCATTATATGATCTAAACTTATAATGTAAATATTGTTTGTTGTGATGTGTGTTTACATATTGTCAAGTTACGTGCAAATCATTCATTAGGCCCATCAGTTCCTCGTGGGAGACGAGTTGAACATCGCGTGCCTCAAAATCAATCATTTGGTGTATGTGTGTGCAATAATTAATATTGTGTGTTTTGTGATTAAATTTACATCTACGTTTACTCATATGTGGTTACGCACTTTATTTTATAATCGTACAACAAACACGTTTAAATGTTTTCATAGGATTCACTCGCCACCCAAAAACCCTATTTTTACACATGATACAGGTGGACAGGTTGAAGCAAGGTACACATAGGAAATTGCCTTAGAAGAAAAATAATGAAGTCTTGAAAGATGTATAGAACATGTTGTACTTGTATTATTGATTGTAATGATTCTCCTTTAAAAAGAAATAATAAATATGAAACTTTATAATAAATGTCATGAGCTTTGATGAAAACCCAATCATGCCCCGATCACCATTTCCGCTGCGGGTCGGGTGTGACAGCCTGTGTGTTGGGCCGAAGTTGGAGAAGCCCAACTATCTGGAACCGAAATCGTCCTCGAAACCATGGAAAAGATTGTGCAAATCCGTGATCGACTTAAGGCAGCCCGAGATAGACAAAAGAGCTATGCCGACAAAAGGCGTAAACCTTTGCAGTTCCAAGTTGGGGAGAAGGTTATGTTAAAAGTGTCACCTTGGAAAAGTGAATGCGTTTTGAGAAAAAGGGCAAGTTAAGCTCGAGATACATCAGGCCATTCGAAATAATCGAATGTGTCAGACCCGTAGCTTATCGGCTTAAGCTACCGGAAAAGCTCAATGGAATCCATGATGTGTTCCACGTCAGCAATCTGAAGAAATGCCTCGTGGACGAGTCATTCGCAATGCCACATGAAGACATACAGATCGATGAAAACTTGCGTTTCATAGAGAAACCAATTGCGATCGAGGATCAGCAAGTTAAGAAGCTTCGTAGGAAGCACGTACCTATTATGAAGGTCAAATGGGATGCCCGTCGGGGTCCCGAATATACTTGGGAGGTCGAGTCCAATATGCAACAAAAGTACCCTTATCTATTTGAATAAATCTCGAGGTCGAGATTTTTATTAAGGGGGTAAAGATGTAACACCTCGAAAAATTCGTTCAATAAAAATCCGACACGTGTCCCGAAAATTATTGGTTTCCACGAGTAGCCGAGAAGGACTAAAGACGCCGTCATGTTATTTAATTAACCTCTGAACAAGCATCGGAAAAGGTCGAAGGATCAAAGTGGCAAGTTTCCAAAAATTTCATCTCTGGGAAGTCCTTACGGACCGTAATCATCAATGGTTACGGACCATAAGGCAATCATCATATGGTTTAAGTAAGGCGGTTACAGACCGCAAGCCTTATTGGTTACGATCCGTAACCAATTCAAATTTGTGGGCGCGCCATGGCCTTACGGACCGCAAGGCTCACTCCTTACGGTCCGTAAGTGGGTGCCAGCGACAGAATGCATGGCAGCTTGCTGCCCTGCCACCTTGCTCGCCATTTCCACCCTTCTCCTACTTATGCCACGATCCTAGCCACTTGTAATCATCCCCTGACCCATGCTAACACCTGGATCAATCCTATGAGGCATCTCCAACTATAAATACCCTTAAAGTTGCAACATGGAAACTTGCTCATTTCTTCAAAAATTCCTCTCATCCTATCTGGAGGTTCCTGATCCTTGGGGACTTCCTAATTAGTCTATTTCGTGCTAAGGACCTTGTGTAAGTGTTCTTAGCCATCCTTTTCAGTTTATTAATTTTAAGCCAATGTCAAAGCGTTGACGTAAAAACGCTTTGACTTTGAGCTAAGACCATTATGGTCCAGCCAATGTTCGTAATATATTTTGGTCATACAAACCTGGTCTCAACAACAGTTTTACTTAAATACTCATTTAAATCGTCATTTAGCGACTTAATCGCCGTTTCGGCGCATAATGTGGTCTAAAACCATATTGGAGCTTGAGACTTGATACCTACTGATTTCAAAACAATTTTCGAATTATTAACAGTAGGTACATGTTCCAAACTCAGATTCCCAAATAAGTTATCAATTATATGTGAAATGACCAAATTACCCTTTCGGGACATAGTTTGGTCTTAAACTATAAACCACACATACAATTGATGTCCTATTGATATAACACCATAAAATAGTTATTTTTACAGAATGTTTATATTAATAACATCAGTTTACATATAAGCCCGTTTATTACATTTTATAAATGACGAAAATACCCTTAAAGGCATAATTTACTTTTAAAACCATAACGGGCCGTCATATCAATAACCTACTGTTATAATACATATTTTAAACTTAATGGAATATGGAACTTGTGTAGGACTCACCCGGTTTCCCAGTTTCGCTTATATGTGTACGATTTAGCCTACGTGATAGTTTACGTAATTTAATCGAAATGCGTTTAACCATATCGAAACACTCTCATATTCCAGAATGTAAAAAGAGTACCCATATTATACAAGTCCTAGTACTTATCGGGTCCAAAATACATTCTTTTTCGGTCACCGCTTAATCTAGCGTTTTGTACCGTCATCTTTATTTTAAGTTAGCCGGTCTAAGTAAATGACTAAATAAAGACCCGCTAGCTAACTAATCGGTTAATAATACCATCTATTCCAGACTAGAGACTTCCGGTAGATTGTCGCCAAGATAGTTTATTTTGATTACGGCTGTGCTTTGCTTATTTTCTTATTACTAAGGACTTTGCAAGCCAGGTAAATACTTTAACTTATTTTCCTTATACGGCTTGGGACACAGTATACTAATACCGCATGGTTGGATATGGGATCAAAGACCATGAGTCGGGAATTCAAATAATCCATTTTAATTCGTATTGCTTAATATTAAACATTTGGGGGTTAAAACGACCGTGTCCTGGATATCCACGGCTCATTTAATTGTAAATGGCCACGACCTAAGCACGGGTGTAGGCATACACCCGTCAGATGCTAAATTAAAATTATGACCCATTAGGGGTGCACCTATTAAAGGTGTTAAAGTGGTGTGTTGATTAATCATGATCCCGGCATAGTTTTCGGGTTCTAAATGTATTATTAGCATGTAAAACTGATACATGAAATTATTTATCCCAAGTTATTTATAAAACAAAGTACCATTGTGTACACTAAGTGTTTTCAAAATGTTTTCAAAATGAGTCGGTTAAACGTATTTACCAGTGAAAACTGACGTATATTCAAAAGACTAAGCGCAGGGACAAGTATACGTAATTAGGCTGGAAGTGCTCGGCGAAGCTTAAGAGGAATTGAAACCCTTTGCTTAGAAGGCCTTAGTCTGTCAAGTTTCTTTTTGTATTCACATTTCGATCCGCCTGTGGATCTAGTTACAAGCTTGTATTATTATTTTTGAACTTTGAACATTCAAACGTTGTAATAGTAATTATCCAGACTTCCGCTGTGTATTAATGTATTGCTTGGTGATGATGATATCAACTTACGTCACGATATTCCCCAACCAGGCCCACCGGGTTATACGTGGAAATTAGGGGTGTGACAGGTTGGTATCAGAGCCAACTCTCGAGTGAATTAAACACTAGCCTTTTGTGTTTAATCTCGGGAATACATAATAACACATATCTCTCAGACTTTCGAGTCTAGACTTTGACCTAGGTGTAATCATTTCCATCTTATTATTCTAGCTTGTATTTTGTTTAACTTGTTTTTGAAACAGGAACAATGCCGCTAAGTTTAGACGTGCAGGAAAGGGTAAAGGACCCTTGAGGGTGGACCCTCAATGACTGGACCAATTCATCCTTTAGACCACCATACTAGACCCTCTTTAGTGTAGCAGCCAACTTACCTGAATACAACCCTTACGAAGGATCCGGAGATTCTTCATCCCCATTTAAACCTTACCGACATTCGATATCACATGAATACTCCCCACCTCATGCACATTCTCAGCATTCCTACCATTCACATCATTCCCATCAATCTCACCATTCACACTCCCATTCCCAACAAGAATACTTCAACTCCTACTTTGATAACCCAGTCAACCAACCCGCACCTAGAAACCCCTCCAGTTGACTCACCCACACATATGGAGGAAGATTCTGACCCGTAGGAATTCCGCCAAACCGGATCGTATGGTCATCCTGTTGAGCTGTCTAGCGGCTTGAACTCCGTGGCAGGATCTCCATTTAGAGGTCCCGATGAATTTGACCAAAGATGGGCACAATATGTGTTCGTCAACACGCCCTCATACCATAGCACTCCCCAACACCAAAACCCATCACCCCATCCTCACCAAGAGGATGTTGAAATGCAACAGGTGGACCAACCTCAGCCACCACCTGAATCATCATCACAACCACGCCAAAAGCGTGGGGCACGTATGTAGGTACGTGCTGGTCAAAGGTCGGTTCGCTACCACCTTTACCACCCTCTTACCCCATCATCCCTGAGGACCCACAAATGGGTGGACCCTCAAACACCTCGCCAGTGACGGAACCCCCACCGCAACCAGTGTTGAGCCTTTGCCTCAACCACATCTACCACCGCTGGATTTTGCTAATCCAATACCTGCATATACAGGACCATCAGGGTTTCACACTGCCGACCCTCCTGGCTTGTATAATTACATTCACCATGGAATGGAGCAGGACCCTTATTATGATGCAGTCATTCATAATAACCTTTATCATTCCTCTTACCCTTCCTACCCACCTCCTTATACCTCTACCGGGTATCCCACCTTATTGGTCACCGATCCACTCAGCCGCAACCCCAACCACAAGTACCACTCGAGGCCATTAATGAGGGCTTGGATCAAGTAAGGGAAATGCGACAACAGGTCAAGAAATTAGAGAAGAAAACAATGAATTTATCAAGAAGCTTTACAAAGCTCAAAAGGAAAGAAGGATGACTAACTTTGTATTTTCATATATGTAATTTAAATTCCAAAAGTCACTGCGTGGACAAGTTTCCTTTTCAGTCCCTGCGAGGACATTATTATTTCTGTTAGGTTCCTGCGTGAACCATTTTGTTATTTCAAGTCCTATATATTAGGCAATTATGTAACGTTTTCTTTAACGAAATTTCTCCATGTTATGTTTCATCCAATCAATCATCATGATTCAATTAAATTTTCTTGATCCGATATATCATCCCAAGATCTATTAGCCAATGACTATGATCAACTAGGAATTGGCAAATGAAAATTTCGGAAGTAACCTTCTGTCTAGCAAAGGTGAACAATGTTCAACTTCCAAGTTTATCATTTCTCTATATCAACTCTCAATGAGAAGTTACCCTTAATTTCCCGTGACAATCATTGCCACATTAGTCAAATGGGTAAGTAACAATGTTCGCACCCTATCGCTAAGTGATCCTAATGAGATCCTGGTTAAATTATTCAAACACTCGATAGCAGTGTAAAGCCAATGTGCAAGGATACAGTATTGACGTTTAACGCACTAACTGATAAATTTTGGACTATTCCAACCTATAAATACCTATGGAGGTCCTTCGAGCCTAGGTCATATATAAATATACTACATTTAATATTTAAATCCTATATGGTCATAGAACCATGATCGTGAATAAGGTACGCCATAGCAACTAACTGAATCCATCTCAAAATATTGAAGTAAACTACAGCAATGGCTGATTCAAATGAAGTGAACAGCAAACGTAATGATGACAACGCCAATGAGAACATTCTTATTAGTAAGAATGATTTAAGAGAACTTATTGCCACAGAAGTCGCAAGGCTTTAAAGGATAAATCCGAACGAAAACCGGAGTCGGGTGCTTCTCGCTCCAAGCCTGTTTCCAAACCCAAATCTCCGCCAGGCCCCTCGAAGTCAAAGAAAAGTGAGGTACACTCCTCGAATGTGAGGAGTATAGCAAAGAGTAACGAGCAACTTAAGAAACCAAATGTTGATGGCGATGAAAGCTCCTACAAGTACTTCGTGTCTTGTAGACCCCGTGATTTTAATGGGGAAAAAGGAGCTGTATAATGTTTAAGATGGCTCGATGAGATGGAAACAGTAGGGATATCAGCGGCTGCGCTGATAAGAATGTTGTTAAGTATGTGTCTCAGTCATTCAAGGGCGATGCCCTTATCTGGTGGAAAGCCTTGGTTCAAACAACAGGCAAGGTTCATCTTTACAATTGAGTTGGTCCAAGTTTGTGGACCGCCCCATGAGGTAGAGAAAATTGAGTCAGATTTCTTAAATCTGACTATGAAGAACATGGATTGTCAGAAATTTGTTACCGACTACAACTCTCTCTCAAGGCTAGTGCCTTATTTAGTCACCCCGGAGCCCAAACGTATCGCACGTTTATCAATGGGCTAGCTCCTGAAATTAGGAGTATGGTTAAGGCGGCAAGTCCTGGCACCTACAAATCTGTTGTAGAACTATCCCTCTCCATCACACAAGATTATGTGAGGCAAATGTCAGTTAAGACTGACAATGATGGGAAGCGAAACGGAGGACGGAAACCCCCATAAATTTAACAAGAAAGGAAAACATAGGTTTAGTAAGGATAATCAAAAGTCAGCGACAAACCCACGTGCAAGACGTGTGGAAAGCAACACTACGGACAGTGTCGCTTAGGACAAAAACTGAAGCAATGCAACATCTGCAAGAAAACTGGGCATCGGTCTCATGAGTGCCGCAATATTAAGGACGCTACTTGCTTCGGGTGTGGTGAGAAAGGCCACATCAAAACGAATTGCCCTAAGGCTACTACTGAGGGTAAGGCCAAAACTACCGAAGCTAAGAAAGCCACTGCTAGGGCCTTTCAAATGAATGCTAAGGAAGCAGTGAAGGATAACAATGTCAGAAGGGTACGTTCCTTATCAACGACGCTTTTGCTAGAGTTCTTTTTAGATTCGGCGCCGATAAGTCGTTTGTAGATCATAAATTTAGTGAACTACTAAACTTGCCCGTAAGAACTCTAGACATAACCTATGAAGTAGAGCTCGCTGATGGAACTATAGAAACCGCTTCTTCCATTCTTGACGGATGCTCCATATCCATCAAGAATCATTCTATCCCTGTCTCTCTTTTACCGATGAAACTAGCGGGATTCGACGTAGTCTTAGGCATGGATTGGTTATCGCATAACCAAGCACGCATTGCCTGCGATAAGAAACTCATCGAGATCAAATCCCTGTCTGGTAAAATCCTCACCATTCATGGAGACAAACACTTTGGACTGCCGGATAAAGCAGTTTTGTTTAAGGCATCTAGATGTATGACGAAGGGATGTGTCATCTACATGGCACAAGTCACCGTTGATGAACCAAAACCAAAGATTGAAGATATACCTATCATCTCTGAATACCCAGACATGTTCCCGAAAGAATTACCTGGCCTACCTCCGGATAGGCAGGTAGCATTTCGTATTGACATCATACCTGGGGCAGCTCCTATAGCTAAAGCTCCATACCGTTTAGCGCCAACCGAGATGAAAGAATTGAGAACCCAACTGGACGAACTTTTAGAGAAAGGTTTTATTCAACCTAGCTCTTCGCCTTGGGGAGCTCCTATCTTGTTTGTTAAAAAGAAGGACGGATCAATGCGGATGTGCTATTGATTACCGTGAACTCAATAAGATAACGATCAAGAACAGTTATCCTTTGCCCAGGATCGATGATTGTTTGACCAATTGCAAGGTGCAAGTTACTTCTCGAAGATTGATTTAAGGTCAGGATATCACCAGCTTAAAGTTAGAAACGAAGATGTTCCGAAAACTGCTTTCAGGACAAGATATGGACATTACGAGTTCTTGGTGATGCCTTTTGGGCTCACTAATGCACCCGCAGCATTCATGGATCTCATGAATAGAGTCTGCAAGCCATACTTAGATAAGTTTGTCATTGTCTTCGTAGACGACATACTCATCTACTCTCGAAATCAATCTGATCACGAGAAACATTTGCGGTGCATTCTTGAAATTCTACGCCAGGAAAAGTTGTACGCAAAATTTTCTAAGTGTGAGTTCTGGCTACGTGAAGTTTAGTTCCTTGGCTACATAGTGACTGAACATGGTATCCAAGTAGACCCAGCAAAGATAGAAGCAATAATGAATTGGTAAGCCCCAAAGACACCTTCCGAGATACGTAGTTTCTTAGGATTGGCTGGTTATTATCGAATGTTCATTGAGAACTTCTCACGAATAGCCGCTCCTTTGACAATCTTGACCCGTAAGAATGCTAAATTCAACTAGGGACCAAAGCAACAAGAATCTTTTGAGACATTAAAGTATAAGTTAAGCAATCCCCCGGTGTTAACTCTGCCAGAAGGTATTGAAGAGTTTGTGGTTTATTGTGATGCTTCGCATACTGGTATGGGATGTGTGCTTATGCAGAGAGGCAAGGTGATTGCCTATGCATCACGACAATTGAGGTGCACGAGAGAAACTATCACCACCCATGATTTGGAACTGGGTGCAGTAGTATTCGCACTTAAACTTTGGAGGCATTATCTATATGGAACAAAGTGTATTATCTGCACCGATCATAAAAGCCTCCAACATTTGTTAAATCAGAAAGACTTGAACATGAGACAACGACGTTCGATGGAAACACTCAATGACTATGATTGTGAAATTCGATATCATCCAGGGAAAGCGAATGTAGTCGCTGATGCACTTAGTCTCAAGGAAAGAATCAAACCTTTAAGGATCAATGCTAAGAGCATTGAATTGAAGAATAGCTTAAATGAAAAGCTATTATTTATACAAAAGGAAGCCATGTCAGAGGACAATATCGCAAGAGAAGGATTAGGTGCAACCATTGATCAGTTAGCATCTGGAAAGGATGGAATGTTTAGGCTTAATAATAGAATCTGGGTTCCGATCTTTGGAGGACTTAGAGATGTAATCCTCCAAGAAGCACATAGTTCTAAATATTCGGTTCACCCAGGAAGCGACAAGATGTATCAAGATCTTAAACCAGTTATTGGTGGATGGGTATGAAGAAAGATATAGCCAATCATGTAGCAAAGTGCTTGACATGTTCTCAAATTAAGGCAGAACACCAGAAACCATCAGGACTTTTACAACAACTTGAGATCCCAGTGTGGAAATGGGAAATGATAACAATGGACTTCATCACTAAGTTACCCAAGACCAAGCTGGCAATGACACTATTTGGGTTATTGTAGATAGATTAACCAAATCTGCTCACTTCTTGCCAATTAAAGAAACATACGACTTTGACAAGCTGGCTAAGCTTTATGTTGAGGAGATTGTGTCCTTGGACGGTGTGCCGATATCCATTGTATTGATAGAGATACAAGATACACATCTCACTTTTGGAAAGCTTCCAACAATCTCTAGGCACGAGATTAAACTTTAGTACAGCTTACCATCCTCAGACGGACGGACAAAACGAGCGTACCATTCAAACCTTGGAGGACATGCTTCGAGCTTGTGTGATCGATTTAGGCGGAAGTTGGGATGTCACTTACCCCTAATCGAGTTCTCTTACAATAATAGTTATCACACAAGTATTAAGGCAGCTCCTTTTGAAGCCTTATACGGAAGAAAATGTAGGACGCCTGTGTGTTGGGCCGAAGTTGGAGAAGCCCAACTATCTGGACCGAAATCGTCCTCGAAACCACAGAAAAGATTGTGCAATCCGTGATCGACTTAAGGAGCTCGAGATAGACAAAAGAGCTATGCCGACAAAAGGCGTAAATCTTTACAGTTCCAAGTTGGGGACAAGGTTATGTTAAAAGTGTCACCTTGGAAAGGTGAATGCGTTTTGGGAAAAAGGGCAAGTTAAGCCCGAGATACATCGGGCCATTCGAAATAATCGAATGTGTCAGACCCGTAGCTTATCGGCTTAAGCTACGGAAAAGCTCAATGGAATCCATGATGTGTTCCATGTCAGCAATCTGAAGAAATGCCTCGTGGACGAGTCATTGGCAATGCCACATGAAGACATACAGATCAATGAAAACTTGCGTTTCATAGAGAAACCAATTGCGATCGAGGATCGCAAGTTAAGAAGCTTCGTAGGAAGCACGTACCTATTGTGAAGGTCAAAGGGATGCCCGTCGGGGTCCCGAATATACTTGGGAGGTCGAGTCCAATATGCGACAAAAGTACCCTTATCTATTTGAATAAATCTCAAGGTCGAGATTTTTATTAAGGGGGTAAAGATGTAACACCTCGAAAAATTCGTTCAATAAAAATCCGACACGTGTCCCGAAAATTATTGGTTTCCACGAGTAGCCGAGAAGGACTAAAGGCGCCGTCATGTTATTTAATTAACCTCTGAACGAGCATCGGAAAAAGTCGAAGGATCAAAGTGGCAAGTTTCCAAAAATTTCATCTCTATGAAGTCCTTACGGACCGTAACCATCAATGGTTACGGACCGTAAGGCAATCATCATATGGTTTCAGTAAGGCGGTTACGGACCACAAGCCTTATTGGTTACGGTCCGTAACCAATTCAAATCTGTGGGCGCGCCATGGCCTTACGGACCGCAAGGCTCACTCCTTACGTCCGTAAGTGGGTGACAGCGACATAATGCATGGCAGCTTGCTGCCCTGCCACCTTGCTCGCCATTTCCACCCTTCTCATGCTTATGCCACGATCCTACCACGATCCTAGCACTTCTATTCATCCCCTAACCCATGCTAACACCTGGATCAATCCCATGAGGCATCTCCAACTATAAATACCCTTATAGTTGCAAGATGGAGACTTGCTCATTTCTTCAAACATTCCTCTCATCCTATCTGGAGGTTCGTGGTCTTGGGACTTCCTAGTTAGTCTTATTTCGTGCTAAGGACCTTGTGTAAGTGTTCTTAGCCATCCTTTACAGTTTTATTAAGTTTTAAGCCAATGTCAAAGCGTTGACGTAAAAAACGCTTTGACTTTGAGCTAAGACCATTATGGTCCAGCCAATGTTCGTAACGAACATGGCTACATGATCGTAATAAGGTAGGTGTTAATCCCTCAACAGGGCATCTCCTGATTACCACGTTTGCTTGGTCAATTGACGGGTCAAAGTCATGTTAATAAAAAGTCAAACGGGTCAGTTTTGAAATAAAATCATAATTAGCAATGTAGATGTTATAAAATTGACACTCTAATAACTTAGTAATAATTGTAAGAACATGTGGGAACATGTTCGGCTCGTCAATTCCAGGTCTAAGGTCGGTTCGCAACCGAAAGTCGCAAAGTTTGACTTCTGCTTTGACTTTCGGTTCTGACCCGATTTAGCAACATTACCTACTGTCCCTAAGTTGCATTATGGCCATGTTATAATATACTATAACTCTTTGGAGTTATGGGACATGGTCATGTAGAAATCCGAGTCATTATGCGAGTATCCGTTAAATATGCCTAAAACGCCCTTTTAACACATAAAATGGTTTAAACAATAAACTTGACATCAAAACTTATTACCTACTTATGTAATATCATTATTAAGGTTATTTGGAATATTTATTCAGGTTGCGAACTGGGTTTAATCTCTAGTTTACACATTATGTCCTTAAATGACGATAGCGCCCTTTCGGCACTTGAAATGAGTTTTAAACATTTTTATGAACCAAAACCTTATGCTTACTGATATAATATATGTATTAACATATTTTGTTCATACAAACCTGGTCTCAACAATAGTTTTACTTAAATACCATTTAAATCGTCATTTAGCGACTTAATCGCCGTTTCGGCGCATAATGTGGTCTAAAACCATATTGGAGCATTGAGACTTGATACCTACTGATTTCAAAACATATTTTCGAATTATTAACAGTAGGTACATGTCCCAAACTCAGATTCCCAAATAAGTTATCAATTATATGTGAAATGACCAAATTACCCTTTCGGGACATAGTTTGGTCTTAAACTATAAACCACACATACAAGTGATGTCCTATTGATATAACACCATAAATAGTTATTTTTACAGAAAGTTTATATTAATAACATCAGTTTACATATAAGCCCGTTTATTAATTTTATAAATGACGAAAATACCCTTAAAGGCATAATTTACTTTTAAAATCATAACGGGCCGTCATATCAATAACCTACTGTTATAACAACATATTTTAAACTTAATGGCATATGGAACTTGTGTAGGTACCGTCATCTTTATTTTAAGTTAGCCGGTCTAAGCAAATGACTAAATAAAGACCCGCTAGCTAACTAATCGGTTAATAATACCATCTATTCCAGACTAGAGACTTCCGGTAGATTGTCGCCAAGATAGTTTATTTTGATTACGGACTGTGCTTTGCTTATTTTTTTATTACTAAGGACTTTGCAAGCCAGGTAAATACTTTAACTTATTTTTCCTTATACGGGCTTGGGACACGGTATACTAATACCGCATGGTTGGATATGGGATCAAAGACCAATGAGTCGGGAATTCAAATAATCCATTTTAATTCGTGTTGCTTAATATTAAACATTTGGGGGTTAAAACGACCGTGTCCTGGATATCCACGGCTCATTTAATTGTAAATGGCCACGACCTAAGCACAGGGTGTAGGCATACACCCGTCAGATGCTAAATTAAAATTATGACCCATTAGGGGTGCACCTATTAAAGGTGTTAAAGTGGTGTTCGATTAATCATGATCCCGGCATATTTTTCGGGCTCTAAATGTATTATTAGTATGTAAAACTGATAACATGAAATTATTTATCCCAAGTTATTTATGAAACAAAGTACCATTGTGTACACTAAATGTTTTTGAAATGTTTTCAAATGAGTCGGTTAAATGTATTTACCAGTAAAAACTGACGTATTTTCAAAAGACTAAGCGCAGGTGACAAGTATACGTAATTAGGCTGGAAGTGCTAGGCGAAGCTTAAGAGGAATTGCAACCCTTTGCTTAGAAGGCCTTAGTCTGTCAAGTTTCCTTTTGTATTCACATTTTAATCGTCTGTGGATCTAGTTACAAGCGTTGTATTATTATTTTTGAACTTTGAACATTCAAACTTTTGTAATAGTAATTATCCAGACTTCCGCTGTGTATTAATGTATTGCTTGGTATGATGATATCAACTTACGTCACGATATTCTCCAACTGTGCCCACCGGGTTATACGTGGAAATTAGGGGTGTGACAAGACGACAAAGCCCCCGGAGCCGACGGGTTCAACTTCAAATTTTTTAAACATTTTTGGGTTTATTTTGAAGAAGACTTCACCAAGATAATGGAACATTTTTACGAGGTGGAAGAGCTGGATCACAAAGTGTGTGCTTCGTTTATTGCGCTAATTCCAAGGTTAGAGATCCTTCTGCTCTACAAGATTATAGGCCTATCAATCTTTTGGGTTCTATTAGCAAGTTCGTGTCGAAAGTGTTAGCGAACTGTTTGAAAGTTGTCTTAAACTCGATTGTGTCTCCTTTCCAATCGGCCTTCCTACAAGGCCGGTCCATTTTGGACGGCCCGCTTATGGTCAATGAGATTGTTACATTGCTCATAAATTTCAAAATGAAAGGATTATTGTTCAAAATCGACTTCGAGAAGGCTCATGACCATCTCAATTGGAATTTCTTGGACGACGTGTTGGCTAAAATGCACTTTCCAGCAAGGTGGAGAATATGGATTTTAAGAATTATTGGATCCGTGAGGTCATCCGTTCTTGTAAATGGTTCGCCCACCTTTGAATTTCGTTGTGAACGTGGTATTAGGCAAGGCGACCAGATGTCTCCATTTTTATTTATCATCGCTATGGAGGGTCTCACGGCTCTTATGAAGGAGGCGGAATCAAAAGGTTTTTCGGCGCCTAACAATGGCCCCACCATCTCGCATCTTCTCTTTGCGGAGGAGGCTTTAATCGTTGGGGAGTGGCCGTTGGTTAACGCTCTCTCGGTTGTAAGGTTACTTAGAATTTTTAACTCATATCCGGGCTAAATATAAACCTCCATAAGTCTTCTCTAGTTGGTGTGGGCACATCTCTAGAAGATTGTTTCAGTGCAGCCCAAATCTTACATTGCAAGGTGGAAAAGCTTCCTTTTGGCTATTTGGGATTGAAGGTCGGAGCCCAAATGAGTAGGGTAAATAATTGGCAATCGATCATCGATTTATTCGATAGCCAGTTGGCCGGGTGGAAAGTTAGCTCCCTTTTGATGGGTGGTCGTCTAACGATTATTAGAGAGCCTCCCTACGTATTATTTTTCTTTATATAAAGAGCTGGAAAAGATTATTAATATGTTGGAAGCAAAGCAAAGAAAATTTCTGTGGGGCGAGACGGGAGGTAACAAGAAAATGGCTTGGGTGGCGTGGGAGCAAGTGACAACGCCTAAGAATATTGGAGGGTTGGGTCTTTAAAAATGAAGATTTGGCGTTGTGGAAGCAACTTATATCGGCTATTCATTTTACTCCGAGATCTTGCCCGCATTGCCTCTTAACAAAAGGTTGACTGGCACATGGTCTTCAATTGCTAACCTGGAAAACTATATCTCTCGGTATAACGGGTCGATCGCAAAGGCAATTATTGGTAAAATGGGTGACGGAAAAAGCATACGCTTCTGGCTTGACATCTGGGCAGGCGACAAGTCACTAAGGAATCGATTTCCTGATCTTTTCACCTTAGAATCAAAGAAATCATGTTATGTGGCTGAGCACTTAAAGGAAGTGGGGGGGGGGGGGGGGGGGGGTGTCGGTATGTGAATGGAAATTGAAACAAAACATTGCCGATCCAAACTTGGCTGCTCAACTCAATGATTTGGAGGACCTGGGAAAAGTTATTTTTTTAGTAACAGTGCAGACAAATGGCAATAGAAAGCTGACGATTCTGGATCCTTTTCGGTTTCTTCCATGAAAATGCTCATTTCGGATAATCCGGCTGAACGTAGAGATGATATTTGGGATTGGAACTCCTGGATTCCGCTCAAAGTTAATACGTTTGGGTGGAGACTTTTGATGAACCGGCTTCCGACTTCAGAGGCGCTTAGAAGAAAGGGCATACTTATCGGTCCTTCGGTGTGTCCTATGTGTAAGATGGCAAATGAGACAATAGATCACTTGTTTGTTTCTTGTTACGTGGCGACAATAATATGGAACGGGATCAGCAGATGGTGCGGCATAGAGCCCTTTGTTGGCTTGTCGGTCAAAGATTATTTGAGATCTACACGGCGACGTTAGGCTCGCTGCAGAGAAGAAGAGCGATTCATGCGATCATCACGGTGGCCTGCTGGACGATCTGGAAGACACGAAACAACCTTTTGTTCAACAATGGTACGCTTAAAGTCGATGGCATGAGTGGCGAGGTAAAATCGTTCAGTTTTTTATGGCTAAAAAATCGAGCGAATAGGCTAGTTTTGGATTGGAACAGTTGGATTGCTTTTGATGTGTAAATTTCTTTCCTGTTTGTTGATGTTGCCCTCGCCTAGCTTCTTGTTAGCAGGCTGGCTTAAATGAAATTTGTTGTTCGAAAAAAAAGTTCTTGTAAAAGAGAGTAACCGTGTATGAAGAATTGGAGACAACAACAACCATTGATTTCTCAAATCAATGATTCTCAATGTAATGGCAATTATGTAAATAAAGGATTCTATAATTATCAAACAAAAGAAAAAAGTTATTACAGTTTTTTTCTACCCTTCTTCTTCGTTTTCTATGACGTATGACTTTTTTATACGATAATATTTTTTAAAATAATTAGAACGTGTTAAAGAGCATGTCATTATCTATAATTTGAGTATGCTATAGCTATAGTCTTTTTAATTTTTTTTTTCATTTTACAAGCTATAAAGTTACATGATTATATAACGTTACATGATTATGTTCCAGTAATCAATGAATACCTAAATCAAGTGCCAAAACTCTCTTCTACACTTCGTACGCTTTCTTCCTTTTGTACAGTAACCTTCCCCTACAAATATAAATAATTAAACACATAGATAATTAATACATTCCTATAAATAAAAAAATGAATTCCTAATATAAAATAAAAAAACATGCATAATTAACCTAAAAAACATAAATTAGAAGTCTTTTTTTCCCAATATCACTCCCAATCGTATTTGGTTTGCAATTACGTTTACGTTCTAGAATTACTTCCAACATTCTACCCTCAGCACCATCGTCCGGTTTCATAAACGTGTCCAAGTCATAGTCATATTGTTGCTTCTTTTGGAACTCTCGTTGTTCCAACAACGCGATTCTTGTTTTTACCTTTTCCTTTTGAATGTCCACCAACTGTTTAAGCATATATTGCTTCATACTTTTATAGGCCCTAAATTCCTCGGCTAATGAGCCTTTGCTTGATAAGGTTTTTTATGTTTATGTTGTGGTCTTGTTGGTGGGGTTGTCTTCGTTAAGATCCAACATACCACCACTGAAGAAGATGTCGTCCGGTGTTGTGGGTGTTGTTTGGTAATTTTTGGATTCCAAAGACTTTCGTTTCTTATTGGAATGACTTCGTGACGCTTTACCCATCGTAGGGACTTTGGACCATTTTGCATGTGGTCGACAAATCTCCAATGCGTTAACGTGAAGAAAAGTGGTAGGGACTTTTTTTGTAATCCTTTAAAGCTTGTTTCATCACTTGAAGATCATTACACCTACTCCCTTTAAGACATTTCTTTATGATTAAAAAAATAATTGTTAGTATATATTTAATAAAAAAGTATCTGTTATATATATATAATAAAATTCAAAGTAAAAAATACATATTAGTAAATAAAGTGGGAGTATGTAAGTGTTGTCATTCAAAAAAAGAAAAAATATTCCCCTTGAATTCCATAGCCGTAAAAGTTCATTTGCTTATTCATAGCTTCCCATTTTGAATTGAGTTGGTGAGTCGTACGATCCAATCCCCCCACTTGTTGTTGTAGTCTTTTAGTATCGGTTTCCAAAAAGTATCCCTTAGTTGTTGATTTCTTTTATGCTTGTTTTCCGAGGCGTAACACCATGCTTTTGCTAAAGCTATCTCTTGGTCGTTTTTCCATGGCATACTTTTTGTACGTGTGTCGAGTTTACCTTTCGGTTCACCATCTACATATTCACCTTATTCATCTTCATCGTCAAAATCTTCATCTTCACCCGAATTATATTGCTTATATTAAGTTTCGGCCACAATCTCGTCATCTTCACCTCCAAAAGCATTGAAATTTATCTTGTCTTCTTTAGAATACTCATATCGACCCAATACTAGATTAGGGACGTGTGGTAGGTTAGTTAAGGTAGTGGTTGTGAAAAAAAATTAGGCGCAAATTGTGCAAACCCAAAAATGGGTGATATTGATAAAATTGGTCTTGTGGTTGTGTGAAAATTGGTGTTGTGGATGTTGCGGCCTATACCCGTCATCACTTGAACCGCCTACTCTACCCTGTGACACGCTACCCCTCGAACTAGAACCCACTCGACTAGATTACTTTGTGGTACCCTTTCCTTTTCTTTGTTCTATAGTGAAAGTGTAAAAATATAGTGCAGAGAGTATGGTGTGTGTATATATAGTATAAATAAAATTAAAACAAATTTTTTACAATTAAAAGTTGAAGAAAAAAACAAAAAAGAAAATTATTTAACCATTGAGCGTTCACACCCATTCAAATTGTAGAAATTAAATAGTAAAAATAACACTAATAAAAAACGATTTTGAACAATACTTACATAGAAAGTTTACGAAATAGTAAAAACAACACTAATAAAAAAATCTAAAACTAAAATATTATAAAAATAGAAAAAGAAAACAAAAAAATGTTTTAGTTCCCCAAGCCCAATTGGTTCAAAGAGATTTGATTTATTTTTGGTCTAAACCAATTTGGCCAAAGCAATTCTAATCCTTCTTAAAAGCACCCGAACCGGCTTGAGAAAAAAAAAACAGTGGGATTCTTATGGTTATAACAAAAACATGAACATATAGGATTACCATTCTAACATAAAGACCGTAATCTGCATATTTACTATTTAACAAACTCAAAGCTAGTAAGGTTCTTTTGAGATGAAATGTCATTTTAGTCCATGTGGTTTGGACCGTTTTGTCAGTTTAATTCAAAGATTTCATTTTTCGCTTGTGGGTCCCAAAAGGTTTCACTGTTGCCATTTTAGTCCATTGGGTTAACTTCATCCATTTTTTTGTTAAGGAGAAAGGCAATTCGGTCATTTTATATGGCCGAATTAACCTTCTAGTTAACAGAATTACATATAATATGATTGAATTATCCTTCTCGTTAACAGAAAAAATGGATAAAGTTAACATAGTGGACTAAAATAGCGACGGTGAAACCTTTTTGGACCTACAGGAGAAAAATGAAACATTTGGACTAAACTGCCAAAATAATCCAAACGACAGGAACTAAAATGACTTTTAACTTGTTTTTTCCCCAACAAAACCTTTTGATAAAATCATGACTATGAACTTGATTTTGAGACATACATAGAGCTGCTTCTGATATTTTATAAAAAAAAATTATCTGAAAAACATACAAAAATGTAAATAATAGATGTGAAATTTTATTAAATAAAACCACTTAAATATAGTTTATTAAATAATATCTTAGTTACAAAAAGTTTATTAAGTAGAATTTACTAAATGAAGTTTATTAGATTGATGTTAAATTTTAATTTTATCCCTCTAATATGTATTATATAATAAGTATACATATAGATATAGACGTATAGATTTGCTTTTGTTGATGGTTCAAAAAAAAAATATAGAAGTATAGATATATAGCATAATTATATTTATCCCTAATTATTTTTATTATTCAGCTGTTTTATTATTAAAAGTAAAACGCACTCCATCCTACTAATCTTTCTTGAAAATGACTCCACCCACCACATGGTAAACACATATACTCAAGTGATTTCACTTTGACCTTAACCCACACCACATTTCCAACCCCTCTTTATATGATTAATTAAATTACATTTCAAATTATATTGTTACAATATTCTTTCTTTTTTCCTAAATAAATGAAACATTTGTCAATTCTGTTCATTCATGACATCTAAAATTTGGATTATACTACGATGTCATAATAGAAAAACTCATCATGACATATATAAAGACCACATGTCACTATGATAGGCTGTAGATTGTGCACAAGGATCCGGTTACATTACGACTTGCTATTGTTGACTGATGAAGCACCACGTACCATGTTACGACATACATGCTCTAACATCCATCACGAATCTAATTCATTGAAAGCGACCTAACGTTTGTATCAAAGGTAAATCAACCTCGGTCGAAACCAATTTTATGGTCAAGAGAATCATAGAAAACTAATGTTTTTATAACCAGACTTGTTATTGAATAGGGTAGCTTGCGGGTTTAGTAAATGGTCTGGTTTATAAAGAAATATATTTATTTAAAAGAAGAAGGTTATAAAATAATTTGAAACAAATGTTATAAAACTAATAAAAGACAAAAGATGAAACTAATTTATATTTTGGTTGAATTCATTGTTCATGAAATATAAATTCTGACGTAAACAATGTATAAAACATTGAATAGTTTTAGTTTATGAGGTTTTTGAAGAAAAAAGTTACAAAAAGAAATACAAAAATAAAATTCGGTTCAGCCACCAACTGGTTCATGGTTCAACGAGCATACGAATGGCTCAAAAGTACTCACGTCGATTGATTTTGCAGCTGATTCTTGCCTGATCATTAATGTTCAGTTCTAAGAACACTGATACAAGTATAACGAAAGTCAATCAAAATGTGTTTTATATTTCGGTTAATTTCGGTTAACCGACGTTAATTCAGTTTCGGTTAATTTTGGTTCGTTTTTTCGGTTTTCGATTTGGTTTCAGTTAGCGGTTCGGTTATTGCACACCCTACATATGGTTCGATAATTTTGTACATAATCACTTTCTTATAATAATTTAATAAATTTTCACCTGATATACACAAGTCACAACCTATAATTTTTTATACTAGAACAAAATATAATTCTTGATACTAGAACAAAATTTGACAAAAAAATGTCTGTGGGTCGCCCCCACTTTGAAAACACCACATATCAATAAATGTTATATTTATCAAAGAAAAATAAGCATCTTTAAAATTAATTCATTATATAATAATAAAATACCTACAAACTTACAAAAAAGACAAAAATAAAAAATGTTTACTGTTAACCCTTCTTTATTTTAATATACAAAACTGTTCAAAAAAATACGATAAATTATTAAATTATTATTATTTCTAAATCGGAGACGCGTGGTATTTTCTTTTTCACAGTTAATAATATTCCATGATTTTAATACTTTATTTCCTTTTATACGAATCAACCAATCGAACGGAACGAAGAAGCAGCCCTGAGGAACCCTACATAAACACCGCAACATCACTTCAAACCGACACGTTCTCACGCAATTCCCTCAGATCTTTCATCTCCATCACAGTTTTCACTCAATTCTATTCTGGTGAGCTTTCCATCCCACTTATCTGGATAACATCCTCATATTTCACTCCCTGATCCAATTATTACCACTTTCATCTGCTAGATCTTGTCCAATCATCGTTTTTATTACTATTTATCCTGTTTTTGCAGATGGGTGTCTTTTATTTTGTTAAATATGATGCTGGTTTAGTTGATCCGTACATATATGATGGTTTAGATCTTGTTAAATCATGGTTTTTATTAGTATTTATGTGGTTTTGGTTGGTGGGTGTGTTTTTATTTTGTTAAATATGATTGTGGTTTAGTTGATCTGTACATACATGAAGTTTTATGTGATGATCTGGCTGGTTGTTGTGTGTTTATGAGGGTAGTTTGGTAAATTATGTAGTTGGAAGTTGAATCTTACATAAGAAGATAAAGATTAATTTTTTAAAGTTTGTGATTGTGTTAAAGATTATGTGAAATGATGGTTTAGTGTTCAGATCTGGAGATGGTGCATTGTTGTAGTGATAGATCTTGTTTTTGTTGTGGATCGGTTAGTGTTTGATGTTCGAGTTGTCGGTGTGTTTGTTGTTGCTTATTCTTGTATCTGATTCGACTGTAAAAGTTGTGTCTTTTTGAATCTAAACTTAGATGCTTAGATTTGTTGGTTTACATGTTGAATCTTGGTGCTACTAAACAATTTCGGTCTTAGCTTCGAAAATTGTTATGATTTGTATGTATTCTGTTTCTGGATGTAAGATCTACTTTGACTTATATTGTTTTAGTTGCCTGTTTGTGATGCAAGGATAAAAATGATTCCTTTTTTTACTTTGAGGCTGGACTAGCTTATGTATATTCTCACCGTTACGTGTAGTATTTTAGACTGTATTGTTTATGCTAAATGTATATAGAATGAATATAAAACCAGGATAGATAATTTAGCAACAAGTTCTTCACAGTTCACACTAACCTAAAATTGTACTTCTAGATTGTTGGTCACCGGTTGAATCTAACCGGCTTATTACGCCATTTAAGACCGTTCGTCCTTTTCTGTTGTCATTTTGTAGTTGTTTTGGGCTAAAGTTTATGTTTGATTATTTAAAGTCCACCACATGTATGTGCACTCTTTGTTCAGTTGTCAAGGAGATGCATACTAGGTAGATTAAAATAAAATATATTTATATATATAAGCAACAAGTGGACAAATTAAATACTTGTTTGTTGCTTTGACAAAGATTTTAACTACAAGGTTTTTGTTGGATGCAGAATTCAGTTGTAAAATCTTTAGTGTGAACTCATGGGGACCGTTGAAACTGCAACCAAGGTAATATGCTCTGTTTTTTAGCAACTTCTTTTTTGTTGATCATCGTAATTATTTGCTTGTAAGGCGATAAGTTTTGCATATTTTTGCATACTGACCTAAGAATTGCACACATAAGACAGTCTTCTCCTGTCATGATTACAACATTATAATAATTACGGATTTAAGTAAAGGTGGCATATTTTGATCATATATATGTGAATGTGTCGATTCCGATTTTGTCTTTTTTTTTGTTTTTATCTCAAATTGATCAATTGGGTAAGGGAAAAAACTTAAAAGGACTTTATTCAAACGGGTCAAAAGTTGTTCAGAGTGTATTTTTTAGCGCATAAACTTTTCTAGGTCGTTTTACTCTAAAGAGTTAATTATTTTAGAAATCATATTGTGTGACTGTATCTGAAACTCTAAAATATTCATAAAGGTAAAAACTTTCGGAAAAAGTTTTTCGGATCAAGCCCACCCACACTCATTTTGACCCGTTATCAAACCCGTATGTCACACTTTTTTTCATATGTGTTATCAAGCTTTACGGTGGGAAATATAGCATCATACTTGTTGATTCTGTATATCCCCGAAAATTAATATATGTAACTAAAAGCATTATGCATTTCTGTTTGCAGCAAGCAATTGAAAGTACTCTTGCTCAAAAGAAGCCCAAGGTTGTATTTGTCCTAGGTGAGAACTTCGGTTTTTTCGTCTCGTGACAGTTTCTATTATGCGTTGACTAATTCCCCGAAAATCACTTTTTGTCTAGATTATATATTCTCACATGTTTAAAATTGAGCAGGAGGCCCAGGCAGTGGAAAGGGTACACAATGTGCAAACATCGTTGAGCATTTCGGATATACTCATCTTAGTGCCGGAGATCTTCTTCGTGCAGAAATTAAATCCGGTTCTGAAAATGGGTAAGACGGTTTTGATTTCTTGATTATCTTTCATTTAGTCGTGAAAAGTTTATTAATATATTAAAATTTTAATATTATCTAGGACCATGATTCAAAACATGATCAAGGAGGGAAAGATTGTACCATCAGAAGTAACAATCAAGCTTCTTGAAAAAGCAATTTTGGAAAATGAAAATGACAAGTTCCTAATCGATGGGTTCCCACGTAATGAGGAAAACCGTGCAGCATTTGAGGCAGTCGTAAGTTCTAATGTTCTATATCTTGCTAGTTTATAAACTTCTAAAGATCAGTTTTTTTAACGTAAATGTCTTGACTTGCAGACTGGAATTTCACCCCAGTTTGTTCTCTTCTTTGATTGCCCTGAGGAAGAGATGGAGAAACGACTTTTGGGTCGCAATCAGGTTGGTAAATTAATCTTTATTTATTAATTTAAATTAATATTTTAATGATATTTTACATATTTATTTGCTACATTCTTTGAATTTGGGTATGAAGGGTAGAGAAGACGATAACATTGACACGATCAGGAAGCGCTTTAAAGTTTTTCTGGAATCTAGTCTTCCAGTTATCGAATATTACAACTCTAAGGGGAAGGTCCGCAAGGTAAAAAAAATTATTACTCATCACTCGAAAATCGATGAAGTGTGAAATGTGTTATAAGCTTGAAAAATTTAATAAATTTTGCTCTCAGATTGATGCTGCCAAACCTGTTGGAGAAGTTTTTGAAGCAGTCAAGGCTCTGTTCACTCCAGTGGACGAGAAGGTAAAATAGTAATCACGTCAAATACCTAAAATGCCCTTCTACGTAAAACAATCATTAAGTAAAAAACGTGACTGCATAAGAGACGGTTATGTGTTTACATAACCGCAGTATGTATTACATGTAAAGCAACATGTGCAAGTGTATATGTGGCTTCAATACAGGACTGTGTCTATATGTGTATAATGTATAAACTATGTTATAATCAATTCATCGTGATTTTTATCGTCTTTCAGGCTGCAGCCTAGGTGTTGCTCTTAACATCTTTGATCTCGTCTTCAACTAAGGTAGGTGTTGGTGTAAATATTATCGTTCAATTTTTTTTTGTATAGTTTTGAAGAACCAAACACACAACATGGGGAAGTTTGAAACTCGATATCCAAGAACTGCACTGCTATTTTTGGATATCGGGTTTCAAATACCAAATTACATAACGACATTCAAGTGATTCATTTGTTTTCAATAATTTTGTTGCAGTTATGTTGATACTTGGTGTGGGGATGAGAAGTTTGGTTGATTATATGTATTTTTATGTTTTTAAAAGTTAATTGATCATATCATCTCGTATGGTGTCGAATAGGTTAGAAGGGTATTTTGTCATTATTTCTACCACTATTTTTGCCATTGAAACAGTATACGTGATGTTAAAGTGTCTCATACTCGTGTTATTCTCTATTGAAATTGCTAGTAATAAAATATATCTTATTATTGTTGTTACATTTTGTAGTATGGACTTGGTGTGTAATGATAAAAAAAACTTTGGTGCGATCAAAATGTATTTTGTTTTAACTTTTTTGTTATCAACCTTGTAAGAATATGTAGAATGATAAGGTCGCTATTTTTTATTACATGGTGATGTGATGTTATGATTATACTTGCTATAAAGTTATCTATATACAAATGTCGAAAATAAAAATATGCAACAGAATAAGGTTTTTTATACATGTAAGAACAAAAGAGTGAAAGCAAATTACAGGTTTTATATAACAAACTTAGTGTGTGTATATATATTGCTAAAGGTGTCAAAAGTCAATTAAAATGAACTATTTTTTAAAATCATTTTTTAAGAAAAAATAATTTGTTATACTATGCATGATTGCAACTTAATTTAAAAAAAAATATTGGATTTTAGTAATCTCACTTTCATCAATTGGTCAACATTAATCTCAACTTCAAAAATTCTCTCTGACAATTCTAACTTGTAAGAATTTGGCCCCCATCGATCATTTTTAATCTGGGTTAGTTTTTTGTTGACATGGTAGCTTATGTGACACAAACCTAGTTATTTGATGATGTGGCTGCTTATGTGGCACAAACTTAGTTTTTAGATTTTAATAATCCAAACTTTCACCACTATTAACAACCACACACCACCATCATCACATCACCATCGCCACCACCACCACCAGCTGCCACCCACCCACCACCATCATCCACCACCATCAACCGCCACCGGTGTGGTTGGTTGGTAGTTATTGATGGTGGTGAAAGTTGGGATTATTAAAGTCCAAAACTAAGTTTGTGTCACATAAGCAACCACATCATCAAATAACTAAGTTTGTGTCACGTAAGTTGGCACGTCAACAAAAAACTAACCTAGTTAAAAAAGGATCGATGAGGGCTAATTCTTACAAGTTGGGATTGTCAGAGAGAATTTTTGAAGTTGGGATTAATGCCGGCCAACTGGTGAAAGTTGAGATTATTAAAATCCAATATCCAAAAAAAATTGTATACTATGAGTGATCGCAACTTAATTTAAAAATGTTAGGTACTTCAGGCAAATAGATTGTAGATGTATGTTAAATTTTGACGGGCCACCTCCATCAGAGCATCTATATCGATGTACATGTGGACAACGTAGACACACGGCTTGCCCGGTTGTGTATCAAACCAAAGCTGGGGCTTTGCGCTTTTAATTTTCAGCGTCTCCGTTTCAAAAATATTTCATATGTAATATGTATATTTGTATAATAACTAGTATTTTAACACCGCGTTTTGCGGCGGGGTCGTAAAAGGATGCAGACGAGGTTGTATTTGTGATATGCTATATTAGTGGATTAATATTAGATCATTTAGGCTTTAATATAAACGACCGTAAAAATAAGGAAACAACACATTTAAGTAAACATATATAGAGTTAAAAGTTAGCTTTAACGTTGTAAATGGATGACGTTAGGGGCGTGGAGTGAAATACAGATAAGTTAAATAGATCAGGGAGTAAAATGACTATTTTTAAAGGATTAGGCAAAACCGTTAAAACGGTCAAACCACAGGGAGCAAAACGGAAGTTTACTCAATGAAAAAAGAAATTTAAATTTGTTACATGGTGTATTGAAGAGTTAATATAGACCATGCAGAATTTAATCTAAACGGCATTACGGCGGGGACACGGTGAGAGTTCAATCGGTATCGCACATTATACAAAGGATAAAGGCAACACAGAAAGTCGTACGATTAACCAAAATAATATATACGTGTGTTCGTTTCATTGTAGTTGTGGCTTTGCTCTGAACATCCAAACGTAATGTAACGATACAAAAGTAAGTCGTAATTAAACAAATCGTAATTGTATATTGTATCAGCTGCACAAAAAAATATATATCGAAATATCAATAAAAATAAATATATTATTAATTACGTGTTGCAATACACGTTATAACACTAAAAATAATTATGTATACTAAACAATAACAAAATCTTAATATATAAAAATAATATAAGAGCACTAATCATAAATAACAACTGTTAACAATAATTAGAATTGTTGGTAGTTGGTATAGGAATATGAAGTTAGAATTTATGTGTTTCTTTTTTTTTTCTATCTAATTGACGAGGCCCCTTTAGGGCTAGGCCCAAAAAGTCCAGTAATCAACCTCTCTGTTGTTCTGGTTTGTAAGAAGCTTGTAGGGTTTGGTAATTTCTATTTTAAGGGTTAACGATTCGTAACATTTTTATAATCGGGATCCTATTTTAGAATTCGCTTTGAGCCCCAAAAAGATCAGCCTGCCTCTACGTGGACACAAGCGGACGAGCTTGATGTAGGGCTGGTTTGTTGGTGAAGTTCGCAAGTGGAGTTCAGAATTTCGGACATGGTTTGGACGACGGGGTGAGACCTTGTCCCTTCTGTTAAAATATTATGTATATTGTTTAATATTTGTACTGTGAGGAGGTGTTTGGATGAAAACAAATGCTTAAGATTTGAACCGAAGTGATCGTTGGGGTCTTTTCGAAAGAGTGTAGATGAGAAACTTATTTACCAAAATGGGTGATTTAAAAACTATTTATCAAAATGAGTGTTTTTTGCATACTTTATATTTCTCACTCCTATTTTTATTGGATTAAAGAAGATTTAAATTTTTTAAAAAATGTTTTTTTTTTCAAAGAGCTAAGGAAAAAATAAAATAAAAAGAAATATTATGTTGGATCATGATAGTTTACAAAACTTTTTTTGTTAATATTTTTTAATTTTAATTCTTTTATAAATGTGTTCTTTGACTTTTTTTTAAATATAAACATTTATTTTTGTCTTTCGTAAGTATTTTTGTAATTTATTTAACAATATTTTAATAAGTGTTTTTGTATAATTTTTAAATTTTTTTAATAACTTTAGCTGTAGTTTGTTTTATTACTTGCATTTTAGGTGGGATGTTTATGTTGTAAAGGTTGAATTTACTGTTTTAACTTTTTAAGCCCCGTGTTCAAAATACATTTTTTTTAATTATAGCTAGATTAGTTTACTATGTTTCAATTGATTACTTTACCATCTGATATAGTTATCAAGTTTTTAGTTTTTATTTAGTCACATTTTTATTTCAAATACCATGTTTTTATATTTCACATTTATTCGTTTTACGTTTGATTTGTAAATTTTGAAGTTCAAAATAAATTTTTGTTTATTTATCAACACTTTTACGTTTATTGTATAGTTTTCTAAATTTTGCAAATTAACATGATTAACGTTATATCGTGTTGTTCTATTTTGCAGTTAATACAATGGTGCCATTTTTTCACGTTTAATAGTTCGTTCAACATGACGTCGTACAGTCTTTTCAGTGTATTTAATCGTATTTTTTCCTTTTATCTACGTCAAGGTTAGTTATTATTTCTGGGTTTATATTGTTTAATTTCTCCACGTTAAGACGCCACAACTTCAATGTTGGTGGGCGTTGGCTATAATGTGGCATTGGTGTTATTTGTCACGGTTTGACGCTCCCCCAAAACGCACGGGCTTAATACGATAGGTTATTTGCATGGATACAAGTCATGTAACATAGTAATTATGATACCATTAATTGTATTGAGCCTATTTGGTGAATTACATATTTGTATAAGTTAGTTAATGAAGGGGTATGGTCCCAAAAACCTTGCGTCAATCAAGAAAACCATACCCATTAATAACTTCTAATAAAACTGCGTGCAGACTTCTTTGCCAAAATAAGATTTGTTAAAGCTTTGCGCCAAATATCCAGGAGAGGAAAGGATCATATAACTACCTTGCGCGGGCTCGCGCAAGGTTCAAAGTTAACCTTGAACATTCTCTTTGGATAAATGATTCATTTAACTACCTTGCGCGGACTCGCGCAAGGTTCAAAGTTAAACTTGAATTATTCCCTTTGGATAAATGCTTCATTTAACTACCTTGCGCGGTCTCGCGCAAGGTTCAAAGTTAACCTTGAACATTCTCGTTTGATAATGCTTCATGCACAAACCTTGCGCAGATATTTATATCAAAGCAAGTATCCATCAAACTTTGCGCTAAGCAGCAAGGAGAAGAAGGAAGATCAGTTAACTAACTTGCGCTTCTCGCGCAAGGGAACAATAAATCCTGAGAAACTTTCCCTTAGCAAAATCCTTGACTTGGTGCAGAAGTAAAGGGAATCTTTTCTTTGTAACAGAATGTACACGTGGCGAATAATAGATGGGTAACAGTTGTGAAACCTTCTAGAAGCCATTAACACCCAATCGTGCAAGCATCTTTTCGGTTATAACCAATTGCCACATGGCAGCATCTGGACGGCTGAGGAAGATCACGGTGATGGCATGCTCACATTTATAAGATATAGTGATCTCATGTTGACACGTGGCACCTCCTAAACGCTGACGAGCTCACGATCCGTGTGCACTAACGGATTGCCAACAAACATTAACGGAATAACAGAAGATTCCGTTAAAGTTAACAATCTCTCCTTTTGGCGCCAAACACCGGCTATAAATAAGTAACTTGGAGTTCAAGGAAAGGTATTCACTCTCAACTACTCTCTCTCTTACAATACTTATTTCTGACTACTTGTGTTTATTCTCACGCCGGAGGGTGGTCACGGAGAGAACTCCCCTTCTCCCTGTGGCGAGCTAATGGTGTTCTGTTTTGTAGGTTCAGCCGGAGTACTGTTTTATTCATCATCTATCGTGAAACCAAACGAAGGGTTAACCCTTTTATGCAGAGCTCATTCCATAGATCTACTTAGATTCCGGTCTAGTTGATCTAGGGCTTCTTCATTGGCGCCCACTGATTTCAATTCTTTCTCATCTTTCGTTTCGTTTCACTTAGATCTACAGCATCATGGAGGGTCATCTTTTCAAGGTCCTCGATCAGGGATTCGACGCGTTGTTGTCGGACCTCAGGTCGACAGACAAATAGTTGAGGATTCTTCCGGCGAAGCTGATGCTCAGTATGATCCTAATCATGCGAGTATTCCTGTAACGCCTGCGGCTCCTCAAGTTGATGTTACGTCGATTTTACCACCTGGAGAGACTCCATTATCGTGGTTAGTCAAATCTCAAGCGACTCTAAACGCTATGTATGCTCAGTTATGTGCCCAAACCGAAACTCCAGCTTTTCAAGCTCTGGTTAATGCTCCTCAAGTCCGTGCTTCGCCGGCACCTCGAGTTTTGAGTTATAATACTCAAAGTCATGCTCGTTCCCCTTCGCACATACCTGAAGATGGAACAGAAATGTATTCTAAAACCAGGAATGATCCTGTTCATTCTGGTAATAGAAGGCAAGAAGACAACGTTCAGCGTCGCGCATCTGTCCACTCTCGTTTGGGCCCGCGGTCTTTGCAGAAACGGGACACCCAACACGATGAGCTCGATAGATACTGAGGAAGGGGATAGTGCAAGTATTTTCAATCGAATATCTGCAGATCATGCTAGTTACAGGCCAAAAGTACGTGCAATATACAATCGAGAAGCTGAGCATGATTATAATTTGGTGTATCGCCCAACCGAAGCAGCTGAACAATCAAAGTTTACCAGAGAGATAGCACTGGCTCCGCTGGAGCAAGCGAAATTACCATCCAACGTTGGAAAGTTTAACGGTTTGACCGATCCTGATGATCACATGCGCCTCTTTACCGGTGCAGGGTTATTTGGGTGCTGGACATTGCCAATGTGGTGTCACCTATTTGTACAGACCCTTACCAGCGCTGCGCGCCTTTGGTTTTATAATTTTCTGGCAGGTAAACTTTCCTCTTGGAATGACTTAAAAGAAAAACTTCTTACACACTTTAGTCAGCAACGTCGATATGTGCGTGATTCCTCAGATGTAATGAACATCTGGCGGAGGGACGATGAAAGCCTCGAAGATTTTATAACGTGTTACAATAAAGAGGTGTTGGAGATTGGAGATGTCCATGAAGACCTTATACGTGCGTAGTTCAAGTATGCGGGGACGAAATGATTAAAGTGTTGTCCGGTACAACTGGCCTTCCAAAAAACTGGGATAAACTCATGGCGGCAGCCAAGGTCTACGCCCAGACTGAACGCAACTTAAGTTCTAACAGGCCACCTCTACCTCAGAATCGTCCGCAAGACCTGAGTAGAGGTAGTCGCAAGTATAAGAGAAATTGGAAAGAGTCAAGTTAGAATTCGTACTCTCCTTATTCACCAATTGATGCGCGAGCAACAATCAACAAGATAACAGCTCAAAAAGCGATTAATCAAGAGAATAGGGAACGTCAGTGGACTCCCTTAACGAAATCTCCAGCTGAGGTTCTCAGCACTGAGAATTATCAGTTCAAACAGCCGCAACCAATGAAAAACAAAAAAGGGCAAGACCCAAATTTGTTTTGTGATTATCATAGAGACACAGGCCACACAACAGATAAATGCATCAGTCTGCGCATGGAGATTTAAAAAGCATTAAAGAGTGGGAAGCTTACACATCTACTCCAGAATGTGCGCAAAGAGATTAAATAGATTACGCACGAGAACGAAAGGCCTAGCAACAAGAAAATGAAACAGCATGTTTCCATGATTCAAGGTGGATCATCGCGCAAGCGTAGCCTTCAACATTTTCAAAACAACACTTGGCGCGAACAGCAAGTCATTTTTCCTATCGTTCCAGGAGGTCCTCAAGAAGACCGGCCAGTAGTTATCACCGGTATCTTTGGGCACTACCAAACAGACTATATGTTTATAGATCCGGGTAGTTCCATGGATATTATGTATGAGCAGTGCTTCAAGCAGCTAGATCCTGAGGATAAGGCACGCTTGGAACCAGTTGATTTTCCATTAACTGGGTTCTGCAATGAGGCTGTCTTTCCCCTAGGACAAATCCTTTTTCCTGTTACTTTATCTGATGGGAGGTGTTCTCGAACGAGTAACGTCAACTTATGGTGATGCCGGCAAATTCCCGTCACGATGTACTATTGGGACGCCGCGCGCAACGTGATTTTACTATGATTACTTCCGCTTCGCATGCTGCTTGTGGTTTTCCGACACCGAATGGTATAGCTATACTTTACGCGCGGAAAGAAATCATGTCAATTGAAGAACCAGTTATGAAGGCTGTCAAGACATTGCCAAGTAACAAACCAGAAAAGTGGGTACTCAACAATAAGTATCCTGAGCAAACAATCTTATTAGGGTCTGCAATCAGTATTGAAATTCATGCAAAGCTTAAACTACTGTTGTTTCGAAACAAAGAAATTTTCGCCTGGATACCTGCCGACATGGTCGGTGTCCCGCGCAACGTTGCGGAACATTGTCTGAATGTATTTCCGTCAGCAGAACCAGTTGTGCAGAAAAAGTGCAGCCTCGGGTCAGAAAAGACAGAGGCGATGAACGAACAAGTCACCGAGTTATTAAATGCTGGTATTCTTCGCGAAGTCAAATACCAGACCTGGGTGGCAAACCCAGTCATGGTAAAGAAACATAATGGCGGATGGCGGATGTGCGTAGATTTTAAAGATCTAAATAAGGCGTGTCCAAAAGATTGTTATTCTCTTCCTGAGATTGACAAAAAGGTTGACTCATTAGCTTCCTTTCACTGGAAATGTTTTCTAGATTGTTATAAAGGTTATCATCAAGTCTTGATGAAAAAAGAGGACGAAGATAAAACCGCTTTTCGCACGGAGAAAGGCATTTTTTGTTATACCAAGATGCCTTTTGGTCTCCGCAATGCGGGAGCTACTTATCAAAGATTGATGGATACAATTTTTGGAGATGATATAGGGAAAACTGTGGAAGTCTACATTGATGATTTGGTCATTATGAGTAATTCAGAAGACACTATGTTAGCCAACATCCAATAAACTTTTGATTCTCTACGAGAGGTAAATCTAAAGTTAAATCCAAGCAAATGCTCGTTCAGCATGGAGGAGGGCAAATTTTTGGGTTTCATCGTCACCAAAGACGGTTTCAAAGTTAAGCCTGAGAAGGTCGAGGCAATACAAAAAATGTCTTCTCCTACTACCATCAAAGAGATGCAATGTTTGGCTGGAAGGTTAGCTGCGCTAAACCGCTTCCTCGCCAATCATGCTGCAAAGTCTTATCCATTTATTCGAACCTTGCGCAATTGTACGAAGAGCAAAGAGTTCGCATGGACTCCTGACGCTGATCAAGCTTTCTAGCAGATGAAAGATTGTTTAGTTCAACTTCCCACACTTACTGCTCCTCGCGAAAAAGAACCCATGGTCTTATATCTTGCTGCATCTGAGGTAGCAGTAGGTGCTGTCTTGTTGGTAGAACGTGAAGGGGTCCAGTCTCCAATTTATTATATCAGCAAGATGTTGAACGATCCAGAGACAAGGTATTCAATTATGGAGAAATTAGTTTTAGCATTGGTCCACGCTTCGCACAGGTTGTGAAGATACTTTTCAGGACATGTTATTACAGTTTTAACAAATTTTCACATTGGCCAAGTCCTGGCCAAACAAGATGTTCCTGGACGACTTGCGAGATCTACTATAAACCTAGACCAGCTATCAAAGGCCAAGTTTTGGTAGATTTCATCGCTGAGATTCCTGCTGATAAGCTTGAAGAATGCCAAGCAATTCAAAACCCAGTCCCAGTCATAGACAATAGAGCATGGACACTGTTTACAGATAGCGCATCAAACAGTGATGGGGCTGGGGTAGGTCTTCGATTAATGAGTCCAGAGGGAGCAGAATTCACATATCCAATTCGGTTGGATTTTAAAAGCACCACCAACGAGGCCGAATATGAAGCTTTCCTAGCAGGCTTACGCCTCGCTATCAAAATGAGTGCAACAATTTAGAAGCCCATGTTGATTCATTACTAGTTGCTGAGTAAGTAATTGGAACGTACGATGCAAAGGGAGATATCATGGCTTTGTACTTGGCGCAAGCAAAGGCTCTTATAGCACAGTTTCGACAATTTAAAGTCACACACGTCAAGCGAAGCGAAAACAAACATGCTGACGCTTTAAGTAAACTCACAGCAACTAGTTTCAAACATTTGGCAAAGGAAGTACGCATCGAGGTTTTAAGTAATCCATCAGTCCCTCTCAGACAAGTGATAATGGTCGAAGTAGGAGATCCATCATGGATGTCTCCAATAATGATGTATTTGTTACATGGTTCTTTACCAGAAGATCAAGCGCAAGCACGTAAGTTACGATCCAAAGCCCTCAATTACGAAATGGTTGACGGTATTCTATACCGACGCTCTTACATGGGTCCTTCGCTCCGCTGTGTTAGCAAACATGATGCGCAATACCTGATCAGGGAGGTTCATGAGGGGCTATGTGGCATACATTCTGGGCCGCGCATGGTAGTAGCCAAAGTGAAAAGCGCAGGGTATTATTGGCCCGGAATGTACGTTGACGCGGTAGAGATCTTGCGCAAATGCATGTCCTACCAAAGGCATGCCCCTAAAACGTTGCGCCCAAAGAATCTTTGGTACCCGTCACAACAGCTTGGCCATTTCAACAATGGGCCATTGATTTAGTGGGACCATTTCCGGATGCGCCCGACGCAGTAAAGTTTATCATTATTGCGGTCGATTACTTCACCAAGTGGGTTGAAGCCAAACCTTTAGCTTCTACTACAGCGATGGTAATTCACAAATTCATCTGGGAATACATTATTTGCCGTTTTGGTCTGCCCATGCGCATTATTACAGACAACGGTCCAAATTTAATGGCTGAAGAGTTGCAAACATGGATGACCGAAAGGGGAATCCAGCATGTTTTCGCTTCTGTTGCGCACCCACAAGCAAACGGTCAAGTTGAAAGCATAAACAAACAGTTGGTCGACGGTATCAAGGCCTGCCTTGGCACGGCACGGGTGGGTTGACGAATTGCCTAGCATCTTGTGGGTACACCGAACTATGCCCAAGACTAGTACTGGAGAAACTCCTTTTAGCCTTGTATACGGCACGAAAGCTGTGATTCCTGCCGAAATTGGGTTACCATCTCCAAGAATGCTAGCTTTGGAAAAACAAGATAACGAAGAACAAAGGTGCATCGACCTAGACTTATTGGAAGAACGACGAGAAAATGCAGCGATTCGCGAAGCTAAATACAAGTCCCAGCTTGAAAAGTATTACAACAAAAGGGTGCGCATCTGTTCCTTTTTGCCTGGTGACTCTGTTCTTCGCGATAATGAAGCGTCGAATGCCGAAAAACCGGGGAAGTTAGCCCCGCGATGGCAAGGTCCGTACGTGATAAATGAAGTATTGGGAAAAGGCGCATACTGTAACATACGTCGAAAAACGGGTTTTCAAAATCCGCTTCGTTTATCAATCAAATATCCAGTTATAAATTTTGTTGCGTATTTATAGTTGATATAAATTTTAAACGATACATAATTAATAAATATATTAGAATTTAAAAACCATAATTTAAAATTTCTAATAAAAACTGAATAAAAAAAATAAATGCAGACGCCGGGTTTCGAACCCGGGTCACCCGGATGAACAAACACACAACACACCACTCCGCCACACGCGTTTCTTTGTAACAATACTGAATTAAATGATACTTAAAGTAAACCCGAATTCAAACCAGAGAAATCACGCGCACTCAGAGCTCGCAATCACCGGAAAATCCGGCAATCCGCAATTTTGGCCAAATCCGTTTCGACTAAACCGCTCCAATTGATGTCGACATCGGTTATAACCGTTGCCGGCAATCAATTTCCATCATAACCGACGGAAATCCTAACTCGCGGACCTTGACTCAATTCAGCCTGTGTTCACTATAAATACCCACTTGAACACTCTGAAAATCCTTTCGCTCAGAATCACGATCGTTTCCGAAGCTTAATTCATCTTAAAACACGTCGCCGGAGATATTTTACAGTCGCCGGACTTTCACCGGAAAACCGAGACTTACTTCAAATCGGTAAAATTCTCGACTCTTTTGTTTGTAATCCATTATTCGACATGTATTAACTTCAATCCTTCAACCAGAATCTGTCCCAGACTACGCCGCCGGGAAATCCCACACTCACCGGAATTTCACTAAAACATCGAAGTCTCACTGTCGATCGGTATATTCATCTAAAGACTCTTGATATCTCTTACTCAATAACTTAATTTCATAACACAAGAATCTAAACTGTCAAACACTTCACTCAGCCGAGAGTCACAAATCAGAGCCGACGACTCCTGCCGGAAATCTGAAGTAAACGCGCTGTTTTGGTACATTCTATTCTTTAATCTCGTTAACTATTTCAATCCAACCAACTATAAGTTTTGATAATCGAATTAAACAAAACAGTCGGATCTCACTGATCTGAGTTCTTGTAAATGAAGAAGATGAAGTCGAGAATAGGTATTAGTATAACTAAAACCAGATATTCAAACGGGTTAGACACACAGTCCAGCGGTGGACTGTGTGCGCAAACAATATGCACGTCACGAGTTCGAATCGCACAACGTACCGACTTTCAGAATTAAAACCAACATTTTTAGAACTGAATCAGAACAATGCACATAATGTTTATAAGAGTAATATAATCCATAAGTTAAACAGATTAGACACACAGCCCAACTGGTTGGGCTGTGCGCATTCGAACCGAATGACCCGAGTTCGACTCCGGGTCTCTACAACCGGTTCGGCCATATAAATCCTTTTTAATAAAAAACCAAATAAGTTTAAAAGTAATTAGTATATAAATATAATTAAAACAGAGAATATTTCGGGTTAGACACGTAGCTCAGTTGGTAGAGCTGCGTGCACTTGTACGAGAGGTCCCGAGTTCGAACCTCACTCAGCGCATGGTTAAACATAGTCCGACCGGTCAACGGTCAAAAAGTCAAATTTTTTTTATTTCTTTTATTTATTTATTTTATTTAAAAATCAATTAAAAACACTTAAATATAATATTTTTCAAGTTAGAAAATGTCCTTAAACTCACGAAAATAAATCTAAAAAAATTCCATTAAAAGCACTAATTAAAAACATTAATCTCGAATAAAATCCATTTATTTACCGAACCATTTCGTTATTATTTTAGGGTAGTTTTTCCTCGTTGATCAAATCCTAAAATTCGTGCGCATCCAACGTCATCAAAGAACGCGCCCACTGTGAGTGAATTCTTACAAATTCCCCTTTTTATTCATGTTTTGGGGTGTATCATGTGTCGCTTTAATTATTCCATTTATTTAAACTCGTGCTATTACCATTATATGATCTAAACTCGAGATGTAAATATTGTTTGTTGTGATGCATGTTTACATTTTGTCACGTTGCGTGCAAATCATTCATTAGGCCCATCAGTTCCTCGTTGGAGACGGGTTGAGCATCAGGTGCCTCATTGTTCATTATTTGGTGTGTGCTTGTGCATTAATTGAGATTATGTGATTATGTTGTTGGTTGTGATGTGTGTTTATATTTTTGTCAAGTTGTGTGCAAATCATTCATTAGGCCCATCAGTTCCTCGTGGGAGACGAGTTGAGCATCAGGTGCCTCATTCGATCGGCTCCGTTTGATTGAGCCTTGATCTCATTGTTCATCATTTGGTGTGTGCGTGTGCATTATTTGATATTATGTGTTTGTGATTAAATTTACATTTACGTTTACTCATATTTGGTTATGCACAATTTTATTCAAATAACCAACATAACTAATCCTTTCAAATGTTTAAATAAGATTCACTCGCCAACGTATGTTGACCCAAAAACCCTATTTTTACACATGATACAGGTGATCCGGTTGAGAAAAGAAACACATAGGATGGCCTAGAAGAACAAACAAGTTAATGCCTTGGAATGAACATTTAGTTTTGTTTTCCTTTGTAATTGTACTTTAGTTTGTAATTTGAATGAAAATGTATTTGAACATGTTGTGTTTGTATGTTTATTGTAACTTCTTCTTTAAAGAGAATTAATAAATATGAAACTTTATAGTAAATGTCATGAGCTTTGATGAAAACCCAATCATGCCCCGACTACCATTTCCGCTGCGGGTCAGGGTGTGACACGTACACTCTGAAACGTATGGACGGATCCAGCGTTCCTCGAACCTGGAACGACCAACAACTACGCCGATGTTATATGTAATCTCAGTCCTCTAAGCAACTTCTGAGCGTTGCGTAACGAAGCTGCTTACTTTATTTTGTTATGTAATCTTAGTGGCAGCCATAGTTTTGCGCTTTATCAGTATGAATAAAATACTCTGCCACTACTTACAGTCTTGTATATGTTCATTTACAAATGCATGCAATTCCTTTGAATAAACAAAAACACAAACTCATGAGCCACAAGCTAACTTAATACTTACGCTCACACATGAGAAAAGAAATTGTTCATTTGTCTATCCTACACAAGTAATTGGTCCCATGCAAACATTGTAAAGCTGAAATATATTATATTCACATCCACAGTACTTGCGCAGCAGTGCAACGTTACAAGTTATCACAAAGTAAAAAATTACAAATTTCCTATTCTATGGATTTGGTTCCCGCCTGCTTCTCTATTGAAGAAAATATCTCCTTTAGTTTATCAACAAAGTCATCTTGCTGCAGCGCGGCATCCACAAGGTCCATAATCGGAATCTGCAATTGATCATATTTTTCTTTAGCAGCAGAATAAATGGCGGCAGTATTTAGCCCATGCGTGGCAGCACGGCTTGTATCCCATTCGGTCTTCAGCGCATGTGCCACGTGCAAAGTACACTCTCTATAGCCCTCGGCATGCCCGTCATTGCGCGCCGCCATCATCAATTCTGCCACTCTCTCATCCAACTCCGTAGAGTTAAGGATGACATTTGTGATCTGTATACAAATACAATCAGTATATGTTGCAACAATCAAACCAGACATGTATAAAGAAAAGGGAATATTACCTCCACAATCCCGTACTCCCGCAACCAAGTAAACTGGTTCATAAGGGATTCGATCAGGCTTTCTGCTGTAGCACGAGCGACCTCCGTGTCGTTAAGTTTTTGTTCACCTTCAGTTAAACGGCAGATCAACTCGGCTTTCTCTGTTCGGTGAAGGTTGATATCTTTTTTCAAACTATCAACCTCATATTGCAGCCGCGCCTGGTCAAATAGCATAGCAGTTAGATCATCAATTTCTTTATTCTTAAGAAGGAGAGTCATTTTGGTTGATACCTCATTCTGCTCGCTCCTTTCTCTGTGTGTGCGCGCCTCTTCTGCTACCGCAACTGCATCAGCTTTCTCTTTTTTAAGCTTCTCAATTTCGTTGCGTAGAGATATCTTTTCTTTGTTATCACGATCACAAGCCTCCACAAAGCGCTTGCGATCGTCCGCATATTGCGCAGCAGCAGCCTCACACTTGCGCTTCCAAGACAGCCTCACACTTTCGCCTCAAAATCGACGAGCATCTTTAAAGTCTTCTCTTTCTCGAGTTTGGCCTTCGCCTTCTAAAGCTCAACCTCATCCCACTCCTTGTTCATGCTGCGCCATAAGCGCACGATCCTGTTTATTGTGGAAGAGGCAAGGGCAGACTCTTGCAAATATGACTCGTAAGTAGCCTCGTGGTCTTTTTCTTCCTGGCGCTTCACCTCCGCTGGCGGGAAGATGTCCTTATACCACTCCCTGCAGGAGTGCCAATTCGTAAAAACATCACGCTGTTTAACTTTCCACACGGGCTGATGAATCGCAGAGGCCCGCCTTTCAGGATAAGAACGATAATAATAGTCCCGAGGTGTCTCCTCTGGGCGAATGGGCGACTCCTCCTCCGAATCCTCAACAAACACAAAGCCTTCGCTTTGTGTTGAAGGTCCAGATCCCTTGGATATCAACTTTGACGGTTCCGGCACAGGGGAAGATATTTTTTCTTGTTCTGCGGAAGCAGTATCTCTCACCCCAATATCTGTAGCAGTATCTTTAACCTGCTCGCCAGCAGGATTCTCAGCATCAAAATTTTTGGGCTCTTCTTCCGGAGCCACCTTCTCAATATTTTCTGGGACGATGGGGTCGGCATCAAAAACAGGAGTTTCTTGCCCCGCATCTCCCTCAACGTTCAGAGGCCTGTGCGGCGATCGTATAGCAGATGAGGTGGCCGGCGCAGCCATTTTCTCTGCAAAGCATATTAACAAATACCAAGTATAAGATTCTGCGCAACTTTTTTGACAGAAATGCGCAACAAACTAAACGTACCAGGTGAGAACTTCTTTGCAAAGGCATCCAGATTGCCCTTCTTGCCAATGCGCGGGCGCGCAACTTTTGTTGGCGCAGGAGTTTTAGTTTCCGCCTCCTTACTCTTCTTAGAAGTGCGCTTCAACGCCTCTTCCGGGCTAGAGGGTACCTCCAAGGGATCATCTGGGTTCGGAGCTGGAAGAGAGGAGGTGTCAATGGGTTCTGGCTTCGGTTTCTTCAAACCTACTGGCGCAAGACCCTCCAGTGAGTCTGACACCACCACATAATTGCACCAAGAGTCAGATACGAGACGCGTACCTTTCTTACCCTCAGCTTTCGCAGCAGCTGATGGCTTGGTTTTTTGATCTGGGTTGGAAGGGGAAGGCACAGCAGCTGCAGCAGCAGTTAGTTTTTTTTCTTCTTCGAGTCAGGGCCTACGTCCAAGTTTAGCAAGTCACCTACATAATAAATCATATTGAGCAAAGGTTGCGCCATTAGTTATATTGCAATATTACTTAGAAAATTTGTTCAAGAGTAATATTGCAATATCAACTTAGGCTTTGTAAGAATTTAATTACGAGTCTTCGAAGATGGTTGCGCCTCCAGATCCTCCTTCTTGGGCAGCTCAAAGTTCCCCAAGATTTGTGAGAACCAAGTTTCCTCACCCTCAGCAATAGGCACGGCGACCATTTTTCCTTTCTCTCTCTTGAAAGAGACCAAGTAGAGCGACGCAACTACATAACAAACATTTTTGCACAAGTACATATCTATTAAAAGATATTACTAGGAAGTTAAAGGTTACGTACCAGTTCCATCTTCAGTATACACCGTTTTTCCTGGCGATCTTTCTTCCAAAAAATACTCATCCCGGCAGCGATGAGGGCCCTCTCTGGCAAAACAATATTGGGCACATCTTTAATATCCCGATACCACACCTCGTCGGCAGGTATGGGAAGGGTCTCCAGCTCGATCTCATCACCAGCTCGGAATGTTATCTTCATCGGGATCACCGCCGCCTTTATGAAGAAGAACTTCTGCTTCCAATCGTGGTAAGATTTAGGCGGCACTAACAGCAATCGTTTGGCTTGCACACGTCGTTGGAACGAATAAAAACCCAATGAGCAGTGAAACTGATAGAAGACTCTAAATTTCTCAACCGTCAGTACGATCTGCATCGACCGGCAAACAAACTCGAAATGCCGGATCCTCACCATTCCCATCGGGCTCAACTGAGAAAAATGAAGCCTGTAAAAAGCAAGAATTTCCAGCAGGAAATGGGTCACCGGAAGCCTGAAGTTCCCTTCGGCAAAATAATCATAAAATAACGTGATGTAGCCGGCCGGCGCATCAGCCGCTGTGGCACTCGCCACCGGAAAAAAACGTTTTCCAGGACGGAGCAAAAAGAAAGTTGGTGGCAAGATTATCAAAATCTTTCTTCGACCACTTTAACGATTGCAAACTTGACGTCGACGGTATATCAGCAGAACTTGCACCGGTGGCCATAACTCAAACTTCGAAGAATACTTAGAAAACTTTGAAGGTCGCCGGAATATACAAACACAAGTTTCTCTCAAGATGTAAGCTGGTGAGGAAGCAAATGGATCGTTGATCCCTACGATTTGACTGCAGCGACTTTTGCGACAGTCACGTATCCCCAAGTAACTTCAGGGGCGAGTGGGGAACAGTAACCGCCCCACGCGCGCGAGTGTCGCCGAAGTAGCATTAAATACCGTAAGACATGTACTGTTGACAGCCTATCAACGGTACCACCACGTCTCAAGAACGTGCGTTGTCACCAACTACACCATCCGGATAAGTGACACGTGTCTAAGTATATTTGAAATTCAAATACTTTTTCAAAATTCACTTACGACACGTCCCCAAGATGCATAAAGCAACAAAAAGCTAGTCCTTACATAAGCGCAACACATTTATCTTAAGTCCAGTGCTCCACCTACTTTATTCTTACATAGGAGCAACACTGGACTGGGGGACTTGAAAGGGTATGGTCCCAAAAACCTTGCGCCAATCAAGGAAACTATACCCATTCATAACTTCTAAGAAAACTGCGCGCAGACTTCTTTGCCAAAATAAGATTTATTAGAGCTATGCGCCAAATATCCAAGAGAGGAAAGGATCATATAACTACCTTGCGCGGGCTCGCGCAAGGTTCAAAGTTAACCTTGAACATTCTCTTTGGATAAATGCTTCATTTAACTACCTTGCGTGGGCTCGCGCAAGGTTCAAAGTTAACCTTGAATATTCCCTTTCGATAAATGCTTCATTTAACTATCTTGCGCGGGCTCGCGCAAGGTTCAAAGTTAACCTTGAACATTCTCGTTTGATAATGCTTCATGCACAAACCTTGCGCAGACATTTATATCAAAGCAAGTATCCACCAAACGTTGCGCTAAGCAGCAAGGAGAAGAAGGAAGATCAGTTAACTAACTTTCGCTTCTCACGCAAGGGAACAATAAATCCTGAAAAACTTTCCCTTAGCAAAATCCTTTACTTGGTGCAGAAGCAAAGGGAATCTTTTTGTTGTAACAGAATGTACACGTGGCGAATAATGGATGGGTAACAGCTGTGAAACCTTCTAGAAGCCATTAACACCCAATCGTGCAAGCATCTTTTCGGTTATAACCAATTGCCACATGGCAGCATCTGGATGGCTGAGGAAGTTTACGGTGATGGCATGCTCACATTTATAAGATATAGTGATCTCATGTTGACACGTGGCACCTACCTAACCGCTGATGAGCTCAAGATCCATGTGCACTAACGGATTGCCAACAAACATTAGCGGAATAACAGAAGATTCCGTTAAATTTAACAATCTCTCCTTTTGGCGCCAAACACCGGCTATAAATAAATAACTTGGAGTTCAAGGAAAGGTATTCACTCTCAACTGCTCTCTCTCTTACAATACTTACTTCCGACTACTTGTGCTTATTCTCATGCCGGAGGGTGGTCACGGAGAGAACCCCCCTTCTCCCCGTGGCAAGCTAACGGTGTTCTGTTTTGCAGGTTCAGCCGGAATACTGTTTTATTCATCATCTATCATGAAACCAAACGAAGGGTTAACCCTTTTATGCAGAGCTCATTCCATAGATCTACTTAGATTCTGGTCTAGTTGATCTAGGGTTTCTTCAGTTATAGAGACTTAACCTACAAAACATCTTTAACACATTCGTTGGCCGCGGCGCAACGCGCGCGGGTCAATGTTCTAGTTGTTATTATTTGTAAAAAAAAACTTTAATATTTTTCTGTTTATATTTAAATTCAATGCATATACTTAGACCGCGGGGTGTGGGCTTGGGTTACGCGCCGAGGAAGCCAAGCAACACCGCTATAGATACACCGGGCCAGCGTGGGTAGCGGGGGGGGGGGGGCGTGGTTAGTGGCGTGGCTATGAAGCCTGGCGTGGGGCGGGGGTGGGGAGCTGTGATGTGGCTGGCTTAGATTGCCTAGGAAAATCAGACTGTTTGGGCTAGCCGTTGGCTATGGCGGTTTCAGCTATGTAACTCAAACTTTAAATTTTTTAATAATTTTTACCTATAAATACTCACCCCAAACATCAATATTTTTCACATATACTTTCTTCAAACACAAATCTTCATCCACAACCAACCCAAAAAACGAAAAAATGGTTCATTGGACCGAGGAGAAGAAAATAGCGCTAGTGACATCAATCGTTGACGTACAACGAAAGCTACGTCGTGGTCAAACCGCCTATTGGATGTAACATCCGCCAAAAACCGGATTTACCAAACCCGCTTCGTTTATTAACCGAACAATCAGTTAAAAATTTTGTTGCGTATTTAATGCCCAAATTAATTTTAAACGATACATAATCAATAAGTATATTAGAATTTAAAATTTATTTTGAAAATGTATTAAAAATAGTGAATTAAAAATAATATGCTGAAGGGTCGGGGTGTGACATTGGACACAAGCGTTTCAACAATAAACAACATGTCGGAAACACACGTCACAAATTGAACGCATGTCAACATAAGTGGCGTGAGCTAAAACCGAAGCTGGATCGGTTTAAAGTATGCTTCAACCGTGTCCCTGCGGGCGACCTAAACCACGACGATCGAGTGGTGATCGCCAAATTCGAGTATAGGCACGATGGGAACCTAGAATTTCGATGGGTTCCCCACTTTACTATTTACCGTACTTTCTATTTTTTTTACAATTTATTATGAAGTTTTTTTTAATTTTTAGGATTTATTAAGTTTTTTTTTATTTTATTAGGATTTTGTGTAACTTTTTTAAAATTAATTTAGTGGTGGGTTTTATTTTATAAATATAAAAAATATATATAAATTTCCACATGTCCACTCACACCCACTAGCCCACGCAGCTCCCACACCCCACTTTTTTTGGGTGACTTGGTGGAGCCCATCTCCGCCACATGTCAACCCAAGTATCCCCACCCCCCACACCCCGCGGTCTTAGGGTGGAAGGGTGCTTCACACGTAGGGATTGGTAAACTCTCTATCTCAGCCAATCACCTCATACCATGTCAACTCTTCTCTCCACTCCCTATTTTACCACTAAAAACAAGGGATGCTCCACACGTGAAGAGTTCATTTCTTATTTTATTTTATTTTTATTTCTACAAATTATGCATCAATAGTTAAAACATATTTAAACAAAAAAATACATTTAATTAAAAAACATTACATTAAATTAAAATAAAAACCTAAACGATAAAACTGAAAATCAGAAATTGCATGACCAATTATATTTTTTTCCTATCTCGCGTTTTCGGGAAAGAATAAACTGCAACATGTCGGGTGAAACATTGAAAATATTTTATAAATTTAAAAAATAAAAATTATACCGCTTAATGCCAAAGGCCGTTAAAAAGTTCAACTTCCTCAACATAAGGAGCGTGATGAATAGTTCACGTACTTCCGCCGACTGTTGCGTTGTAATGCTCGAGAATTTTTCTTCAAAACCGTTCGATTTTTATTGATTGTCTTTTTGCTTGTTTAAAGAACAATGAACCCATGATTTGGCTAAGGCATCTTCTTGTTTTTTCATCCAAAATTGATGCTCCATATTTACTCGCCTTTCGGTTCACTTGCTTCACCAACATCTTTGTTTTTGTCTTCCATTTCATATTCTTCTTCGTCTTTGCTAATATCTTCATCCAAATGTTGGGTTTCAAGGACAACATCTACATCTTGGTATTCATTGTGATCGTAGATTGGAAGTGAGCGCTCGACATTCTCTCTTGGTATTTGAATTGGTAGGCTCCTATATGCAAACGAGTTGAATAAGTTTTGCGCTTCCATCGAATATTTGTACATGTCGGGTGCGACCATTGTTGGACCGTGTGGGTGTGAAAATAATTGTGGTGGAAAATTAGGTTGGGGTTGGGTGTTGTAAAAAGATGGTTGTAAAGGTTGGGGGTAAAAAAGTTGAGGTTGAGAGTGTGTTGACTATCCGTATGCATGGGCGAAGCTTTTAAAGGGTGGGAGAGGGCGGCTGACCCCCTCCGAACTTTTCTCTTAGTAGTGGAGAGTATGTAGTTTTTGTATAGAAATTTTTAGGCAGTTTTATAGAAATTTTTAGGTCCGGTGACTTCCGCCTCCTGGTCGAAATCTCAAGCTTCGCCACTGTCCGTATGGGGTTTGAAACGGTGCGCTCGGACCGCTAGGCCGCCTAGCCTCGTTTGCGAGACGCGTCCCTTTGGGTTTGAACATGATCCTTTGCTAGCTGGATTTTTTCTTGGCTTCACATTTGTTTTGTTTATCCAAGGTGTGTAGGTTTGTAGTGAGAATGTTTTTGAGTTGTGTGTGAATATTGAAATGCATAAAGTTTAATAAAGAAGAAAACACTTGATTTTTTTTAGTTTAACGGCATTATAGCCATTGAAATTGTTTCAATGGTCGAAAAAGGCACGCGGTGAATACTCACCGATTTCTTCCACTCACCGAGCACAGGGAGGGCCGGGGGTGGTGTGTCTGCGCGGAGAGTCTACTCACCGTGCGGGGAGCAGCATTATAGCCATTGTAAATGTTTCAATGGTCGAAAAAGGCACGCGGTGAATACTCACCGATTTCTTCCACTCACCGAGCACAGGGAGGGCCGAGGGTGCGGGGAGTCCACTCACTGCACATGTGTTTAACCGCACATTTTATTGATGACGATTGGCATTTGCATAAAAGAATTATTAAATTTTGCCCAATCGTTGGTCATTCAGGGGTCCTAATAGGGGTAACGTGTATTTACACTTTTAAGTGGCTAGCTGCTCTAAAAAGACCTCCCCAGCTTTGGTTTTGCTTAGTAGCTCAAGGTTGGAAGGATGACCACTCGATTTCCCAAAGAAATGACGTGAAAACACTCGATTTTGGACACAAAACAGGTTACTTCGCACGAAATGTGCACTTCGTACGAACTGGCACTTCGCACGAAAGTGGCACTTCGCACGAAAGTGGCACTTCGCACGAAAGTGGCACTTCGCACGAAAGTGGCACTTCTCACGAAAGTGGCACTTCTCACGAAAGTGGCACTTCTCACGAAAGTGGCACTTCTCACGAAAGTGGCAGTTCGCACGAAAGTGGCACTTCGCACGAAAGTGGCACTTCGCATGAAAGTGGCACTTCTAACGAAAGTGGCACTTCATACGATGATGTGTGAGATGTGTAAAGTAAAAATCAAACAAGTTTTAAATAGGAATCACAACCTGAATAGGGTTCTGGGGCATCTCATTCCAGGATGAGATATTTCCTGTCCTCTGACAGGCCTCACAACTCCTTAGAAACTCGTGTGCGTCCCTAAAGATGGTCGGCCAATAAAATCCCGCATCAAACACGCGTCTGGCGATGTAAGCCGCACCATAATGGCCACCAGTCGGTCCCTCATGACAATGTCTCAATATACTACGAGACTCAGACCTAAACACACATCTCCTAATGACCTGGTCCGCTCCGATCCTAAACAGGTACAGATCCTCCCAAATGTAGTACTTGACGTCCGCAAAGAATTTCTTCTTTTGCTGATACGTCATGCCCTCCACAAGGTCACCTGTAGACAAGTAATTCGCTAGATCAGCGAACCAGGGAAAGCCTTCCTCGTGGGCTTTCAAGAACATCAACACCTCATGGGGAAACTCGTCCCCAATCCTATCCTCCCGAGTCCTCTCGATCTCGGGGCTCTTCAATCTCGATAAGTGGTCAGCAGCCACGTTTTCAGTACCCTTCTTGTCTCTGATCTCTAAATCAAACTCCTGTAGCAGCAGAATCCACCGAATCAGCCTCGGCTTCGCATCCTTCTTCGCGAACAGGTATCTAAGGGCTACGTGGTCCGTAAAGATAATAGTCTTAGAAAGCACCAAATATGACCTAAACTTATCACACGCGAAAACCACAGCCAGCAACTCCTTCTCCGTCGTCGTATAGTTCTCCTGGGCGTCATTTAGGGTCTTGCTAGCGTAGTAAATGGGATGAAAGTGTTTCTCCCTATGCTTCCCTAAAAACCCTATGGCGAAGTCACTGGCGTCACAGATAATCTCGAAAGGGAGGCTCCAATCAAGAGCAATCAGAATAGGCGCACTCACTAGTCTCTCCCTAATCAACTCAAAGGCCCCCAAACACTCATCGTCGAACACGAATGGCCTATCTTTCTCTAATAGCTGGGTCATCGGGGGAGCAATCTTCAAAAAATCGCGAATAAAACGGTGGTAAAATCACGCATGACCAAAGAAACTACTAATCGATTTCACAGAAGTAGGCGGCAGGAGCTTGGAAATAACATCAACTTTGGCCTGATTAACCTCCAGCCCCGCCTGTGAAATCTTGTCCCCAAGCACAATACCCTCTCGAACCATGAAATGACACTTCTCCCAGTTAAGCATCAGGTTCGTCTCCTCACATCTAGTCAACACACGCTCTAGATTACGCAGACAATTATCAAATGAACTCCCAAACACAGAAAAATCGTCCTTGAACACCTCCATGGAGTCCTCGATCAACTCATGAAAGATCGCCACCATACAACGCTGAAATGTGGCTGGAGAATTACATAACCCAAAAGGCATGCGTCGATACGCAAAGGTGCCAAAAGGGCATGTAAATGTGGTCTTTTCCTGATCCTCCGGTGCAATGGGGATCTGGAAATAACCTGAGAATCCATCAAGAAAGCAGTAGACCTGCTGTCCCAACAATCGCTCCAGCATCTGATCGATAAACAGCAAAGGAAAGTGATCCTTACGCGTGGCATCATTGAGTAGACGATAATCTATGCAAACTTGCCAGCCAGTGACGGTTCGGGTGGGTATCAACTCATTCTTCTCGTTGACGACCACTGTCATACCCCCCTTCTTGGGGACCACCTGGACGAGACACGCCCATGCAGAGTCTGAAATCGGATAAATCAATCCTGCATCCAACAGCTTAATCACCTCTTTCTTCACAACGTCCTGCATATTAGGGTTTAGCCTTCTCTAAGACTGAACCATCGGCTTAAACTCCTCCTCCATCAGAATCCTATGCGTGTGAAACGAAGGGTTAATACCCTTGATATCCATCAGCTTCCACGTGATCGCCTGTCTGTGCTCTCTCAAAACACTCATCAACCTCTTCTTCTCCTCCTCCGTCAATCCAGAAGAAATGATGACGGGTAACTGGGACCCCTCGCCCAGAAATGCGTACTCCAGATGAGACGGCAACTCCTTCAACTCCAAGGGCGGGGTACCTCAACAGACGGCCTCTCCTTCGGCATCTCTTCCTCGCCGATAACCTCAAACACCTCGAATCTAGGGGAAGGCTTGGTAGCCTGCGGCAAAGGGTCCTGCTCAACATCAAACTCAGTGACCCCACTCCCCTGATCATCTATGCTCTCAACATGCGCATCAGACGCATCTCTCCCACATATCTCGCTCAGAATACCACCCACATGTGACATCAGTGTGTCGATGAAATATAAAGTGTTATCATGTTGGCCGGTGTGTCTCATGGAGTGCTGGATGTCGAATTTAACCTCATCCTGATCGACTCGTAGTGTCAACTTGCCATCATGCACGTCGATAAGTGCACGAGCAGTGGCAAGGAATGGACGTCCTAAAATCAATGGAACCTCTGAGTCCTCGTCCATATCAAGGATGACGAAGTCGACTGGAAACACAAACTTGTCGACGTTAACCAGCATATTCTCTACGATCCCCCTTGGAAACTTCACCGATTTGTCCGCCAGCTGCAGACTCATGCATGTGGGTGACGGCTCGCCTAGATTGAGCATAGCAAATATCGAGTATGGCATCAGATTTATGCTAGCTCCTAAGTCTGCCAGCGCATTGCTAACGGCTAGGTTTCTGATCAGACACGGAATAGGGAAGCTACCGGGATCAGACATCTTCTTCGGCAGCTTGTTCTGCAAGATAGCAGAACACTCCTCGCTCAACGTCCCAGTCGCAAGATCCTCCAATTTCTTCTTGTTCGTGAGCAGATCCTTCAGAAACTTCGCGTACTTAGGCATCTTCGATAGAGCCTCTACAAACGGGATGTTCACGTGCAGCTTCTTCAACATCTCGAGGAACTTTCCGTACTGGTCTGCATCCTTACCCTTCACCAAACGACCTGGGTAAGGGGGTGTCGGCTTATACACCCTCAACGACTCCTTCTCAGCCTCCCTCTTCTCTCCTGACGACCCGTTGGACTGTGATGTACTTGCTGGGCGCAGCCTCTCGTGCACTTTGCCAGCCGGCGTCTCCATCTCAATCTCCTCGTCGACCGGCTCCTCAGCAACTACCGGTTTGACCTCAATAGCTCCTCTACCAATCCTCGTCGTAACAGCCTTCGCAGTGGCGTTCGGGTTTCCTACAGTGCTACTAGGGAGACTATCCTGAGGTCTCTGCTTCAGCTGATCGGCTAACGAACCTACTGTCCTATCCAGGTTCTGCAGTGCTGTGCCCTGACTCTTCATGAAGGTCTCGTGCTCCATGAATCTCGACTGTGTCTCCTGATGTCGAGTGTCCTCACGTGTGATGAACTGTGTAAGCAACTGCGTCTGCTTAGCCAACTGTCACACCCCTAATCTCCACGTATAACCCGGTGGCCCGGTTGGGGAATATCATGACGTAAGTTGATATCATCATTACCAAACAATACAATATAACACAGCGGAAGTCTGGATAATTACTATTACAAATGTTTGAATGCTCAAAGTTCAAAATAAATACAACGCTTGTAATTAGATCCACAGGCAGATCGAAATGTGATTACAAAAGGAAAATTTAAAGACTAAGGCCTTCTAAGCAAAGGGTTGCAATTACTCTTAAGCTTCGCCGAGCACTTCTAACCTAATTACGTATACTTGTCACCTGCGCTTAGTCTTTTGAAAATACGTTAGTTTTCACTGGTAAATACATTTAACCGACTCATTTTAAAAATATTTCAAAAATATTTAGTGTACGCAATGGTATTTAGTTTTATAAATAACTTGGGATAAATAATTTTCATGTTATCAGTTTTACATACTAATAATACATTTAGAGCCCGAAAACTATGCCGGGAACATGATTAATCGACACACCACTTTAATACCTTTAATAGGTACACCCCTAATAGGTTATAATTTATTTTAGCATTTGTCGGGTGTATGCCTACACCCCGTGCTTTGGTCGTGGCCATTTACAATTAAATGAGACGTGGATATCCAGGACATGGTCGTTTTAACCCCCAAATATTTAATATTAAGAAATACGAATTAAAATGGATTATTTAAATTCCCGACTCATTGGTCTTTGATCCCATATCCAACCATGCGGTATTATTATACCGTATCCCAAGCCCGTATAAGGAAAATAAGTTAAAGTATTTACCTGGCTTGCAAAATCTTTAATAATAAGAAAATAAGCAAAGCACAGCCGTAATCAATTAAATTAGATTGGCGACAATCTGCCGGAAGTCTCTAGTCTGGAATGGATGGTATTATTAACCGATTATTTAGTTAGCGGGTCTTTATTTAGTCATTGACTTAGACCGGCTAACTTAAAATAAAGATAACGGTACGAAACACTAGATTAAGCGATGACCGGAAAAGAATGTATTTTGGACCCAACAAGTACTAGGACTTGTATAATATGGGTTACCACTTTACATTCTGGAATTTGAGAATATTTCGATATGGTTAAACCCGTTTTGGTTATATTACGCAAACTAGTTACGTCGGCCGAACCGTACGCATACAAGCAAAACCGGGTAACCGGGTGAGTCCTACACAAGTTCCCTATGCCATTAGGTTTAAAATATGTTAAAATATCGGTAAGTTATAATTATGTTGGCCCGTTATGGTTTAAAATCAAACTATGCATTAAAAGGGCAATTTGGTCATTTTACAACATAATAAACGGATTTATATGTAAACTGATGTTAAGGTCATAAACATTTGTAAAAACACTTATTTTATGATGTTATATCAGTAGGATATCAATTATATGTGTGGTTTATAGTTTAAGACCAAACTATGTCCCAAAAGGGCATTTTGGTCATTTCACATATAATTCGATAACTTATTTGGGAGTATGAGTTTGGGACATGTATCTATTTTTAATAAGTTGAAAATATGTTTGAAATCAGTAGGTATCAAGCCTTGATGATCTAATATGGTTTTAAACCATCTTAAGCGCCGAAACGGCGATTAAGTCGCTAAATGACGATTTAAATGGTATTTAAGCGAAACTGTTGTTGTGACCAGGTTTGTATGACCAAAATATATTAATATATGTATTATATCAGTGGGTATAAATTTTGGTTCATTTAAATGTTTAAAACCCATTTAAAGTGCCGAAAGGGCAATATCGTTATTTAAGGGCACAATGTGCAAACTGTAGCTTAAACTTAGTTTGCAATCTGAACAGACATCCCAAATAATCCTAATGATGATATCACATCAGTAAGTAATGAGTTTTCATGTTAAACCATGTTTAAACTATTTTATACGCCAAAAGGGCGATATGGTCACTTTAATTGCGTTTATGTATTAAATCATCAAAACTTAGTTTATGACCAGATTATTAACTTCAAAATAAGTTTATTAATTAAACGATTCAGTTTACAACCCATTTATATGCTTGTTAATGGTTAAAACGTTATTTTTATACATTAGGGGCCTTTTTGCAAATATTGGCATATTTAACGGATACTTATGTAAAAACTAAGATTACTACATGACCATGTCCTATAACTCCAGAGGGTTATAGTATACTATAACATGGTCATAATGCAACTTAGGGACAGTAGCTAAGGTTGCTAAATCGGGTCAGAACTGAAAGTCAAAGCAGAAGTCAACTTTTGCGACTTTCGGTTGCGAACCGACCTTAGACCTGGAATTGACGAGCCGAACATGTTCCTACATGTTCTTATAATTATTATCAAGTTATTAGTGTGTCAAAACAGATTCTATAACACCTACATTACTAGTTATGATTTTATTCAAAAACTGACCCGTTTGACTTTTTATTAACATAACTTTGACCCATCAATTGACCAAGTAAACGTGGTAACCCGGAGGTGCCCTCTTGAGGGATTAACACCTACCTTATTACGATCACGTAGCCATGTTCGTTGCGGACATTAGCTGGATCATAATGGTCTTAGCTCAATGTCAAAGCGTTTTTACGTCAATGCTTTGACTTTGGCTTAAAACTTAATAAAACAGAAAAGGAGGGCTAAGAACACTTACACAAGGTACTTAGCACGGAATATGACTGATTAGGAAGTCCCTTATGGTCAGGAACCTCCAGAGAGTGAAAGGAGAAGATGAATATGAGAATGAGCAAATGACTTGGTAGCACAAGGGTGGTATTTATACTTGAACCAAGCATACTAGATCATGCCATGTGTTACCATGGCTTCTCAGATGATAACAAACAAGAATTGAGGTGTAAGAACCAGGGAAAAGTGGCACTCTTGCGACATAGGTGGCATACATGGCAGGCTGCCATGTTGCTTGTCCCTGGCAACCCCTTACGGACCGTAAGGGTTTAGCCTTGCGGTCCGTTAGGACCTCTAGCGCCCACAAATTTTCAATGGTTACGGACCGTAACCAGGGTGGCTTGCGGTCCGTAACCGCCTCACTGAAACAATAATCTTGTTTGCCTTACGGTCCGTAACCAATGATGGTTACGGTCCGTAAGGACCTTCCAGAAGATGAATATTTGGCAATTTTTTCCACTTTTGATCCCCTGATTTTTCTGATGCTCGTTCAGATGTTATTAAAAAAACGGCATTTTTAGTCCCTCTCGGTTACACGTGGCCACCAAGAATTTTCGGGACACGTGTCGGAATTTTATTAACGGAATTTTTGAGGTGTTACATCTTCACCCCCTTAATAAAAATCTCGACCTCGAGATTTATTCAAATAGATAAGGGTACTTCTGTCGCATACTGGACTCGACCTCCCAAGTATATTCGGGACCTCGACATGCATCCCATTTTACCTTTACAATAGGTACATGCTTCCTACGAAGCTTCTTAACTTGCCGATCCTCGATCGCAATTGGTTTCTCCACGAAACACAAGTTTTCATCAATTTGAATATCTTCATGAGGCATCGCTAGCGACTCATCCCCTAGACATTTCTTCAAATTGCTGACGTGAAAAACATCATGGATTCCACTGAGCTTCTCAGGGAGTTTAAGCCTATAAGCTACAGATCCGACACATTCGGTTATTTCGAATGGTCCGATGTACCTCGGGCTTAACTTGCCCTTTTTGCCAAAGCGCATTACACCTTTCCAAGGTGATACTTTTAACATAACCTTGTCCTGTTTTGGAACTGTAAAGGTTTACGCCTTTTTTCGGCATAGCTCTTTTGTCTATCTCGAGCTGCCTTAAGTCGATCACGGATTGCACAATCTTTTCCGTTGTTTCAAGAACAATTTCGGGTCCAGATAGTTGGGCTTCTCCAACTTTAGCCCAACACACAGGCGCCCTACATTTTCTTCCGTATAAGGCTTTAAAAGGAGTGGCCTTAATACTTGTGTGGTAGCTATTATTATATGAGAACTCGATTAGGGGTAAGTGATCATCCCAATTTCCACCTAAGTCGATCACACAAGCTCGAAGCATGTCCTCCAAGGTTTGAATGGTACGCTCACTTTGTCCGTCTGTTTGAGGATGGTAAGCCGTACTGAAGTTTAATCTCGTGCCTGGAGATTGTTGGAAGCTCTTCCAGAAGTGAGATGTGTATCTTGTATCTCTATCAGATATGATGGATATCGGCACGCCATGCAAGGACACAATCTCATCGACATAAAGCTTAGCCAGCTTATCAAAATCGTATGTTTCTTTAATTGGTAAGAAATGAGCGGCAACGATAACCCAAATCGTGTCATTGCCACGTGGTCTTAGGTAACTTAGTGATGAAGTCCATAGTTACCATTTCCCATTTCCATACTGGGATTTCAAGCTCTTGTAGAGTCCTGACGGTTTCTGGTGTTCTGCCTTAATTTAAGAACACGTTAAGCACCTTGTTACATGATATGCTATATCTTTCTTCATACCCATCCACCAATAACTGGGCTTAAGATCTTGATACATCTTGTTGCTTCCCGGATGTATCGAATATTTAGAACTATGTGCTTCTTGGGGGATTACATCTCTAAGTCCTCCAAAGATCACCCAGATCCGATTATTAAGCCTAAACATTCTGTCCTTTCCAGATGCTAACTGATCAATGGTTGCACCTAGTCCTTCATTCGCGACGTTATTCTCTGACATGGCTTCCTTTTGTGTAACTAGTAACTTCTCATTCAAGCTATTCTTCAGTTCAATGCTTTTGGCATTGATCTTATAGGTTTGACTCTTTCCTTGCGACTAAGCGCATCAGCGACTACATTCGCCTTTCCTGGATGATATCGAATCTCACAATCGTAGTCGTTGAGTGTTTCCATCCATCGACGTTGCCTCATGTTCAAGTCCTTCTGATTGAACAAATGTTGAAGACTTTTATGGTCAGTGTAGATGATACACTTTGTTCCATATAAATAATGTCTCCAAAGTTTGAGTGCAAATACTAATGCACCCAGCTCTAAGTCATGGGTGGTGTAGTTTCTCTCGTGCACTTTTAGTTGTCGTGATGCATAGGCAACCACTTTGCCTCTCTGCATAAGCACACATCCATACCAGTGTGCGAAGCATCACAGTAAACCACAAACTCTTCAACACTTTCTGGCAGAGTTAATACCGGGGCATTGCTTAACTTATGCTTTAACGTCTCAAAGGATCTTGTTGCTTTGGACCCCAGTTGAACTTTGCATCCTTACAAGTTAAGATTGTCAAAGAAGCGGCTATTCATGAGAAGTTCTCAATGAACCTTCGATAATAACCAGCCAATCCTAAGAAACTACGTATCTCGGAAGGTGTCTTTGGTGCTTCCCAATTCATTATTGCTTCTATCTTTGCTGGATCTACTTAGATACCGCGTTCAGTTACTACATGACCAAGGAACTGAACCTCACGTAGCCAAAATTCACATTTAGAAATTTTGCGTATAGCCTTTCTTGACGCAGAATTTCAAGAATGCACCTCAAATATTTCTCGTGATCCGATTGATTACGAGAGTAGATAAGTATGTCGTCTATGAAGACAGTGACAAACTTATCTAAATATGGTTTGCAGAACCTATTCATAAGATCCATGAATGCTGTTGGTGCATTGGTGAGCCTAAAAGGCATCACTAGGAACTCGCAATGTCCATATCTCGTTCCGACAGCAGTTTTCGGAACGTCTTCATTTCTAACCTTAAGTTGGTGATATCCTGATCTTAAATCAAACTTCGAAAAGTAACTTGCACCTTGCAATTGATCAAATAAATCATCGATCCTGGGCAAAGGATAACGATTCTTGATTGTTATCTTATTAAGTTCATGGTAATCAATGCACATCCGCTTTGATCCGTCCTTCTTTTTCACGAATAAGATAGGAGCTCCCCATGGCGAGGAACTAGGTTGAATAAAACCTTTTTCTAGAAGTCCGTCTAATTGGGTTCTCAATTCTTTCATCTCGGTGGGTGCTAACCGGTATGGAGCTTTAGCTATGGGAGCTGCTCCAGGTATGATGTCAATTCGAAACTCTACCTGCCTATCAGGAGGTTGGCCAGGTAATTCTTCTGGGAACACGTCTGGGTATTCAGAAATGATAGGTATATCATCAATATTTAGTTTGGGTTCATCAATGGTGACTTGTGCCATATAGATGACACAACCCTTCGTCATACATCTAGATGCCTTAAGCAAAACTGCTTTATCAGGCAATCCAAAGTGTTTGTCTCCATGAATGGTGAGGATTTTACAAGACGGGGATTTGATTTCAATGAGTTTCTTATCACAGGCAATGCGAGCTTGGTTATGCGATAACCAATCCATGCCTAAGACTACGTCGAATCTCGCTAGTTTCATAGGTAAAAGAGAGACAGTGATAGAATGATTTCTGATGGATATGAAGCATCCGTCAAGAATGGAAGAAGCGGTTTCTATAGTTCCATCAGCGAGCTCTACTTCATAGGTTATGTCTAGAGTTCTTACGGGCAAGTGTAATAGTTTACTAAACTTATGATCTACAAACGATTTATCAGCGCCCGAATCAAAAAGAACTCTAGCAAAAGCGTCGTTGATAAGGAACGTACCCGTCATAACGTTGTTATCATTCACTGCTTCCTTGGCATTCATCTGAAAAGCTCTAGCAGTGCCTTTCTTTACTTCAGTGGTTTTGGCCTTACCTTCAGTAGTTGCCTTAGGGCAATTTGTCTTGATGTGGCCGTTCTCACCACACCCGAAACAAGTAGCATCCTTAATATTCCGGCACTCATGTGACCTATGCTCTGTTTTCTTGCAGATATTGCACTGCTTTGGGTTTTGATCCAAGCGACACTGTCCAAAGTGTTGCTTCCCACATGTTTTACAAGTGGGTTTGTCGCCCGATTTCTGATTATTCTTGCTGAACCCATGTTTACCTTTTTTATTAAACTTCTGGGAGTTGCTGTCCTCTCGTTTCCTTTTTCCTTCATTGTCGGTTTTCATCGACAATTGCCTCACATAGTCTTGCGTGAGGGAGAGGGATAGTTCTACAGCAGATTTGTAGGTACCAGGCTGCACCGCCTTAACAATACCCCTGATTTCAGGAGCTAGTCCATTGATAAAACGCAATGCATTTGGGCTCCGGAGTAACTAGATAAGGCACTAGCCTTGAGAGAGAGTTGTAGTCGGTGACAAACTTCCGACAATCCATGTTCTTCATGGTCAGATTTAAGAAATTTGACTAGATTTTCTCCACCTCATGAGGTGGGCAGTAGGTATCTTTCACCAAGTCCACAAACTTGGACCAACTCGGGTTGTAGAGATGAACATTGCCCGTAGACTGGACTAAGGCTTTCCACCAGATAAGGACATCACCCTTGAACGATTGAGATACATATTTAACAACGTTCTTATCAGCGCAACCGCTGATATCCACCACCTTCTCCATTTCATCGAGCCATCTTAAACAGTCTACGACCCCCTTTTCCCCGTTAAAGTCACGGGGTCTACAAGATACGAAGTACTTGTAGGAGCAACCATAACCATCGACATTTGGTTTATTAGGATGTGCATCACTCGAAGAGTGTGCCTCACTCTTCTTTGGCTTTGAGTGGCTAGGATGAGATTTGGGTTTAGAAACAGGCTTGGAGCGAGAAGCACTTGACTCAGGTTGACGTTCAGACTTATCCTTTAATGCTTTGCCAACTTCCGCGGAATAAGGTCTCTCAAGTCATTCTTACTAATAATGATATTCTCATTGGCGTCGTTATCATTGCGCTTACTGTTGACATCATTAGAATCCGCCATTGTTGCTATTTAATTCTAAATATTGAGATAAATTTGGTTAGTTTCTATGGTGTACCCTTTTCATGACATGGTTCTATGACCATACAGAATTTAGATATCAGATGTATTATATATATATATATCCTAGGTCTCAAAGGACCATCATAGGCATTTATAGATTGGACACAGTCCAAGATTTATCAGATAGTGCATCAAGCGTCACTACTGTTATTATTGCTTATTGGCTTTACACTACTATTGAGTGTTTGAATGTTTTAGTCAGGATCTAATTTGATCACATAGGCGATAAGGTGTGGACATTGTCATTACCCAATTGATTAATTGTGATAATATTTATCACGAGGATCTGAGAGTTATCTCCCATTGTGAATTTGATACAGAGAAATGATAAATTTTGAAGTTGAACATTGTTCACCTTTGCTAGACAGAAAGGTTACTTCCAAAATTTTCATTTGCCAATCTATTTGATCATAGTCATTGGCTGATGGATTTTGGGATAATATAGCGGATCAATAAAACTTGAATAAAATCATGATAATCGATTGGATGGAATAAATAATAAGAAAAATTTACTAAAAGGAGCGTTACAAAATTGCCTAATACATAGGACTTGAAATAACAAGAGTAGTTCACGCAGGAACTTACAGAAATAACAATGTCCTCGCAGGGACTATTAAAGAAAAACAACAATGTCCTCGCAGGGACTTCATGGAAATTTAAATTACATAGATGAAATACAAAATCTACTCATCCTTTCTCCCTTTCACGCTTTATAAAGTTTCTTGATAAATTTCGTTGTTTTCTTCTCCGATTTCTTGACTTGTTGCCGCATTTCCCTTACTTGATCTAAGGCCTCATTAATGGCCTCGAGTTGTACTTGTGGTTGGGGTTGAGGCTGAGGTGGAGGTGGTTGCGGCTGCGGCTGAGGCATACCCAGGTGCGTATATACATACTGTGGATATCCGGTAGTCGCATAGGAAGGGTAAGAAGGTGGGTAACTAGGATAAGGGGAATGATAAAGGGCATTGTGCATGGTCGCTTCAAGGTACGGATCGTATGAAGGAGCAGTAAAATCAGCACCTTATCCAGATAGATCTGGGTAGGTGGGAATCGGGTTACCAAAACCCGATAAAGATGGTTGAACTGCCGGTTGGGACGTCGGATCAGCAGCAGGTTGTGGTGTTGGAACCGCCACAGGTGAAGCGTTTGAGAGCCCACCCATTTGTGGGTCCTCAGGGATAATGGGGTAAGAAGGTGGCAAAGGTGGTAGCAAACCCGACCTTTGACCAGCACGCATCGACATGCGTGCCCCACGCCTCCGGCGTGGTTGTGATGATGATTCAGGTGGTGGCTGAGGTTGATCCACCTGTTTCATATCTACATCCTCGATTTGAGGATGTGGTGATGGAGCATGATGCTGGGGAGTGCTGTGGTAGGAGGGCGTGTTGACGAACACATACTGTGCCCATCTTTGTTCATAATCATCAGGACCTCGGAACGGAGATCCTTCCAGGGAGTTTCAGCCACTAGACAGCTCGATGGGATGGCCATAGGATCCGGTTTAGGGAAATTCTTCCGATCGGAATCCTCCTCCATATGGGTTGGCGAGTCGACTGGAGGGGTTTCTGGTGAGGGTTGGTTGACTGGGTTGACGAAGTTAAAGTTAAAGAATTCTTGGTGCGAATGGGAATGAGAATGGTGTGATTGGTGGGAATGGTGAGAATGGTAGGAATGTTGAGAGGTGATTGAGGCGGGGAGTATTCGTGTAAATGGAGTGTCTATAAGGTTCAAACGGAGAATAAGAGTCTCCGGATCCTTCGTAAGGATTGTGGTCAGGCAAATCAGCTGCTCCGGCTAGAGATGGTCTGTACGGTGGTCTGAAGTATGGTCCGGTCATAGAGGGTCCACCCCTCATGGGTCCTTTGCCCTTTCCTCAGCGTCTAAATTTAGGCGGCATTATTCCTGCTTCAAAATCAAGTTAAACAAAATACAAAGCTAGAATAATAAGATGGAAATGATCACACCTAGGTCAAAGTCTAGACTCGAAAGTCTAAGAGATAAGTGTTAATATGTATTCCCGAGATTAAACACAAAAGGCTAGTATTTAATTCACTCGAGAGTTGGCTCTGATACCAACCTGTCACACCCCTAATCTCCACGTATAACCTGATGGGCCCAGTTGGGGAATATCGTGACGTAAGTTGATATCATCATTACCAAACAATACAATATAACACAGCGGAAGTCTGGATAATTACTATTACAAACGTTTGAATATTCAAAGCTCAAAATAAATACAACGCTTGTAATTAGATCCACAAGTGGATCGAAATATGATTACAAAAGGAAAATTTAATAGACTAAGGCCTTCTAAGTAAAGGGTTGCAATTCCTCTTAAGCTTCGCCGAGCACTTCCAGCCTAATTACGTATACTTGTCACCTGCTTTTAGTCTTTGAAAATACGTCAGTTTTCACTGGTAAATACATTTAACCGACTCAGTTTGAAAATATTTAGAAAACATTTAGTGTACGCAATGGTACTTAGTTTTATAAATAACTTGGGATAAATAATTTTCATGTTATCAGTTTTACATGCTAATAATACATTTAGAGCCCAAAAACTATGCCGAGAACATGATTAATCGACACACCACTTTAATACCTTTAATAGGTACACCCCTAACGGGTTATAACTTATTTTAGCATCTGTCGGGTGTATACCTACACCTCGTGCTTTGGTCGTGGCCATTTACAATTAAATGAGCCGTGGATATCCAGGACATGGTCGTTTTAACCCCCAAATGTTTAATATTAAGCAATACGAATTAAAATGGATTATTTGAATTTCCGACTCATTGGTCTTTGATCCCATATCCAACCATGCGGTATTATTATACCGTATACCTGGCTTGCAAAATCTTTGATAATAAGAAAATAAGCAAAGCATAGCCGTAATCAATTAAACTAGCTTGGCGACAATCTACGGAAGTCTCTAATCTGGATGGATGGTATTATTAACGATTAGTTAGTTAGCGGGTCTTTATTTAGTCATTGACTTAGACCGGCTAACTTAAAATAAAGATAACGGTACGAAACGCTAGATTAAGCGACGACCGGAAAAGAATGTATTTTGGATCCAACAATTATTAGGACTTGTATAATATGGGTTACCACTTTACATTCTGAATTTGAGAATATTTTGATGGTTAAACCCGTTTCGGTTATATTACGTAAACTAGTTACGTGGGCCGAACCATACGCATATAAGCGAAACCGGTACCGAGTGAGTCCTACACAAGTTCCATATGCCATTAGGTTTAAAATATGTTAAAATATCGGTAATTTAAAATTATGTTGGCCCGTTATGGTAATCAAACTATACCTTAAAATGGCAATTTGGTCATTTTACAACATAATAAACGAATTTATATGAAAACCTAATGTTAAGGTCATAAACATTTTGTAAAAACACTTATTTTATGATGTTATATCAGTAGGATATCAATTATATGTGTGGTTTATAGTTTAAGACCAAACTATGTCCCGAAAGGGCATTTTGGTCATTTCACATATAATTCGATAACTTATTTGGGAGTCTGAGTTTGGGACATGTATCTACTGTTAATAAGTTGAAAATATGTTTTGAAATCAGTAGATATCAAGCCTTGATGCTCTAATATGGTTTTAAACCATCTTAAGCGCCGAAACGACGATTAAGTCTCTAAATGACGATTTAAATGGTATTTAAGCGAAACTGTTGTTTTGAACCAGGTTTGTATGACCAAAATATATTAATAAATGTATTATATCGGTGGTTACAGTTTGTTCGTTTAAATGTTAGAAACCCATTTAAAGTGCCGAAAGGGCAATATCGTCATTTAAGAGCACAATGTGCAAACTGTAGCTTAAATTTAGTTTGCAATCTGAACAGACATCCCAAATAATCCTAATGATGATATCACATCAGTAGGTAATGAGTTTTGATGTTAAAACCATGTTTAAACTATTTTATACGCCAAAAGGGCGATATGGTCACTTTAATTGCGTTTATGTGTTAAATCATCAAAACTTAGTTTATGACCAGATTATTAACTTCAAATAAGTTTATTAATTAAACAATTGTATTTACAACCCATTTATATGCTTGTTAATGGTTAAAACCTTATTTTTATACATAGGGGCCTTTTTGCAAATATTGGCATATTTAACGGATACTTGTGTAAAAACTCAGATACTACATGAGCATGTCCTATAACTCCAGAGGGTTATAGTATACTATAACATGGTCATAATGCAACTTAGGGACAGTAGCTAAGTTGCTAAATCGGGTCAGAACTGAAAGTCAAAGCAGAAGTCAACTTTTGCGACTTTCGGTTGCAAACCGACCTTAGACCTGGAATTAACGAGCCGAACATGTTCCTACATGTTCTTATAATTATTACCAAGTTATTAGTGTGTCAAAACAGATTCTATAACACCTATATTACTAGTTATAATTTTATTTCAAAACTGACCCGTTTGACTTTTTATTAACATAACTTTGACCCGTCAATTGACCAAGCAAACGTGGTAATCCGGAGGTGCCCTCTTGAGGAATTAACACCTACCTTATTACAATCACGTAGCCATGTCGTTACGGACATTGGCTGGACCATAATGGTTTTAGCTCTAGGTCAAAGCGTTTTTACGTCAACGCTTTGACTTTGGCTTAAAACTTAATAAAACTGAAAAGGAGGCTAAGAACATTTACACAAGGTCCTTAGCACGAAATATGACTGATTAGGAAGTCCCTTATGGTCAGGAACCTCCAGAGAGTGAAAGGAGAAGATGAATATGAGAATGAGCAAATGACTTGGTAGCACAAGGGTGCTATTTATACTTGAACCAAACATACTAGATCATGCCGTGTGTTACCATGGCTTCTCAGATGATAACAAGCAAGCATTGAGGTGAAGAACAGGGAAAAGTGGCACTCTTCGACATAAGTGGCATACATGGCAGGCTACCATGTTGCTTGTCGCTGGCGACCCCTTACGGGCCGTAAAGGTTTAGCCTTGCGGTCCGTAAGGACCTCTGGCGCCCACAAATTTTGAATGGTTACGGACTGTAACAAGGGTGGCTTGCGGTCCGTAACCGCCTCACTGAAACAATAATCTTGTTTACCTTACAGTCCGTAACCAATGATGGTTACGGTCCGTAAGGACCTTCCAGAATATGAATATTTGACAATTTTTCCACTTTTGATCCCCTGACTTTTCCGATGCTCGTTCAGAGGTTATTAAATAACATAACGGCATTTTTAGTCCCTTTCGGTTACACGTGGCCACCAAGAATTTTCGAGACATGTGTTGGAATTTTATTAGACGAAATTTTCGAGGTGTTACACCAACGTCTCCAGGTTCTGCTTCAGCATTTCCTTGATCGTCGGGTTAGTCGCACCAGAACACAATCCTCCTCCTGTAGCTCCTGCGTCCTTAAACAAACTCTGACGCGGCTAAACCCCGGTGGGTTGTGTTCTTCCAGCTAAAGTTCGGATGGTTCTTCCAATTCGAGTTGTAACCACCTCCGAAACTATTCTGATTTCGGTTCCCCACAAACTCCACCTGCTCCGACTGTAACTCCTCAGGGGCAATAGGACACGCGGCAGTGTCATGCCTCCCCGTGCATATCTCGCACACCTGCTCCCTCTTCGCCTGCATATCCTTCATCTGCTTCGTCAACGCATCGATCTGTGCCTACATAGCAGCCGTATCATCAATCTTGTGCAGCACACGAGTCTCTAGACTCAGGAAACTCATAGCTACTCATCGCTATGTCCT